>CM077166.1:148557382-149757382 GCA_039583875.1 Platanthera guangdongensis
GAAATTAGCAGCTAGCAAGTATCAACAAGTAACAATTCATGGGCGCCAACAAGCTGACACGAACCCACGAACAAAAGTATGTATGAACTAGTAAAACTAAACAAACAACAAACTATCTTGCTGATACGAGGCAACAACCACAGCCAACACTGCCGCTCAGAAAACCCAAAAACCAGCACTGCTAACTGCTACTTCTGCTCTGAACCTAAGGCATTCCAAAAAATAGAACACCTCAGCAAGAAGGTACAAATGGTGGCAGGAAAAGTAATAAGCCAAATAAGCAAAGGTCAACAGGGGTACCAACCCAAGACCAAAAACACTGAAGTAAAGTACAAAAGTAAACAGGGCATCAACAGGGAAAAGTGCCCCTATGTTATTTATCACGTTCAACAAGAGTACACCAGATGCACAAGTCAATAAGGTGACTACAAGAATATTTCACCAGAAAGGACAATACAAAACCTTTTATTAGGCACCTGTGGTCGGCTCAAACCAAAAAAACACGGCGAAGTGGTCACTCTTGGACACACCACCCAAAAACAACAACGGCGAGTGGTCACTCTTGGACTCACCCCCTGAAAGTCCACCTAGTGTCAACTATCTTCACCTATGGGGGGGGGATAGGTGACATGCAGCGTTTTTTGTGGAATTTAAAATTGTACCTGCACAATAAACAAACAACACAGCACAGAAAATACACAAGCAATTTATAGTGTTCCCTCCCCGATTTGGGTACATCCACTTTCCCCCTTCGACCTATCTCCCAACAAGGGACGACTCGGTCTCTTCACCAACAGGATGAAATCCAATCCTTGCACTATCGGAAGGAACCCTTCCACACGTAGGAGACAATACTCCCACAACACGGGTTGCACCCAACCCTTACACCTAGGAACCAATGTTCCTTTACAACAAAAAATGAAATTAGAATGTACAAGAAATACAAACTACTTTTGGAGATTAAGGTGTTTCTCTTCGTTAGACGACGTGTTCGTGAAGTCAACGAAGAGTCTACAACCCTAGATCTCTCTTGGAGAGAATCTCCCCGGAACTGGCGGCGGCAAGACGAGCGGTGGCTTGGTTCGGGATCGGCGGCAACGACGGTGCGCGGCTGCTGTACTTTGGAGATTCAAACTTCGTAGCGAAGCTAGCTAGGTCTTCCAACGGTCACACTAGGATCAATCGTCTCGATTGATTCGGACGGGGAAGGTTTTTCCCGATCAACAAATCAAGAGACAAAGGATCTCCGGTTAGACACGTGAGACGCTAAGCTTAGCTAGGCTTCTGTCGCAGGAGGATCTGGGCGAAACCACGATCAAACGACGAACAACTCTATCGAGCGGCGACATGGCGGCGGCGGAGCGGAACTCGCGATCTAGGTCACGTCGCGGCTCGTCGTGTATTTCTTTCTTCTTCGCTGCCTTTCTATTCAAAAATACGCGTGTATTTATACACAAGTATACACCTTAAAGACCGTTGTGGGTCCCGCCAGAAGAAACCCTAAGCCGGGTTCAAAACAGTGCCTGCGGCAAAGTCCGGTCTAGGGGGTTTCCCAAATTGCCCAAGTAAAAATCGGCGAGAATCACCTGTGATTCTCGTCGAATCACAAAGTGATTCTCGTCGAATTTAACTTGATTGCACTCTGATTTAGCCGGCGAGAATCAGTCAGTGATTCTCGACGATTCGGCGAGAATCACTAGTGATTCTCGCCGAATCGGCGAGAATCACTTGGTGATTCTCGTCGATTCTTACTTAGATGATTTTTCGTCTTACGCCTCTGAGCTGCTCTTTGACTCATCCTTGCTCCTTGTCTGCTCTTGCATAAACACAGCCCTGTACTTGAAAGTAAGTGCACTCCAATAGAGAGAGTACACGTAGGCCAACACACTGATCTGCTCAACGAGGGATTACATCGTGCAGACCCGTGTATATTGACCTACTGCACCCTGACATTGGTGTGCACTTAGCGTGGAATAACTGCAAGCACAACTTGAAATATTTTGTCAAAAACATTGCCTATTTATCTTAGCTTATTCAGGGGCTTCTTCAAATCAGGTACGTTGTGGATACAATACCCAACAATCTCCCCCTATTTGAAGAAGCCTAAACCCTACAAGCTAAGGTGAATAAAGCGTATGGGAATGAAAATCATAACCTTGAAATTTAGCTGAGAGAGATATTCATTACCAATACCAATTTCTTGGGAGCAAACTTGGAGCCACCTTAGCCTTAGCCGAGAGGGTAATCTCCCCCTTTTCGGCTTCTGCAAATCTGGGTCTGTAGCATTTGACCCCTTGCTCCCCCTCAGTTCTTGCACCATGTGCTCTTCTTGAGTTCCTGGCAGAGGCTCCCCCTAGATGTCACGAGCCTGGAGCTTCTGTAGTCTTCATTCCTCATAATTTAGCATCCCCAATTCAGTTTGAAAAGACTGAACTTGGCCTCGTGTAAGGGCTTTGTGAATATATCTACAATCTGCTGTCCGTGGGGACATAACAGAGATAGATGTCCTTGTTCTCCACGTGCTCCCGAATGAAGTGGTAGCGCACTTCAATATGCTTCGTTCTGCTGTGCGATACCAGATTGTTGGCAATTACAAATTGCACTAGAGGAGTCGCAGTACATTGGTACTTCCTTGAACTGAAGGTCGTAGTCGGCTAACTGGTTTCTGATCCATAGGAGTTGTGCGCAACAGCTGCCTGCCGAGATGTACTCAGACTCTGCTGTGGAGGTAGTTACACAATTCTGCTTCTTGCTGTTCCATGAGATAAGCCTTCCTCCGAGGAATTGACACGTCCCGGAGGTGCTTTTCCTGTCATCCCTACTCCCTGCAAAATCAGCATCTGAAAAACCTATTAGCTCGACGTCATTGTTTCTCGGGTACCACAAGCCAAGATTGGGAGTATCTTTAAGGTATCTTAGAATTCGCTTTGTAGCGACATAGTGAGATTCCTTAGTATTCACCTGATATCTGGCACAGACACATGTGGAGAACATGATATCCGGTCTACTGGCAGTAAGGTAGAGCAGGGATCCAATGATGCTTCTGTATTTGGTTTCATTGAAAGGTTTACCTTTCTCATCCTTATCTAGAGACATAGTGGATCCCATTGGAGTCCTCATAGAGGTTGCATTCTCCATACCGAATTTCTTAAGGAGTTCATTTGTGAACTTCGTCTGAGAGATGAAGATTCCATCCTCAGACTGTTTCACTTGAAGTCCCAAGAAATACTTGAGCTCTCCCATACTGCTCATTTCAAACTTTCCTTGCATAAGTTTAGAAAACTTTTTGCAAAGATTGTTGTCCGTTGAGCCGAATATAATGTCATCGACATAGATTTGCACCAGCAAAATCTTGTCTTTGACTTCCCTGAGAAACAATGTTTATCTATTTTACCTCTAGAGAACTTGTTCTCAAGAAGAAAACTAGATAAAGTCTCATACCAAGCTCGTGGAGCTTGTTTTAAACCATATAGAGCTTTATTGAGAAAATACACATGATTGAGATAAGTAGGATTGACAAGACCTGGGGGTTGAGCGACGTATACTTCCTCTTTCAGGTCTCCGTTCAGGAATGCTGATTTCACATCCATTTGATAGACTGTAATCCTTTGTGCGAAGCATACGCCAGGAACAGTCTGATTGCCTCGAGCCTTGCCACTGGTGCAAAGGTCTGGTCGAAGTCAATCCCCTCCTCCTGTCTGTAACCTTGAGCTACCAGCCTGACCTTGTTCTTTATGATGACACCATGTTCATCCAGTTTGTTTCTGAAGATCCACTTGGTGCCAATCACATTCTGCTTGTGTGGTCTGGGAACCAGCGTCCAAACGTTTCATCGTTCGAATTGATGTAGTTCATCTTGCATGGCCAAAATCCATGCCGCGTCTTTGTTCGCCTCGTCGAACTTCTTTGGCTTAACCTGTAACATGAAGCTAAGATGCAAAACTTCGTTAATAGTACATCTTCGAGTTCTGACACCGACACGAGGATCTCCGATGATCTGATCTCTATGATGATCCCTCACGTGCCGGAGCTCTAGAAGTCTGGCGTCTGGAGCTTTGATTACTTCTTGGCTTCTCCTCCTTCTAGGAGATTTGTTCCATTTTGATCTTCAACATTTCCAGATGACGTGGAGGTGGAAACTTTGACGTACTTAGGAGTGTCATCTTTAGCGGTCTCATTGAGACTCAGTTGTTCAAGTCGTGCACCTGCATCTTCAAGAATACCACTGGAAGAATTGCTGTTAAGCAAACTTCCTTCATCAAATACAACATTAATTGATTATTCTACCACTAGGGTTTTCTTATTGAAGACCCTATATGCCCGACTGTGGGAACTATATCCCAGGAATATGCCTTCGAAGCATTTTTCACCAAATTTAGTACGCGGGTACTTCCCATTATTCAGTACATAGCATCGCAACCAAAGATCCTCAAGTAGGACATGGTTGGTTTCCTGCCTCTCAGTAGCTCATAAGGCATCTTACGATGATGCTTGTTGATCAATGCTCGGTTTTGTACATGACAAGCTGTATTGACAGCCTCTGCCCAGAAGTATTCTGGGAGAGAAGCGTCTTTCAACATCGTCGTGCAGGCTTCAATAAGAGTTCTATTTCTCCTCTCCGCAACTCCATTTTGTTGAGGAGTGCGTGGGGAGGAAAACTCATGAAAGATACCTTGTTCTTCACAAAACTCTGTCATAGCACCAGATTCGAATTCTGTTCCATGGTCACTTCTGATTTTGACCACTGAGCAGTTAAATTCGTTCTGAACCTGCTTGACAAAACTAGTGAAGATGTCAAACGTATCTGACTTTCGTTTTAAGAAGAACACCCATGTAAACCGAGAATGATCATCAACTATCACTAGCGTATAGGACTTGCCTCCCAAGCTATGAACTTGCATTGGACCAAACAAGTCCATATGTAGAAGGTAAAAACATCGGGAAGAGTCTTTGTCTGCAATGCTCTTAAAGGTAGCCCGAGTCTGTTTGCCCATATGGCATGCAGGACAGGGCTATCTTTGATGCACTTGATAACGGGAGCATCCCTTACTAAGTTTTTAGAAAACAGCATACTAATTGTTTTGAAATTAATATGTGCCAATCTCTTGTGTCATTGTTCACAAAGAGATGCACTGCCTGTTGCCACAAGGAATACGGGGGTAGATGAATCTAAACTGAGAAAATCTAAGCAGAAGATATTTCTGCTCCTAATGCCTGATAATACCGTCTCAGAAGAGGTACGTGAAATTATCAGACATTTATCCTTGCAGAACTTAACGTCATAACTTTATCACATAACTGACTTACACTGATCAGGTTATGGTTTAACCCTTCAACATAAGCCACGTCGGTGATAGAGATTATACCGTTGGAAATCATACCGTAACCTCTGGTGACTTCTCGATCTGACCCTCCAAAGATGACTTTGGGTCCATTCTCGACTGGAGTGTAATCACGCAGCAGGCTTCTTGTCCCAGTCATGTGCCGGGAGCATCCACTGTCCAAGTACCAGATTGGCGTTTTGGTGGCCTTTGTACATTCCTGCAAAACAAAATTAATTTCCCTTAGGAACCCAATCGAACTTGGGTCCTAGATTCTTGGTTAGCATACTCCCCCTCAGTTGGTTAACCCTACGAGTGGTCGGTCTCGCATTGCTAACATAGGGAGTCTCGTGATACCTTGGATTAAACCAACAATCCACGGCAAAGTGACCGACTTTGCCACAGCACCAACAGTCGAATCTGTTGTACCTCTTCCTAGGCTCCTTCCTTACCATGGGAATGGTGGGTACAGCCGGGGCCTTGGATCTGGAGGTGGAGGCCTCATAGTGATTGCAGTCACATGACTTCTTCACCTTCTGTTCCTTCAGTATAACAGGCTTGCTCTTGGTGCCTGCTTTCCATTATGGCCGCTAGAGAATTGACCATAATTTCCCATGTGGATTTCCTCATAAGGTGCCTTGAGGGCACTCTCACCGAAGTTCCGGGGAAAGGTCCAACCATCATATCATCTCTTTGGCTTTGCAACCGAGGGCCGGAAATGATGACCAAAGGTTGATTCAAAGTCATGTTGGTTGCAAGGAAAGCTAGGCTTTCTGAACGCAACAGGACTAAGCGGAGCCTTTCCCTTTTCATCAGCAGAGGCCTTCTTGGTGGCCTTATTCTTCCTCTGGTTCCTGTTTCTCCTGGATGAGGAACCAGATACCCCTACATGCCCCAAGCCAGCTCCTTTGGCCTGAGCAGAGAAGGTATCAACTACTGGAAGAACAGTTTTTGGCATAGAGAAGCTCTTGACGATCTTCCTTTCTGTCGCAAGTTGTTCTTCCAACTTGTCGACTTCCTCCTGCTTAAGATCAAGGAGCTTAAGAGACTCTAAATGCTTTGAAGTCAGGTCAAGGTGCTCCTGTCGGAGAGAAATCAAACTGGTGACCTCTTCCCTTAGGGAGACACACTCACCCTTAAGGAATTTCACTTCCTTTTTCTCAGCCTTCAGTCTCTTACGACACTCCTCGAAAGTGTTGAGCAGAAGCTCATACTTCTCGAGGAGCTCCGCTTCACGGGCCGAAAGGCTATCCTCAGGTCATCATCCTGAGACTCAGGATCAGAGTCGGAGTCGGAGAGAGGGGTGTGAGCATTTACCTTCCCAGTAAATGGGGGGCATTCTCCTTCTGAGTCGGAGCGACCCACCAGCCCGACGTAGGCTTCCTCATCATCACTGGAGTCTGAGGAATCAGACTCACTCAGTGTCTTTGTCCTTTTGGCGATGTAGCTCCTCTCTTTCTTCTTATCTCTCGAGGATTTGTGCTCCTCTTCTTTCCCTTTTTCTCTCTTGCCTTGGTAGCAGTCGGCCACGACGTGTCCTAGCTCATTGCATCCAAAACAAATAATGTCAGAGGAGCGATGTTTGTTCGGTTTAGAAGCATACCTGTCAGAAGAATAATTTTTCTTCTGATGCCTGGAGGAGGAGCCGTCTTTCTTTCTTTGATACCTCATCTTGAGGAACTTGTTGAATTCTCGGGTGATGAGGGATAAATCCTCCTCCGATAGCTCTGAGCTGGAGGAGCATGGCTCGAAGTCCTCCTCCTCATCCTTTTTCCTGGTACGGTATGAAACCGCACCCTTGCCTTTTCTGGAGTGACTGGCTTTTAGAGCCACAATCTTTTCTTTGGCTGCAGCCTTCTCTGCTTCTTCTTCTGCTTTCCTGGTGTTCAGTTGAAGCTCATAGGACATCAGCTTCCCGAACAGAATTTGCGGGTCTATTTCAGCTAGTCTGCCAAAACTCTCGGATGGCGCAGATCTTTGTGTCCCATTTCTTAGTAAGGGACCTAAGAAATTTATCATTGAGTTCACCATTAGTGAACACTCTTCCGTATCCTTTGAGGGCGTTGACAATCTTGAGGAAGTTCTCGTAGGTGACTCCGATCTCTTCCTTAGGCCCTTGTCTGAAGGCCTCATATTTCTGGTTCAGGAGGGATCTCCGATCATCCCTCACTTCATCAGTGCCCTCCATTAGGATGATCAGATAATGCCAGATCTCCTGTGCTGTCCTGCAGTTGCAGAAGTTCTGCATCATTGAGTCATCAACCGTGCTGACCAGAATGTTCTGCGCCTTCTTGTCAAGTCCCACTAGCACCATCTCGTCCTTGTCCATTTCAGAAAGTTTCTTCGGCACTTTCTTGGTAGGATCAATGGTGGAGACCTTAGTGGGGACATAAGGTCCCTCCTCCACGATCATGAAGAGTCGAGGATCAACTGCTTCCATGTAGAACCTGATCCTTTCCTTCTAGATAGGAAAGTTGAGCCTGGTGCACACTGGGATCTTGCCTGTGAACTTGAGCCCGTCCATAGAAGATGTTTGCCTCCTTCTTGACACTAGCGGCAGGATTCAACTCAAGGTGTTAACCTTTTTGATGAGGAACCTCCCTCTGATACCACTTGAAAGTCCACCTAGTGTCAACTATCTTCACCTATGGGGGGGGGGGAATAGGTGACGTGCAGCGTTTTTGCGGAATTTAAAATTATACCTGCACAATAAAACAAAACAGCACAGCACAGAAAATACACAAGCAATTTATAGTGGTTCCCCGATTTGGGTACATCCACTTTCCCCCTTCGACCTATCTCCCAACAAGGGACGACTCGGTCTCTTCACCAACAGGATTGAAATCCAATCCTTGCACTATCGGAAGGAACCCTTCCACACGTAGGCGACAATACTCCCACAGTACGGGTTGCACCCGACCCTTACACCTAGGAACCAACGTTCCTTTACCACAAAAAATGAAATTAGAATGTACAAGAAAAACAAACTACTTTTGGAGATTAAGGTGTTCCTCTTCGTTCGACGACGTGTTTCGTGAAGTCAGCGAAGAGTCTACAACCCTAGATCTCTCTTGGAGAGAATCTCCCCGGAACCGGCGGCGGCAAGACGAGTAGCGGCTTGGTTCGGGATCGGCGGCAACGACGGTGCGCGGCTGCTGTACTTTGGAGATTCAAACTTCGTAGCGAAGCTAGCTAGGTCTTCCAACGATCACACTAGGATCAATCGTCTCGATCGATTCGGACGGGGAAGGTTTTCCCGATCAACAAATCAAGAGACAAAGGATCTCCGGTTAGACACGTGAGACGCTAAGCTTAGCTAGGCTTCTGTCGCAGGAGGATCTGGGCGAAACCACGATCAAACGGCGAACAACTCTCTCGAGCGGCGACGGCGGCGGCGGCGGAGCGGAACTCGCGATCTAGGTCACGTCGCGGCTCGTGTATTTCTTTTCTTCTTCGCTGCCTTTCTGTTCAAAAATACGCGTGTATTTATACACAAGTATACACCTTAAAGACCGTTGTGGGTCCCACCAGAAGAAACCCTAAGCCGGGTTCAAAACAGTGCCTGCGGCAAAGTTCGGTTCAGGGGGTTTCCCGAAAATTGCCCAAGTAAAAATCGGCGAGAATCACCTGTGATTCTCGTCGAATCGTCGAGAATCAAGGGTGATTCTCGTCGAATTTAACTTGATTGCACTCTGATTTAGCCGGCGAGAATCAGCCAGTGATTCTCGCCGAATCGGCGAGAATCACTTGCTCCTTGTCTGCTCTGATTCTCGTCGATTCTTACTTAGATGATTTTTCGTCTTACGCCTCTGAGCTGCTCTTTGACTCATCCTTGCTCCTTGTCTGCTCTTGCATAAACACAACCCTGTACTTGAAAGTAAGTGCACTCCAATAGAGAGAGTACACGTAGGCCAACACACTGATCTGCTCAACGAGGGATTACGTCGTGCAGACCCGTGTATATTGACCTACTGCACCCTGACATTGGTGTGCACTTAGCGTGGAATAACTGCAAGCACAACTTGAAATATTTTGTCAAAAACATTGCCTATTTACCTTAGCTTGTTCAGGGGCTTCTTCAAATCAGGTACGTTGTGGATACAATACCCAACACCCCCCAAAAACAACAACGGCGAGGTGGTCACTCTTGGACTCACCACCCAAAAACAAACAAATATATAATCCGTCTAACTGCGAGGGAGTCTCATACTCTCCACCATACACCGCAGACATCCAAAAAACTAGGTAGACTTCCACAGGGCACTAGTGAAGGTAACGAACACTGCGGAGGGGGAATCGTCCACTAACTCCCTCATTCATGAAACCAAAAGAAACCACAACACAAATACCTCGAGATTTGGCTCGACAGATTCTACTTGACATTACCAAACCCAAGATGCGGTTGATCAACCTCTAGGAGCAATTTACAGTCATAGGTAAATTCTAATGCGCTAAATGACGAAAGCTGAAACATGCATAGCCATCAATAAAACATACTAGGAACAATTAACCAAAACCAGACAGAATCAGGCTTTCCAATACAACACCTTACAACAACAAATGGTCGTTGAAATGATTAAGCATAACAGTGATTTGGAAGAATAAGTGCAGATAATTTAAAGAATATGAAAGTATAGTCGTTACCATCAGATCAGACAAAGAGAAATGAGGGGAAAATCACCACTTGCCTTGGTTTTACCGAAAAGGTCCTCTGAATCGCTCCACGTCGAAGATCGGGGCAAAAGACTGTGGGAGGAGTTGAAATCTAGACAAAAAGGTCGAAAAGGGGATTAGGGCTGAAAAATCCAAACGAGAAAATCTCAAGGAACGGGGAAGAAATTACCACGAGGGCGCAGCTCTCGACGAGAGCTTTCCAGATCTACGATCAGTTTGAAATTCCGAGCACCGGAGCACCGTCAACGGCTACCAGAAGGATTAAGGACGAACAACCTCTATCTCGCTCACGCCGCTCTGGTTCGGGAGGAAAAGAATCGGAGAAGAAGATGAAGAAGGTATTTTTACCAAGGGTGATAACAGGAAGATCAAGAAAATAATTCGGGTTCAGCTGTGTTAGAAAGTAGCGAAAAGAAGCGAAAAGTAGAGAACAAGCGGATAAGCTTTTGAATAATTGAAACTTTATTATCCAAAAAAGATGTCTATTACAAAGGTATACCCTCCCTTATATAGAATGGAGGAGAGATGAGAGAATACAAATAAGAGATGTGGGACTAAAAATTACAGGACTAAGCGGACTATACAAGACAAACCGCACAAACCGCGTGGTTAGACAACAGGGCTAACCGCACGGCTACCACCAGAGAGAAAGCGAAGACCGCCAGGGTAGACCGCCAGACCGCCCAGTCTCCAAGCCGTCTGAGACAGACCGCCAGTCCGTGCGGTCTCCAACCCGCCAATACAAACCGCCAGGCCGCAACAATGCCACTGAACTTGTCAAACCAGGCACGAGGACTCTGCTTGAGGCCATAGATAGCCTTCCTTAGCCGGCATACCCGTGTCTCCCCCTGAGCAACATACCCAGGAGGTTGCTCCATGTAAACATCTTCCTGCAGATCACCATAGAGGAAGGCATTCTTAACATCTAGCTGCGAGATGGGCCAATCCCTGTTGACAGCCACAGAGAGAAGAACCCGAATAGTGCTGAGGCGAGCCACGGGAGAGAAAGTGTCAAAGTAATCAATCCCATAAGTTTGGATAAAACCCTTGGCAACCAGGCGAGCCTTATAACGATCCACACTGCCATCTGGGAGAAACTTCACCACGAAGACCCAGCGGCAACCAACAACATCTGTGCCGAAAGGAGGCGGAACAAGGGTCCAGGTACCCCGTTTAGTGAGAGTAGCAATCTCCTCATCCATGACAACTTTCCAGTGAGGAATAGTAAGGGCCTCCTAGTAGGAACGGGGGGTGGCAGTGGCCGAGATAGCCAGTGCAAAAGCTCGGCGAGCAGGGATAAGATGATCGTAGGAAACAACTGCAACAAGCGGATGGTGGGTACATGCTCGAACCCCTTTGCGAAGAGCAATCGGGAGATCCAGGTCAGCAGGTGCCTCAGTATCCGGAGTATCCGTGGTGGAGAGAGCTGGTCCGGGAGTAGAGAGAGATGGCAGCGGAGTGGAGGGAGAAAGTGGAGTAGAGGGAGGAGATGAGGAGGATGGGGAAGATGGTGGAGTGGGTGGAGAGGGTGGAACATCAGTGGGAGCAGAGGGAATGGATGGGTTGGTAGGAGAAGTAGGAGCAGGAGTAGAAGAGGAAGCGGGAGAGAAGTAAGATGCATTGGCAAAGAAGGTGACATCCGCAGAGACAAATTGCTTGCGGGTAACAGGGTCAAAGCAACAATAGCCTTTCTGAGTGGGAGAGTAGCCCAGAAAGACACATTTGGTGGCACGTGGTGAGAGTTTATCACGGGTGGCAAAGGGAGAGTGCACAAAAGCGGTGCACCCAAAGATGTGTAGAGGAAGAGGAAAGGGATCCTTATCCGGATAAAGAATGGAGAAGGGGGTAGCACCGTGGAGAACGGTGGAGGGAAGGCGATTGATGAGATAGCAGGAGAGGAGGACAGCATAGCCCCAATAGGAGCGAGGAACATGCATTTGAGTCATCATAGTGCGAGCGACATCAAGGAGGTGACGGTTTTTGCGTTCCGCCACCCCATTTTGTTGTGAGGTGTAGACACAGCTGGTTTGACGAATAACACCATGGTGAGTACAAAAGGAGGAGAAGTCGTGGCTAAGATACTCCTTAGCATTGTCAGAACGAAGAAGTTTAATAGACGTAGCAAACTGAGTTTTAACCATAGAATAAAAGGAGGTCCAAACAGAGAACAACTCGGAGCGATCTTTGAGAAGATATACCCACGTACATCGAGAGAAATCATCAATGAAGGTGACAAAATAGGAACTACCCCGACCGATGGTGAGGTTAGGAGCGGGACCCCATATGTCAGAGTGAACGAGGTCGAACGGATGGGAAGAGCCCCGACTTTGTGTTGGTGGGAAGGAGGAGCGGTGATGTTTGCCAAGTTGACAGGCATCACAATTTAGAGGAGGATGATGAGGAGGGAGGTGCGGCAGGAGCTGTCGTAGAATTCGGGGAGGAGCATGTCCAAGGCGAAGATGCCATTGGAGAAGATCTATAGAGGAGGAGGAGAAGGCGGATAGAGCAGAAACGTTGTCGAGGAAGTAGAGGCCACCACTCTCAGTCCCGGTAGCAATCGTCCGTTGGGAGTCCGGATCCTGAAAAGCACAAGAGGTAGGGGTGAATGTGACAGAACACCGTAGTTGCTTGCATAAAGAAGTAACCGATAATAAATTGCACGAAAACTTGGGCACATAGAGGGTATCAGCCAAGCAGAGAGATGGAGTGACTTGAACCATGCCCGTCCCATGGACCGGGGAGGGAGATCCATCAGCAACAATGACCGGGGGCAACTGAGCCTGTGTGTCAAGAAGAGAGAAACATTGAGGGTTGCCTGTCATATGATTTGTTGCACCAGAGTCGATGAGCCATCGTCCGCGAGTCACAACATGAGCACTACCAGACGAGGTGACCACGGAGGCGGACAGGCTGGAGGAGAGGAAAGCCATGGAAGCAAGAGAGGAGCAAACCGCGACGAGAGGAACAAGCCGCGAGAAGAGAAAAGAGAACCAAGCCGGGCGACCAGAACACAGGTCGGGCGGCTAGGAAGGCCGCTTCCAAGAAGTCGAGCAAAGCAGAGGGAAAGAAGTCGCACGGCCTGAAAAAGTCGGGCGAACAGAGGAGAACAAGTCGCACGGCCAAAGATCAGGCCGGGGCGACTAGCAAGCAGGAGCGGGTAGAAGGAAACAAGAAGAAGAGCACGGTGAATAGAGGAGATCGCGAAAAAGGTCGCGAAAAAGAAGGGGCAAGCCGCGCGGACAGGGCGCGCGGGCAGACGGAGAAGCAAGCGGAGAAAAAAAAGCAGGCAAAGGCCCAGCGGGGAAGAGGTCGCGCAGACTGAGAAGGCCGAGCGAACAGACGAGAAGAGAAGAGCAGGTGACCGCGACCAAGATGCGGGTGAAAAAGGAACAACCCGTACGGTCAGGCAGATCACAACAGCAAACCGCGAGAATAGAGACAAGCGGTAATAGGGAAAGCAGAGGCGGACAGGGAGAAGAAGTCCGCAGCGGGTAGAGACAAGGCCGCAACGACTAGGAAGTCGGAGAGGCAAGAAAGAACAAGGAGCGCGGCGACAAGGAAACAGGTCGCTGCAAAGAATAGTAGTAGGAGAAGAGAACCAAGAAGAAGCAAGCCGCGCGAACAGGGCAGCGGTCAGAAACAAGCCGCGCGGATATAAACAAGCCGCGCGGACAGAAGAGAAGGCAAGCCGCGAATAAGTCGCAGAACGCGGAATACAAGCCGCGAACAACAGAGAGCGCATAGAATCAGGAGGAAATGACCGTGCCCTCTGATACCATGTTAGAAAGTAGTGAAAAGAAGCGAAAAGTAGAGAACAAGCGGATAAGCTTTTGAATAATTGAAACTTTATTATCCAAAAAAGATGTCTATTACAAAGGTATACCCTCCCTTATATAGAATGGAGGAGAGATGAGAGAATACAAATAAGAGATGTGGGACTAAAAATTACAGGACTAAGCGGACTATACAAGACAAACCGCACAAACCGCGCGGTTAGACAACAGGGCTAACCGCACGGCTACCACCAGAGAGAAAGCGAAGACCGCCAGGGTAGACCGCCAGACCGCCCAGTCTCCAAGCCGTCTGAGACAGACCGCCAGTCCGTGCGGTTGAAAGCAAGTTAGAACCTGCCAACCCATTAGTTCATCTCAAAACCTAGGTGTTGAGATGAAGGGTGGCGGGGTACATGAACACAAAGTGGAGAAGACTGCGGGCGATGTGGGATTAACCACAACCACAGGACCGCGGGGATATTCCACCATACAAGGAGGCCCACCGGGGTCAACACCCAGACCTGGAACGCGATGGGGAAAGCCCAAACATGCGGTCCCACACACACGTGTCCTGCTGGCTAATATAATCTCAACAAGCTGAACCAGATTTCTTGAGACAGAAGGAAGGATTACTCGAGTACTAAGGGAATTACACGAGTATGGCAAGAGAATTACTCGAGTATATGGCTGTTACTCGAGTACTACACGGGAAAACTACTCGAGTACAGGGGCACTTACTCGAGTACATCAAGGGGATTACTCGAGTTTAAGACAATTACTCGAGTACTGCTAGAGAATTACTCACGAATTCTGATCGGAAATCGTCGAACACACAAAGCAGGGCCCGATCGTCGAACTCAGTTCGAAAATCGTCAAACTCAAAACAGAGATCCGCTAGACCTACAGCAAGCTCCGCTCGACGATTCGTCGAGCTCAGCATGACAATCGTCGAGCTCACTCGACGATCGTCGACCTCCAGACAGCGCCCAGGAAAAAAATGATAATCGTCGAGCTCCGCTCGACGATCGTCGACCTCAACAAAATGCCCAGGAAAAAAATGACGATCGTCGAGCTCCGCTCGACGATCGTCAAACCCGACACAGCGCATAGGAAAAAGGAATACAATCATCGAGCTCTGCTCGACGATCGTCGAACCCGACACAGCACCAAGAAAAGGAACACAATCGTCCAGCTCTGCTCGACGATCGTCGAACCCGACATAACTCCAAGAAAACCGAAGAAAAACTCGGTTCGAAGAAAACCCACACCTTAAGGAGGGCTTCCCGAGAATCACACAAGCCCAAAACATTAATATATAAATTAACGTGTTCAGATAGTTGAACAGGGAACTATGAGATCAAAACAAAGGCCCAAATGCGCCGAATTAAACGAAACTCACGCCGTAGGCGAAAACTGCAGCTACGGACACAACGACGAAGTCAAAACCAAAATCCTACGAGCCATTCTCGAGATATTAACCGCCAAAACATGAGGCGAACAAAAACAAAACCCAAAACATCAATCGCGCGCCGAGACTCCAAAAACGCTCGGGTTGCGACGAAACTGGATGAGCACGTCCAAAACTACTCAAATCTAACACTCGACGTTAAAAGTAACGCCACAATGTCATAAATCTACCATTGCCCAAACCAATAAAATCTTCGAAAAATCGCGGGCGTTACAGTTACTCCCCCTAAAAAGATGTTTCGTCCCGAAACTTATCACAACTCCAAAACCAAACCAAAATTGATAAAACAATGCATAACTGAAAACATAGAAACATACTCGAAGCTAAGAGAATAGGCGCATATGAGATTCTCTCATGGCTGAATCAAATTCCCACGTCGAGCTCTCGACGTCTTGGTTTATCCAAAGGATCTTGACCATAGGGATGGTCTTTCTCCGCAACACACGCTCTTGAGAATCCAGAACACGAATAGGTTCATCCACATATGTAAGGTCAGGCTGAATCTGGGGTATCGAGTCAAGGACTTGACGATCACTACGAACACACTTCCGCAACTGGCTCATATGGAACACATCATGGACACCAGGGAAGGTCGCAGGAAATTCCAGCCTATAAGCTGACACTCCGATGCGCTCAATAATCTGGAAAGGTCCCACATACCGGGGGTCTAACTTGTGGTTCCTTCCAAACCTTTTAACGCCAGACATCGAGGAAACTTTCAGAAAAACCAAGTCTCCAACAGCAAACTCCAGATCGACCCTTCGTCGATTAGCATACTTCTTATAGTGCTCTTGAGCCACATGAAGCTTTTCCCGAATATGTGTCACGGCACAATTCATTTATTCAAGGGCTTCCAAACCTAACAATGGTCTCTCACCAACTTCAGCCCAAAATAATGGGGTCTTACAATGCCTCCCATACAAGGCCTCAAACGGAGACATCTGCAGACTCTCTTGATAACTATTATTATAAGCAAACTCCATGAGTCTGAGACGCTCATCCCAAGCACCACCATGATCCAAAATATAACACCTGATCATATCCTCTACAATCTGATTTACCCTTTCCGTCTTACCATTAGTCTGCGGATGATAGGCGGTGGAATACCTTAAATCGGTACCCAACCCCTCCTGTAAACTCTTCCAAAAATGAGACGTAAATTTAGAGTCCCGATCTGATATGATGCTAACAGGCACACCATGCAACCTGATGACCTCTTCAAGATATAGCTCAGCTATCTTATTCATCGAGTACCCAATCTTAAATGGAACAAAGTGAACACACTTTGTCAGTCTGTCGATTATCACCCAAACAGAGTCGTGCCCACGGGGAGATTTTGGCAGACCGGTGATGAAATCCATTGAAACACTCTCCCATTTCCAACTTGGAATATCCAGCAGTGTCAATGTACCACCAGGCCTTCTGTGATCAACTTTAACACGCTGACAAGTATAACATTCTGATACAAACTTTGCGATGTCATTCTTCATCCCTGACCACCAAACAATTTGCTTTAGATCTTTATACATCTTAGTGGAACCATGGTGGTAGTCTACACTGGAACCATGAGCTTCAGTACAGATCTTAGCTCGAATGTCGCCAAAGGCGGGGATGCAAAATCTACCCCGATACTTCAAGGTGTCCAACTCATCCACAGAGAAATCAGGTAGCCCTCCCTTCACAGTTCTATTCCGGAGGTGCAACAAATCAGGATCATCCTTCTGATGTGCTCGAGTAAGGGAAATCCAAGAGGGTTCTTCTGATTCTAGACTAGCAGGCACAGTACTACTCCCAACCTCAATATCCATCAACAAAAATTCTTCTACCAAGGACTGCACCGATATATTAAAAATCTTAGCGGTCTTTCTACTTAAGGCATCGGCTACTACATTAGCCTTTCCTGGATGATAAAGAATTTCCACTTCATAATCCGCCACATATTCTAACCACCGACGTTGGCGCAGATTTAGTTCTTTCTGAGTGAAGACGTACTTCAAACTCTTATGATACGTATAGATCTTGCACAATGCGCCGTACAATAAGTGTCTCCAAAGCTTTAGTGCATAAATTACAGTAGCAAACTCCAAATCATGTGTAAGATAGTTTCTCTCATGGGTCTTTAGTTGTCTCGATCCATACGCAATCACCTTACCATCTTGCATTAACACACAACCAAGTCCGATATGTGATGCATCAACATACACAGCATACTCAACTCCTTCTGTAGGTAAGGTTAAAATCGGAGCAGTACATAATCTCTTCTTCAGCTCTTTGAAAGCCTCTTCACACTTATCACTGCAAATGAAAGCAGTATTCTTCTGAGTAAGTCTAGTTAGAGGAGCAGACAACACCAAAAATCCTTCCACGAATCTTCTATAATAGCCGGCTAGGCCTAAGAAAATCCTAATCTCCTTAGGTGAAGAAGGTCTCTCCCATTCCATTACCGCAGAAATCTTGGTCGGGTCTACAGAAATACCGTCATTGCTTACCACATGACACAGAAAGGACACCTGAGGTAACCAGAACTCACATTTGCTCAACTTCGCATATAACTTATGCTCCATCAGGGTCGACAAAACCAGACGCAAATGCTGAGTATGCTCCTCAATGTTGCGGGAATACACCAAGACATCATCTATGAACACAATAACAAATCGGTCCAAGAAATCCTTAAACACCCGATTCATCAAATCCATGAAAGCTGAGGGTGCATTGGTTAAACTGAAAGACATCACCAGAAACTCATAATGTCCATGACGTGAACGGAAAGCGGTTCGAGGAATATCTGCCTCACGAATCCTCAACTGGTGGTAGCCTGAACGAAGATCGATCTTTGAAAACACCGAGCTACTACTCAATTGGTCGAACAAATCATCAATCCTTGGAAGGGGATGTCTATTTTTAATGGTTACCTTGTTCAATTCCCTATAATCGATGCAAAGTCTCATCGATCCATCTTTCTTCTTGACGAACAAAACAAGAGCACCCCATGGAGAAGTACCGGGTCTAATAAAACCACACTTCAGCAACTCATCGAGCTGAGTACGCAACTCATCTAACTCACGCGGAGCCATACAGTACGGTGCTTTAGCAATAGGACGAGTACGTGGTTACAGGTCTATTACAAACTCTATCTCCCTTTCCGGAGGAAGTCCTGGAAGACTATCAGGAAAGACATCTGGAAACTCTCGCACCACCGAGACATCCTGAAGACGTGGCGTAACAAAAGCTGTTTCTAGAGCAGAAATAGAAACCAAAAATGCCTCGCAACCAGACTCTATAGCATGATATGCACGTATCGCAGAAATGATAGGAGAGACTCTGTCCTGAAATCCATAGACGCTCATAGGTTGACCGTCATCCATCCTGAAATCCAATCTCTTAGCCTTGCACTGGATGACCGCATCATACTTGGAAAGCCAGTCCATGCCCGGAATCACGTCAAAATCAGACAGATCCAAAATCTTCAGATCCGCAAAGGCAAGAAAATTGCCAAGATAAATAGGGCATCTCAGAACTCCTTGGTTAGATATCACAGAAGCTATTCCGCACCTTAAACTCCCCTAAAACCGTAACATACATAACTAAACGAACGAGAACTAGGGCAACAACGATAACTAACAAGGATAAATTTAAACTGAGGCTAACCTGATATCACTTGCGTAGAGGATTGGGCTTCCTCGCTGGTCATCACGTTCATCTTTCCTTTTCCTTTATCCAGGTTTGGTGGCGGCGGCAGAGCTCGAAGTGGGGCAGGTTGTAGTGGGGACTGAGCCTCGGGGCACGAAGACTTCTGGTGTCCCTTCTGCCCACACTGGAAGCAAACCCTTTCTTTCATCCAGCAACGAGTCACATCATGACCCTTCCTTGCACAGAAGGAGCACACAAGCTCTTCCTTGGGTGCACCTTGGATGGCATGCACCTGCTGCTACTTTAGGGTGGCAGTCCTCTTGAAGCACCTTTCGTAGGGGTGGCCAGGATGACCACAGAAGCTACACACTTCCTTACTTTTCTTCTTCGAAGAAGGGCCAGATGCCCTGGAGCTACCATCCTCAACGCCTTTTCTTTTATCCTTCCTTGCCGCAGCACCGCGGTTCTTGGCGTTTTCAATCGCCTCCACTTTTAAAGCGTCTTCCACTGCTTCAGCATAACTTTCAGCTTGGTAAGCGCATGCCAACTACTGGACATCGCTTCTTAATCCTCCCAAGAAACATTTCACTCTTCCCTCCTCAGAATCTACCAAATCAGGAGCAAACCTGCTCAGTTTGCTAAACTCAATCTCGTACTCGCTCAAGGTGAGCTGTCTCTGCTTTAGATGCAGAAAGTTATTCATCAGGCGGTCTTGCTTGACCGAGGGTAGAAATTTATTCAGCAGCATCTTCTTAAAAGATTCCCAAGTACAACCTTCCTTCAGGCTCTCTCTTTCCCGAATCCATCAACTCTTTGCCAGACCTTTTAACTGATAGGCTACAATCATCACCTTCTGGGCTTCTAGAATTCCAGAATATGAAAACATCTCCTCGATGGAGATGATCCAATCATCTATAATCACAAAGTCAACACTCCCGTCGAAGGTGGGAGGCCCCAACCGATGGAAGTGCGATATGAAATTCATTCCTAGTGGTATCGCCATCGGGGGCACCAGAGGAGCAGGGCTATCAGGCACGGCTTGGCCCGAGGCGGGCTCTTGTGCTGAAGGTTGTTGCGCGGGAGCGGCAGAAAACAAAGACTCAATTTGTGATTGCATCGCAACCAATTGTCTCGACAGAGCCTCATTGCTCTGACGCAGACGCTCGATAATCGAGTCACTTTGCGCACCTGATGACTCACCCTCCGACTGGGGAGTCAACCTCGTCGCAGGACGCTTTGGCGACATTTTTAAAAGGCAAACGAACAACTCATCAAAATCCTAGCTTACAACAAAGCCACACGACTAGTTCATACCATATTTAAAAGACACTTGCTTATGCTGCAACTTGCTCTGGGATTTTATAATGATGCTATGTCCTACTTATGATGATATCCTCTCATCCTATTGACTCTTGTGCCTATGACATGAATGCATGTATTTATATTCTTTTTCTGATTTAAAACCATGTGTGTATATATGTCATCCCACAAATCTTTAGCTTGGCACGTTGTGCTTATGCAATGTTATGCTATGCATGATTGTGCTATGCATTCTAAAAATGCCCTAATGCATGTCATGAGCGGCATACACATGAAAATGTTATGCATCCAATACTACATAACATTCTCATGCAACGAAAAAGAAACGTGCTAGTCGCATTCATGTGGTGAGGTTATGCATCCCATACTACATAACCCTCACATGTTGCCCCTATGATGTATCCATATACAGACACATATTATGCATCCCATACTACATAATATGCCCCGTATACTTCATGTTATGCTATGAGTGTAGTGTTCGTACTTCAGCCAAGACGTGCTGATGACATATCGGTGTGTCTATGATATGATGCTAAACACTTAATACTAACAAGGAAAGGTTGACCGGCAAATTGTCAAGCAACCTCCCTCTGATACCAACTGCCACAACCCGCATTTTCACAGCAAATAAAGCTTATCAGAGTAAGAGAAAATACGCGTCATGATGCCACGTCAGCAGGGGATAACTGCGGACGCTCAGGCATACACCAAACTAACCATGAAAAAAGTTTCTTTTTTTGAAGTTATTTTAAGGAAAATCAATTAAGTGCAGAAGTTAGCCGTATCCCTCGGCTTAGTGGCTCATCTAGTCCACGAATCAAAATATATTTTACGCTGTAGAAAAATACTGGATTAGATTAACTCAACATCCTACATGAGTAAAAATGTCCCTAAAGGACAACTCATGCCAAGTAAGACTCTAAATTTATTATAGTATGAAAGATAGCTTTTATGGTCGCTAGAAATAACATGTTAGAGTTTCAAAATTATGCGATGCATGAAGTAATAGTAGTAGATTTTATAGTTGAAAATACCTAACATGCATTCCTAACATAAATCCTCACAGAGAACAAGTAATCCACATTCACATTTAAAGAAATGAGCAGCTAGTAAGTATCAACAACTAACAATTCAGTGGGCACCAACAAGCTGACACGAACCCACGAACAAAAGTATGTCTGAACTAGTAAAACTAAACAAAAAACAAACTACCACGCTCAGACGAGGCAACAACCACGACCAACACTATCGCTCAGAAAACTCCAAAACCAGCACTGCTAACTGCTACTGCTCTGAACCTGAGGCATTCCAAAAATAGAACACCTCAGCAAGAAGGTACAAATGGTGACAGGAAAAGTAATAAGCCAAAATAAGCAAAGGTCAACAGGGGTACCAACCCAAGACCAAAAACACTGAAGTAAAGTACAAAAGTAAACATAATATCAACAGGAAAAGAGCTCCTACGTGATTTATCACGTTCAACAAGAGTACATTAGATGCACGAGGCAATTAGGTGACTACAAGAATATTTCACCAGAAAGGACAATACAAAACCTTTATTAGGCACCTGTGGTTGGCTCTACCAAAAAAAACACGGGCGAAGTGGTCACTCTTGGACACACCACCCAAAAACAATAACGGGCGAGGTGGTCACTCTTGGACTCACCACCCAAAAACAACAACAGTGAGGTGGTCACTCTTAGACTCACCACCCAAAAACAAACAGATATATAATCCGTCAAACTGCGAGGGAGTCTCATACTCTCCACCATACACCGCAGACATCCAAAAAACCAGGTAGACTTCTACAGGGCACTAGCGAAGGTAACCAACACTACGGAGGGGGAATCGTCCACTAACTCCCGCATTCATGAAACCCAAAGAAACCACAACAAAAATACCTCGAGATTTGGCTCGACAGATTCTACTTGACATTACCGAACCCAAGACACGGTTGATTAACCTCTAGGAGCAATTTATAGTCCTAGGTAAATTCTAACGCGCTAAATGACGAAAGCTGAAACATGCATAGCCATCAATAAAACTTACCAGGAACAATTAACCAAAACTAGACAGAATCGGGCTTTCCAAGACAACACCTTATAACAACAAAGGATCGTTGAAATGATTAAGCATAACAGTGATTTGGAAGAATAAGTGCAGAGAATTTAAAGAATATGAAAGTATAGTCGTTACCATCAGATCAGACAAAGAGAAATGAGGGGAAAACCACCACTTGCCTTGGTTTTACCGGAAAAGTCCTCTGAATCGCTCCACGTCGAAGATCGGGGCAAAAGACTGCGGGAGGAGTTGAAATCTAGACAAAAAGTTCGAAAAGGGGATTAGGGCCGAAAAACCCTAACGAGAAAATCTCAAGGAACGGGGAAGAAATTACCACGAGGGCGCAACTCTCGACGAGAGCTTTCCAGATCTACGATCGGTTTGAAATTCCGAGCACCGGAGCACCGTCAACGACCACCGGAAGGATTAAGGACGAACAACCTCTATCTCGCTCACACCGCTCTGGTTCGGGAGGAAAAAGAATCGGAGAAGAAGATGAAGAAGGTATTTATACCAAGGGTGATAACAGGAAGATCAACAAAATAATTCGGGTTCAGCTGAACCGGATTTCTTGAGGCAGAAGGAAGGATTACTCGAGTACTAAGGGAATTACACGAGTATGGCAAGAGAATTACTCGAGTATACGGCTGTTACTTGAGCACTGCATGGGAAAACTACTCGAGTACAAGGGCACTTACTCGAGTACAACAAGGGGATTACTCGAGTATAAGGCAATTACTCGAGTACTGCTAGAGAATTACTCACGAATTCTGATCGAAAATTGTCGAACACAGAAAGCAGAGCCCGATCGTCTAACTCAGTTCGAAAATTGTCGAACTCAAAATGGAGATCCGCTAGACCTACAACAAGCTCAACACAGCGCCCTGGAAAAAAATGACAATCGTCGGGCTCTGATCGATGATCGTCGAACTCGACACAACGCCTAGAAAAAATTACAATCGTCAAGCTCCGCTCGACGATCGTCGACCTCAGCACAATGCCCAGAAAAATGACAACGCTCGACGATCGTCGAACTCGAAACAACGCCCATCAAAATGACAATCGTCGAGCTGCTCGACGATCGTCGAACCCGGCACAGCGCACAGGAAAACGTAACACAATCGTGGAGCTCCGCTCGACGATCGTCGAACCCGACACATCGCCAAGAAAAGGAAAACAATCGTCGAGCTCTGCTCGACGATCGTCGAACACGACACAGCGGCAAGAAAACCGAAGAAAAACTCGGTTCGACGAAAACCCACACCTTAAGGAGGGCTTCACGAGAATCACACAAGCCCAAAGCATTAATATAGAAATTAACGTGTTCAGATAGTTGAACAGGGAACTATGAGATCAAAACAAAGGGTTAAACGCGCCGAATTAAACGAAACTCACGCTGTAGGCGAAAACTGCAGCTACGGTCACAACGACGAAGTCAAAACCAAAATCCTACGAGCCATTCTCGAGATATTAACCGCCAAAACATGCGGCGAACAAAAACAAAACCCAAAACTTCGATCGCGCGCTGAGACTCCAAAAATGCTCGGGTTGCGACGAAACTGGACGAGCACGTCCAAAACTACTCAAATCCAACACTCGACGTTAAAAGTAACGCCACGACGTCATAAATCTGACGTTGCCCAAACAAATAAAATCATCGAAAAATTGGGGGCGTTACAACGTCCCCAAAGGACGACTCATGCTATGCAAGACTCTAAATTTATAATAGTAGTAAGAATAGCTTTTACGGTCGCTAAATATAACAAGTTAGAGTTTTTAAATTATGCAGTGCATGAAGTAGTAATAATAGATTTTTTAGATGAAAATACCTTACATGCATTCTTAGCATAAATCTTCCCAGAGTGCAAGTAATCCACATCCACATATAGAGAAATAAGTAGCTAGCAAGTATCTTAAAGTAATAATTCTGTGGGCGTCAACAAACTGACACGAACCCACGTACAAAAAATATGTCTGAATTAGTAAAACTAAACAAGCAACAAACTACCTCGCTAACACGAGGCAACAACCACGGCCAACACTGCCGCCCCGAAACTCTAAAACCAGCTCTGCTAACTGCTACTGCTCTGAACCCGAGACATTCCAAAGGCAGAACACCTCAGCAAGAAGGTACAAATGGTGGCAGAAAAATAATGAAAGAAAAAGTGCCTAACCACCTAGAGGGGCGGGGGGGGGGGGGGGGGGGGGGGAAATAGGTGAACTTTAACTTTTTAAATTTAAGGCAGAAACACTTGAACAAATAAACCTGTATTTGCAATTATCTATAGCAATTCAGCACAGCTAGCTCAGCAATCACAGAAATAAACAAACACAGAGTGCACACAGATTTTTATAGTGGTTCCCCAAGGTCTGGGTACATCCACTTTCCCCCTTCGCCTATCTAGTAGTGTACTAGATTCAGTCTAACTTTAGCACTTCTCCTCAGATCCTCAGATCTTACAGCTCAGAACCCCAAACAGGTTCCTACAACTCAGAGTGTCCCCACTCCTACAACTCAGGCAAAAAGCCCTACCACTCAGTCTTCAACAAGACCTACACTCAGAGAACAAAGTCTCCTACAACTCAGGCACAAGGCCCTACCTCAGTCTTTAACAAGACCTACACTCAGAGCACATAGTCTCCTACACTCAGCCTTTATAAAATAGGATTACAGCTCAGATCTATACAAGATCCTACAGAAATTTAATAATAAAAAGTGATTAACCACAACTCTGAAAGAGAGAGATGAGTTGACTGGCTTCTTGATGAGTTCTTGGAAGAACATGACAGAGATCAACCTCCCTTGGCTTTCTTCAAAGCTTCTTTAATTAGAACACAGTAGGGTTGAATCTCCTGTGAAGATGATCTTCAATCAACTTCTGTCTTGAGATTCAGATCTCAATCTGAATCTTAATTTGCAGCCTGGTTCAGCAGCTGCTCTTCTTAGAAGGAGCTCTCTCTCTCCAACTTCTTAGATCTTCTGTTGAAGGTCTTCTTCTTTTGTGTTGTTAGATCTCTTGATAAATTGTTGTCAATAATAATCTCACACCTTCTATTGAAGGAGAAAGGTCTTTATATAGTCTTCCTCCAAGGTAACCGACTGATCCGGTTTCTAACAACCTTCTGAGGGCTCTGACAGTTGCAGTTGACCGGTTGAAATGGCAGCTGTCAAGTCATCCAGAGTCTTTTTGAAATCACTGTCACTATCTGAAAGTGTCGAGAAAGATAGTTATTATGTGTCGACACAAATACACTAAGTGTCGATACAAGTAGACTAAGTGTCGACACAAGCCTTGATGGTGTCGACACAACTCCTTGTGTTGTTGTAACAGCTTCTCGACACTACTTCTTCAGAATGTGTCGACACTGATTCTGTGTGTCGACACAAGCCTTCTGTTGAATGTGTCGACACTGGTTGAGTGTGTCGACACAAGTACTTCTTCTTTAATACTTAGTTGAATTCTGCTGTGTGTCGACACAACTCATTTGTGTCGACACATGCCTTCTTGTGTTGAAACTTGCTGAGTGTCGACACATCTCCTTTGTGTCGACACATGCCTTCATGTGTTGAAACTTGCTGAGTGTCGACACATCTCCTTTATGTTGACACAAGTACTATAACTTTGTTGAGGTTTGCTGAGTGTCGACACAGCCTCCTGGTGTCGACACTTTTGATGTCGACAAAGTTTCTCTGGGTGTCGACACTGCCTCTAAGTGTCGACACAGATTATGTTGACAATTCTTCACAGTGTGTCGACACTGCCGGTATGTGTCGACACTTTTCTTCTGGTGTCTTCTCTGCCTTTCCTGGTGTCGACACAACTCCTCCAAGTGTCGACACAGCTTCTCTAGGTGTCGACACAAGCCTTCATAAGTGTCGACACTTCACCTCTAGGTGTCGACACATGGACTTAGAAACTTTTATGCTTTTCCTGTAATTACTTAACCTGCACATATAAACTCAAAGGACATCAAATACACCTTGATGTATATCATTGAGAAGGGTGAAACTTCTTCAAATCAGGTACATATATTCCAATGTACCCAACAATCTCCCCCTATTTGGAGAAGTCATAACAATTAGTCAATGATATACACCATACATAACAAATACTCAATATGATGTATAACAATATTATATGACAGGGTAAAAACTAAACATGTATAAACGGCACATGTATAAGCAATTATCTCAGAATAACAATGTAATAGATTGAACATTAAACATTGTTTTTACAACTTCCAAAAGTTTTATTAATCAAAAGTTTACATGGAGTTTAATGCAAGTGATTACAGAGTTGTAAACTTAAGAAAATTCTATCCTATGGCTGCTCTGGCTCCTTGATAACAATGCCCTTTCCAGATTGAATCTTTGCTTGAACTGGAGCATCATTGTCATCAGCAGGCTTCTTTCCCTTAAGATCTTTCTTTTTTTGTTCTTCAGCCCTTATCTTCTGTCTCTCAAAATAATGATAAGGCTTAGGAAAATACTTGCTAGGCTCCTGTAAATTAGGAGGTAGCTTCCCTAATTCAGCCTTCCTTCTGTATTGTACAATGACCTCTTGCCTAGCTTCATGTTTTTCCACTCTTGGTCAGAGTACCATTTGCCCCTCTCTAGGAAATTATACTTTGCAGCCTTCCAAGCAGTCAATATGATATTCCTAGAAGTTGGGCTCCATTGCTCAAAGTCTGGCCTTAATTCAGCCTGCTCTCTGAACCTCTTCTTAAATAATTGGGCTTCCTGCTCTTTTAATACTGCCTCTTGCTATTTTAGTACTGCCTCTGGCACAAGCTGTACTACTTTCTCAATGATCACATTGTGAGCACCTTCTGGAGGACTATACATAGATTATATCTCTTGATGTATCATGTCAAAATCTGTAGGAGGGTAGATCACCTGAGCTACTTCATCTTGTTCTCCTCCAAAATATGCAGGATTAATCCCAGATTCTGCTACATTATCATCATCACATAAAGGTGGATATCCAAGGGTAGCTCTGATGCTGTTTGAAATCCATTTAGCATGGTCAGAGCCTGCTTTGACTAATACCCTCTCCCCCTTTATGACTTCTCTTTCTATATGATCCCTAAGATCATCCTTCTGGAATCTGATTTGAGCATTCAAATAGTTAACTCCATCTTTATAAAAAGGTTTTAACCTTTGAAGCTTGTCAGCAATAGCCTTTTGAGAATCTTCAATGATAGTTTTAACAGCAGTGAGGCTTTCTTGTAATTGCTTATCAAAGGCTTCTTTGGCAGTAGCACTTACAGCAGTCTAGGCAGTAGCTATATTTTTCATTTCACTAACAATGGCATTATGAGAAGTAGTCAGATTGTCATTCATCCTAATCTAATTTTCCAGGACATATCCTTGTTTTACTGCCATGTCATCAACCTGTTTCTTTATATTCTCTTGATGAGTAGCCAGATAGACCACTGCATTGCCTCCTTTATGGAAACAAACAGTCATTTCCTTCTTGTTTTGATTCACTTCAAATCTGATAGATTTTATGTCTTGAGCCAGATCAAATTAAAGTGATTTATGACCATCATCCATATACTTTTCTAGAGCTTTCCTTTGCTCATCCATCTTGATTTGCAAAGCCACCAACAAAGAACTATAGTCAGCAGTTGGGGCTTGTTGTGGAACAATGGTTTGTAGTGCTTTCTTGTAGGTTTGACTTCTTCTCTTGAAGACCTGTAACTTTCTTTTCTTGGCTCTAGAAGCCTCTTCATCCTCTGAGGTAGAAGTACTGGCAATGTCTACCCTGTCCTTAGGAATAGGAGGTAAATACTTCTCAGTGCTTGGTAGCTCCTCAGCATTACTTTGCTCCTCAGTCTCGTTTCTGGCAGTTCCCTCTACATGCTCCCCCTCAATATTAGCTGGCTTCCCCTCAACAGAAGCTTTCTCTCCCTTAAAATCAGTATGTAAAAGATCAGGGAACAACTCTTCTAGTGTAAACTCATATTGAGGTTGTACAGGAGAATCTCGTATCTCTGTAGCATTATCCGCAACTAATGTGTCTTCCATGGCAACATCTTGTGGTTGACTATGTATCTGAGTTGACTGATCAACATCAAGTAATGATTCAATCAATACTTCATCCTCAATATTTAAAATAGATTGATTAACTTCATTGATTACCTCAAGAATTGTTTGGGTAGCCGTTTCACTATCTAATTGAGTTGGCTCATTCACATGTTGAGGCTCCCCCTGGAGTGGATCCAGGTGAATAGGGCTAGCTGATGGTAGCTCCCCCTGCATGTTCATGCCTTTCCTTTTGAAAACTGGTCCTATCTTCATGCTTGAATCAAGTCCACACCATGCCAGTTCCTCCATTATCTTTGATGCAGGTACATCTTCCTCTTCTTTAGTTCTAGGGAGATGTAGAACTTTTCTTAGATTTTTCTGGGTGATCTTGACTTTTGCCCCATGGACTTTGGACTTAATATTGAGTCCAGCTTCATTAAGAGTAGCTGCGTTAAAGAATTCGAGGACCTCCTTCTTCCATATCTTGACTGGTTCTGAAACAAGATACTCTAACCCAGTCTCTGCAACTAGGGTTACCACACCTTTGATTTCTGGTTCCGCGTCATCAAAGGCGTGTCGCACGAGCTCATAACCTTCATTGATGTTCTCTTCTAGCTTGGGTGCTATTAGGGTTTGAAGAAATTTTCAATTTAGATAAGAGAGATGTCGACACACAAGTTTGGTCTCGAAACTTTGGTGAGCGTGTCGACAAACAATGGTGAAAACCTATTTATACCTTTCTAAAATCGAAGGTGAAAAGGCGCGTCAAAATACTTGAAATGTGTCGACACGGTTGAAAAAGTGTCGACACTTACTTCTAATGTCTCGACAACTATGTGTCGACACAAATATAGTCGACAAAATATATGTGTCGACACTTATACATCTCAGCTCCACGATTAGTCGAAACTCTACTCGACTAAATCTGTGTAAATCCTAAGTGTCGACACCACCCTGGATGTGTCGACACCTACTCTGGATGTGTCGACACTAATTCTCTGAAGTGTCGACACTTACTGTCTAGATGTGTCGACACCATTTCTCTGAAATGTCGACACCACTTCTATGTGTCGACACAGACAACTCTGTGTGTCGACACCATTTTACTTAGCCAATTTTTTAAACTATTCTAAGTTTATCATTCCTAATTCAATTTTAAACTTATTGAATTTGGTTTCATCTAGGGGTTTGGTAAACATATCAGCTAACTGATTATCTGTCTTAACATACTCTAGGGAAATGTCTCCTTTTTCGACATGTTCTCTAAGAAAATGGTTTTTAATTTCTATGTGCTTAGTTCTACTATGAGAGACATGATTATTTGCAATAGAAATGACACTTGTAGAATCACAAAATAAAGGTGTTCTACTTACTTGAATACCATAATCTTCTAGCTGGTGTTGAATCCATAAAAGTTGTGCACATCAACTTCCTGCAGCAACATATTCTGACTCAGCTGTAGAGATAGCCACACTGGTCTGCTTCTTACTGCTCCATGACACTAGCCTTCCACCTAGAAATTGACAGGTACCTGTAGTCCTCTTCCTATCTTCCTTGCAGCCTGCAAAATCTGCATCTGAATAACCTGTCAGTAAAAAATCTCCATTCCAAGGGTACCAAAGGCCTAGATAAGGTGTGCCCTTAAGATATCTCAAAATCCTTTTGACTGCTGTCAGATGAGATTCTTTAGGGCAATCTTGGTACCTAGCACAGACACATGTAGCATACATGATATCTGGTCTACTAGCAGTCAAATAAAGTAGGGAGCCAACTATCACTCTATACAAAGTCTCATCTACAGGTTTTCCTGCATCATCTTTGCTTAGAGATATGCTTGACCCCATAGGAGTTTTCATGGTAGTGGATGATTCCATACCATACTTCTTTATTAACTCTAGGGTGAACTTAGACTGGCATATGGACAAGCCATCTTCAGTCTGTCTAACTTGGAGACCCAAGAAGAACTTAAGTTCCCCCATACTGCTCATTTCAAATTGTCCTTGCATAAGTTTTGCAAACTTTCTGCAGTCCCAAATATTATGTCATCTACATATATTTGGACTAAGATAATCTTGCCTCTGGATTCCCTAAGGAATATAGTCTTGTCTATTTTACCCCTTGAGAATTTGTTCTCAATGAGGAAACTAGACATGGTTTCATACCAAGCCCTTGGGGCTTGTTTTAACCCATACGAAGCCTTCCTAAGTCTATAAACATAATCAGGCTTAAGAGAATCAACAAAACCTGATGGCTGCTCTACATAGACTTCTTCCTTTAGATTTACATTCAGAAAAGCTGACTTAACATCCATTTGATATACCTTGAACCCTTGATATGTTGCATAGGCAAGGAACATCCTTATTGCTTCCAGTCTTGCTACTGGAGCAAAGGATTGATCAAAATCAATACCTTCTTCCTGCCTATATCCCTTTGCAATAAGTCTAGCTTTATTCTTTATGATGATTCCATTTTCATCCAACTTGTTCCTAAAGATCCACTTAGTTTCAATAATGTTGTGGTCCTTGGGTTTAGGAACTAGCTCCCAGACCTTGCATCTTTTGAATTGATTCAGCTCCTCTTGCATGGCCTCAATCCAATGAGGGTCTAGGATTGCTTCTTCAAACTTCTTTGGTTCCACTTGGGATAGGAAGCTGAAGTAAAGAACTGTACTTAGATTCCTGCTCCTTGTTTGCACTCCTTGTCTGGGATCTCCAATTATTTGATTGGCTGGATGATCCTTTAAGTGTCTATTTGCTGGGGCAGCCTGTCTTTAGGTTGTACACCTTCAGTCTCTTCATTTAGCTGCACCTCTTGGTCTTCTTCAGCATCAAGTGTATCTTGTGCTCCCCCTGGACAGTAGCCACCATCTTCCACTTGCTGACTTGCAGAAGAACCTTCTGTTAAAGTAAGCTTGTCCATTATCTCAGTTACACCTCTGGAGCTGCAAACACTTCTTGGCAATTCACAGTTAATGAGTCTTGCTTCATCAAAAACTACATGAACAAACTCTTCTATAACTTGAGTAATCAAGTTGTAAACCCTATAAGCCTTACTATTATTGCTGTACTCAACAAATATCCTCTCTTAGGATTTGGCAGCAAACTTGGTTAGATAAGACTTACCATTGTTAAGGATATAACACTTGCAACCAAAGATCCTGAAATAGGATAAATTTGGTTTTCTGCCCTTCACAATCTCATAAGGGATCTTCTTGTGGCTCTTGGTGAGAGTAGCCCTATTGATCACATGACAAGCAGTATTTACTGCCTCAGCCTAGAAATATTCTAGGAGAGAAGTGTCACTCAATAGAGTTTTACCAGCCTCTATCAAGGTTCTATTCTTCCTTTCAGCAATACCATTTTGCTGAGGTGTTCTTGGTGAAGAAAATTCCTGAAAAATCCCAAACTCTTCACACAGTTTTTTCATACTTTCAGACTGAAATTCAGTACCATGGTCACTTCTGATTTTAACCACTGTACTGTCCAATTCATTCTGAATTTGTTTAACAAAAATATATAAGATACTTGGAGTTTCAGATTTTTGTCTTAGGAAGATCACCCAGGAATATCTTGAATAGTCATCTACAACCACAAATGTGTAGACCTTCCTACCTAGGCTGTGAACTAGCATAGGACCAAAAAGATCCATATGCAAGAGGTATAGACACCTCACAGAATCCTTGTTCTCAAGGCTATGAAAGGTGGATTTGTTCTGCGTGCCTTTTTGACAAGATGAGCATATCCCATCCTTTATACACTTAACCTGAGGACCATTCCTCACTAACTCTTTGCTAAAGAGTTGGCCAATTGTCTTATAGTTAAGATGAGCCAGCGTCTTGTGCCATTTAACATAATGTGAGACTTTCTCATCAGCTACAAGACAAATAGGAGAAACATTGTTCTCACATACAAAGTCAAGACAATTGACATTTCTCTTCCTATATCCTGTCAGAATGATCTTTTGATCACTTGACCTTCTGATATGACAACCATTATTGACAAATGAGATGTCATATCCTAATTCACACAGCTGACTTATGCTAATGAGGTTATGTTTCAAACCCTTTACATAAGCCACTTGAGTAATTGTAATTTGGTTACTAGAAATGTTACCAAAGCCTTTGATGATTCCTTTTTCTGAACCACCAAAGGTAAATTTAGGGCCATCCTTGATAGGTGTATAGTCCTTCAGCAACCCCCAAGTTCCAGTCATGTGTCTGGAACATCCACTGTCCAAGTACCATATAGGGGCATGGCCACTTGGACTCACCTGCAGAACAGATTACTTAACCTTAGAACCCAAATAACTCTTGGGTCCTTGGTGCAGGTTAGTTTGACTTTTAACAAAACTACCTGTAGTTCTTCTAGCAGGCAGTTTGCTACTCTCCTTGACACTTGAATTGTGCCAACAATCTAAGGCAAAGTGGCCTATCTTGCCACAACACCAGCACTCAAACCTGTTGTACCTTTGTTTAGGTACAACCCTGGCTGGATTATCTACTACAGCCTTCTTGTTTAGTGTTGGGGCTTTGCCCTTAGATTTGGACCTAGCTGTCCTGGCAGGTTTTGTAAACCCCAATCCAGTCTTACCCTTTTGAGGTACAAACTCATCTATCAAAGGTAAAACAGATTTAGGTTTAGAAAAACTTGCTACAATCTCTCTCTCCTTCTGAAGTCTAACCTCCAGATTTCTAATTTGATCATTCTTAAATATAATAGTACCCATCTGAATAACAGTAATGTTCTTCAGCCTGGCTATTTCATTCATTTTCTGATCAAACAACTTGTCTGAATCAGCAGCACCCAATGTAAGACTAGCAATCTCCTTTGCCTGAGTTTTGGCCAAGGTTTTGCTTTTCTTCAAGGCCTGCAACAAGTCCCTATATTCATCAATTAACTGATGAATATCTCCTTCAGATTTAGACCCACCCACATCACTTGATGCAGATGTATCTGATTCTGACTCAGTACTAGAAATTGAACTAGAAGAACAACTTTGTACCTTACTTGGTCCAGGCTGATCCTGGATTTTATCTCCTTCAGATAAAGCCATCAGCCCTTTGCACTGATTGTCCTCATGCTCATAAATTGAATTCATTAGCTGCATGAACTCATCTTCTTCCTCTTCAGCAAATAATCCAAAATAGGCTTCAGCTTCAGATTTTGTTTCTGAAGATGACTGATCAGTCAGACTCTTGTCTTTCTTAGCAACAAAAGACCTTTACTTTTTGCCCTTAAACTGAGTCTTCTTTTTGTCAGCTGACTCCTTCCTCTTTTTAGGACAGGCAACCACTACATGTCCCTGTCTATTGCAGCAATAACACACAATCTTTGAGAATGTATCCTTGCTTGGCTTGGACCTTCTTTTGTCATTCCTTGATGACTTTCTTTTCTGATAGTAGTCATCTTTTGGCTGAGAAGTAGTAGGCTTAGACCTTCACTGCTTCTTCTTCAGAAACTTTTGAAAATGCCTAGTAAAAGCAGCAAAGTCTTCATCACTTTCACTGCTATCTGAATTCTTGCTATCTGAATTTTCTGTCATAGCCTCAGCAACTATATGAGGTGGAGATGGAGACTTGCTTCTATACTTCCTAGTGGCTTCAGTCTTGAAGGCCACAGATCTTTCCTTGTGCTCCACTCTAGTAGTCTTCTCTTCCTCCTTTCTAGCCAATAACTGCATCTCATAAGATAACAGTTTTCCAAACAAAGTTGGAGGAGGTATGTCAGCTAGTTTGGCCACTTCCCTAATGACACAAATCTTGGTGTCCCAGTCCTTAGTCAGGGATCTTAAGAACTTGTCATTCAGCTCATAGTTGCTGAATTCTCTTCCATAGGACATCAATACATTGACTATCCTATAAAACTTCTTGTAACATTCAGTAATACTATCAGACTTTCCTTGTTTGAAGCTTTCATATTCCTGATTTAACAAAGACTTCCTGTCTTGTCTTACTTCTTCTGATCCCTCCATGTAAACTATTAATGTGTCCCACATTTCTTTAGAGGTTTTACAATGAATTAAGTTCTGAAATGTTGCATCATCAATTGCACTAACAATAATATTCTGGGCCCTCTTGTCCATAGTGGCCAGAATGATTTCATCTTTAATCATTTCAGAAAAGTCCTTGGGAGTTTTATAATTTGCATCCAGAATGGAGATCTTCATTGACACATATAGGCCTTCTTTAACTGTAATGTATATCCTTGGGTCAGATGCTTCCATAAAGAGTCTAACCCTATTTTTCCAAATGCCAAATATCTCTTTTCTACATATTGGCAATTTCATGGACCCCAGCTCTTTGTGATTCTCACTAGAACCCATTTTCTTGATTTTGATTGTTCTGAATCTGCCTATAGGATCTTACTCAGACTGTTAAGTCCCTTTTTGAGTAACCTCCCTCTGATACCACTTGAAAGAAATAGTGCCTAACCACCTAGAGGGGGGGGGGGTGAATATGTGAACTTTAACTTTTTAAATTTAAGACAGAAACACTTGAATAAATAAACCTGTATTTGCAATTGTCTATAGCAATTTAGCACATCTATCTCAGCAATCACAGAAATAAACAAACACAGAGTGCACACAGATTTTTATAGTGGTTCCCCAAGGTCTGGGTACATCCACTTTCCCCCCTCGCCTATCTAATAGTGTACTAGATTCGGCCTAACTTCAGCACTTCTCCTCAGATCCTCAGATCTTACAGCTCAGAACCCCAAACAGGTTCCTACAACTCAGAGTGTCCCCACTCCTACAACTCAGGCAAAAAGCCCTACCACTCAGTCTTTAACAAGACCTACACTCAGATAATAAAGTGTCCTATAACTCAGGCACAAGACCCTACCTCAGTCTTCAACAAGACCTACACTCAGAGCACACAGTCTCCTACACTCAGCCTTTATAAAATAGGCTTACAGCTCAGATCTATACAAGATCCTACAGAAATTTGATAATACAAAGTGATTAACTACAACTCTGAAAGAGAGAGACGATTTGACTGGCTTCTTGATGAGTTCTTGGAAGAACTTGACAGAGATCAACCTCCCTTGGCTTTCTTCAAAGCTTCTTGAATTAGAACATAGTAGAGTTGAATCTCCTGTGAAGATGATCTTCAATCAAATTCTGTCTTGAGATTCAGATCTCAATCCGAATCTTACTTTGCAGCCTGGCTCAGCAGCTGCTCTTCTTAGAAGGAGCTCTCTCTCTCCAACTTCTTAGATCTTCTGTTGAAGGTCTTCTTCTTTTGTGTTGTTAGATCTCTTGATAAATTGTTGTCAATAATAATCTCACACCTTCTATTGAAGGAGAAAGGTCTTTATATAGTCTTCCTCCAAGGTAACCTGCTGATCCGGTTTCTAACAACCTTCTGACGGCTCTGACAGTTGTAGTTGACCGGTTGAAATGGCAGCTGTCAAGTCATCTTGTCACTTCTTGAAATCACTGTCACTGTCTGAAAGTGTCGAGAAAGATAGTCATTATGTGTCGACACAAATAGACTAAGTGTCGACACAAGTAGACTAAGTGTCGACACAAGCCTTGATGGTGTCGACACAACTCCTTGTGTTGTTGTAACATCTTCTCGACACTGCTTCTTCAGAATGTGTCAACACTGATTCTGTGTGTCGACACAAGCCTTCTGTTGAATGTGTCAACACTGGTTGAGTGTGTCGACACAAGTACTTCTTCTTTAATACTTAGTTGAATTCTGCTGTGTGTCGACACAACTCCTTTATGTCGACACATGCCTTCTTGTGTTGAAACTTGCTGAGTGTCGACACATCTCCTTTGTGTCGACACATGCCTTCATGTGTTGAAACTTGCTGAGTGTCGACACATCTCCTTTGTGTTGACACAAGTATTTTAACTTTGTTGAAGTTTGCCGAGTGTCGACACAGCCTCCTAGTGTCGACACTTTTGATGTCAACAAAGTTTCTCTGGGTGTCGACACTGCCTCTAAGTGTCGACACAGATTATGTTGACAATTCTTCACAGTGTGTCGACACTGCCGGTATGTGTCGACACTTTTCTTCTGGTGTCGACTCTGCCTTTCCTGGTGTCGACACAACTCCTCCAAGAGTCGACACAGCTTCTCTAGGTGTCGACACAAGCCTTCATAAGTGTCGACACTTCACCTCTAGGTGTCGACACATGGACTTAGAAACTTTTATGCTTTTCCTGCAATTACTTAACCTGCACATATAAACTCAAAGGACATCAAATACACCTTGATGTATATCATTGAGTAGGGTGAGACTTCTTCAAATCAGGTACATATATTCCAATGTACCCAACAAATAAGTCAAAATAACAAAGGTCAAAAGGGGTACCAACCCAAGACCAAAAGCACTGATGTAAAGTACAAAAAGAAACGAGCCATCAACAAGAAAAGAACTCTTACGTGAATCGTCACATTCAATAAGAGTACACCCGACGCACAAGGCTATAAGGTGACAACAAGAATGAATTATAAGGAAAAGTACAAAACCTTTATTAGGCACCTGTGGTCAACTCCACCCAAAAATATGGGCGAGGTGGTCACTCAACTAGAGACAACTTCACGAATAAAATATCCGTCTAATTGCGAGGGAGTCTCATACTCTCCACCATACACCACAGACGCCCAAAAACTGGTAGACTTCCACAAGGTACTAATAAAGGCATCAAACATTGCGGAGGTGGTTTCATCCACAAACTCCCGCAATCAAGAAAACCCACAAGGAAACAACCACATATATCTCGAGATTTGGCACGTCGGATTCTACTCAACACTAGAGACTAAAGACGCGATTGATCAACCTCTAGGAGCGATTTACAATCCTAGATAAACTCTAACACGTTCCTTAACAATGATAAATAAGGCAATTAAAGCCAATACTAAAAAACATTTTATCAAAACTCTATGAAGTTACCAGATTCAGTTAATAAGACAAGATTTAGAAATTTTCAAGTAATCGAAAAATAACATGGCTATAACTTGGAAGGACATAAAAAATGCAAGAAGATAAAGGGGCAAAACTCATTCTTTACCACCAAATCGGACGAGCAGAAAAGAGGATAAACCACCACTTTCATTGATTTTACCGGAAAAGTCCTCCGAATCACTCCACGTCGTAGATCGCGGCAAAAGGATGCGGGAGGAGTTGAAATCTGAACAAGAACGGTCAAAAAAGAGGTTAGGGCCGAAAACCATAACGAGAAATCTTAAGAAACCGTGAAGATATTACCATGCTAGCGTAGCTCTCGGTGAGAGATTTCCGGATCTATGTTCGGATGAAGATTTCGAGCACCGGAGCACCGTCGGCGGCCACCGGAAGGTTCACGAAATAATTTCTCTCTCACGCTCACGCCGCTCTGGTTTGGGAGGAAAATATCGGAGAAGATAAAAGAATTTTCTTTGATATGAATATGTATATATATATATATATAATGTTGTGTCCAAAAACGGAGTATTTACGCCCGGATGCGCGGAAGACAAAAATAAGAATTCAGGATGACCTCAAATCGAAAAGTGACCAACATAAAATTTGTAGATCTCGTCGAGACACACAAATTTCATGTTAATCATTTTTCCATACGACATAGTTTTGATGCTTAAAAAGGCTCCCGAACATAAACTGTAACGAACTACACGAGAACAAGCTTACGGGTACTTGAGAGGTAGAAAACGGCTACTCGAGTAATCAGAAACAGTCACTCGAGTATATATAAAAAATTACTCGAGACCGAAAAAATATTACTCGAGTTCGAAGATTAGTACTCGAGTAGGTACATACCAACCACTCGAGTGGCAGCAGAAGAAGCACTCGAGACAGAAATAAAGATTTAGGATGACCTCAAATCGAAAAGTGGCCAACACGAAAGTTGTAGATCTCGTCGAGACGCACAAATTTCCTGTTAACCATTTTTCTATATGACTTCGCTTTGATGTTCAAAAAGGCTTCCGAACGTAAACTACAACGGACTATACGAGAACAAGCTTACGTGTACTCGAGAGGTAGAAGACGACTACTTGAGTAAGCAGAAACAATCACTCGAGTATATATAAAAATTACTCGAGACAGAAAAAAATATTACTCGAGATCAAAGATCAGTACTCGAGTAGGTACATACTAACCACTCGAGTGGCAGCAGAAGAAGCACTCGAGACAGAAAATGGTACATGAGACAGAAGAAAAAATTACTCGAGTACATACAGTAGAAGCAGCACTCGAGACATTTAAAATTACTTGAGTAGGTATATAATCACTCGAGTAGGTATATAATCACTCGAGTAGGTCCAAATAATCACTCGAGTAAAAGGAAGGATCACTCGTGTAGGGCAGAAATGTTACTCGAGTAAGAGGGAAAAAGCACTCGTGAGAAGAAGCAGCAACTCGAGAAGAAACAATTAAAGAACAGTGTTAGGAATAGTGCTTTTTTACAAAAATATCCAAAATTAAACTACAGATATAATAAGAAATCACATTTTTGAATAGTGTTTTAATATTAAAACATTTATATATATATATTTTTGAATAAGAAAATGCGAGTTCAAAACGGAGGCTCAAACGCACGTCGTATTGAACGAAACTCGCCCCGTAAACGAACACTGACGCTACGAACACAACGGCGAAGCCAAAACCAAAATCCGACGAGCCATTCCCGAGATATTAATCTTCAAAGTATATGACGAACATAAACAATCCAAAACTTCAATCGCGTGCCGAGACTCAAAAAATGCTCGGATTGCGACGAAACTTGACGAGCAGGTCCAAAATTACTTAACTTAAATACCAAATGCAAAATTTTCCCATTACGACAAGAATTCGGCCGACTCGACCGCACGGACGTGAAAATTCCTTAACGACATTGTGCCGCCAACTCGACGTTAAAAGTAACGCCACGATGTCATAAATATGACGATGCCCATTCAAATGAAATCATCGAAAAAAATCGGGGGCGTTACAGCTTTTCCCGTCCTCAATCCGTCAGTAGCGCACCATTAGATGCGGGTCGACCTTCCCCTCCTGATTAGCCACAGCTTTTCGCTCTCCCAAAGTAACTAGCGCTTATAGCGCTCACACTACAAGGAGCTTACGCAAAGCATCCAAGATCCATTCATCCACGCATCCATATACAACATCCATACGTATAAACCATACACATTTCTCGGCCTTGAACCACATGGAAGGAGCCTAGCCATTAGATCCAGGATAAGGGAAACGAATGGCTCAGAAATGTCCAGAAAAGCCTGAACACGGCCCGACACGCCCTGTGACACACCCGTGTCACAAGCCGTGTCACTTAAGAGGCAGTCAACCGACTCAAATCCAACCAGTACACGGCCGTGTGACACGCACGTGTCACACCCTACATGCCCGTTTTATGATCGACATGCCCGTCTCCAGTGGCCGTATACTGCACACAGCACAACTATTCCTCACTCAAGAGGGACACGACCCTGGGACACGCCCGTGTCCCAGGCCGTGTACACCTGTACACACCAGTGTCTCTCAACACATGGATTCCCGCCAAAGGACACACCCAGTGACATGCCCGTATCACAGGCCGTGTACCCTCCACTCGACAATCGTCGAGCGCAGTTCATCGACCAGGGGGGACACGCCCTCTGACACGCCAGTGTCAGATGGTACACGCCCGTGTCACATGGCGTGTTCCCTTCGTCGACCCAAGTTCGTCGATCAATCGACCCACTGCTTAACCAGAGCACTACATGCCCTGGGACACTCCCGTGTCCCAGGCCGTGTCACCCAACCTGAAACCCAAAATGTGCTTTGGGGTGTTACATCTTGTTCACCTATAGGTGACGCAGAGTGGTGCGGGGCAATCAGAGTGCCAACATTCTGATGAAAGTACGGCACCAGCTGAGGTGCCTACACCTCCGCCTTCTGCGAAAACTGTGCGATTAGTTGATGAGGCTTTGTTTGCAATGATTCAAGCACAACCGATTGGGCAGGCACAAGGGCAGGCGCAACCGACAATGAGGCTAGAAAAGGTTGCGGTGAGGCCAGAACCTGTAGCGGCTGTGGATCCTCGAGCAGCTGAGAAGCAGTTGAAGTAGTTTATGAGTTTCAACCCGCCTACGTTTATGGGTCTGGGATCCCCTACGGAGGCTGAGGACTGGTTGTTGCCCGTCAAGCAGATTATGACGGCGATTGGCACGAAGGAACATCAGAAAGTCACCTTATCCATCTTATTGCTGGAAGGAGAGGCTCGTTTATTGTAGGATGAGATGGAACTACACCACTTAGCGGGTCTACCGTTATCACAAGTGTCGATGGAAGAATTCTCCCGCCTCTTCCTGGCAAAGCACCTCCCGACAGCACAACGTATTGCCATGGAGAACGAATTCCAAAGGCTGACGCAAGGAGAAGGCAGTGTTGAAACGTACCTACATGATTTTACACGCTTAGGGCGGTATGCGGGTTCTATTTTTGCTGATGAGCAGAGGAAGACGAATAGGTTCTATGAAGGACTGCGAGACGAGTTGAGGTTCCTGCTTTCTAGTTCTGTGAACCAAGGCTTCCAAGCATTGGTCGACACTGCGTGCGCGCTATAAAAGGATATGAAGAGGGTGCATGGGAAGCGGGCCGTGGCTGTGACACAGCCGGAATTCAAGGTGCCCAGACCTGGAAAATCATATTATAAGAAGAGATGGGGCAAGAAGTCCAAGTTGGCTGGACAATCTCCTTCTACCGTTGAATCGGGAGCAACGTCGGGGGCCATTTCAAAGCCAGAGACTTGTACATGCTTTAATTGTGGACGGGTGGGGCATATAGCCTGTGAGCGTCAGGTACCGCCAAAGAGTGAAAAGAATGTGGGAGCGTCGTATACGGAGAAAGGAAAGGCAGTCGTGGAGCCTTCTGCCTCGCAGGCACAGCCCCGAGTCTACCATCTTAGCCTGCAGGAGGCCATTAAGCAGAGTGACGTCGTCACATGTACGAGTTAAGTTATTGTATTATTTTGCTTATTGTATGCTTTGTATTGCATATTTGTATGCGGCTTGTGTGTGTGACATGATTGTCACAGGATTTGTGATGATTCGGAACACGCTGGCGCAAGCACTGTTTGATACGGGTGCTCCACATTCTTTTATGTCTAAAGAGTTCATAGCGCGGCTTGGGATACCTAGTCGTGCGAAGATAGATAGCGTCAGGGTGGTGTTGCCGAATGGTTATTTGATGCTCGCGGATCGAGCTTGCGATGTGGCGTGTAACACCCCAAATCCCAGGTTTGGAAAAAAATTGGGTGACACGGCCTGTGACACGGGCATGTCACAGGTCGTATCCTTCTTGTGTGAGCAGTCGACGAGTGGTCAACAAAATTTGGTCGACGGTTGTCGAGCGTAGAGTACACGGCCTGTGATACGGGCGTATCACATGGCGTGTCATCGCGGTCGACGAACTCAACTCGATGAAGTAGAGCTGGGGCGTGTCTAGTGTCGTGTATGGGCACCCGACTTGGGACACGGGCATGTCACCGGCCGTGTAACTCTCGGGTTGATTTCGATGTTGTGCAGCCTGAAGAACACGGCAACAGACGCAGGCGTGTCTTAAGGCGTGTCAAATGACACGACCCGTGACACGAGCGTGTCACATGGGTGTGTACTGGTTTGGATGAGTCAATTGAGCACCGCTTAGGGAACACGGCCCTGGACACGGGCGTGTCACAGGCCGTGTCAGGCAAAAAACATGATTTTGTCGCGAAATCGTGGCCGTTCCTTTTCTCAGCTGGGATCCAATGGCTGAGAGCCCTCCCTGTGTCCTTAAGGCCGGAAATGAGATGAAAATTCTCATTTGTTATTTGGTCTTCTCTTTCTTCAAACCTAGAGAGAGAAAGAGAGGAAGAAGGAGGAAGAGGAGCTGGCCACCGGTGGTGCTGCGGAGTTCCGACGAGAGGTCCGAGGCCAGCATGGCGAAGGAAAAGTTGTTGCGGTTCTTTCTAGCCAGTTAGGAATGTTGAAACCGAAAATCGGTCTCCTGTGGAGTTCGACCCTTGGGGAAGGGGTGACCGCGCACCTACTACCCTCAATCGAACGATCTAGGCACAAGACTAAGAATATAAGGGACAAACCCAAGGTCTCAGCGTGGAGGACCCGCCGCATGCCCAGAAGACTAACAAACTCTTCCCCTCCCAAGCCAAGGGCTGAGCTAAGGCACCTTCGGAGGGCTCTCTTGGCCGACCGGAATATATAAGGAGGATCTCAAGATTCACTCCCTAACTAGAGGTGCCACCTCGGGTCTATGTAAAATGTTCCCCGCCCGCCTTACTATTGGCGCAAAACCGCCCATCAGCCCTATTCTACGCAGCCTCAATTGGGTCGGAAACAGCGGAACTCCGCTATTCTGAAAGGATGACAACAGGCCATCAGGGGCTTCCCGGCATCTATACCTTGGAGCCCCCACGGGGGGAGTGGTTCACAAACACACCGCTCGCCCAAGACAGGAGGAGTAAACTACATATTCACAGAGCATCACAGATATTAAAAAATATTACAGGAATATGAATTCCATACTTCGGCACGCAGGCCGGCAATATAAACAAAAAAGGCCTTCGAGGGCCGGCACAAGCTTGGGCTTAAGCCCGCTACTCCCTGCCTGGTACTGCAACACCTGTACGCCAACGTCTCGATGAGCGGCAGCCAACTAGGCATCAGTCAGCTAACATAAGCAAGCCAAACATATTGCGCACACCACCTTTTTTGGGGCTATGGTGCGCATTCCCTGCAAGCGGCTAATAAACAACTTCCTCAGAGTCTTCTCCGGGAACCCCAGAACATCACCAATTCGGCTCACACGTCTGGATGGGCTTCACACAGCATGCCTAAACCCGTACTCACGCTTCCGGGTACTAATGCAATTAACTGCGGTGACGTACACGTCAACCCGTCAGAAAGCTCCCTTCCCCCTACCCGTTGGTGGAGAGGGGCTTCCATGCAAATATGTAAACTGAGGGCTTCACTTGCCTAAGTAGAAACATCGTTACCCTTGTCGCGTGCTTGGCAGCGGGGCCGGGAGATGAGTTCCGTGTCGATCCTACTACATGAGGCCGCGTCGGTGGTTGATCTCCACTCTAGGACGAGCCTTGCTCCAGGCCGAGCCTTGCTCCAGGCCGAGCCTTGCTCCAGGTCGAGCTTGTTGCCGGTGGTGAAAAGTTAGGGCTTAGCTCCAGACCGAACCCCACTCCAAGCCGAGCCCAGCCCCAGGCCGAGAAAAAGGGAGGGGGCCGGGTTGCTCCAAGCGGCTAGGAGAGAGGGAGAGGGGCGGTCGTGCTCGGTCTGCTCTGCTTAGGCGACGACGGGAGAGAGGGGGGGATGGCGGCCGTGCCCTGCTTTGGCGGTGGATGGAGAGAGAGGGGGAGGCGGGCGGCTCCTTGCTGCTCCAGGCGGCTGGATGGAGAGAGAGAGAGGCGACGTGGGTCGGCGGCTCCAGGCCGAGAGAGAGAGAGAGGGGACGGGGCTCGGGCTGCTTCAGGTGGCCGGAGGGAGAGGGAGCGGCGCGGGTCGGCTGTCCTCCTAGCCGAACCCTAGCGGGGAAGCTGAAATTGAAAACCCGCTGCTTTCCCCTTTTTCTCCTGCCTTTGCTGTACCCCGCCTCTCCTCCTTTCTTCTTTTTATTTTCCCCTTCCTCCGCTGTCTATCCTAGCCCCCCTTTCTTATCTTCTTTTTTAATTTTTCCTGCTCCGTCCCCCCTTCCTCCTCCCTCTCCCCTTTCTTATTTCATATACATATAATATATATATATAATATAATATATATTATAATATATATATATATATAAATTCTAAGTCTAGGAACATAAAACCTCCGCACGCACGCACGAGGACTCACACGTGTTCGAACGGGGCGACACCAAAACGTCGCCCATACCACGCCCCTAGGCTGATATTTGGGGAGGGTCCCACTTGCCCGGCTACGGGGTTATACACAATCCCCGCTCTTTTCGAGGTTGGTACAAGCTCAGAAAGAATCATCCAACCCTACGTATCCGGCGAGTGGGGGCCGACCCAAAATTTTTTTTTCCAGAGAAACTAAAATTTGCACTTGGAACATCAATCTCCTCATGACCTTTCTGATCTTTTTGAATCACTCGATACCTTTTGGCTCACTGCTATTGAATTGCTCTTATACCATTACTTACAAAAAGTATATAATTTCTCGTGATATCGTGAAACAACAAAGCTGTATCTTCTGTATCCTCTTGTACACGCTGAGCTAATCCTTTCCCCCCAGGTGTGCCTACAGCCCTGCCAGCTAGTGAGAGCCTGACAGCGAGTCTACCCGGGGTCCACTACTACCGCCATCGAGTGACTTCCAGCCCTGCCAGCTATGTGAGAGCCTGACAGCTGGATCTACTCGAGGCCCAAGGATGACACCGAGTGACTTCCAGCCCTGCCAGCTAGGTGAGAGCCTGATAGCGGGATCTGCTCGGGGTCCACTACTACCGCCATCGAGTGAGTTCCAGCCTTGCCAGCTAGGTGAGAGACTGACAGCGGGATCTGCTCGAGGCCCAATGATAACACCGAGTGACTTCCAGCCCTGCCAGCTAGGTGAGAGCCTGACAGCGGGATCTTCTCGGGGTCCACAACTACCGCCGTCGAGTGACTTCCGGCCCTGCCAGCTAGGTGAGAGCCTGACAGCGGGATCTGCTCGAGGCCCAAGGATGACACCGAGTGACTTCCAGACCTGTCAGCTAGGTGAGAGCCTGACAGCGGGATCTGCTCGGGGTTAACAACTACCGCCGTCGAGTGACTTCCAGCCCCGCCAGCTAGGTGAGAGCCTGACAGCGGGATCTGCTCGAGGCATAAGGATGACACTGAGTGACTTCCAAACCTGTCAGCTAGGTGAGAGCCTGACAGCGGGATGTGCTCGGGGTCCACAACTACCGCCGTCGAGTGATTTCCAGCCCTGCCAGCTAGCTGAGAGCCTGATAGCGGGATCTGCTCGAGGCCCAAGGATGACACCGAGTGACTTACAGCCCTGTCAGCTAGGTGAGAGCGTGACAGCGGGATCTGCTCGGGTCCACAACTACCGCCGTCGAGTGACTTCCAGCTCTGCCAGTTAGGTGAGAGCCTGACAGCGGGATCTGCTCGAGGCCCAAGGATGACACCGAGTGACTTCCAGCCCTGCCAGCTAGGTGAGAGCCTGACAGCGCGATCTGCTCGGGTCCGCTACTACTCGAGGACTTGAATTTGCTCGAGGTGGAGACATCCTGTTTACTTAAGAGGTGTTGGAGAGTTAATTGCACCGATGTTCTTACAAATGGAGGACACATTCTTTTCATAAGAGAGACGATCTGGAAGTTGTCAAATCGGGAAGCTGGCGTCCGAGCCTGTTCCTAATAATTCCTCCAATCGGAAGAGAGATGCAATCGGGGGTACATAGGCCGACATGCAAGGGTGGAGCTGATCTCGACCGTTAGTGTAGATGCTCGGTCCTACAATAGCGCTTAGGGTCCCGAGGCATCGTCCCATCATCAAAATTGGGCTATTTAGAAGGAACAAGCCGGCGGCTCGTATCCCGATCTAATGACAAAGATCACTTTCCGCCATGTCACTTGTGATTGCTTAGAGAGATCGTCCCTTTATCAAATCTGGGAGGTTAGCGTCTAGGCTCGTTCCTGATAATTCCCCTAGTCGGAGGAGAGGTGCGATCGGGAGGACATAGGCCGACGTGCAAGGGGGGAGCTGATCTCGGCCGTCAGTGCAGAGGCTCGGTCTTACAATAGCGCTTAAATTCCCGCGGCACCGTCCCATCGTTCGAACTAGGCTATTTAAAAGGAACAGGTTGGACGTTTGGCTTCCGGAGTCGATCGCGAGGCTAACCATTGAAGCCCTCAGAAGCTCGAGGCGAATTGGTAGTAAAGAGAAAACTTGACCGCTACTGAATTACAAAGAAGAGATAACAAATTACCGCTAGGGAGGGAACCCTTTCAGGTCACCCCGACTCCTAATACCTCTCAGCTGCTCTCTTACTTGATCTTGAAGATAATACCTTCCATGTTTCTCGTTAATGTAATAAGTGGGGATACAAGGGGTTTTATAGGTAGAAGCGCTTCAAATAGGTGCAAATCCTACTCAAAATGCTACGGTATTCAAACAACAGCTATAAGAGGGGACAACTCTGAGTATGAGGACCTTACACACAAAGTATCAACGCATGACCCTGGTCGCCACTTGGTTCCTCTTCTACAGCCATGACGCTTGCCAGAGTTCTTCTGTGCTGGTCACTCTCCACGCTCACCGCACCAAAATATTGAAACCGAAAATCGGTCTCCTGTGGAGTTCGACCCTTGGGAAGGGGTGGCGCAGCCAAGCTCAATGTCGAAGTAAGTGCTTTATCAACGCTACATCGAGTAGAAATCGACGCAACGTCGAGTTCTACTCGACGCTGGTACGTCGACTGTGTGTCGATGCAGTTGAGTCGAATGTCGTCGAGTGTATCTCGACGTTGCGTCGAGTGCAAGCCAAAGTCCAAGCAGCTCAGAACTGGCTTCCACTCAAGACGAAAACTGATATTCAAAGTTTGTTTGGTCATGCTGGGTATTACAGGAAATTCAGGGAAAAATTTTCAAAGATTGTGTTACTCATTACAGCTCTTACAAGAAAAGACGTATTTCGATGGACGCCGGAATGTGAGACTGCGTTCATTGAGTTAAAAAGCGACTAACTTCTGCTCGTAGGGATCCGGAAGAGTACCAGTCCCAGTTATACTGGATGGAAATACAGTGCGACATTCGAAATCGAATACGAGAGGCCAAGAAGGTCGATCCGGAAGTGGTCCCGATCATCTAGTCCCTACAAGATGGATCACAAGAGGAGTTCAATCTATACGATGGAATCTTGCAGTGTAGGCACCACATATTTATTCCCTCCATCAAAGGAATTTGAGATGAGATTCTTCTACCCTCAAGCGAACAATCTAGGCTGTGTCCTTCTTGTGTGACCGCGCACTAGACACGCCCCAGCTCAAATTTGCCAAGATGAGTTCGTCGACCGCGCTGACACGCCCTGTGACATTAGCGTGTCACAGGCCATGTCCTATGCTCTCGACAATCATCGACCAAATTTTTGTCGCCAATCGTCGACTGCTCACCCAGGAATGACACGCCCAGGGACACGGCCGTGTCCCAGGCCGTGTTACCCCAAAAACTTTGCCTGCTGAAAAATGGGCTGTTACAGCGTGTACGTGCTGCTGCTTTATGGTGACAGTCCTCTTGAAACACCTTTCATAAGGGTGGCCAGGATGACCACAGAAGCTACACACTTCCTTACTTTTCTTCTTCGAAGAAGGGCTAGATGCCCTGGAGCTACCATCCTCAACACTGTTCCTTTTCTCTTTCCTCTCCGCAGCACCGCGGTTCTTGGCGTTCTCGATCGCCTCGACCTTCAAAGTGGCTTTCACTGCTTCAACATAACTTTCAGCTCGATAAGCGCATGCCCATTGCTGGACATCGCTTCTTAGTCCTCCCAGAAAATGCTTCACTCTACCCTCCTCAGAAGTTACCAAATCAGGAGCAAAACTACTCAGTTTGCTAAACTCAATCTCGTACTCGCTGACGGTGAGTTATCTCTGCTTTAGATGCAGGAAGTTATTCATAAGATGGTCCTGCTCTACCGATGGTAGAAACTTCTTTAACAGCATCTTCTTAAATGATTCCCTAGAACAGCCTTCCTTCAGACTCTCCCTTTCCCGAATCCACCAACTCTTTGTCAGGCCTTTTAACTGACAGGCTGCAATCATCACCTTCCGGGCTTCTAGAATTCTGGAATATGAAAACATCTCCTCGATGGAGATGATCCAATCATCTAAAACCATAAAGTCAGCGCACTCCCGTCGTAGGTGGGAGGTCCCAATAGTTGGAAGTGTGATATGAAATTCATTTCTGGTGGTATCGCCATCAGGGGAACTAGAGGAGCAGGGGTATCAGACATGGCTTAGCCCAAGGCAGGCTCTTGCACTAAAGGTTGCTGCGCGGGAGCGGCAGACAACAAAGACTCAATTTGCAATTGCATCACAACTAATTGTCTCGACAGAGCCTCATTACTCTGATGCAGACCCTCGATAATCGCATCACTTTGCGCACCTGATGACTCACCCTCCGACTGGGGTGTCTACCTCGTCGCAGGACGCTTTGGCAGCATTTCTAAAAAGCAAACGGACAACTCGTCAACATCCTAGCTTATAACAAAGCAGCACGACTAGTTCAGACCATACTTAAAAGATGCTTGCTTACGCTGCAACTTGCTTTGGAATTTTATAATGATGTTATGTACTACTTAGGATGACATCCTCCTATCCTATTTACTCTTGTGCCTATGACATGAATGCATTGATTCTTTCTTCTTATTTAAAATCATGTGTGTACATGTGTCATCATGTAAACCTTAACTTAGCACGCATGCTTATGCGATGATATGCAATGTATGTAGTGCTATGAATTCTATAAATGCCCTAATGCATGTTATGAGCGGCGTACACATGAAATGTTATGCATCCCATACTACATAACATCACATGCAATAAGAAAAGAAAACGTGCTAATGGGCACCCATGTGATGTTGGTTATGCATTCCATACTTCATAACCATCACATGTTGCCACATATGGTGGATCCATATACAAACACATATTATGTATCCCATACTACATAATATGCCCATATACTTTTTATCATGCTATGAGTGTAGTGACTATGCTTCGGCTAAGACATACTGATGACACATCAGTGTGCGCATGAAATGTCACTAAACAACTAACACTAACAAGAGAAGGTTGCCCGACCAATTGTCAAGCAACCTCCCTCTGATACCAACTGTCACAACCCGCATTTTCACAGCATAAAATAACTTATTAGAGTAAGGGAAAATGCGTGTCATGATGCCACGTTAGTAGGGGATAACTCCGGACGCTCAGGCAAACACCTACTTAATCATGAAGAAAGATTTTTTAAGTTATTTTAAGGGAAAAATTAGTTTAAGTGCAGTAGTTAGCCGTATCACTCGCTTATTGGCTCATCTAGTCCACGAATCATAATATAATTATACGCTGCGGAAAAATACTAATTTAGACTGACTCCAACATCCTACATGAGTATAAACGTCTGTCACAACCCGCATTTTCACCGCAAATAAAGCTTATCAGAGTAAGGGAAAATGCGCGTCATGATGCCACATCAGCAGGGGATAACTGCGAACGCTCAGGCAGACACCAAACGAACCATGAAGAAAGTTTCTTTTTTTAAAAAGTTATTTTAAGGAAAATCAATTAAGTGCAGAAGTTAGCCGTATATCTCGGCTTAGTGGCTCATCTAGTCCACGAATCAAAATATATTATACGCTGTGGAAAAATACTGGATTAGATTAACTCAACATCCTACATGAGTAAAAACATCCCTAAAGTACAACTCATGCCATGCAAGACTCTAAATTTATTATAGTAGAAAAGATAGCTTTTACGGTCGCTAGAAATAACATGTTAGAGTTTCAAAATTATGCGATGCACGAAGTAATAGTAGTAGATTTTATAGTTTAAAATACCTAACATGAATTCCTAACATAAATCCTCGCAGAGAACAAGTAATCCACATTCACATTTAAAGAAATGAGCAGCTAGTAAGTATCAACAACTTACAATTCAGTGGGCACCAATAAGCTGACACGAACCCACGAACAAAAGTATGTCTGAACTAGTAAAACTAAACAAAAAACAAACTACCTCGCTAAGACGAGGCAACAACCACGGCCAACACTGCCGCTCAGAAAACTCCAAAACCAGCACTACTAACTGCTACTGCTCTGAACCTGAGGCATTCCAAAAACAGAACACCTCAGCAAAAAGGTACAAATGGTGGCAGGAAAAGTAATAAGCCAAAATAAGCAAATGTCAATAGGGGTACCAACCCAAGACCAAAAATAATGAAGTAAAGTACAAAGTAAACAGGGCATCAACAGGAAAAGTGCTCCCATGTGATTTATCACGTTCAACAAGAGTACACTAGATGCACGAGGCAATAAGGTGACTATAAGAATATTTCACCAAAAAGGACAATACAAAACCTTTATTAGGCACCTGTGGTCGGCTCTACCCAAAAAAATACGGGCGAAGTGGGCACTCTTGGACACACCACCCAAAACAACAACGGGAGAGGTGGACACTATTAGACTCACCACCCAAAAACAACAATAGCGAGGTGGTCACTCTTGGACTCACCACCCAAAAACAAACGGATATATAATCCGTCTAACTACAAGGGAGTCTCATACTCTCCACCATACACCGCAGACATCCAAAAAACCAGGTAGACTTCCACAGGACACTAGTGAAGGTAACCAACACTGCGGAGGGGGAATCGTCCACTAACTCCCGTATTCATGAAACCCAAGGAAACCACAACACAAATACCTCAAGATTTGGCTCGACAGATACTACTTGACATTACCGAACCCAAGACGCGGTTGATCAACCACTAGGAGCAATTTACAGTCCTAGGTAAATTCTAACGCGCTAAATGACGAAAGCTGAAACATGCATAGCCATTAATAAAACATATCAGGAACAATTAACCAAAACCAGACAGAATCGGGCTTTCCAAGACAACACCTTACAACAACAAAGGATCGTTGAAATGATTAAGCATAACGGTGATTTGGAAGAATAAGTGCAGAGAATTTAAAGAATATGAAAGTATCGTCATTACCATCAGATAAGACAGAGAAACGAGGAGAAAACCACCACTTGCCTTGGTTATACCGAAAAAGTCCTCTGAATCGCTCAACGTCGAAGATCGGGGCAAAAGACTACGGGAGGAGTTGAAATCTAGACAAAAAGGTCGAAAAGGGATTAGGGACGAAAAACCCTAACGAGAAAATATCAAGGAACGGGGAAGAAATTACCACGAGGGCGCAGCTCTCGACGAGAGCTTTTCAGATCTACGATCGGTTTGAAATTCCGAGCACCGGAGCACCGTCAATGGCCACTGGAAGGATTAAGGACGAACAACCTCTATCTCGCTCACGCCGCTCTGGTTCGGGAGGAAAAAGAATCGGAGAAGAAGATGAAGAAGATAAAGAAGGTATTTATACCATGGGTGATAACATGAAGATCAACAAAATAATTCGGGTTCAGCTGAACCGGATTTCTCGAGACAGAAGGAAGTATTACTCGAGTACTAAGGGAATTACACGAGTATGGCAAGAGAATTACTCGAGTATACGGCTGTTACTCAAGTACTACACAGGAAAACTACTCGAGTACAAGGGAATTTACTCAAGTACAACAAGGGGATTACTCGAGTATAAGGCAATTACTCGAGTACTGCTAGAGAATTACTCACGAATTCTGATCGAAAATCGTCGAACCCGACACAGCGCACAAGAAAAAGAAACACAATCATCGAGCTCCACTCGATGATCGTCGAACCCGACACAGTGCCAAGAAAAGGAACACAATCGTCGAGCTCCGCTCGACGATCGTCGAACCCGACACAGCGCCAAGAAAACCGAAGAAAAACTCGGTTCGATGAAAACCCACACCTTAAGGAGGACTTCCCGAGAATCACACAAGCCCAAAGCATTAATATAGAAATTAACGTGTTCAGATAGTTGAACAGGGAACTATGAGATCAAAACAAAGGCTCAAACACGCCGAATTAAACGAAATTCACGCCGTAGGCGAAAACTGCAGCTACGGACACAACGACGAAGTCAAAACCAAAATCCTACGAGCTATTCTCGAGATATTAACCGCCAAAACATGTGGCGAACAAAAACAAAACCCAAAACTTCGATCGCGCGCCGAGACTCCAAAAACACTCGGGTTGCGACGAAACTGGACGAGCACGTCCAAAACTACTCAAATCCAACACTCTACCTTAAAAGTAATGCCACGACGTCATAAATCTGACGTTGCCCAAACAAATAAAATCATCGAAAAATCGGGGGCGTTACAACGTCCCCAAAGGACGACTCATGCTGTGTAAGACTCTAAATTTATAATAGTAGTAATGATAGCTTTTGCGGTCGCTAAATATAACAAGTTAGAGTTTTTAAATTATGTAGTGCATGAAGTAGTAATAATAGATTTTTTAGATGAAAATACCTTACATGCATTCCTAGCATAAATCTTCCCAGAGAGCAAGTAATCTGCATCCACATATAGAGAAATAAGCAGCTAGCAAGTATCTCAAAGTAATAATTCTGTGTGCGTCAACAAACTGACACGAACCCACGTACAAAAAAATATGTCTGAACCAGTAAAACTAAACAAGCAACAAACTACCTCGCTAAGACGAGGCAACAACCACGACCAACATAACCGCCCCGAAACTCCAAAACCAGCTCTGCTAACTGCTACTGCTCTGAACCCGAGGCATTCCAAATGCAGAACACCATAGCAAGAAGGTACAAATGGTGGCAGAAAAATAAGTCAAAATAACAAAGGTCAAAAGGGGTACCAACCCAAGACCAAAAGCACTGATGTAACGTACAAAAAGAAACGAGGCATCAACAATAAAAGAACTCTTACGTGAATCGTCACATTCAATAAGAGTACACCCGACGCACAAGGCTATTAGGTGACAACAAAAATGAATTATAAGGAAAAGTACAAAACCTTTATTAGGCACCTGTGGTCAACTCTACCCAAAAATACGGGCGAGGTGGTCACTCATCTGGACACACCTTCACGAATAAAATATCCGTCTAACTGCGAGGGAGTCTCATACTCTCCACCATACACCGCAGACGCCCAAAAACTTGCTAGACTTCCACAAGGTACTAATAAAGACACCAAACATTGCGGAGGTGGTTCGTCCACAAACTCCCGCAATCAAGAAAACCCACAAGGAAACAACCACATATATCTCGAGATTTGGCACGTCGGATTCTACTCAACACTATAGATTAAAGACGCGGTTGATCAACCTCTAGGAGCGATTTACAATCCTAGATAAACTCTAACATGTTCCTTAACAACAATAAATAGGACAATTAAAGCCAATACTAAAAAACATTTTATCAAAACTCTATGAAGTTACCAGATTCAGTTAATAAGACAAGATTTAGAAATTGTAAGTAATCGAAAGATGACATGACTATAACTTGGAAGGACATAAAAAATGCAAGAAGATAAATGGGCAAAACTCATTCTTTACCACCAAATCGGACGAGCAGAAAAGAGGGTAAACCACCACTTGCCTTGATTTTACCGGAAAAGTCCTTCGAATCACTCCACGTCGTAGATCGGAGCAAAAGGATGCGGGAGGAGTTGAAATCTGAACAAGAACGACCGAAAAAGAGATTAGTGCCGAAAAACCCTAACGAGAAATCTCAAGAAACAGGGAAGATATTACCACACTGGCGTAGCTCTCGGCGAGAGATTTTCGGATCTATGTTCGGATGAAGATTTCGAGCACCGGAGCACCGTCGGCGGCCACCAGAAGGTACACGAAATAATTTCTCTCTCACGCTCACGGCGCTCTGGTTTGGGAGGAAAAGATCGGAGACGATAAAAGAAGTTTCTCTGATATGAATATGTATATATATATACTAGTGCCCGACACGGGGCTCCGCCTCTATGGCTATGCGTCACAGTACCCGGTCCGTGACGGCGGGCTTCGCCCGCCCCCCTGCGGGCTGCGCCCCGCCCCGCGGCGGACATCGCCCCCCCCCCCCCCCCCCCCCCCCCCCCCCCCCCCCCCGGCGGGCTGCGCCCGCCCCGCGGCGGGATTAAAAATATATAGTATTTAATTATATTTTTAAAAAATATAATATTTAATTATATTTAAATATATATTTAAAAAATATAATATTTAATTATATTTAAATTTATATTTAAAGAATATAATATTTAATTATATATATAAAAAATATAATATTTAATTATATTTTTAAAATATTTTTAAAATATTTTAAAAAAACAGGCGGGATTAAATCCCGCCTAAGTATCGGAGGGATTAAATCCCGCCTAGCTTAGGCGGGATTAATCCCGCCTAAACATAGGAGGGATTTAATCCCGCCTGTTTAGGCGGGATTAATCCCACCTAACTTAATTGGCGGTGTGGGATTTAGTCCCACACCGCCAATTCTGCTTTGGTTGTATGCGTATATAAGAATTTTGGTCCCTTTAATATTGAATATGTGATTCAAAGGTGCAGGTTTGACTGATTATCCAGGCTGGTTGGGCGGGCTGTGTGTTGTGGGTGCTGGGTGGGCGGGCCGGCGACCCCGTCTTTTGGACTGAGCGGATGAAATGTAGGGTGCCCTAAATTTTAGAGGCCCTATATAGGTTTAGGAGGCCTATGAAAAGATATGAACGGTCCTGATTCATTATTGTGATGAATGGCTGCGATCAAATGTTCGGTTTAGATTCAACGATCGTGATCGATTGTGATCTGATTCTAAAATTCAAAACTACTTTTTTAATATAGTTAAAGATACATATATATATATATATATATATATATATATATATATATAAAGGTATATAAATATATATATATTTATAAAATGTTGTGTCCAAAAACGAAGTACTTACGCCCGGGTGCGCGGAAGATTAAAATAAAGACTTAGGATTACCTCAAATCTAAAAGTGGCCAACATAAAAGTTGTAGATCTCATCGAGACGCACAAATTTCATGTTAACTATTTTTCCATATGATATCGCTTTGATGCTTAAAAAACTCCCAAACGTAAACTGCAACGAATTACACGAGAACAAATTTACGGGTACTTGAGAGGTAGAAAATGGCTACTCAAGTAAGCAGAAACAGTCACTCGAGTATATATAAAAAATTACTCGAGACAGAAAAAATATTACTCGAGATCGAAGATTAGTACTCGAGTAGCTACATACCAACCACTCGAGTGGCAGCAGAAGAAGCACTCGAGACAGAAATAAAGATTTAGGATGACCTCAAATCAAAAAGTGGCCAACATGAAAGTTGTAGATCTCGTCGAGACGCACAAATTACTGTTAACCATTTTTCTATATGACATCGCTTTGACGTTCAAAAAGGCTCCCGAACGTAAACTGCAACGGACTATACGAGAACAAGCTTACGGGTACTCGAGAGGTAGAAGACGACTACTCGAGTAAGTAGAAACAGTCACTCGAGTATATATAAAAAATTACTCGAGACAGAAAAAATATTACTCGAGATCGAAGATTACTACTCGAGTAGGTACATACTAACCACTCGAGTGACAGCAGAAGAAGCACTGGAGACAGAAAATGGTACTCGAGACAGAAGAAAAAATTACTCGAGTAGATACAGTAGAAACAACACTCGAGACATTTAAAATTACTCGAGTAGGTATATAATCACTCGAGTAGGTATAAATTAATCACTCGAGTAGGTATATAATCACTCTAGTAGGTCCAAATAATCACTCGAGTAAAAGGAAGGATCACTCGTGTAGGGCAGAAATTTTACTCGAGTAAGAGGGAAAAAGCACTCGAGAGAAGAAGCAGCAACTCGAGAAGAAATAATTAAAGAACAGTGTTAGGAATAGTGCTTTTTACAAAAGTATCCAAAATTAAACTATAGAGATAATAAGAAATCATATTTTTGAATAGTATTTTAATATTAAAATATTCATATTTATATTTTTGAATAAGAAAACGTGAGTTCAAAACGGAGGCCCAAACGCGCGCCGTATTGAACGAAACTCGCACCGTAGACGAACACTGACGCTACGAACACAACGGCGAAGCCAAAACCAAAATCCGATGAGCCATTCCCGAGATATTAATCTTCAAAGTATATGACGAACATAAACAATCCAAAACTTAGCCGAGACTCCAAAAATGCTTGGATTGCGACGAAACTTGACGAGCAGGTCCAAAATTACTTAACTTAAATACCAAATGCAAAATTTTCCCATTACGACAAGAATTCGGCCGACTCGACCGCACAGACGCGAAAATGCCTTAACGACATTACGCTGCCAACTCGACGTTAAAAGTAACGCCACAACGTCATAAATATGACGATGCCCATTCAAATGAAATCATTGAAAAAAATCGGGGGCGTTACAGCTTTTACCATCCTCAATCCTTCAGTAGCGCACCACTAGATGCGGGTCGACCTCCCCCCCTGATTAGCCGCAGCTTTTCGCTCTCCCAGAGCAATTAGAGCTAATAGCGCTCACACTATAAGGAGCTTATGCAAAGCATCCAAGATCCATTCATCCACACATCCATACATCCATACACAACATACATACGTATAAACCATACACATTTCTCGACCTTGAACCACATGGAAGGAGCCTAGCCATTAGATCCAGGATAAGGGAAACAAACGGCTCAGAAATGTCCAGAAAAGCCTGAACACGGCCCGACACGCCATGTGACACACCCGTGTCACATAAGAGGTAGACAACCGATTCAAATCCAACCAGTACACGGCTGTGTGACACGCCCGTGTCATACCCTACACGCCCGTGTCTAGTGGCCGTATACTGCACACAACACAACTATTCCTCACACGAGAGGGACACGGCCCTGGGGCACGCCCGTGTCCCAGGCCGTGTACACCTGGACACACCCGTGTCTCTCAACACATGGATTCCCGCCAAAGGACACGCCCTGTGACACGCCCGTGTCACAGGCCGAGTACCCTGCACTCGACAATCGTCGAGCGCAGTTGGTCGACCAGGGGGGACATGCACTCTGACACGCCCATGTTAGATGGTACACGCCCGTGTAACATGGTATGTTCCCTCCGTCGACCCAAGTTTGTTGATCACTCGACCCACTGCTCAACCAGAGCACGACATGCCCTGGGACACACCCGTGTCCCAGGCCGTGTCACCCAACCTGAAACCCAAAATGTGCTTTGGGGTGTTATATCTTGTTCACCTATAGGTGACGCGGAGTGGTGCGGGGCAATCAGAGCCCCAACGTTCTGATGAAAGTACGGCATCAGCTGAGGTGTCTACACCTCCGCCTTCTGTGGAAACTGTGCGGTTAGTTACTGAGGCTTTGTTTGCCATGATTCAAGCACAGCCGATTGGCAGGCACAAGGGCAGTCGTAACTGGCAATGAGGCCAGAACAGGTTGCGGTGAGGCCAGAACCTGTAGCGGTTGTGGATCCTCGAGGACCTGAGAAGCAGTTGAAGCAGTTTATGAGTTTCAACCCGCCTACGTTTATGGGACTGGGATCCCCTACGCAGGCTGAGGACTGGTTGTCGCGCGTCAAGCAGATTATGACGGCGATTGGCATGAAGGAACATCAGAAAGTCACCTTAGACACCTTCTTGCTGGAAGGAGAGGCTCATTTATTATAGGATGAGATGGAACTACACCACTTAGCGGGTCGACCGTTATCACAAGTGTCGATGGAAGAATTCTCCCGCCTCTTCCTGGCGAAGCACCTCCCGGCAGCACATCGTATTGCCATGAAGAACGAATTCCAAGGGCTGACGCAAGGAGAAGGCAGTGTTGAAACATACCTACATGAGTTTACATGCTTTGGGCGGTATGCGGGTTCTATTTTTGCTGATGAGTAGAGGAAGACGAATAGGTTCTATGAAGTACTGCGGGACGAGTTGAGGTTCCTGCTTTCTAGTTCTGTGAACCAAGGCTTCCAAGCATTGGTCGACACTGCGTGCGCACTATAAAAGGATATGAAGAGGGTGCATGGGAAGTGGGCCTTGGCTGTGACACAGCCGGAATTCAAGGTGCCCGGACCTGGAAAATCATATTATAAGAAGAGATGGGGCAAGAAGTCCAAGTCGGTGGACAAGCTCCTTCTACCATTGTATCGGGAGCAACGTCGGGGGCCATTTCAAAGCCGGAGACTCGTACATGCTTTAATTGTGGACGGGTGGGGCATATAGCCTGTGAGTGTCAGGTACCGCCAAAGAGTGAAAAGAATGTGGGAGCGTCGTATACGGAGAAAGGAAAGGCAATTGTGGAGTCTTCTGCCTCGCAGGCGCAGCCCCGAGTCTACAATCTTGGACTGCAGGAGTCCATTAAGCAGAGTGACGTCATCACAGGTACGTGTTAAGTTATTGTATTGTTTTGCTTATTGCATACTTTGTATTGCATATTTGTATGCGGCTTATGTGTGTGACATGATTGTCACAGGATTTGTGATGATTCGGAACACGCTGGAGCGAGCACTGTTTGATATGGGTGCTTCGCATTCTTTTATGTCTAAAGAGTTCATAACACAGCTTGGGATACCTAGTCGTGCGAAGATAGATAGCGTCAGGGTGGTGTTGCTGAATGGTTGTTTGATGCTCGCTGATTGAGCTTGCGATGTGGCGTGTAACACCCCAAATCCCAGGTTTGGGAAAAAATTGTTGGGTACATTGGTCAAATGTACCTGATTTGGAGAAGCCTCACCTAACTCAATGATATACATCATAATGTATTTGATGTTTGTTTGAGTTACTTGTGCAGGTTAGGTATACACTGGACTGAAGCTAAAAGTTTCTAAGTCCATGTGTCGACACCCAGAGGGAAAGTGTCGACACTTGAGAAAGCTTGTGTCGACACCCAGACAAGCAGTGTCGACACTTGGAGTCATTGTGTCGACACCTGGAATGAAGAGTCGACACCAGACAGAAAGTGTCGACACTTGGAGCTGTGTCGACACTCAGTGAATAAGTATGCAGAAAAGCAGTGTCGACACTTAGCAGAAGTGTCGACACCCTGAAGAACTGTGTCTACACCAGAAAGTGTCGACACTTGGAGTTGTGTCGACACTCAGCAAAAATCTGCAGAGTCTAAGTACAAGTGTCGACACTCAACACAATGTGTCGACACTCAAACAGCAGAGTCAACATATGAAGAATGTGTCGACACTCAACACAATGTGTCGACACACACACATAAGAGTCAACACTTGAAGAAAGTGTCGACACCCAGCACAATGTGTCGACACTTAGTTGAAGACTCTACACTTGAAGAAAGTGTCGACACAAGGAGCTGTGTCGACACTTAGCAAAGAACAGAAAAGTTTACAAAATATTCTAAGTACAAGTGTCGACACTAAGGGAATGTGTCGACACTCAGCTGAGGAAACAAAATTAAAGACTTGTGTCGACACCAAGAAGTAGTGTCGACACTTGACAGTTTCAACACATGAAGATGTGTCGACACAAAGAAGATGTGTCGACACTTAGAAGAATACAGTTAAAGAATGAAGAACAAGTACTTGTGTCGACACTCAATTTCAGTGTCGACACATGCAGAAGAATCAGTGTCGAGACATACAAGGAATTGTGTCGACACCTTGTAGACTTGTGTCGACACTTACACAGCATGTGTCGACACTTAGTCTATAAGTGTCGACACTTAAGAACAGAAAGTCTCGACACTATCTGACAGTTAGAGAATTTCAAGAATTGACTGGTTGACATGACAGCTGCCGATCCAGCCGGTCTACAGCAACTGTCAGAGAAGTCAGAAGTCTGTTATGAACCGGACCAGCCGGTTACCATGAAGGAAGCCTATAAATAGGCACTCATAGTTTACAGAAAGTGTGGATTATTATTGTAAAACAAGAGTTACAACTTGTGAGAATATTTAAAGTGGTTGATCAGATTAAATCAAAAAAGTGATACACAGGGGATCAACACAAGAAGATCTGTCAGTTCAACTGCAGATCTAAGTAGTTGGAGAGAGAGAGCTCCAATCAAGAATTCAGTCTTTGGAACTAAGGCTGAGAAGAAGGATTCAGAATCATCTGGATCTCAAGAAGCAGAGGTCAAGGATCAACTGCAGAAGATTCAGACTAATTCAGTTCTAACTCAAGAAGCTTTGAAGGAAGCTAAGTCAGTTTGGATCTAGCTGAGTTCTTCCAAGAACTCTTCAAGAAACTCTCAACTTCTCTCTTATTTTCTGAGTTGTAGAGTTAGCTATTGTATTTCTATTTTAACTTGTAGGATCCATTGGATCTGAGAGAATTGTAAGCCTATATTATAAAGGCTGAGGGTAGGGCTTGGTTGCCTGAGTGTAGGAGTTGAAGAACTCTGAGTGTAGGCCTTAATTGGCTGAGTGTAGGCCTGGGTGGCTGAGTTGTAGGCCTTGGTGGCTGAGTGTAAGGCTTTGGGCCTGAGGTGTAGGAACCTAGTTGGGTTCTGAGATAGTGGAGAAGATTGGCCGAATCTAGTACACTGCTAGATAGGCGAAGGGGGAAAGTGGATGTACCCAAAGATTGGGGAACCACTATAAATTAGTGTGTCTGCTGTGCTGTGCTGTGCTGTGGATTAACTGTGTATATTCTGTAATTGCTGTTAGCTGTAGAATTCTGTGAAATAACTGTTGTGCTGCCAACAAAGTTTTAAAAAGGTTTAGGTCACCTATTCACCCCCCCTCTAGGTGTTTAGGTACCATATCTTTCAAGTGGTATCAGAGGGAGGTTCCTCAAAACAAGGACTAACAGTCTAAGGAGATCCTGTTTGGCAGAAACAGTCTAAGTCAGAAAACAGATTCAAGAAATTCAAGAACTTCAAGAAACATGGGTTCTTATGAGAATCACAAAGAGTTGGGTTCCATGAAGTTACCCATATGCAGGAAGGAGATTTTTGGAATCTGGAAAGAAAGGGTTAGGCTATTTATGGAGGCCTCAGACCCAAGAATCTACATCACAGTTAAGGAAGGGCCTTATGTGCCAATGAAGATTTCAGTACTGGATGCAAATCAGAGGACTCCAAAGGATTTCTCTGAGATGACCAAGGATGAAATTGTCCTAGCCACTATGGACAAAAGGGCACAAAACATTATAGTAAGTGCCATTGATGATGCAACTTTTCAGAACCTAATTCACTGTAAAACAGCAAAAGAAATGTGGGATACCCTCATTGTCTATATGGAAGGTTATGAAGAAGTTAGGCAAGATAGAAAGTCCTTGCTTAATCAAGAGTATGAGAGCTTTAGGCAAGGAAGAGGAGATAGCATCACTGAATGCTACAAGAAGTTCTATAGAATTGTTAATGAACTCATGTCCTATGGAAGAGAGTTCACTAACTATGAATTGAATGATAAGTTCTTGAGGTCCCTAACCAAAGATTGGGACACTAAGATCTGTGCCATCAGAGAAATGGCAAAGTTGGGAGAAATTCCTCCTCCCACACTGTTTGGCAAGTTGCTGTCTTATGAGATGCAGCTGTCTGTGAGAAAAGAGGAGGAAAAATCAACAAGGACTGAGCACAGGGAAAGGACTGTTGCCTTCAAATCAGAAGTACCTAGAAAGGACAGGACTAAGTCATCAACTCCTCCTCCAGAGGTAGTTGAATCAGAATCTGATGAAGTCTGTTAGCACAAAGTCTACAAGCAGTGAAAGTGATGAAGACTTTGCTGCATTCACCAGACATTTTCAGAAATTCCTGAAGAAGAAACAAGTGGAGGTCCAGACCTTCATTTTCCAAGGGAAAGAAGTCCAGTATCAGGAGAAGAAAGCCTTCAAAGAAGGACAAGAAAAAGACAAAGACTAGTAAGGCAACTGGGTCTAAGATAGTGTGTTACTGCTGCAATAGACAGGGTCATGTTATTGCAGATTGTCCTGAGAGAAGAAAAGAATCCAGTGACAAAAAGAAGACTCACTTCAAAGGAAAGAAGGAGAAGTCCTTTGTTGCAAAGAATGAGAAGACTCTTTCAGACATTTCTTCTTCAGACACTGAGACAGATGCTGAAGCCTACATAGGGCTATTTGCTGAAGAAGAAGAGGAGTTTATGCAGATCATGGAATCAATCTATGAACAAGAAGAGTGTCAGTGCCAAGGACTGATGGCATTGACTGAAAGTACCAAAATCCTGGAGCAGCCAGGACCTAGTCAGGTACAAAGTCCAACTCAAAGTTCAGATTTCAGTTCTAGTTCAGAGTCAGATTCATCTTCATCAAGTGATGGAAGTGTTTCTGAATCTGAGGGAGATATTCATCAGCTCTTAGATGAATATAAAGTACTGTTGCAAGCCTATAAGAAAAGCAAGTCCCTTGCCAAAAGTCAGGCAAAGGAAATTGCTGATCTAAAGGCAGCTGCAACAGACTTTGAGAAGGAATTTGATCAAAAGCTCAATGAGGTAGCCAGGCTGAAACACATTACTGTGATTCAGATGGGAACTATCACTTATAAAAATGATCAAATTAAGTTACTGGAGATCAATCTCCAGAAGGAAAAAGAGCTAGTTGCTAGGTTTTCAAAACCTAAATCAGTGCTACCCTTGATTGATGAATTTGTTCATCATAAAGGAAAGGCTGGATTGGGTTTTAAACCAGCTAGGACTGTTCAGGATCAGTCCAAGTCCAAGGGCAAAGCCCCAACATTCAATAAGCCTGCTGTAGTCAAGACAGCCAAGTTGTACCTAAGCAAAGGTACAACAAGTTTGAATGCTGGTGTTGTGGCAAGGTTGGCCACTTTGCCTTGGATTGTTGGCACAATGCCAGTGCCAAGTTGAGTAGCAAGTTACCTGGTGGAAAGCCAGCAGGTAGCTATGTCAAGTTGCAAACTAACAATCACCAAGGACCCAAGTTTACTTTGGGTTCTAAGGTTCATTAATTTGTTTTGCAGGTGAATCCAAGTGGCCATACCCCAACATGGTACTTGGATAGTGGATGTTCCAGACATATGACTGGAATAAGGGGACTACTGAAGGACTACATTCCAATCAAAAATGGTCCTAAAGTGACCTTTGGTGGTTCTGAAAAAGGAATCATCAAAGGGTTTGGTAACATCTCTTCAAACCTTGTTACCATTACTCAAGTGGCTTATGTTAAAGGGTTGAAACACAACCTCATTAGTATAAGTCAGTTAAGTGATGTAGGGTATGACATCTCATTTGTTAAAAATGGTTGTCATATCAAGAGGTCAAGTGATCAAGAGATCATTTTGACAGGATATAGAAAGAGGAATGTCTACTGCTTAGACATTATGATTGAGAACAATGGTTCTCCTGTTTGTCTTGTAGCTGATGAGACAGTCTCTCATTGTGTCAAGTGGCACAAGAGGCTAGCTCATCTTAACTACAAGACTATTAGCAAACTCTTTAGCAAAGAGTTAGTGAGGAATGGTCCTCAAGTTAAGTGTGTCAAAGATGGCATTTGCTCAGCTTGTCAAAAGGGCAAGCAGACTAAATCCACCTTTAGAAGCTTAGACAACAAAGATGCTGTGAGGTGTTTATACCTCTTGCATATGGATCTATTTGGTCCAATGCCAGTTCACAGCTTAGGTAGGAAGGTCTATACCTTTGTAGTTGTTGATGACTACTCAAGGTTTTCCTGGGTGTTCTTCTTAAAGCAGAAATCTGAAACACCTAGTGTCTTCATAGCTTTGTTAAGCAAATTCAGAATGAATTGAACTGTACAGTGGTCAAAATTAGAAGTGACCATGGTACTGAGTTTCAGTCTGAAAGCATGACAAAGCTGTGTGAAGACTATGGGATATTTCAAGAATTCTCTTCACCTAGAACACCTCAGCAAAATGACATTGCTGAAAGGAAAAATAGGACCTTGATAGAGGCTGGTAGAACCCTATTAAGTGATTCATCACTGCCAGAGTATTTCTGGGCTGAAGCAGTTAACACTGCATGCCATGTGATAAATAGGGCTACCATCACTAAAAGGTTAAACAAGACCCCCTATGAAGTTGTGAAAGGCAGGAAACCAAATCTATCCTATTTCAGGATTTTTGGTTGCAAATGCTTCATACTTAACAATGGAAAGTCTTACTAACTAAGTTTGCTGCCAAGTCCCAAGAGGGAGTGTTTGTTGGGTACAACAATAATAGTAAGGCTTATAGAGTCTACAACTTGACTACACAAGTTGTAGAGGAGTCTGTGCATGTAGTTTTTGATGAGACAAAACTAATTAACAATGAGTTGTCTAGCAATGTATGCAGCCCCACAGGTCTTACTAAGAAGATGGACAAGCTAACCATAGAAGATGTACCTGCTGCAAGACAGCAAGTAGAAGGAGATGGCTTATGTCCAGGGGGAGAACTACATGTACAAGGAGCTGAAGAAGTACAAGGAACTCAGTTTGATGAAGATGCTGAAGAAGTTCAACCAGAAGTAAGGATGCCTCCAGCCAACAGGCATCTAAGAGATCATCCAGTAGAGCTGATAATTGGAGATCCAAGACAAGGTGTTCAGACAAGGAGCAGAAATCAGAATGCTGTAGTATATTCAAGTTTTCTGTCTCAAATAGAACCAAAGAAATTTGAAGAAGCTATACAAGATCCACAGTGGACTGAAGCAATGCAGGAAGAGCTTAATCAGTTCAAAAGGTGCAAGGTTTGGGACCTGGTTCCTAAACCTAAAGATCACAATGTGATAGGAACAAAGTGGATCTACAGGAATAAGTTAGATGAACAAGGAGTCATCATTAAGAATAAAGCAAGACTGGTTGCAAAAGGATATAGGCAAGAAGAAGGTATTGATTTTGATCAAACCTTTGCTCCAGTAGCCAGACTGGAAGCCATAAGGATGTTCTTGGCCTATGCAACTTATCAAGGATTCAAGGTATACCAAATGGATGTGAAGTCAGCATTCCTAAATGGTAATTTGAAAGAAGAAGTCTATGTGGAGCAGCCTGCAGGTTTTGTTGATCCAACTTTACCTCATTATGTGTATAGACTTAGGAAAGCATTATATGGGTTAAAACAAGCACCTAGAGCTTGGTATGAAACCCTATCTAGTTTCCTCATTGAGAACAAGTTCTCAAGGGGGAAAATAGATAAGACTCTATTCCTTAGGGAATCTAGAGGCAAAGTCATACTTGTCCAAATATATGTAGATGACATTATATTTGGGTCTACTGAAAGTAGCCTTTGCAAAAAGTTTGCAAAGCTTATGCAAAGTCAATTTGAGATGAGTAGTATGGGAGAACTGAAGTTTTTCTTGGGTCTCCAAGTTAAACAGACTGGAAAGTGGTCTATCCATATGTCAGTCCAAGTTCACCCTAGAACTCATAAGGAAGTATGGTATGGATTCATCCAGTACCATGAAGACTCCTATGGGGTCAAGTATGTCTCTAAGCAAGGATGATGCAGGGAAACCTGTAGATGAAACCTTGTATAGAGGGATAGTTGGCTCCCTACTATACTTGACTGCAAGTAGGCCTGACATTATGTATGCTACATGTGTTTGTGCCAGGTATCAAGCCTGCCCTAAAGAGTCTCACTTGACTGCAGTCAAGAGAATCTTGAGATATCTAAAGGGCACTCCCTATCTAGGCCTCTGGTACCCTAGGAATGGAGATTTTGATCTAACAGGCTATTCAGATGCAGACTTTGCAGGATGCAAAGAAGATAGAAAGAGCACTACTGGATCCTGTCAATTCCTAGGTGGAAGACTCATTTCATGGAGCAGTAAGAAGCAAACCAGTGTGGCTATTTCCACAGCTGAGTCAGAATATGTAGCTGCAGGAAGTTGCTGTGCTCAACTTCTGTGGATTCAACATCAGCTAGAAGACTATGGATTTCAGGTAAGTAGAACTCCACTTTACTGTGATTCTACAAGTGCTATTTCAATAGCTAACAATCCTGTATCACATAGTAGAACTAAACATATTGAGATTAAATATCACTTTCTTAGGGAGCATGTAGAAAGAAATGATATTGCACTTGAATATGTTAAAACTGATAATCAGATAGCTGATATGTTTACTAAGCCCTTAGAAGAAGCTAAGTTCAATAGGTTCAAAATTGAACTAGGTATGATAAACTTAGACTAAGTTTACAGAACTAAAAATTGGCTAAGTAAAAAGGTGTCGACACATAGACAAGTCTATGTCGACACAGAATAGTAAGTGTCGACACTTCAGGAAAATGGTGTCGACACATCTAGGAAGTTGGTGTCGACACTTCAGAATGTTAGTGTTGACACATGTCGAGTTGGTGTCGACACATTCAATAAGATGTCGACACTTAAGTTTTACTCAGAATTTTCTAAGTAAAGTCTCGACTACATGTCGAGTAGTGTGGTGTCGACACTTAACCAAGTGTCGACACATAAAATCTGTTGACTAAACTTGTGTCGACACATGAGTGTCGAGACATTATAAGTCAGTGTCGACACTTATTGCCAGTGTCGACACATCTTTAGTAATCCATCCCGCCTGTTCGTCTTCAAACCAGAAAGGTATAAATAGGATTCTGTCTTTGTGTGTCGACACGCTTTCAGAGTTTCGAGACCAAACTACTGTGTCGACATTTCTCTCTTCTAAAGACTAATTCTCCAAACCCTAATGGCTCCCAAGCTCGAAGAGAACGTCAATGAAGGCTATGAACTGGTTCGCGGCGCATTCGACGATGGCGATCAAGAAATCAAATCGGTGGTAACCCTAGTCACCGATTCAGGATTGGAATACTTGGTTTCAGAACCAACTAAAATTTGGAAGAAGGAAGTTCTTGAATTCCTTACTGGAGGGTCAGTAGATGACTCAGGTTACAGAATCAAATCAAGGGTGCATGGCACCAAGGTCAAGATTTCACCCAAATCTCTGAGAAAGGTACTTCAGCTACCTAAAGTTCAAGATGAAGAGGAAGTGACTACATCTAAGACCAGGGAAGCACTTACCTGGTGTGGTCTAGATCCTAAGCTGAAGATAGGATCAGTATTCAACAGGAGAGGAATGAATACCCAAGGAAAATTTCTGTCAGAAATTGTGGGTAAAGTAATACTCAGTAAGACTGGAGGGCATGACAGGGTGTCAGCCTCCATGTTCAGTGTTATGACCAGAATCATTTTCAACCTCAAAACAGACTGGTCAATGGTTGTGTTTGAGAAAGTTAAGGAGAGTCTGAAGAAGCCCAATCTGGGCAGGATACTAAGTCTCTACCTGGCTGGTACAATACCAGAGGTAATGAGCAATGCTGCTGGTACAAAATCAATCACATGAGAAGAATGGATATGAGGATCCTTTCAAGATGGGAAAGAGTGCTGTCTAAGGAAGTTCCTACCTCCAGAGAAGCAGGTTTCTAAGAAAGATTCCCCTCCAAAGAAGAAGAGGAAGATAGCTGCTGTGACTCAGGAGTCCTCCAGCAGCTCAGGTAGTGAAGAACAGGTTGTTTTCACACCTGATAGTCCAATAGATGTGGCTGCAGAGAAGTCACCTGCTCCTCAAGAGACAGCAGAAATCCAGGGGGAGCTGCCTACAGCTAGCCCCATGAATAAGGATTCAAGACAGGGGGAGCCTCCAGCTGAAGAACATCCCTCTACACTGGAGAGTGAGCAAGCTACACTCATTATCCAAGAGGTACTTTCTGACCTCAATACTTTAGATTTTTCTGTAATAGATTCTGATTTGTCTGATGTCCATCAGCAAACTCAGCAAGTAAATCAAGAACCAGAAGTAGTTCCTGCTAAAGTAGTTGATGAACACAGCACTTCTCCTGCTCAGTCACCTCCTGAATACACAATGGAAGACCTCTTTCTGAATTTAGATCAAGAGGATTTTGACATGGACAAGAATGCTGCTGATGAAGAGAAGGGTGCTGCTGTTGAGGGGGAGATCTTGGAAGTTCAGGAAGAGCCTATTAGGCAGGAAAGTGAGAAAGCACTTGATGTGCAAGATGACAAACCCTCAAGCCCTAAGGATAGGGTGAATATAGCAAGTACTTCAGAGTCTGAGGATGATGAGACTGAACAAGCTAAAAAGAAGAAATTCTTTGTATTCAAAAGAAGGAGTCAGAGCTACAAGAAGGCTCTACAAACTGTTGCTCAACACTCTCTAGTCCAACAAGCTCCATCAACTGATTATAGTGGATTAATGGTAGCAATGCAAGTTAAGCTGGATGAGCACAGGAGGGCCATAGAAAAATATATTGATGAGGGCCAAAAATCTTTACAATTTGACTTAGCTCAAGACATCAAGTCAATCAGGTTTGAGATGAACCTGAATAAGAAAGAAATGAATGAATGCTTCCACAAAGGTGGAAATGCAGTGGTATTCCTGGCTAAACATCAAGAACAAATTAAGACTCAAGTAGATGATATAGCACTAAAGCAAGGCTATGTGCTGGAGAATCAACTCAGAATGAATGATAATTTGACTGCATCCCACAATGCAATAGTCACTGAACTGAAGAGTAAGTCTGCTGAACCTTCAACATCATCTGCTGCTGCCAAAGCTGAATTTGATAAAGTATTTCAGGAAGAAATTGCTGCTGTCAAGACTGCCATTAAAGATTCACAGAAGGTCATTTCTGAACAGCTTACTAAGCTTAGACCTTATTTTAAGGAAGGAATCAGGTACTTGGACAGTCAGATTAGATTCCAAAAGGATGATGTAAGAGATCATGTAGAACAAGAAGTCATAAAGGGGGAGAGGGTGTTAGTCAAAGCTAGCTCTGACCATGCCAAATGGATATCTAACTCCATCAGAGCTACACTGGGCTATCCTCCCCTATGTGATGATGATAATGTAGCTGAATCTGGTATTCAAAGTGCATATCTTGGAGGTGAGCAACAGGAAGTAGCTCAGGTGATCTATCCACCTCCAGATTTTGACATGGTTCATGCAGAAGTCAGCACAATGTATAGCCCAACTGCTGGAAAGTCCAATGTTGTTCTGGAAAAGGTTGTTCAACCTATTACAGCAGCTATGCAAGAGGCTATGGACAAAGAAGAAGAGACAAGGCTATCAAAGAAGAAGTTCAGGGAACTGGCTGAGCAAAAACCAGATTTTGAACAGTGGAGTCCTACTTCTAGGAACATCATTCTCACAGCCTGGAAAGCAGCCAAGGATAATGCACATGAGAGGAAAAAATGGTTCTCAGAAGCAGAATGGAGGAAGCATGAGATTAGGCAGGAAGCCATTGTCCAGCATAGAAGGAAGGCTAAGTTAGGAAAGCTACCTCCTACAGCTGTGGAGCCTAGCAAGTACTTTCCTAAGCCCTATCATTATTTTGAGAGGCAGAAAATCAAGGCTGAAGAACTAAAGAAGAAGGACTCCAAAGGAAAGAAGATTGCTGATACTGAGCCTGCTGCTGCTGCTGCTGTAAAAGCCAAAGTGCAAGCTGGAAAGGCATAGTTATAAAAGAACCTGATCAGAATTAGACTAAGATTAGACTGAAAAATGTTGTAATCTGTTACATCTGAACATTTTTGTAAATCATTGACAATGTATTAAACACAATGTTTGAACAGTTTTTGATAAATATATTTCATGATTGTTCAGTAGAATGTGTCTAATTCTTGTTTGTTCTGTAATGCTGAATGAGTATACATGTGTGCTTTATTACATGTTTAAGTTTACTCTGTTGATATATACCTGCTTTACATCATTCTCTAATTTTTAATTATGAGTGGTGTATATCATTGACTAAGGGTTATGACTTCTCCAAATAGGGGGAGATTGTTGGGTACATTGGTCAAATGTACCTGATTTGGAAGAAGCCTCACCTAACTCAATGATATACATCATAATGTATTTGATGTTTGTTTGAGTTACTTGTGCAGGTTAGGTATACACTGGACTGAAGCTAAAAGTTTCTAAGTCCATGTGTCGACACCCAGAGGGAAAGTGTCGACACTTGAGAAAGCTTGTGTCAACACCCAGACAAGCAGTGTCGACACTTGGAGTCATTGTGTCGACACCTGGAATGAAGAGTCGACACCAGACAGAAAGTGTCGACACTTGGAGCTGTGTCGACACTCAGTGAAGAAGTATGCAGAAAAGCTGTGTCGACACTTAGCAGAAGTGTCGACACCCTAGAAGAAGCTGTGTCTACACCAGAAAGTGTCGACACTTGGAGTTGTGTCGACACTCAGCAAAAATCTGCAGAGTCTAAGTACAAGTGTCGACACTCAACACAATGTGTCGACACTCAAACAACAGAGTCAACATATGAAGAATGTGTCGACACTCAACACAATGTGTCGACACACACACAGAAGAGTCAACACTTGAAGAAAGTGTCGACACCCAGCACAATGTGTCGACACTTAGTTGAAGACTCTACACTTGAAGAAAGTGTCGACACAAGGAGCTGTGTCGACACTTAGCAAAGAACAGAAAAGTTTACAAAATATTCTAAGTACAAGTGTCGACACTAAGGGAATGTGTCGACACTCAGCTGAGGAAACAAAATTGAAGACTTGTGTCGACACCAAGAAGTAGTGTCGACACTTGACAGTTTCAACACATGAAGATGTGTCGACACAAAGAAGATGTGTCGACACTTAGAAGAATACAGTTAAAGAATGAAGAACAAGTACTTGTGTCGACACTCAATTTCAGTGTCGACACATGCAGAAGAATCAGTGTCGAGACATACAAGGAATTGTGTCGACACCTTGTAGACTTGTGTCGACACTTACACAGCATGTGTCGACACTTAGTCTATAAGTGTCGACACTTAAGAACAGAAAGTCTCGACACTATCTGACAGTTAGAGAATTTCAAGAAGTGACTGGTTGACATGACAGCTGCCGATCCAGCCGGTCTACAACAACTGTCAGAGAAGTCAGAAGTCTGTTATGAACCGGACCAGCCGGTTACCATGAAGGAAGCCTATAAATAGGCACTCATAGTTTACAGAAAGTGTGGATTGTTATTGTAAAACAAGAGTTACAACTTGTGAGAATATTTAAAGTGGTTGATCAGATTAAATCAAAAAAGTGATACACAGGGGATCAACACAAGAAGATCTGTCAGTTCAACTGCAGATCTAAGTAGTTGGAGAGAGAGAGCTCCAATCAAGAATTCAGTCTTTGGAACTAAGGCTGAGAAGAAGGATTCAGAATCATCTGGATCTCAAGAAGCAGAGGTCAAGGATCAACTGCAGAAGATTCAGACTAATTCAGTTCTAACTCAAGAAGCTTTGAAGGAAGCTAAGTCAGTTTGAATCTAGGTGAGTTCTTCCAAGAACTCTTCAAGAAACTCTCAACTTCTCTCTTATTTTCTGAGTTGTAGAGTTAGCTATTGTATTTCTATTATAACTTGTAGGATCCATTGGATCTGAGAGAATTGTAAGCCTATATTATAAAGGCTGAGGGTAGGGCTTGGTTGCCTGAGTGTAGGAGTTGAAGAACTCTGAGTGTAGGCCTTAATTGGCTGAGTGTAGGCCTGGGTGGCTGAGTGTAGGCCTTGGTGGCTGAGTGTAAGGCTTTGGGCCTGAGGTGTAGGAACCTAGTTGGGTTCTGAGATAGTGGAGAAGGTTGGCCGAATCTAGTACACTGCTAGATAGGTGAAGGGGGAAAGTGGATGTACCCAAAGATTGGGGAACCACTATAAATTAGTGTGTCTGCTGTGCTGTGCTGTGCTGTGCTGTGGATTAACTGTGTATATTCTGTAATTGCTGTTAGCTGTAGAATTCTGTGAAATAACTGTTGTGCTGCCAACAAAGTTTTAAAAAGGTTTAGGTCACCTATTCACCCCCCCTCTAGGTGTTTAGGTACCATATCTTTCAAAAATTGGGTGACACGACCTGTGACACGGGCATGTCACATGGTGTATCCTTCTTGTGTGAGCCGTCGACGAGTGGTCGACAAAATTAGGTCGACGGTTGTCGAGCGTAGTGTACACGGCCTGTGACACAGGCGTGTCACAGGGAGTGTCATCGCGGTCGATGAACTCAACTCGATGAAGTAGAGCTGGGCGTGTCTAGTATCGTGTATGGGTACACGGCTTGGGACACGGGCGTGTCACAGGCCGTGTAACTATCGGCTTTATTTCGATGTTGTGCATCCTGAAGAACACGACAACAGACACGGGCGTGTCTTAAGGCATGTCAGGTGACACAGCCCGTGACACGGGCGTGTCACATGGATGTATACTGGTTTGGATGAGTCAGTTGAGCACCGCTTAGGGAACATGACCCGGGACATGGGCGTGTCACAGTCCGTGTCAGGCAAAAAACATGATTTTGTGGCGAAATCGTGGACGTTCCTTTTCTCAGCTGGGATCTAATGGCTGAGAGCCCTCCCTGTGTCCTTAAGGCTAGAAATGAGATGAAAATTCTCATTTATTATTTGGCCTTCTCTTTCTTCAAACCTAGAGAGAGAAAGAGAGGAAGAAGGAGGAGGAGGAAGAGGAGTTGGCCACCGGTGGTGCTGCGGAGTTCCGACGAGAGGTCCGAGGCCAGCGTGGTAAAGGAAAAGCTTTTGCGGTTCTTTCTAGCTAGTTAGGAGCTCATGGCACCGAAGCTGTCTTTGAGGGTAATGACTTTTCTTCCTAGCCATGTGAAGGCTTCCTTTTTGGCATATACATATGATTCCCCCACCAGAGGGTGGCTGATTATGGGAGTCTTTTGGGTTGATTCATGGAATCCCAAATCATTTGGCATATAGATCCGGAAGTGGAGTACGGAATAGGCATGCTGTGTGAAGCCCATCTAGACAGGTTTGTCTGGATTGGTGATGTTGCATATACACACCGGAGAAGACTCCGTGATAAGCGTGTAGTTTAGGAGTCGATGGGTTGTACCTGTGAATAGTAGTAGCAGGAAGTACTGGAGTGGTAGTCCAGGAAAATACCCTTGTGATGCTTGTGATGCCTGTGCTATTAAGTTGTACCTGGGAAAGGAAGTAGCAGGAAGTACTGGATTGGAGGTCCAGGAGATACCCTTTGTAATGCTTGATGTTCATGGGTAGACCTGTGAAAGGAAGTAGCAGGAAGTACTGACATGGTAAGCCATGGAAATACCCTTGACATTTGTGACTTGCGGGATCATACCTGTGAAGAGAGTAGAGGGAAGTACTGGTGTGCCCAGGAAAGCCCCGCTGATGTGTGATATGAAATGGGTGTAAGAGTAAGTACTGGTGCGCCCAGGAAAGCACCCAGGCTTGAATGCCAAACAGGTTCGGTGAAACCGACCCGCGCCTTTATATAGCCGCGAGTACGCTGCGCTCGGTGATGACAAGGAGATTTGAGCAACGGGGGGTGGATGATCCGACCTGCGTTATGTCCGTCCGATGCGAGACCAGAAGGTGCGTTCTGTTGGAGCGCATAGCGAGAGTCGTAGGCCTGTGTGCCATGACACAATATGGGGCTACAAGCCAATCCCAGTGCGTTACGACTAGAACTCCGGCTGCACGCCATGGAGTAAATGCTTAATGTTTTACCATTGGGTTGTGACCCTGAGACAGTGGTGGGCAACTGGTTCGACGGTACACTAAGAATGTGCCCTGAGTGCACGGATCGTCGGGCCGGGTAGCTGACAGTTGTGATGGAATGTATGTGCGTGAGTGCGCATTGTATGAAATATATATGCTTGTGAAATAATATGCCTGCAGGGAAGGAATAACACCACCCCTGGAAAAGGGGTGGGGTCGTTATAATTTGGTCAGCTGAATGCTGATCGTTGCCTGTTTGCCACCGTTGGGTGGAATTGTCCCCATGCAGGTGCTGGAGAGCCAAACGGGACGCATAAAGGCTGAAGTCCCTGCTGCTGTTGCTGCTGCCGCCACTAGCCCTTGAAGGCTATATGAAAACCTGCTGTGTTTTATTTATACGTGGTCGGCCTGCGCGCCAATGTTTGGGCCACTGTTATGAAAGCCCTGTAATTCTATAAGGCCAACCGATGTTGTATTTAAACATTCCTATGATATTTATATAAAGGTGGAACTTTTATATGGTGGACATTCATGTGTGTGAATTCAACTTAGTGTGTATAACTTCCGCTTGAATGTAATGTGTTAGGGTACGCTGCGCTACTCTGGTATCACTACGTGACTTCCCCGCCTATTTTATGGTATATGCTGTGGGGCCCCGGCCGGACCTTCTAGTATATACCGGTGAACGGATGGAGTCGTTACATTTTTGGTATCAGCTGTCTCGATCTTTCGCTCTCGAAGTCGTGGTCGACTTCTTTTGTGGGGTGGTGAGCACGTGTCTGTGCGAACCGCGTTAACGCTAAGGAACTCGTGAATGTCCACCGTAGGAATGAAGATACTTGTGCTTGAGGAACCTGCACGTTACTATCTTGTTGTGATTGATTGTGTATGGTCGCTAATTTGTGTGTCTTGTTCACCTATAGGTGACATAGAGTGGAGCTGGGCAGTCGGAGCCCCAGCATTCCGATGAAAGTATGACACCAGCCGAGGTGCCTACACCTCCACCGTCTGTGGAAACTGTGCGATTAGTTGCTGAGGCTTTGTTTGCCATGATACAAGCCCAACCGATTGGGCAGACACAGCTGGTACTGAGGCCAGAACATGTGGCGGCGAGGCCAGGACCTGTTGCGGCTGTCGAACCTCGCGCAACTGAGAAGCAGTTGAAGCAATTTATGATCTTTCATCCGCAAACGTTCTCGGGAGTGGGATCTCGTCCGCAGGCAGAAGATTGGTTGTCGTGCGTCAAGCGGATAATGATGGCGATTGGATCGGAGGAACATCAGAAGGTCACCTTAGATACCTTCTTGTTGGAAGGAGAAGCGCGTTTATGGTGGGACGAGATGGAGCAACATCACTTGGCTGGGAGACCGTTAACACCCGTGTCAATTGAGGAATTCTCTAGACTCTTCCTGGCAAAGCACCTCCCGGAGGCACAGCGCATTGCCATGGAGAACGAATTCCAAAGGCTAACGCAGGGTGAAGGCAATGTTGAAGCTTACCTGCATGAGTTTACACTCTTAGGGCGGTATGCGGGTTCGATATTTGCGGATGAGCAGAGGAAGACAAATAGGTTCTACGAAGGACTGCATGACGAGTTGAGGTTCCTGCTTTCTAGTTCTGTGAACTAGGGCTTCCAGGCATTAGTCGACACTGCGTGCGCGCTGGAAAAAGACTTGAAGAGGGTGCGTGGGAAGCGGGCCTTGGTGGTGGCACTGTCGGAATTCAAGGTGCCCCGACCGGCGAAGTCATTTTCTAAGAAGAGATGGGGCAAGAAGTCCAAGGCGGCTGGACAAGCTCCTTCTTCGGTTGCATCGGGAGCAACATCGGGGGCCACCCCAAGGCCGGATACTCGTACGAGGTTTAATTATGGACGGGTACGACATATAGCCCGTGATTGTCGGGCGCAGCCAAAGAATGAAAAGAAGGCGGGAGCGTCATATGTGGAGAAAGGAAAGATAGTCGTGGAGTCTTCTGCCTCACAGGCATAGCCCCGGGTCTATAATCTTGGCCTGCAGGAGGCCATCAAGTAAAGTGACGTCGTCACAGGTACCAGTTTAGTTTGCGTATGGTATTGCTTGCATGCTTTGTTTGTTGCATATGCGTATGTGATGCTTAAGATCACGACAGTGAACCGATCGCACAAGTAATATAAAATGGGGGTTTTCCCAAGTATCGATCTCACAAGGAACACAGTAAGGTGGAGTTAATTTCGAGGAGGACTTGAGATTGAAGTCCTCAGGTCGGAGCTAACTAAGGGGGTTTTGATGGTTGCGGAAACAGAAAATAAAAGGCTAACAACTACTCCTATGCAACGCCTCTATGCGATGCTTCGCCAGGCGGGATGGAAGACTAGTCGGGCCGCTATGCACCGAATCACTAGGCGGATGGACGAGAAGGCTAGCGGATGAGGTGGTTAGAATGGCGGAATGAGGGTCGTAAGCTCCTCTTCGCAACGCACGCCACTAGCAATTGCTAGTGCGACAAGGGTGGATGGTGGTGGATGGATTAATAGGCGCACCTCAAGTAAATAACGAACACAAACAATCACATAGACATAATTGTAAGAATGTTTTACAAATAAGCATACATCATCTATAAATAAGGTTTACAACAACACATAAACAACAATAAAGGAAGAACAAGTCAAGAGATCGACCGAATCCGAAGTCTTGCTGAGGATTCACGGTTGGAGTCGTCGGGTTGTCAATCTGCATCCAAGCTCGGTCCTCAACTACGTCCGGGGTAGAGAAGGCTGTCACAACCTTCCAATGGCCCGTCTTCTTCGTCTCACGACAGCGGACGAAAGTTGAAAGCTTCCCTTTGCATGATGGCTATGGCGTTAAAACTTGAAATGAATCCAAGAGATGATGGAGGAGGCCGAGAGGAAGCTCCGGCTTGGATTTGGCGGTGAAAGCTTGCCCGGAGCACCTCCCTAGGGTGGAAGATGAAGAGGAACGGTGGAGAAGGCGGAAAACGGCGGAGGAAAATTTGGCGAGACCTGCACTATTTATACAAAAGCAGAGATGAACAATGCGCACGATCACAGGCGCACGACCAGTGGTCGTGCGCACTATGTCCTGTGCTCGTGCGCACTGACATGGAATAACAGGAAGAAGAACTGGGATAATGCGCACGAGTAGTGGCACACGACCAGTGTCGTGCGCACTAAGTCCAATGATCGTGCGATTACCCAGACAAGACTCCAGAAAAGAGGAATCAATGCACACAATCAGTGGCTCACGACCGGTGGTCGTGCGCAGTATGTCCAGTGGTCGTGCGCTTACCCCAGGCTAATTCTGGAAACCGTAGAGTAGTGCGCACGATCAGGGGCGCACGACCAGTGGTCGTGCGAATTAGATCCCATGATCGTGCGCAGTATTCCTGTTTCACAACCATCCCGGAACACGCACACGACCCCTGTACCGAAAGGAAAAACCAATCACTAATCTGTGCAGACATTCCACACAATCACAAAAGGGAGTACAAACTATAAAAATAACAAAATACACAACCACGGGCATAAATGTGCACTTCCTATGGAAATAAAGATAAGATGAGATATGAACGATATAGAACTAAAAGTGAAGTGCAAACGCGTGAAAACTAGCCAGATGAGTTCGAAAATAGGTATAAAAAGTGGACTCATCACACCGCCAGACTTAACTGTTTGCGCATCCCGAGCAAACAAAAATCTAAGCAGATAGGGAAAAATACTAGTTAACAAGAAATTGCGATACGAAGTACCATGCGAAGTCGCATGCTCGCGCACGTAAAAATATAATAGAAGAAATTTCTAAGTATACAAAATAGTTTATACTTTTCACAATGCGTATCAAAATTTTATTATTACTCAAAATGGAATCACGATGAATCATTCGGTCACGTGTAGGGAGAAAGTAGACTAATCGCTAGGCGAGCATTGCCGAAGATCGGGGCTCCGGATAACCTCCAAAGGAATCCACCAATGTCGGTGACCACATGCTTGCCCTTTCGCATTCTCTCCACGGCACTGGTTTGGTTCACACACGAATCAGTAGGACTGTAGGTGAAGAGATGGGGCTTGGATTTCGGTGAGGTAAACAATGATAAATAAAAATGGCTAAGCACCTAACCCAAATGAGCTATCAAAGAAAGAATCCATTAGCTAACCAAAATAAATGCGGGTGCACCACACCCCCAGACTTAACTTTTAACAAATGGGTGTGTGCACCGCCTACTCCAAATATAATCACATTTCCATAAAGATTTTCAATTTAAACTTTTTTTTTTCACTTTTTCTTTTTTTCTTTACAAATATTTTTCTCTTTTTTTTCTTTTTATTAAATCATCTTTTTATTTTTGCAATTTCAGCAAATATAACATTGGAGCACATCCACATAATCACAAGTAAAATCACTACATCACACCCCAACATTAAAATGTGAACACTAAAGCTCAACTTGGGTGTGCGACTAGGATCGGCTATGAGGCTTTGGTGAAATCATGGTGGAGCTGAATCAAAAGGAGGGGTAGGCACAACGGGCTAGCGAGGATAAGACGTTAGGAATGGTACAAAGATCAACCGGCCAAAATGATGGCCTACATCACGCTCATGCATGACTAACCTACACCCATGCTTCAAGAATAGCTTGGGGCAAGTTCTTAGCCAACGAGAAAGACTATCCATCCTCCAGACTCGAGCAATACAAAACTAACGTCCATCTACACACATCCCTAAACTACCGTCAGATTCACATCGGATTCACCAAAGTTTTGAGTTGAATAAAAGATCTTTACGCAAATAGAAAGTATAAAACCATACATATACAGAAAAATTAAATCTACTCGAATTTCTACACGAGACGAGAGTAGTTGACTAGGAGCACAGCAAGGTCAACATTTTACTCCGTCTCACAATCCTATGTCAGCACAATAATTTTCCCAAATCATACAAAAGAAACGAGTTTAACTCGTAGCACGCAAAAAGCTAAGCACGCGCTCATGTGGGTGCAGTGGTGTGTGATGCAATGAACTAATCAAAATAAAACTATAAAAGCTTCTAGTATGCACATGAGATGTGCACGTGCAATAGGTAACAAATCTCTCCCCCAGACTTAAACTAAGCAATACAGTATGTGATATAGTAATTCAAATCAGATAGAAACAAGGGGAGAGGTTACCCAATGCTCAGCCAGTGAGCATACCAGAAGACGCGTGGAAACCTGAAGCAGGTCCGCCATACGAAGAATCACAACCCCGCCAATGCGATTTGCTATGAATACCTGCAGTGGTGAGCTCCGCAAAAACAAAAGAAAAATATACAAAAAGAAGTGCTAAAATAAAATAGACATGAAAATAAAAATGCAGGAAATAAAAGATAAGTACTGGGGGTTATTGTCATCCCAGCACGACTTATTACATTCAAAACAGTTCTAGCTAATGGGCCTATGAAATAAAAAGTGCACAGTAATTGTTCCAATATCCGTTTCAGTAACGGGTACCGATACGGTGATAGAACAGTTACCCCTCTGCCTAAATAATCATACCTGCTCCTCGCAGGCAGAGGAAATAGGAAGTAGGATGAGGAGGAGGCCTGGTCCTCACTCATCTCACCACAAAACAAATCCTTGCCTAGCAAGGTTTCGTCCACCACAGGTTCGCTAGGGGCGAAGGTGACGACAGGGGCTTCCACTGTGAAGGAGGTAGGAACCTCCTCACACAAGAGGATGTACTCGTCGACAGCCTGAGCGCAAGGCTCAACGTCAACCCAACTTACCTGTGGAAATTCAACCTGCACAGGCTCAGATAAAGAAGAGAGATCAAGAAATAAAGGAGAAGAAGAACTAAAATAATCAGAAATAGGGGAGTGGTCCCGGTCTCACTCCCAGCAGGATCCAAGCAGAGATCACTGTCGGTATCATACGAGTCGTACCGAGGGGAATCCGAGAACTCAAGGTCCGCGGTGGTAAGAGGAACGACCTCATCTAATAAAGAGGTGCGAACCTCCACATCAAAAAGAGGGTATTCCTCATCCCACCGGGGTGCGTAAAAGTGTTCCGAAGATCCACCTTCTCCGTCGGAGATAGAGGAATCATCATCCCACTTCGGCGCAACCTCGGGCACCGAATCATCCCAAATACGGCCTCATCAACTGACTCACACAAAAATGGAGTAGCATAATCCGGCAAAAATTGCGGAGGGGCAAAGCTGCTCTCAAAATCAAGCACTGAATGAGCAGGTCCCATCGCAAAATCATTCGTTGATGCCACCCCGTCGACGACAGGAACAATCTCATCGTCCCATACAAGAGCGTCCATGAGTTCCTGCTCCTCTTTTTGTTGGCTAACACCAGAGTGATCATCATCACTCAAGGAAAGCTCGTAAAAAGGGATCGAGGGACCCATAAAAGAGCTGTATGCGGCTAGACATTCTTCGGTAATCTCAATGGGTAGAGAACGAGCATAGTGCGTTATGTCAGTGTATGGGCCAGACAACACCCTGGTAGGTCTGTCCACAACAGTCTTCCGCGAACGGGAGGTTGTTGTGCACATGCCCTCAGAGGGAGAAGGCTTGCACAAACGAGGGCAATCCTTCAACATGTTGCCCTCACCTTGACATAACAAACACCGAATGCAATGCTCGACATTCATAACAGCAATGACATTGATGGATTGGCGCAAAGTATCAAGGATACGACACTCAGCATCAGAATCCATCACGAACAAAAATAATTGCTGAAAAGTGCTACACAGCTAAAATAAAAAATAGCACGGAGCTGCTATCTAAATCAAAAATCAAAAAAGGGCAAAAAGAAATAAGCAAAATAAAAATTCTAATAAAAAAAGCAAATAAAAAAAATGATATGCACAAATGGAAAAGGGCTTCAATCTATTATCTCCATCTCCACAAACTCACACGACTGTGTTCCCCGGCAACGGCGCCAAAAATTTGATGCTTAAGATCACGACAGTGAACCGGTCGCACAAGTAATATAAAATGGGGGTTTTCCCAAGTATCGATCTCACAAGGAACACAGTAAGGTGGAGTTAATTTCGAGGAGGACTTGAGATTGAAGTCCTCAGGTCGGAGCTAACTAAGGCGGTTTTGATGGTTGCGGAAACAGAAAATAAAAGGCTAACAACTACTCCTATGCAACGCCGCTATGCGATGCTTCGCCAGGCGGGATGGAAGACTAGTCGGGCCGCTATGCACCGAATCACTAGGCGGATGGACGAGAAGGCTAGCGGATGAGGTGGTTAGAATGGCAGAATGAGGGTCGTAAGCAACTCTTCGCAACGCACGCCACTAGCAATTGCTAGTGCGGCAAGGGTGGATGGTGGTGGATGGATTAATAGGCGCACCTCAAGTAAATAACGAACACAAACAATCACATAGACATAATTGTAAGAACGTTTTACAAATAAGCATACATCATCTATAAATAAGGTTTACAACAACACATAAACAACAATAAAGGAAGAACAAGTCAAGAGATCGACCAAATCCGAAGTCTTGCTAAGGATTCACGGTTGGAGTCGTCGGGTTGTCAATCTGCGTCCAAGCTCGGTCCTCAACTGCGTCCGGGGTAGAGAAGGGCTGTCACCACCTTCCAATGGCCCGTCTTCTTCGTCTCACGACAGCGAACGAAAGTTGAAAGCTTCCCTTTGCTTGATGGCTATGACGTTGAAACTTGAAATGAATCCAAGAGATGATGGAGGAGGCCGAGAGGAAGCTCCGGCTTGGATTTGGCGGTGAAAGCTTGCCCGGAGCACCTACCTAGGGTGGAAGATGAAGGGGAACGGTGGAGAAGGCGGAAAACGGCGGAGGAAAATGAGCGATCTCCGGATCTTCGGATTAGGGCGAGACCTGCACTATTTATACAAAAGCAGAAATGAACAATGCGCACGATCACAGGCGCACGACCAGTGGTCGTGCGCACTATGTCCTGTGCTCGTGCACACTAGCATGGAATAACAGGAAGAAGAACTGGGATAATGCGCACGAGTAGTGGCGCACGACCAGTGGTCGTGTGCACTAAGTCCAATGATCATGCGATTACCCAGACAGGACTCCAGAAAAGAGGAATCAATGCACACGATCAGTGGCGCACTACCGGTGGTCGTGCGCAGTATGTCCAGTGGTCGTGCGCTTACCCCAGGCTGATTCTAGAAACCGTAGAGTAGTGTGCACGATCAGGGGCGCACGACCAGTGGTCGTGCGCATTAGATCCCATGGTCATGCGCAGTATTCCTGTTTCACAACCATCCCGAAACATGCACACGACCCCTGTACCGAAAGGAAAAACCAATCACTAATCTGTGCAGACATTCCAGACAATCAGAAAAGGGAGTACAAATTATAAAAATAACAAAATACACAACCACGGGCATAAATGTGCACTTCCTATGGAAATAAAGATAAGATGAGATATGAACGATATAGAACTAAAAGTGAAGTGCAAACGCGTGAAAACTAGCCCAGATGAGTCCGAAAATAGGTATAAAAAGTGGACTCATCAGTATGCAGCTTGTGTGTGTGACATGATTGTCACAGGGTTTGTGGTGATTTAGAACACGCTGGCACGAGCACTGTTTGATACAGGTGCGTCACATTCTTTTCTGTCTCAAGATTTCCTAGCGTGGCTTGGGATACCTAGTCGTGTAAAGACAGATAGCGTCAGAGTGGTGTTTCCGAATGGTTGTTTGATGCTCGCGGATCGAGCTTGCGATGTGGCGGTTCAGATAGGAAGTCGGGACTTCTGTTTGACTGCATCTGTATTACCGATATCGGAATTCGACGTGATCTTTGGGATGGATTGGCTTGCGGAGCAGCATGCCTTGATTGATTGTAATACTAAAGAGTTCAGTTGGGCCAGAATACCGAGCAAGAGACTAAATTTGCGGGGATGTGAGGAGTGGGCGGGACGTTGATGTCTGCACTCTAAGTTGTCAAAGCTGTTCGGAAGGGCGCGAAGTTATACTTCACGCTAATTCAGGCTGTTGAGCCCAAGGCCAGTGTTTGTGATGTTTCGATCGTATCAGAGTTTGCAGATGTGTTTCCCAAGGATCTCCCTGGGCTACCACCCCAGCAAGAGATTGACTTCACGATTGAGTTGGTGCCAGGTGCAAAACCAATAGCCCGCTCGACACATCGCGTCGCACCAAAGGAAATGACGGAGTTGAAGGTCCAACTGCAAGAATTGTTGGAGCAAGGTTATATACGTCCAAGTATGTCACCTTGGAGCACCCCTGTGCTTTTTGTGAAAAAGAAAGACGGTGACTCGCGGTTATGTATTGATTACCGCGAACTGAACAAGCTGACAGGGAAGAACAAATATCCAATTCCACGATTGATGAGTTGTTCGATCAGCTAGTGGGGTCGACCGTCTACTCCAAGTTGGACTTGAAGTCTAGTTATTACTAGTTGAGGATTCGGGAAGGAGACATTCCCAAAACCGCATTTGGAACACGTTACGGGCACTATGAGTTCACGGTAATGCCGTTTGGGCTGTGCAATGCGCCATCGGTGTTTATGGACTTGATGCACCGAATATTTCGCGAGTAACTGGACCTGTTCGTGATAGTGTTCATCGATTATATTCTGGTCTACTCTCGATCTGAAGCTGATCATGCAAACCACTTGCGGTTAGTGTTGAATACATTGAGGCAGAACAAGCTCTACGCCAAGTTCTCGAAGTGTGAGTTTTGGCTATCGTCGGTGACTTTTCTAGGCCATGTGGTGAGTGGAGCGGCCATAACAGTGGATCCAATAAAAATAAGGGCCATACAGGAGTGGCCAGTGCTGTCTTCAGTGGCCGAGGTCAGGAGCTTCCTTGGACTGGCAGGCTACTATAGAAGATTTGTTGAAAACTTCTCGCGGATTGCTTTGCCGCTAACCATGCTGACGAGAAAAGATCAGAAGTTTGTTTGGATGCCAGAGTGTGCACAAGCTTTTGAAGAGATGAAGATTCGGTTGACCACGATGCCTGTATTGACATCGCCATGTGGTACCGATGGATTTGAAATATGTAGTGATGCCTCAGGAAGCGGCTTAGGATGCGTCCTTCTGCAAAATGGGAAGGTGATTGCTTATGGCTCACGCCAGCTAAAGGTGCACGAACGAAACTATCCCGTCCACAACTTAAAGTTGGCGTCTGTGATCTTTGCACTAAAGCTGTGACGACACTATCTTTATGGCGTGAAGGTGGATATCTATACAGATCACAAGAGCCTAAAGTACCTGTTGGAGCAGAAAGACCTGAATATGCCACAATGAAGGTGGTTGGAGTTCCTTGGGGACTACACCTTTGAAATTCACTATACACCCGGAAAGGGAAATGTAGTCGCGGAGGCCTTGAGTCGGAGAGCTCCGACAAGAGCAAGCTGGTTGCAGAGGCATGATGAACGTCTTATCCAACTATTGGAAGCGTTGGAGATATCATGTATGGACAAGAATGTTATAACTGATGCATGTTTGAATTGGACGGAGGTGCAGTGTGACCTTACAGACAGAGTTCGACGAGCAACAGAGCTAGATGAGAGTCTCAAACGCTATGATAAAGATGTGCCAGAGGGCAAGTTCTCCTGGGATGACGGCCTTTTGCGAAAATAGGGCCGTTTGTGCGTCCCAAGATTGGGTAAATTGAGGGAAGAACTGATGTATGAAGCGCATTATACGAAGTACTCAATTCATACTGGGAGCACGAAGATGTTCAGGGATATGAAAAAGCTGTTCTGGTGGCCAGGGCTGAAGAAAGATGTTGCTCCTTATGTGGCCAAATGCCAAACCTACGCTATGGTGAAAACGGAATACCAGTAGCATGGCCGGTACTTGAAGTCGTTGCCGATTCCGGAATGGAAGTTCGACGATATTTCCATGGATTTTGTGCACGGGTTGCCGAGATCTCAGCGTGGAAATGACTCAATTTGGGTGATTATCGATCGGCTAACGAAAGTGGCACACTTCCTGCCGAACAGACGGGATGATTCGGTGGAAAGTTTGGCAAAATTGTATGTTGACCAGATTGTGCGGCTACACAGTGTTCTACGGAGCATCGTAAGTGATCGAGATGGGTGATTCTCATCAAATGACTGGAGGCTAGTTCATCAGCTGTTGGGTACGAAGTTGACATTCAGTACGACCTTTCATCTCCAAACAGATGACCAAACTAAAAGTACCAACAGGACGATGGAAGATATGCTCAGGATGTGCGCCCTGGACTTTGGCAAGAGATGGGAGGATCATCTCTATCTGGTGGAATTAGCCTACAACAACAGCTACCAAGCAAGCATCAGTATGACACCGTTTGAAGCTCTGTATGGTCAGAAGTGTCGTACTCCTTTAGCTTGTTTGGAAGCAGGCGAAGCCAGAGTGTATAGGCGTAATGAAGTCAATGAAGCAAACTCGACAATATGTACTATTCGGGAACGTCTATTAATAGCTCAAGATCGACAAGCGAAATACTATAACGGCAAGCACCGGAATGTGGAGTTCGCGGTGGATGATTGGCTATATTTGAAGATCAAACCCTTCAAAGGTGTATCCAGGATTCGACGTCTGAAAAAGTTGAGTCCACACTACCTTTGTCCATTTGAAGTGGTAGAGTGAGTTGGGGAAGCTGCATATCAGCTAGCTCTTTCGGCCGACTTGAGTGGATTACATGATATGTTTCACATCTCGGTTCTGCGGAAGGCCGTTAAAGATCCAGCTCAGGTGATCGAGGATGATCGTGTGCCGGTGGAGTATGAGCTAACGACGAGGGTTAGACCCATTCGGATCAAAGATCGTGCCGATAAACAGTTGCGAAACAAGATGGTCAGGAAGGTCAAAGTCTGGTGGGACAATTGTGGCCGTGAAGAACTCACATGGGAGCGAGAGCAGACCATGCGAGCTGAATTTCCCGAGCTCTTTGTATAACTATTATGCAGTGTGTCTTAAGTTGCACGACAAGTTGTATTCAATGACTATGGAATAAAACAGCTTGTTTTTAGATCCTTACTGTGTGCAAATTTCGGGGACGAATTTTTTGGAAGGAGGGGAGGGTTGTAACACCCCAAATCCCAGGTTTGGAAAACAATTGGGTGATATGGCCTGTGATATGGGCGTATCACAGGGCATGTCCTTCTTGTGTGAGCAGTCGATGAGTGGTTGACAAAATTTGGTCGACGGTTGTCGCGCGTACTGTACACGGGCTGTGACACGGGCGTGTCACAGGGCGTGTCATCGCGGTCAATGAACTCAACTCGATGAAGTTGAGCTAGGGCGTGTCTAGTGTCGTGTATGGGCACACGGGCGTGTGACAAGCCGTGTAACTCTCGGGTTGATTTCGATGTTGTGCATCCTGAAGAACACGACAAGAGACATAGGCGTGTTTTAAGGCATGTCAGGTGACGCAGCCCGTGACACGGGCGTGTCATATGAGCGTGTACTAGTTTGGATGAGTCGGTTCAGCACCGTTTAGGGAACACGGCCCTGGACACGGGCGTGTCACCGGCCGTGTCAGGCAAAAAACATGATTTTGTGGCGAAATCATGGCCGTTCCTTTTCTCAGCTGGGATCCAATGGCTGAGAGCCCTCCCTGTGTCCTTAAGGCCGGAAATGAGATGAAAATTGTCATTTATTATTTGGACTGCTCTTTCTTCAAACCTAGAGAGAGAAAGAGAAGGAGGAGGAGGAAGAGGAGTTGGCCACCAGTGGTGCTGCGGAGTTCCGACGAGAGGTCCGAGGACAGCGTTGCGAAGGAAAAGCTGTTACGGTTCTTTCTAGTTAGATAGGAGCTCATGGCCCTGAAGCGGTCTTCGAGGGTAACAACCTTTCTTCCTAGCCATGTAAAGGCTTCCTTTTTGGCATATGCATATGATTCCCCCACCAGAGGGTAGCTGATTATGGGAGTCTTTTGGGCTGATTCATGGAATCCCCAATCATTTGGCATATAGATCCGGAAATGGTGTATGGAATATGCATGCTGTGTGAAGCCCCTCTGGACAGGTTGGTTTGGATTGGTGATGTTGCATATACGCACCGAAAAAGACTCCGTGATAAACATGTAGTTTAGGAGTCGATGGGTTGTACCTGTGAATAGCAGTAGCAGGAAGTACTGGAGTGGTAGTCCAGGAAAATACCCTTGTGATGCTTGTGATGCCTGTGCTGTTGGGTTGTACCTGCGAAAGGAAGTAGCAGGAAGTACTCGATTTGAGGTCTAAGAAATACCCTTTGTAATGCTTGATGTTCATGGGTGGACCTGTGAAAGGAAGTAGCAGGAAGTATTGGCATGGTAAGCCATGGAAATACCCGTGACATTTGTGACTTGCGGGATCATACCTGTGAAGAGAGTAGCAGGAAGTACTGGTGTGCCCAAGAAAGACCCCTTGATGTGTGATATGAAATAGGTGTAAGAGTAAGTACTGGTGCGCCCAGGAAAGCACCTAGGCTTGAATGCCAAACAGGTTCGGTGAAACCGACCCGCGCCTTTATATAGCCGCGAGTACGCTGTGCTCAGTGATGGCAAGGCGATTCGGGCAACGGGGGTGGATGATCCGACCTGCGTTATGTCTGTCCGACGTGAGACCAGAAGGTGCGGTCTGTTGGAGCGCATAGCGAGAGTCATAGGCCTGCATGCCATGACACAATGAGGGGCTACAGGCCAATACCGGTGTGTTACGACTAGAGCTCTAGCTGCACTCCATGGAGTAAATGCTCAATGTTTCACCGTTGGGTTGTGACCCTGAGACGGTGGTGGGCAATTGGTTCGCCGGTACACCAAGAATGTACCCTGAGTGCACGGATCGTCGGGCTGAGTTTCTGACGGTTGTGATGGAATGTATGTGCGTAAGAGCACATTGTATGAAATATATATGCTTGTGAAATGCTATGCCTGCAGGGAAGGAATACCACCACGGTCGTTATAATTTGGTCAGCTGAATGGTGACCATTGCATGTTTGCCACCATTGGGTGGAATTATCCCCATGCAGGTGCTGGAGAGCCAAGCGGGATGCATAAAGGCTGAAGTCTGTGCTGCTGTTGCTGCTGCCGCCGCTAGCTCTTGAAGGCTATATGAAAAACTGCTGTGTTTTATTTATACGTGGCCGGCCTGCGCGCCAATGTTTGGGCCACTGTTATAAAAACCCTGTAAGGCCATAAGGCCAATCGATGTTGTATTTAAACATTCCTATGATATTTATATAAAGGTGGAACTTTTATATGGTGGACATTCATGTGTGTGAGTTCAACTTAGTGTGTATAGCTTTCGCTAGAATGCAATGTGTTAGGGTACGCTGCGCTACTCTGGTATCACTACGTGACTTCCCTACGCTACTCTGTTATCACTACGTGACTTCCCTACCTGTTTTATGGTATATGCTGTGGGGCCCCGGCCAGACCTTCTAGTATATACCAGTGAACGGATGGAGTCGTTACATGGCGGTCCAAATAGGAAGTCGAGATTTCTGTGTGACTACATCTGTCATGCCGATATCGGAATTCGACGTGATCTTAGGTATGGATTAGCTCGCGGAGCAGCATGCATTGATTGATCGTAATTCCAAAGAGATCATGTTGGGCCAGAATACCGAGCAGGAGACTAAGTTCGCAGGGATGCGAGGAGTGGGCGGGCCGTTGATGTCTGCACTCCAAGTAGTCAAAGCTATTCGGAAGGTCGCGGACTACTACTTCACGCTGATTCAGGCTGTTGAGCCTAAGGCCGGTGTGAGCGATGTTCTGGTAGTATCAGAATTTACAGATGTATTTCCCAAGGATCTCCATGGGCTACCACCACAGCGAGAGATTGACTTCACGATCGAGTTGGTGCCAGATGCGAAACCTGTGGCCCGCTCGCCATATCGCATTGCGCCAAAGGAAATGGCGGAGTTAAAAATCCAACTGCAGGAGTTGTTGGAGCAGGGTTATATTCGCCCAAGCATATCACCTTGGAGCGCGCCTGTTCTGTTTGTGAAAAATAAGGACGGTGGTTTGCGGTTATGTATTGACTATCGTGAACTGAACAAGCTCACCGAGAAAAATAAGTATTCGATTCCACAGATTGATGAGTTGTTCGATCAGCTGGTGAGATCAACCGTCTACTCCAAGTTGGATTTGAAGTCTGGTTACTACCATTTGAGGATTCGGGAAGGTGACATTCCCAAAACCACATTTGGAACATGTTATGGGCACTATGAGTTCATAGTAATGTCGTTTGGGTTGTGCAATGCGCCATCGGTGTTCATGAACTTGATGCACCGAACGTTCCGAGAGTACTTGGACCTGTTCGTGATAGTATTCATTGATTATATTCTGGTCTACTCTCGATCTGAAGCCGATCATGAAAATCACTTGTGGTTGTTGTTGCATACGTTAAGGAAGAATAAGCTCTACGCCAAGTTCTCGAAGTGCGAGTTTTGGCTATCGTCGGTGGCTTTTCTGGGCCATGTGGTAAGTGGAGAGGGCATAACAGTGGATCCGGCAAAGATAAGGGCCATACAGGAGTGGCCAGTGTTGTCTTCTGTGGCTGAAGTTAGGAGCTTCCTTGGACTAGCAGGCTACTATAGAAGATTTGTTGCAAACTTCTCGCGGATCGCTTTTCCTCTAACCACACTGACGGGAAAAGATCAGAAGTTCATTTGGACGCCGACGTGCGCACGAGCTTTTGAAGAGCTGAAGTGTCGGTTGACCACGTCGCCTGTGTTGACGTCGCCATGTGGTACTGATGGATTTGAAATCTACAGTGATGCGTCAGGGAGCGGCTTAGGCTACGTTCTTCTGCAAAATGGGAAAGTAATTGCTTATGGCTCTCGCCAGTTGAAAGTGCATGAGAGAAATTATCCCGTCCATGACTTAGAGTTGGTGGCGGTGATCTTTGCACTAAAGTTATGGAGGCATTATCTGTTTGGCGTGAAAGTGGAAATCTATACAGACCACAAGAGCCTAAAGTATTTATTGGAGCAGAAGGACTTGAATATGCGACAACGAAGGTGGTTGGTGTTCCTTGGGGACTACACCTTTGCGATTCATTATACGCCTGGAAAGGGAAATGTTGTCGCTGATGCCTTGAGTCGGAGAGCTCTGGCAAGAGCAAGCTGGTTGTAGAGGCATGATGAACGTCTAATCCAGGAGTTGGAAGTATTAGAGATTTCTTGTGTTGACAAGAATGCTACAGCCGATGCATGTTTGAACTAGACAGAGGTGTAGTGTGACCTTGCGGACAGAGTTCGACGAGCAACGGAGCTACATAAGAGTCTCCAATGCTATGCCAAGGATGGGCCAGAGGGAAAATTCTCCTAAGATGACGGTCTATTGCGGAAAGAAGGCCGTTTGTGCGTCCCGAACTTGGGCAAATTGAGGGAAGAGCTGATGTACGAAGCGCACTATACGAAGTACTCAGTTCACCCTGGGAGCACAAAGATGTTCAGAGACATGAAAAAGCTATTCTGGTGGCCAGGATTGAAGAAAGATATCACTCACTATGTGGCCAAATATCAGACTTGTGCTATGGTGGAAACGGAATACCAGAAGCCGAGTTGTTTCTTGAAGTCATTATCGATTCCGGAGTGGAAGTTCAATGATATTTCCATGGATTTCGTGCACGAGTTGCCGAGATCTCAGCGCGAAAATGATTCAATCAGGGTGATTGTCGATCAGCTGATGAAAGTGGCGCACTTCCTTCTGAATAAACATAATGATTCAGTGGAAAGTTTGGCAAATCTGTATGTTGAACAAAGTGTACGGCTACATGGTGTTCCTCAGAGCATCGCGAGCGATCGAGATGGGTGACTTACTTCGAGTAACTGAAGACTAATCCATCAGCTGTTGGGCACAAAATTGGCATTCAGTACAGCCTTTCATCCCCAAACAGACGGCCAAACTGAAAGGACCAATATAACAATGGAGTATATGCTCCGAATGTGCGCCCTGGATTTTTAGAAGAGATGGGAAGATCATCTCTATCTGGTGGAGTTTGCCTACAACAACAGCTACCAAGCAAGCATCGATATGGTACCGTTTGAAGCGCTGTATGGTAGGAAGTGCCGTACTCCTTTAGCTTGGTTGGAAGCAGGCGAAGCCAGACTGTATAGGCGTAATGAAGTCGATGAAGCAAACTCGACAATACGCATTATCCGAGAGCGGCTATTGATAGCTCAGGATCGACAAGAGAAATACTATAATGCCAAGCACCGGAACATGGAGTTCACGGTAGGTGATTGGGTATACTTGAAGATCAAACCCTTCAAAGGCGTATCCAGGATTCGACGTCTGAAAAAGTTGAGTCCACGGTACCTTGGGCCGTTTGAAGTGGTGGAGCGAGTTGGAGAAGATGCATATCGACTAGCTATTTCGACAGACTTGAGTGGCTTACATGATGTGTTTCGCATCTCGGTGCTGTGGAAAGCCGTGAAGGATCCAGCTCAAGTGATTGAGATTGATCGTGTGCTGGTGGAGTATTGTAACAACCCCATCCGTTCATGTGTTATATACTAGAAGGTCCGGCCGGGGCCTTACAGCATATATCACCAAACAGGCGGTGAAGGTACGGGATGATACCAGAGTAGCGCAGCGCACCTAACACATTGCATTCTAGCGGAAGCCTATACTAGCACTTGAACTCCACCAGTGAATGTCCAACATATAACACAACCCCACGTTGTATATATCTTACATAGGAATGTCTTACAAGAGTACAAAAGTTGGCCTTATGGCCTTACATGGCTTTCAAACAGTGGCCTAAAAAGATTGGCGCGTAGGCCGACCACAATAAAAGAAAATCATAACACACATCATAAGCCTTCGAGGGCTAGCAGCATTAGCAACAACAGCAGTAGGGGCATCAACCTTTATGCGTCCCGCTTGGCTCTCCAGCACCTGTACAGGGACAATCCACCCAACGGTGGCAAACAGAAGTAACGGTCAACATTCAGCTGACCAAATTATAACGACCCTACCCCTTCTCTCGGGGCAGCGATAATCTTCCCTGCAGGCATATCATATCATAAGCATGGCAACAATATTCATCTAATGTGCTTTCACGCACACATGCCATCACAACCGTTCGCCACCCGACCCAACGGTCCGTGCACTCAGGGCACATTTTTGGTGTTCTGGCAAAGCTCTTGCCCACCACCGTATTAGGGTCACACCCAACGGTAACTCTCTTGAGCATTTACTCCATGACGTGCAGTCAGTGTTTTATAGTCTTAGTGAACCGGGATTGGCCCTTAGCCCCCCATGGTCTCACGGCATACAGGCCTAAGACTTTCGCATAGTCTTACAACACTGGGATGGCCCTTAGCCCCCCATTGTGTCATGGCTCACAGGCCTAAGACTCTTGCTATGCGCTCCAACAGACCGCACCTTCTGGTCTCACGTCGGACGGACATAACGCAGGTCGGATCCTCCACCCCCGTTGCTCAAATCGCCTTGCCATCACCAAGCACGACGTACTCGCGGCTATATAAAGGCGCGGGTCGGTCTCACCAATCCTATTCTTGGCATTCAGCCTGGGTATTTCTCTACACCCATCCATCTCACAACATCAGCGGGTCTTTCCTGGGCACACCAGTACTTCCTATTACTCGTTCACAGGTACGACACCGCAAGATCACAAATATCAGGGGTATTTCCTGGGTACACCAGTACTTCCTGTTACTCTCTTCACAGGTGGACACCCTACGACATCAAGCATCACAAAGGGCCCATCCTGGTCACACCAGTACTTCCTGTTACTCATTCACAGGTACGACCCAATAGCACAAGCATAACACGGAAATTTTCCTGGACTACCACTCCAGTACTTCCTGCTACTCCTCTTCACAGGCATAACCTGTTGACTCCTTAAACTACACGTTTATCACGGAGTCTTCTCCGGTTCGTATGCAACATCACCAATCCAGACCAACCTGTCCAGATGGGCTTCACATAACATGCCTATTTCGTACTCCATTTCCGGATCTATATGCCAACAAAGGGGATTTCATGAATCACCCAAAAGACTCCCAAAAGCAGCCACCTCTTGGTGGGGGAATCACAAACATATGCCAAAAGGAAGCCTTCACATGGCTAGGAAGAAACGTTGTTATCCTTGAAGCCCTCTTTGGTGCCATGAGATTTTTGCCTGACACGGCCTGTGATACACCCGTGTCCCAGGCCGTGTGCCTCAAGCAGTGCTCAACCGACTTATCCAAACCAGTGACACGCCCGTATCATGGGCCGTGTCACCCGACACGCCTTCAGACATGCCCGTGTCTGTGGCCGTGTTCATCAGGTGAAAAAAATCCCAAAATTGCCCGAGACTCACACGGCCTATGACACGCCCGTGTCCCAGGCCGTGTGCCCATACACGGCACTAAGACACGCCCTAGCGCAACATTCGTCGAACTGAGTTCATCGAACCAAAGGGACACGCCCTGTGACACACCCGTGTCACAGGCCGTGTTCACCCACATCTCGACACTCGACGACCACATCTCGACACTCGACGATCGTCGAGCAATTTTCGTCGAACACACGAGACAGCCTTGGACACGCCCGTGTCCTTGGCCGTGTGCCTTCTCTCGACACATCGTCGAGAGAAAAATGTCGACTCACAGGTTGATCGTCGACACGGGCTCGACACGCCCTGAGACACGCCCGTGTCTCAGGCCGTGTTTGCTTTTCGACGATCATCGACTACAAATTTCGTTGACCTCGCGGCCAAATCTTCGAATCCAGCCTGACACACCCTGGGACACGCCCGTGTCCCAGGCCGTGTCACCCGAAAAGTTACATGCTGAGAAAAATTGGGCTGTTACAAGTATGGGCTAACGATGAAGGTTAGGCCCATTCGGATCGAAGATCATGCCGATAAACAGTTGCAGAACAAAACGATCGGGATGGTCAAAGTCCGGTGGGACAATTGCGGTCATGAAGAACTCACATGGGAGCGAGAGCAGACCATGCGAGCTGAATTTCCCGAGCTCTTTGTGTAACTGTTATGCAGTGTATCTCGAGTTGTAATGAACGTTTGTGAAATGAAATGCTTCTATTTGAGTTCCTTACTTTCTGTAAATTTCGAGGACGAAAGTTTTGTAAGGAGGGGAGGGTTGTAACACCCCAAAGCCCAGAAAGTGGCAAAAATTAGGTGACACGGCCTGGGACACGGGCGTGTCCTTCTCAGGTGAGCAGTTTACGAGTGGTCGACAAAACTTCGGTCGACGATTTTCAAGTGCAGTGTACACGGCCTGTGACACAAGCGTGTCACAGGGCGTGTTCTCGCAGTCGATGAACTCAGCTCGACGAAGTTAAGCTGGGGCATGTCTAGTGTCATGTATGGGCACAAGGCCTGGGTCACGGGCGTGTCACAGGCCGTGTCCCTCTCAGGTTGATCTCGATTTTGTGCAGCCTGAAGAACACGGCCACATACACGGGCGTGTCTGAAGGCGTGTTAGTGATACGGCCGGTGATACAGGCGTGTCACATGGGCATATCACTGGATTGGATAAGTCAGTTGAGTACCGCTTGAGGCACACGACCTGGAATACTGGCGTGTCACAGGCTGTGTCAGGCAAAAATGTGATTTTGTGGCAAAATCGTGGCTGTCCAAATCTTCAGCTGTGATCTGATGGCTGAGGTGCCTCCTTGATTCCTTAAGGCCATGGATGAGAAGGAAGTTCGCATTTTCATTTTGGTCTTCATCTTTCTAAAAGCCTAGATAGAGAAAGAGAGGAAGAAGGAGGAGGAGGAAGGAGAGCCGGCCACCGGTGGTGCTGCGGAGTTCCGACGAGAAATCCGAGGCCAACATTGTGGAGGAAAGGCCATTGTGGTTCTTTCCAGCCAGTTAGGAGCTCATGACACCGAAGCGGTCTTCGAGGGTAATGACTTTTCTTCCTAGCCATGTGAAGCCTTCCTTTTTGGCATGTGCATATGATTCCCCACCAGAGGGTAGCGTATTATGGGAGTCTCTTAGGTTGATTCATGGAATCCCCAATCATTTGGCATATAGATCCGGAAAAGGAGTACGAAATAGGCATGCTGTATAAAGACCATCTGGACAGGTTGGTTTGGATTGGTGATGTTGCATATACGCACCGGAGAAGACTCCGTGATAAACGTGTAGTTTAAGGAGTCGATGAGTTAGACCTGCGAAGGGCAGTAACAGGAAGTACTGGAGTGGTAGTCCATGAAAATACCCTTGTGTTGCTTGTGCTATTCGGTTATACCTGTGAAGGGGAGTAACAGGAAGTACTGGATTGGTAATCCAAGAAATACCCTTGGTAATACTTGATGTTCATGGGGGGTACCTGTGAAGGGGAGTAGCAGGAAGTACTGGCGTGGTAAGTCAAGAACAGGCCCTTGACGTTGTGATATTTGCGGGGTTGTACCTATGAAGGGAAGTAGCAGGAAGTACTGGTGTGCCCAGGAAAGGCCCTCTGATGTTGTGATATGTAATGGGTGTGATGGAAGTACTGGTGCGCCCAGGAAAACACGCCAGCAATAGGAATGGTGAAACCGACCCGCGCCTTTTATTTAGCCGCGAGTACGCCGTACTCGGTGATGGTAAGGCGATTTGAGCAACGGGGGGGGGGGGGGGGGGGGGGGGGGGTTGGGTGATCTGACTTGCATTATGTCCGTCTGACGTGAGACCAGAAAGTGCGGTCTGTTGGAGCTCATAGCGAGAGTCTTAGGCCTGCGCGCCGTGATACAATGGGGGGCTACGGGCCAATCCCGGTTCACTAAGACTATAATCTCCGGCTGCATGCCATGGAGTAAATGCTCAATGTTTTACCGTTGGGTTGCGACCCTGATACGGTGGTGGGACCCTGGTTCGTCGGTACAACAAGAATGTACCCTGAGTGCACGGATCGTCGAGCCGCGGTGCTGACGATTGTGATAGCATGTATGTGCGCGAGAGCACATTGTATGATATACATATCTGCCTGTGAAATGCTATGCCTGCAGGGAAGGAATACCACTGCCCTGGGAAAAGGGGTGTGGTCGTTATAATTTGGTCAGCTGAATGCTGACCGTTGCCTGTTTTCCACCGTTGGGTGGGCTGTCCCTGTGTAGGTGCTGGAGAGCCAAGCGGGACACATAAAGGCCGAAGTTCCTGCTGATGCTGCTACTGCTAGCCCTCAAAGGCTGAATGAAAATACTATGTTTGATTATATGTGGCCGGCCTGCGCGCCAATGTTTAAAGCCACTGTTGTGTAAAGCCCCGTAAGGCCATAAGGCCAATTAACTTTCTATTTGCTACGATTCCTGTTTATATAAATGTGGAACTTTTATATGGTGGAAATTCATGTGTGCGAGTTCAGCTTCATATTATAGGCTTCTACAAGAATGCAATGAGTTAGGATGCGCAACTCTAGTATCCCTTCGTGACTTCCCCGCCTGTTTTATGGTATATGCTATAGGGCCCCGACTGAACCTTCTAATATATACTTGTGAACGGATGGAGTCGTTACAGGTCGCCTGTAGGAGAGCGGGCTGGCGGCCAGGCTTGGAAAAGTAACCATGGGAGACCTGGAGGGAGGCTTGTCGGTCAGGACTCGTCAAGCTCAACTTCGAACTCTGCTCGATGATTGGCGAGCGAGCTAGGGGAAGGGGCCAGCACGCGCGGCTCGCTCGCCTGATTTGGGCGGGAGCAAGCTGGCCACCTGCTGTCTACCTGCATATTGTTCTGGTGCGGGCTGGGTGTAACATCCCATTTTCAATTAGGCCCCTCAACTTATATTGGGTTAGGCATGTGGTGGGTGATAAGGATTTTAGCTACGTTTGACCCTAGAAGGTGGGGTGTTGCCATGTGGGGCCCAATATAGGGCCCAAGTAAAACTAGGTCAAACTATCCTAAATAGGAACCCTAGCCACACCATGACCCCCACCACATTACCCTAACCCTAAGAACAATCTAAGTGAACCCTAAAGCATTCCATTAGGTCACTCATTGACCCAATTTGACCAAGTCAACCCTAAACCTTAAATTGGTCAAACCCACACCTAAAGGCCCAAGTAGTCCAAGTGGGGCATCACCATGGCCCAACCCATGTTGGGTGATGCTATAGGGTCCATGACCCTCAAGTGGGGTCAGCCCACTTGCCATGTTGACTAAGTCAACCTAAAAAGTCAACTTGGTCAAACATGTGGCCTAAAGTGGAAAATAAGGGCTAAGCCCATTTCCCTTAGGTTAAGCCCACCAACCTTGGCCCATGACTAGCTCAAGTGGTCAAAGTCTTCCGCTAACCCCCAAAATCAGGAGAGAGATTACATGCAAAGGGGTAGAAAAAGGAACTTTGGAGAAATGAGGAGAGAGAGAAGAAGAATGAAGAGGAAGGATGGTCACTTGGTCACTTACTCAGCAGCCTAAGCTTGCTGGCCGGACTCCTCAAGCAATTTTAGAGGAATTTGGAGCATGGTGGCCACTTGGCACTATGGGTGAAACAACCAAAGCTCAACCCGAGCTCCCCCTTGGGCTTATCTCCCCATACACCCACTCTCAACCCAATCTAGCCACACCATCAGCTTCAGAGGGGAAACGATTGGAGAACGAGTCCTAGAGCAAGGGACTTGTTGGAGAATCTATAAAATGGGGAGGAGTTGACAGAGCAAGCTCGGCCATGGCTCACCGCCGCCAAACTCGCCGTCAAGCCGCCCTAACGGTTCGTTTCACCTCACCTCTACCCGTACTAGGATCCTAGATCATTTAGGAGAGATATCGGGCTCAATTGAGCCCGATGCCATGTGAGAATAGAGCCAAATTCTCGAGCTTTTATTCTTGCTCGGGATCGCCGGAGGAGCCGCCTCGGACCGCCTCACCGTCGGCAAACGCTAGACCACACCTCAGCGGAGGTGGTGGCAATAATCTCCGGCGATGGAGCCGGCCCAGGTGGCCGGAAATGGCCAGACAAGGTGACCCAGCCTGACTCAATCTCAGTCGTTGCTGATCGGGGACGATGATGCAATGCCGCCCGTTTCTATTTAAATGAATGAATAAATACTTAGGGATTATTTGATAAATGTCACACTCCGGTAGTGATTTTAAATACAAATTTTAGGATACTTAAGGACATTTCCAGAGGTAGTGATGAATAGGAATGTTGTAGGCCTTGCTCGTAGAACTACCTGTAGGGTTGTTCTACTAGGACTGGTCCTAGTCAAGGGCAGAAATTCAAATGCATGCCCATGCCAAACCAGAAGTCCACATGACCCAAAAGTTTGGACATGTGCTTGACTAGGGTAGACTTAAACTCTATCCAAAAATTGGAATTTTTGGGAAAGTATTTTCTATAGTATTTGTGAAAATACACAAAAGTAAATTAATGAAATATTTGGAGTAATGTGACTCCAAATGACCCTACATTTTGGTGGCATGTCCTTGGGTTAATTATAGGCCCATGATAAAAATTTCAATCACTTTTGACTTCTGCATGATGTGTATTTCCTCTTGCATGTGAAGGGTTAACATAGGATTGGGGTGCATATAGCCATATTTACCAAAAATGTGAATTTACCCCTTATTACAAATTGTATGACTACAAAACTCTGGACATGCGTTCATAGGGATGGATTTTACCCCTCATAGAAATATTGGGATTTTTGGAAGCACAAATCCCATTATTTGGAATTTTTGAAAGTTAGGCCATTTATATGCAAAAATTTGAAAATAGGTATATTTATGATTTAAAACACTTAGATTTTGTCACAAGCTCAAGGGAGTCATATGTAACCCCTGGAAAATTTTATGGGTCTGTTAGATGACTATATTTTGGAATTTGGAAGAATTTACAATTTTGCCCTTTATGGACGTTATTTTAAAAATGATGGAAATTACAGTAGACATATTATGAAAAAACATTCCAATGATTTTATTATGTGCTTGTGACCTTGTGTAAATTTCATAATATTTTTGGATGCCTTTATAGATTTAAAATCCCATAAATGACATTTTTATTATATTTGACATTTGAGTTTTGGTGAACCAAATTATTATCTAGGGCTATGAAATTTTGTGTTTGGTATTATTTCAGCAATTTACAGTTGTAGTAATTTTCCTGGAATTTTTAGAAACATATTTAATGTATTTCATTTGTAAAGTGGCCAATTCATGGATTTATCTTTAAATAAAATTTAAATGGAAATAAAATGGGAAAATTACAATTCTTGGAAACCAGTCATAATTAGCTTAGATGATCATCAGGAAAGTTTATTAGACCTGGGGGATCATTTGATATAGTACTTATTGTATAAAGTGACATAGGCCACTTATTTAAATGATTTAATTTAGGGCCATATGATTTAGTAAAATAGTGAAAACTCCACATAATCAATATCACATATCATACCATCCCATGAAAAATGGTTAGGGTCACTTTGGCCAAGAAATTGGAAGTCGTACTTTATGGGTGGTGGTAGGTCATGGGTTGCGCCTAGCTCAGATAGTATATATTAATAGGACCGCAGGGGGATAAGAATAAACGTTCAGATGGTAATTATTTTGGGAGAATAAACCATGGTTGGTCTACTATAGGTCATTTCTTGGTCACGAGCGATGGAGCGCAAGTCCTAGGATAGTAATTATAACAAAGGTCGGCGGAAGACCGCCACCCTTCTATTAACATCTTAAGTCACTAGGATCACTCCAATGTAACATTGAGAGCAGAATATGAACAAGGGGTAGATACATATAAGAGTAAATATCCTTGAGAAAGGGAGCTTTGAGATTCAGCCCATCGTAGTTCCTAGTGCCCTCGAGAGCCCTCCACCGGGTATGCCCTGGGCAGTCCTGGGATTAACCCTAAATCACTAAGTATAATAACCCGTAGACAAGATTATTCTAATAGGTTAAGCATCGTATCATCATTCTCACCCGTATAGGGTTGGATGGCTTGTGGTAATATTCTCACCCGTATAGGGTTGGAGGGATTGTGGTAAAATTCTCACCCGTATAGGGTTGGAGGGATTCAGGACGTGTTGGTCCTGCGAGATGGGAGCTCGGGTTGGAATATCTTGCATGTGCATAAACCTGTGGCGGGTCATGCAGTACTACGCCAATCGTCATACCGATGGCAGTACAGTGACTCTGGCGAGTTGTGATAGTTTGAGTGGCCAGTGGGTTGTTTTACGCTGCGGTCTGGAAGACGATCCCCGAAAACACACACTCGACCAAAAATACTGGTGGGTTCCAGCAAATAGTATGCAGAGACTCTAGAGTGCACCTAGGACATGTACAGTGGCGTATGAGAGGTCTAGGAATGGTAGTTCATATACCGCCTAGGAGTGGAGATGCCCGCTCCACTGCTGCCATAGCCACAACGATGGTATCAGAGAGTGATGCTAGCTCCGAAAAGTGGGAACTAAAGGTATGTGATCACAGAGTCGTTGTGTGTGAGTTGCACTTGCATGACTCATAAATAACTGCATGCATTCATTCGTATTTTGACATACGCTTCATGGATCCTTATTATATAAATTAGTATGGGCTCTTTTATAAAATAAGTTAATTTTGGAAACTCTAACTTATATGTTTGTATAGGCACTCATATAAGTTAGGGTACTTCTATGATGAATATTAGTAGTAGATTTTTATACTTTATTTACTGCACTTTACTTATTTCCAGTTTTACTTACTTTTGTACTGTACATGCTTCTACATTTGGACTATATACATAGAACTGCTAGTGTAGATTTACTACTTACATTCATACTTGGTAGCATATATTCCTTGTCACCTGCTTCCCTTTTGTTACCCCTTGTTGTCCTCCGCTTCGTCCTCTTGCACGGTGCCTAGTAGTTGTAACGACCCGAATCGCTCTAGGCCCCTAGTGTGTGAGTTTTTGAGTCAGGAGGGTTGACTCAAGTCCTGAGAAGTGCAGGGAGTTGGGCTGCACTTGTGGAGAAGTGGAGAAATCAGTGTAGAGAGAAGTGACACGGGTAGTGACACGGCCGTGTCCCTACCCGTGTGCGTCGAGACGATCTCGACGAGGCGTGTCGAGATCGTCGAGAATCGTCGAGAGTCGTCGAGATCATGACACGGGTAGTGACACGGCCGTGTCCCTACCCGTGTGCGTCGAGATGATCTCGACGAGCCGTGTTGAATCGTCGAGAGTCGTCGAGATGGTGACACGGGTAGTGACACGGCCGTGTCCCTACCCGTGTGCGTGACACGGGTAGTGACACGGGCGTGTCCCTACCCGTGTGCGTCGAGTTGAGCTCGACGAGAAGTTGCGAGATGTAACGGAAGATGCACACGGCCAATGACACGTCCAGGCACACGGCCGTGTCATGGGAACACGGGTTGGGACACGGCCGTGTCCCTACCCGTGTCAAACAGTGAACCGACATGGAAACCGCCACGGCCGTTTCGCGGAAGCAGGACACGGGTACGGACACGGCCGTGTCCATACCCGTGTCACATTTTGCTTATAAGGGGCAGAGAAACCCTAGCCGTTTTTCATCCTTATTTCCTTCCCCTATTTCCTGTGAGAGTTCCTGGTGAGAGAAAAACTGCAGGAGCAAGTTTTACCGAAGGAGATCCGCCATCGCCGCGAAAGAGAAGATGCCGCCAAGGAGAACTACGCGATCCATGGCCGGAAATGGTGGTACCGCTGGAGTCAACGTGAGTTTCCTACCCTCTCCCTTGGTGCTAGATCTTAGATAATTAGGAGAGACATCGGTTCAAGAGAACTTGATGGTGAGGAGAAGTTTTCTAGGTTTGGCCATGCTAGGATTTGAATCCTAGATTTTAGATCTCTTCAACCCTTCCCCTTTTCTTCAATATGATGATGGGTGGATGGTCTCGTGAGCAGTTTATGGCCTTTGAGGTTGAATAAGGGAGGAGAATACTCTGGAAAATTTAGGAACAATCGCCTTGAGGAGGAAGACGAACCGATGCCGTTCATTTCCCTTTAAGATGCGCGCAGAATCTGTATTCTGCGCGCAGCGATCTTCTATGCCATTTTTATGTAGGATAATGGCAGATCTGGGCTTTCGACTAAACACGAAAGTTGTAGCCCTTGGAAATACCTTTCCAACGAGTGGTTGCACGACTTCAGGTGATGTCTGTGGCCCCGGGAAAACCAAATCGAGTTTGCTGTCCGGCAACTCCTGTACACAGAAATTGTGTTCTGTGCGCAGTGAACTTTGAAGCCGATTTCGAGTAAGTTACTGTCAGATCTGGGTTGTGACCTGAATATGAAAGTTGTAGATCATGAAAATACCTTTCCAACGAGGGGTTACACGACTTCACCGGATTCCTGTAGCCTCGGGAATCTCCGGTCGAAGTTGCTGTCCAGATTAGTGATACACTTAGAATTCTGGTTTTATATTAAGTGCAACAAGAGTTGGTGGAATTCTGTCAAGATTAAATAATTGATGCTAATCACCGAAGAACTTTGAATGATGGTGTTTACTATTTAGAATGCATACAACTGATTTATTATTGCAAGTTGTCTTGATATTTGGATGGTTTCCTTTATGTTTAATCGAATCGAATTGATAAGATGTTGATAGATTATAACATATGCGCATCATATAAGTCTTATGTAGAGTTCATATGGAATGACATATAGAAGATTAAACTATGGCCATGATATGTTGATTTGGTGAAATGAAATTTATTAGTCCAATACTTAGAGCGTCGTCTCCCTACGGGTAGTATTGTGGAAGAATGAAAGTGCGGTGTTGACCGTCACTTGTTTTGTTGTGTTGAGATAGGTGTGGATGGATGGTTGGGCTGTGTCCTCGTGTTTACTTCCGAGGCCCCTTCCATGATATGTTGATATGGTATTTGCATGAGGTGTGAGTCGACACGCGGTGTCGTAATCCTGGGTTAAGGATAGTGTGGCAGGTCTACGGACTCGCCAGTCGTCACACCGACGGGAGTTGGCAGTTAGACTTGGTCGGTTTGGGCTGTGTCCTCGGTGTTCACGTCCCGAGGCCCCTCCGACCATGTGGACGGTTGGGCTGTGTCCTCGTGCTTTCTTCCGAGGCCCCTTCCGGGTCACGCAAGGCCAGTTCGGGCTGTGTTCTTGGTGCACATCTACCCAAGACCCCGCTGGGCCATAGTACGCATGGGCTCCGCTGTTGTGTTCTTAGCGTTGAGGCGTACGGAGGCCTAGGTGAAGTAGTGTGATACCCGCCTAGTAGTAGAAGTGCCCGTTCTACTGTCACCGCCTGGCCACGGCGGCTGATGCCTGAGAGGTTAGCTACCTGCTCGAAAAGTGGGAACTACAGTCTGTGTCGACATAGCAATTGCATGAGTGTGCATGGGTGAGTCATTGCATAGCATTCATAGCATTTCATATCATTGCACAACAAGATCCTCATCGTATAAGTTTGTATGGGCACTCTTATACGATGAGTTACTTTTATGTGACCCGATCCTTAACTTATAAGTTTGTATGGGCATTCTTATAAGTTAAGTTACTTTCCTGTTGTAGCTCTTATACTTGCTAGTCTAGTTGTAGCTCTTATATAAATGCTGATTATGATACTGCTTCTCTTACACTACTGCCACCTGCTTGTTTTTCCTTTGCTTGTATACTTACTGATATATATTGTACCCTTGTTTCTCTTTCTCCGCCCGGTGCCGAGGAGTCGCCGGGGGAGCGGATGTGAAACCACTTAGTCGTTTCGACTAACGGTTGCTACGTCTTCCTTTTTAGGAGGTCACGCCGCAGGTAGAGCAGCCGCAGACTATGCAGCAGGACAGCCAGGCCAGGACGACAGGGCCTGATGTGACGGTGCCGTCGATACCGTCTGTTACTGATGTTAGTGTTTTGCTTACTCTGATGTAGCCCGTTTGGGCAATGTTTAGCTGTACTCTGATATATTGTAGAAGCATGTTTTAGCTTCTCATTATTGATGTATTTGGACATTACATACTTAGTGTGGATTTTGACTTCTCATGTTTATTTATTTGGTTGGGTTGGCATGATTTATTGATATTGTTGTAGCCGGCGGGATAGGCGTCTTGTGGTACAGGTTAGCCCGTGTGCTAATGCTACCGCAAGGCGGCTGTTCCGGGCATAAGACTCCCCCTTCGTGCCGTGTTTTGGGATCCGGGAGGGGGGGTCTTACAAATGGTATCAGTTTGCCACGATCCTCAACTACGAAGTCATTCAACAATGGTGCCACCCCCGTTTGATTAGTCAGTTTGGGGACAAACTGACTTAGCGGAAGCAGTGGTGTGCCCATATGTAATTCACATTAAGTTTGTCCAACTTTGACCCTACGATTAGCCAACCTGACCACAAATTTGTCGTGTACGTGTAGGTTCCACTGCATGTTGAGCCGATGAGGGGTACTCCTACCCCTCCCATACTCACTCAGTTCCAACAGTCTGAGTTGGGGCAAACACTCACCGCCATTCTTGATGCTTTTAAGGCACAGCAGGCTCCGGTGCAACAACAGGCCCCGAGCTCCAACTGGCTGAGCACCTTTCGGGCTCTCTCCCCTCCCGTCTACCTTGGGACGGAGTCAGCCGTACGTACAGAGGAATGGCTAGACACGATACAAGAGTTGTTGGCTGGAATCCATTGCCCGGCCAACATGGCAGTAACATTGGCAGTGTCTGTCTTGGACTTACATGCGAAGAGGTGGTGGAAGTCCCTCATGGGCTCTACCTTCCAAGGCCGGATCTACACAGAGATAAGTTGGAGTGAATTCTCGGAGGTTTTCTTGGAGCACTTTATCCCTACATCGGCCCGAGATGAGCTTGAGCAGAGGTTCCTTCTACTAAAGCAGGGATCAAAGTCGGTTACAGAATACCAGCGGGAATTCCAGCATCTCGCAAGATTTGCGGACTCTTATGAGTTGGATGACAGAGGTTATGCCAAGCGCTTCTATAAAGGGCTGCGAGATCCCCTAAGGCAGTCCCTTTTATTTATAGCGGATGGTAGCTTGGCGGAGATCATTGATATGGCGAAAAGATTGGAGGCGGACCACATGGGATGTAGTAAGAGGCCTGCGGAGGACGTGATGGAAGCCGGCCCAAGTAATAGAAGGAGACGGGACTTCAGAGGAGGAAGAGGTTATCAAAGAGGTGGAGGGCGTGTCCACCGAAACTATAGGGTGGAGCATCCAGTTCCGCAGCCGCCTGCGTTGCCCCCACCCCCACAGCCTCAGCGATTTCAACAACCTGAAGGGCGTCGTGGTCTGGTGTGCTTCGAATGCAACCAGCCGGGCCACATCCGACGTTTTTGCCCACAGCTATATGGGAACGTCCCTCCTGCTCTCCCTCCTGCTCTCCCTCCACCAGCTCCACGAGGACGGGGATATATGCGTGGTCGAGGACGAGGACCGCCAAGAGGAAACCCCGGACCGGTCCGGGATCAGGTGTACGCGCTTGACATGGCGCAGGAAAGGAACCCACAAGATGTGATTGCAGGTATGATTTAATTAATTTACATATCTACATGGTTTAACACGAATTGAATAAAACTTATTAGACACTAGCAATAAGTTTTGGTCGTTGACACCTAGGCACCGTGATTATTGGCGGGAAGACGGCCTATGCGCTGTTCGATACTGGTGCCTCACACTCTTTTGTGTCCGAAGATTTCATAAAAGACGTGGGTGATGTTCATTATTTCACGGGAATAGCCCGACGTGTACGCCTTCCGGACGGCTCGGAGATGATCGCGACCGCCAAGTGCGAGTTGGAGTTATTTATTGATGGGAAGGCCTTCGATACGCCGGCCACGGTTCTGAGAATGCCGGAGTTTGACATCATTTTGGGCATGGCATGGCTGGACTGGCACTTCGCGAGGATCGACTGCGCGGAGAAGCGGATCTATTTGAGGCATGGAGACTCTGACGTCATCTTCCAAGGTATTGGCTTCGCGCCACGTATGATATTATCTTCTATCCAGGTTATAAAAGCTCATATGAAGGGGGACGAGGTCTTCATGATCTGGTTCGAGTTGAAGGAGGAAGCGTTGGAATTAAAGGATGTATGGGTTGTGTGGGACTTTCCCGAGGTATTTCCTGAGAAGCTACCAGGATTACCGCCGCATAGGGAGGTCGATTTCCAGATTAATTTAGTACCAGGTGCCAAGCCTGTATCTAAGGCTCCGTACAGAATGGCCCCGAAAGAACTCGCTGAGTTTAGAGTTCAACTGCAAGAACTAGTAGATTCAGGGTTCGTTCGCCCCAGTTCGTCACCGTGGGGTGCCCCCGTATTGTTCGTAAAGAAGAAGGATGGAACCCTGCGATTGTGCATAGATTATCGGGAACTCAATCGATTGACGGTGCGGAACACTTATCCGCTACCTCGGATCGACGAGTTGTTCGATCAATTAGTGGGAGCGCATTGGTTCTCTAAATTAGACTTGCGATCTGGATACTATCAGTTGAGGATACAAGAGGGGGACATTCAGAAAACAGCCTTCAGTTCGAGATATGGTTTGTATGAGTTCACAGTAATGCCGTTTGGGCTCACGAATGCACCTTCGGCCTTCATGAGCCTGATGAACAAGGTGTTTGAACCATACTTGGACATCTTCGTCATCGTTTTCATCGACGATATCTTAGTCTATTCAAAGACGGAGGAGGAGCATGTCGAGCACCTGACCTTAGTTTTGAAGAAATTGAAGGAGCACGCCTTGTATGCCAAGTTTAGCAAGTGTGAATTCTGGCTTAAGGAGGTTGCCTTCTTAGGGCATGTGATCAGTGGAGCAGGATTAGCTGTGGACCCAGCTAAGGTGCGGGCCGTGAAGGAGTGGTCGCCCTTGAAGTCGGCGGCCGATGTACGAAGCTTTCTTGGACTTGCTGGCTACTACCGCAAGTTCGTGAAAGGATTCTCCAAGATTGCCCTTCCTCTTACCTCCTTGACGAAGAAGGGTGTGCCATTTGAGTGGACTCCTAAATGTGAAGCAGCATTTCAAGAGTTGAAGGATAGGCTTACCTCCGCCCCCATCCTTGCACTTCCGTCTGGGAAGGAAGGATTTCAGGTTTACACAGACGCATCATATCAAGGGATGGGAGCGGTGCTGATGCAGCACGGGCATGTGATCGCTTATGCTTCAAGGCAGTTAAAGAAACATGAAATCAATTACCCGGTTCATGATTTGGAGTTAGGAGCAGTGGTGTTCGCTTTGAAGGTCTGGAGGCATTATTTATATGGCGTCCACTGCGAGATCTTTTCCGATCACAAAAACTTGAAGTATGTTCACACTCAGGAGTTGAACCTGAGACAACGGCGGTGGTTGGAATTTCTATGCGACTATGAGTTCACCATGAACTACCACCCTGGGAAAGCGAACTCGGTAGCCGATGCCTTGAGTAGAAAAGTGTCAGGCTCTAGCCCAGAGTCTCGGCTGATGAGCATGGAGTTGGCTCGGATGATCGAGGAGATGGAAATTACTCTAGTATTCAAGGATCCTTCGACAGAGTATGCGGAGTATTTGGCCAACGTGAGCATAGTTTGTGATATCCGAGACCGGATACGGGTGGAGCAAGGAATGGATGCGTCCTTGGCCCCGGCAATCAAGGCAATTGAAGATAGGACCACCGATGAGTACACACTCAAAGACGGCCTCGTTTATTTTCGTGGCCGACTTTATATTCCCAAGGGCGGCAAAATTCGGGAGGATATATTGAGAGAGGCGCATTCCTCTCAATATTCAGTGCACCCGGGTATTGCTAAGATGTACGCCGGACTGCGGAAGACCATGTGTTGGCCGGGAATGAAGAAGGATGTTCGCTACTATGTTACACATTGCGAAGCTTGTCAAAGAGTGAAGGCTGAATGCAGGAGTCCCGGTGGTTTGTTGCAGTCGCTGCCCATCCCCGAATGGAAGTTCGAGGATATCTCCATGGATTTTGTTCATGGGCTACCTCGTTCCCGCTCCGGGAATGATTCGGTGTGGGTTATTGTGGATCGACTAACAAAGGTAGCCCGGTTCATTCCAATGAAGAAGGAAGCACACGTGGATGTTTTGGTACGCCTTTTTGTGGAGCAATTTGTACGGTATCATGGCGTGCCCAAGACGATTGTTTCGGATAGGGATGGTCGGTTTACATCAAATGAGTGGAAGGCGGTGCAGGCGTATTTGGGCTCACGCCTAACCTTTAGTACCGCTTTTCATCCTCAGACTGACGGACAGTCAGAGCGGACAATCAGAACGCTGGAGGATTTGTTGAGGCTATGTGTGTTGGACAGAGGAGAGCCTTGGGAAAAACTCTTGCCCCTGGTGGAATTCTCCTACAACAATAGTCATCAAGCAAGCATCGGTATGGCGCCCCATGAAGCCCTTTATGGAAGAAGGTGCAGGACTCCCTTGTCTTGGGTGCAAGATGAAGATCCGAAGGCATTGGGAAACGAATACATAGATGATACTGATGCGGCGGTCAGATTGATACGGGATCGCATGTTGGAGGCTCAAAGTCGACAGGCGAAATATTATAATAAAAAGCACCGGATGGTGGAGTTCCAGGTGGGCGAAAAAGTGTTCCTTAAGATTCGGCCGATGCATGGAGTGTCGCGGGTGCGTGGAGTGAAAAAGCTCAGCCCAAGGTATGTTGGGCCTTATACTATACTAGAAAGGATCGGCCCGTTGGCCTATCGGTTGGAGTTACCACCAGAACTAGAAAATCTCCACGACGTGTTCCATGTGTCGTCGCTTCGAAAAGCATTGTTGCGGCCCGACCAGTATATTCCCACTACTGATGGTGCGGTGGCGTCAGATAGGTCTGTGCGACTAGAGCCGGTACGGATTGTTGACAGCGAGACAAGGACTTTGCGCCGCAAAAGTGTTCCCTTAGTAAAGGTGCTATGGTTGAATCATGGGAAGGAGGAGTACACTTGGGAGCCAATGGATTTGATGCAGCAACGCTACCCGGAGCTGTTTGCCCAAGGTAACCTTATTTAAAAACATGTGATAAACTTCCTGTTAAGTTTTCTCCACACAGCTTAAGCCTGATTTCGGGGACGAAATCTTTTATTTTGTTTATAGGATTTGTAACGACCCGAATCGCTCTAGGCCCCTAGTGTGTGAGTTTTTGAGTCAGGAGGGTTGACTCAAGTCCTGAGAAGTGCAGGGAGTTGGGCTGCACTTGTGGAGAAGTGGAGAAATCAGTGTAGAGAGAAGTGACACGGGTAGTGACACGGCCGTGTCCCTACCCGTGTGCGTCGAGACGATCTCGACGAGGCGTGTCGAGATCGTCGAGAATCGTCGAGAGTCGTCGAGATCATGACACGGGTAGTGACACGGCCGTGTCCCTACCCGTGTGCGTCGAGATGATCTCGACGAGCCGTGTTGAATCGTCGAGAGTCGTCGAGATGGTGACACGGGTAGTGACACGGCCGTGTCCCTACCCGTGTGCGTGACACGGGTAGTGACACGGGCGTGTCCCTACCCGTGTGCGTCGAGTTGAGCTCGACGAGAAGTTGCGAGATGTAACGGAAGATGCACACGGCCAATGACACGTCCAGGCACACGGCCGTGTCATGGGAACACGGGTTGGGACACGGCCGTGTCCCTACCCGTGTCAAACAGTGAACCGACATGGAAACCGCCACGACCGTTTCGCGGAAGCAGGACACGGGTACGGACACGGCCGTGTCCATACCCGTGTCACATTTTGCTTATAAGGGGCAGAGAAACCCTAGCCGTTTTTCATCCTTATTTCCTTCCCCTATTTCCTGTGAGAGTTCCTGGTGAGAGAAAAACTGCAGGAGCAAGTTTTACCGAAGGAGATCCGCCATCGCCGCGAAAGAGAAGATGCCGCCAAGGAGAACTACGCGATCCATGGCCGGAAATGGTGGTACCGCTGGAGTCAACGTGAGTTTCCTACCCTCTCCCTTGGTGCTAGATCTTAGATAATTAGGAGAGACATCGGTTCAAGAGAACTTGATGGTGCGGAGAAGTTTTCTAGGTTTGGCCATGCTAGGATTTGAATCCTAGATTTTAGATCTCTTCAACCCTTCCCCTTTTCTTCAATATGATGATGGGTGGATGGTCTCGTGAGGAGTTTATGGCCTTTGAGGTTGAATAAGGGAGGAGAATACTCTGGAAAATTTAGGGACGATCGCCTTGAGGAGGAAGACGAACCGATGCCGTTCATTTCCCTTTAAGATGCGCGCAGAATCTGTATTCTGCGCGCAGCGATCTTCTATGCCATTTTTATGTAGGATAATGGCAGATCTGGGCTTTCGACTAAACACGAAAGTTGTAGCCCTTGGAAATACCTTTCCAACGAGTGGTTGCACGACTTCAGGTGATGTCTGTGGCCCCGGGAAAACCAAATCGAGTTTGCTGTCCGGCAACTCCTGTACACAGAAATTGTGTTCTGTGCGCAGTGAACTTTGAAGCCGATTTCGAGTAAGTTACTGTCAGATCTGGGTTGTGACCTGAATATGAAAGTTGTAGATCATGAAAATACCTTTCCAACGAGGGGTTACACGACTTCACCGGATTCCTGTAGCCTCGGGAATCTCCGGTCGAAGTTGCTGTCCAGATTAGTGATACACTTAGAATTCTGGTTTTATATTAAGTGCAACAAGAGTTGGTGGAATTCTGTCAAGATTAAATAATTGATGCTAATCACCGAAGAACTTTGAATGATGGTGTTTACTATTTAGAATGCATACAACTGATTTATTATTGCAAGTTGTCTTGATATTTGGATGGTTTCCTTTATGTTTAATCGAATCGAATTGATAAGATGTTGATAGATTATAACATATGCGCATCATATAAGTCTTATGTAGAGTTCATATGGAATGACATATAGAAGATTAAACTATGACCATGATATGTTGATTTGGTGAAATGAAATTTATTAGTCCAATACTTAGAGCGTCGTCTCCCTACGGGTAGTATTGTGGAAGAATGAAAGTGCGGTGTTGACCGTCACTTGTTTTGTTGTGTTGAGATAGGTGTGGATGGATGGTTGGGCTGTGTCCTCGTGTTTACTTCCGAGGCCCCTTCCATGATATGTTGATATGGTATTTGCATGAGGTGTGAGTCGACACGCGGTGTCGTAATCCTGGGTTAAGGATAGTGTGGCAGGTCTACGGACTCGCCAGTCGTCACACCGACGGGAGTTGGCAGTTAGACTTGGTCGGTTTGGGCTGTGTCCTCGGTGTTCACGTCCCGAGGCCCCTCCGACCATGTGGACGGTTGGGCTGTGTCCTCGTGCTTTCTTCCGAGGCCCCTTCCGGGTCACGCAAGGCCAGTTCGGGCTGTGTTCTTGGTGCACATCTACCCAAGACCCCGCTGGGCCATAGTACGCATGGGCTCCGCTGTTGTGTTCTTAGCGTTGAGGCGTACGGAGGCCTAGGTGAAGTAGTGTGATACCCGCCTAGTAGTAGAAGTGTCCGTTCTACTGTCACCGCCTGGCCACGGCGGCTGATGCCTGAGAGGTTAGCTACCTGCTCGAAAAGTGGGAACTACAGTCTGTGTCGACATAGCAATTGCATGAGTGTGCATGGGTGAGTCATTGCATAGCATTCATAGCATTTCATATCATTGCACAACAAGATCCTCATCGTATAAGTTTGTATGGGCACTCTTATACGATGAGTTACTTTTATGTGACCCGATCCTTAACTTATAAGTTTGTATGGGCATTCTTATAAGTTAAGTTACTTTCCTGTTGTAGCTCTTATACTTGCTAGTCTAGTTGTAGCTCTTATATAAATGCTGATTATGATACTGCTTCTCTTACACTACTGCCACCTGCTTGTTTTTCCTTTGCTTGCATACTTACTGATATATATTGTACCCTTGTTTCTCTTTCTCCGCCCGGTGCCGAGGAGTCGCCGGGGGAGCGGATGTGAAACCACTTAGTCGTTTCGACTAACGGTTGCTACGTCTTCCTTTTTAGGAGGTCACGCCGCAGGTAGAGCAGCCGCAGACTATGCAGCAGGACAGCCAGGCCAGGACGACAGGGCCTGATGTGACGGTGCCGTCGATACCGTCTGTTACTGATGTTAGTGTTTTGCTTACTCTGATGTAGCCCGTTTGGGCAATGTTTAGCTGTACTCTGATATATTGTAGAAGCATGTTTTAGCTTCTCATTATTGATGTTTTTGGACATTACATACTTAGTGTGGATTTTGACTTCTCATGTTTATTTATTTGGTTGGGTTGGCATGATTTATTGATATTGTTGTAGCCGGCGGGATAGGCGTCTTGTGGTACAGGTTAGCCCGTGTGCTAATGCTACCGCAAGGCGGCTGTTCCGGGCATAAGACTCCCCCTTCGTGCCGTGTTTTGGGATCCGGGGAGGGGGGGTCTTACAGTAGTTGCGGGGCAAGGTGCAGAGGAAACTACTTAGTCTTTTTGACTAATGGTCGGTGACCAAACTATTTTTAAGAGCTCGAGCAGATGGATCACCAGCACGACCGATAGGATGAGGTGACAGGACGTGAGGAGTTGATACCACAACCACCAACTATGTCTACTATAGAGTTTCCTCAGGAGGGACGAGTACGAGGATAGTTTTGCTTCCGCATTTTATTATGTGAGGAGAGTTGATATTCATGTACAAGGCATAAAACCTTTTTACTCTTCTTATTATTTCTACTCATTGTGGACTGGATGTACTTTCATTTCATTATATGATATGTACTGTGACTGTGGACTGGTTTGTAGTACATTTCTACATTACTTCTATACTTCTGTTTCTTATATTGGCATACAGTTTTTATTTTATGATCGTGCTAGCCGGTAGGATCAGCGTCTTGTGGTGTCATATAACCCGTGAGTTAGAGTCACCGTATGGCGGTGGTTCTGGGCATAAGACCGGGAGCCTCCTTGGTAAGGAGAGGGGTCTTACAAACTGGTATCACTTGAATAAACAATTATATGAGAAAGAAGTCCACAACACTGGCTCACCCCGCTCGAGCAATAGTTTGCGGACAAACTATGCAGCGGAAGCAATGGTGTGCCCATATGTAAAAAGTCACAGAAAATAGTCCATTTAAACAATGAGTTAGGCCAATCCAATAAAGACACCACCTTAGTTTGACTTACCAAGAGGATTTCGTAGTGTATCCGAGTCTAAAATCGACTTCGGAGATAGATTGGTTAAGGTACGGGGATACCCAAATTAACCAAGGGAAGAATTTGACGCAAAATTCAATGATTAAGGCTTAAATTCCGATGTCCCTACTCCATCTATCGAGTGATATTATCACTTCTTACCCAAGCTGATAGGACCGCCTTAAGGAGAATTGGTGCATATAATATATTCGTGGAATAGTAGGGTACTCGTAAACTTAACCCTCATACCGATGACTTGATTACGTTGAGACAACCACAATGGCAAATACCAAAGGTAGAATAAGAATTCAAGTCTCATAAGAAACCCATTTTGGTTAGGTCACATGTTGATCTTGAAAAATTTGTCGTATAGTAACCTTGAAGGCCTAAGGTATATATAACATATCAATTAAGGTGGAAATCCTGGTCTAAGATTGTTAAACCTAAGAATTGAGTGCACATATAAGAGGAATGCACTATAAATATTAAGGGAATTTAGCATGAAAGGTATGGGGGCTTATCCTTTTGTTTATTGGGCTAAATTGGTAATGACTTGAATTTCTCTAGACCCGGTTTATAAAACATGTGTCACAAACATAGTGATCTAGAAGACTTGATTAATTCAAATGTTACTCAAGTAAAGATGAGGTTTTATATTCGCATAATCGACAATATAATCAACCCTCCCTAGAAGTTTGGGATATACGTAGCGGGTTGCCCGCTTGGATATATTACAACCCTAGAATAAGGAAAGTCTCCATGAGACATTAGAAACTTTTGCGGGCTTGTGAATCAGATCATTACTTGACACAACTTTAAGAGAGATTGTAATTTCATCATTGCATTATGACATGCTATATCCCAAAGATCAAAACAAGTTGCGTATAATCCACAAGAATTCGAACAAATGGCCTTTCGATAAACTAAAATCAAGCAGTAACGATGACACAAAGGTTTTTTATGTATAATTAAAGGAATGCGTTACCTCAACAAAGCACGTTCCTAGATGCCCTAACACCTTAACCCAATTGACGTGACACGCGATTAATAATTATATCATCGGTTAAGGATTTGATTAATGAACTCAGATATATTGCAAGAGAAAACCAATGTGAATTGAGAATTCAGTATAAGTCGGAATGATAGTTGGAAATTCTGCATAGCTGTGGCTCTTAGGAAAGTGACTATGACTTTCACATATTAAATGTGTAGAATTGGGGGAAGTGGAAATGATGATGGGTCACTGCAATCCGAGCCTACCTGGCATGCTCAGGTCATAATGTTAGAAACATATAGATCGAGATAGAGTAACATCATGGTAATGTGAAGGAGTGATTATGGGTCTTAACTATGACGTGATTGGAGCCTATCAAGTAAGGATTCAAATATTTGAGTAATTATCTCTATAACACTGGGGTTATAACGATCCTAGAAAAACTTAAAGTCAAGTGAAAAATCAAAATTGGAAGACGTATATTATAGGTATGATCCTTTGGATGTGACTCTGATGATCACAAGAACCAAAACAAAAGTGTTCGATGATGATTTACAGATGGTGTGTTCTCTCAAAGAATCAATCCTTTTCAAATTTAAATGGTTTACTTACCCTTATACTTTGGGAGATAGTTTAAGTTATAATTATAAATCTTGATAAGATAATGTCTTGCGTTTAGAATATAATGATAAAGTTTGCTCTGGTTATGCATGATTTAGTACTACCTTGTTTGATCCTAAAAGGGGCTGGGATTTGGAGAATTAAACACAATGATGAAATATCATTACTATTCATGCTTACATGATATAGCTAGTCACTTGATCATAATGGTGAACTATAACCTTGAATGACTCAATTAAGCAAAAGTCATTATATTGGAACTTAAGAATTGAAATAAGGTAACGTTATGATAAATAAGATTAATCTCCTATGGCATGACATTGAAAATGTAATGACTCAACAAATTCAAATGGGGTGGATGATTAGTTGAAACATACACATAGATATGATCCCTTGATTATGACAACATCGATAACTGGGACACATATGTTGATAACATCATGATCACCTTAGGAAATTCATGACTATGAAGAGATCAATTTTTGTTTGCTAAGGTGTATACGGTGAAATTACACGAGAAGTAATGAGTCTTTATAAGATTCTCTTTATGATGAAAGCGATTTGTGTCAGACCTCACCATTTCTGAAAAGATACGCTTATAAATTTATGATTTAGATTATATGTGAAAAGTGATTGGAGTCATCTGTATTAACATCAATATCAATACTGATCGCTTGATGTACACTTGAAAGGTGAACACTCTATAAATTATGTATTACTATAGAGGTGTAATAAGTCATGGATCTGGAAGAAACAAGATGATGATCTCTTCATCACATCATAATCTTGGAAGTTGGTTAATTACTATGCATAAGTTGGATCTTCGTCATAAATAATATCACGATAACTTGTATTGGAAGAATTAATATGGTATAAGTCATAAGGCATGATGCGATTCTGGAAGAGAAATAAGAGATTTATGTGCTCAATTCTACATATAAGATTACTAATTTTCACGTACTTGGTAATCCTTGCTCCTAAGGGACTCCGAACAAACCTATGATTAAGGTTTATTCAATGATAATGTGTCAGAAGACTTAGAAATATGCCCACGTAGCCTTGATTATAAATATCACAAAGTATAACGAAAATACACTTGGAAGGGACGGTTACCTATGATAGAGTTTTCTTATAAAGAACAATCGCGAGACAAGTATTGGAATGAGTCCTTATAGAGCATTGTACGAGAAGAAGTGTCGGATGCTGCTATCTTGGGTTCAGGATGAGGAGCCCAGGGCACTCGGGTCGGAATATATAGAGGATACAGATGCCCAGAGTAGACATGCCAAGTACTATGATGCACGTCATCAGAAGGTGGAATTTCAGGTGGGAGACATGGTATTCTTGAAGATATATCCTGTGCATGATGTCTCTCAGACGCGGAGACACAAGAAGCTCAGTCCACGATATATGGGGCCGTACTTGATTCTTGAGCAGGTTGGTCCTTTGGCCTATAGACTGCAGCTGCCACTAGAGTTGGGGACCCTGCACGATGTCTTTCATGTCTCTTCATTGCGAAGAGCTCTTCTTCGGCCGAAACAGCACATCACTACTATAGTCAGCCCGATAGCACCCGATAGATCAGTTCGGTTGGAGCCAATCCAGATCGACGATACAGCTGTCTGAGTGTTGCGAAAGAAGAAGGTTTCCCTTGTGAAGGTGTTGTGGTCCAACCATGGAAGGGAGGAGCACACCTGGGAGCCAATGGACCTGATGCTAGAGCGGCACCCGGAACTTTTCACTTCAGGTATGCCTTAGTTTTATCTTAAAATTCCTTAATTACTTGCAAGCAGAACCCCGTAGGCCCGAACATAAATTTCGGGGACGAAATTATTTTTTTTGTTTATTGGGATTTGTAACAACCCATTTTCAATTAGGCCCCTCAACTTAGATTGGGTTAGGCATGTGGTGGGTGATAAGGAGTTTAGCTAGGTTTGACCCTAGAAGGTGGGGTGTAGCCATGTGGGGCCCACTAAGGGCCCAAGTCAAACTAGGTCAAACTAGCCTAAATAGGAAGCCTAGCCACACCATGACCACCACAACATTGCCCTAACCCTAAGAACAATCTAAGTGAACCCTAAAGCATGCCATTACGTCACCCATTAACCCAATTTGACCAAGTCAACCCTAAACCTTAAATTGGTCAAACCCACACCTAAAGGCCCAAGTAGTCCAAGTGGGGCATCACCATGGCCCAACCCATGTTGGGTGATGCCATAGAGTCCATGACCCTCAAGTGGGGTCAACCCACTCGCCATGTTGACCAAGTCAACCTAAAAAGTCAACTTGGTCAAACATGTGGCCTAAAGAGGAAAATAAAGGCTAAGCCCACCAACCTTGGCCCATGACCAGATCAAGTGGTCAAAGTCTGCCCCTAACCCACAAAATTAGGAGAGAGATTACATGCAAAGGGGTAGAAAAGGAACTTTGGAGAAATGAGGAGAGAGAAGAATAATGGTGAGGAAGGATGGCAACTTAGCCACTTACTCAGCTGCCTAAGCTTGCCGGCCGACCTCCTCAAGCAATTTCATAGGAATTTGGAGGATGGTGGCCACTTGGCACTATGGGTGAAACAACCAAAGCTCAACCCGAGCTACCCCTTGGGCTTATCTCCCCATACACCCACTCTCAACACAATCTAGCCACACCATCAGCTTCAGAGAGGGAAAATGACTGGAGAACGAGTCTTGGAGCAAGGAAATTGCTGGAGAATCGAGAAAATAGGGAGGAGTTGCCGGAGCAGGCTCGGCCATGGCTCACTGCCGCCAATCTCGCCGTCAAGCTGCACTAACGGTTCGTTTCACCTCACCTCTACCCGTACTAGGATCCTAGATCTTTTAGGAGAGATATCAGGATCAATTGAGCCCGATGCCATGTGAGAATAGAGCCAAATTCTCGAGATTTTCTTCTTGCTCGAGATCGTCGGAGGAGCCGCCTCTGACTGCCTCACCGCCGGGAAACGCTAGCCGCCACCTCAACGGAGGTGGTGGCAATAATCTCCGGCGGTGGCGCCGGCCCAGGTGGCCGGAAATGGCCAGACAAGGTGACCTAGCCAGACTCAATCTCAGTCATTGCTGATCGGGGATGATGATGCAATGCCGCCCATTTCTATTTAAATGAATGAATAAATACTTAGGGATTATTTGATAAATGTCACACTCTGGCAGTGATTTTAAATGCAAATTTTAGGATACTTAGGGACATTTATAGAGGTAATGATGAATAGGAATATTGTAGGCCTTGCTCGTAACTTTCATTTTCCACCCTAAAGTTCACATTTGGAACTATATAACTCCCTGTAGGGCTGTTCTACTAGGACTGGTCCTAGGCAAGGGCAGAAATTCAAATGCATGCCCATGCCAAAACAGAAGTCCACATGACCCAAACTTTTGGACATGTACTTGACTAGGGTAGAATTAAACTCTATCCAAAAATTGGAATTTTTGGGAAAGAGTTTTCTATAGTATTTGTGAAAATACACAAAAGCAAATTAATGAAATATTTGGAGTAATGTGACTCCAAATGGCCCTAAATTTTGGTGGCATATTCTTGGGTTCATTGTAGGCCCATGATAAAAATTTCAGTCACATTTGACTTCTGTATGATGGGTATTCCCTCTTGCATGTGAAGGGTTAACATAAGCTTGGGGTGCATATATCCATATTTACCAAAATGTTAATTTACCCCTTATTACACATTGTATGACTATAAAACTCTTGGCATGAGTTCATAGGGATAGAGTTTACCCCTCATAGAAATATTGAGATTTTTGAAAGCAAAAATCCCATTATTTGGAATTTTTGAAAGTTAGGCCATTTATATGCAAAAATTTGAAAATAGGGATATTGATGATTTTAAACCCTTAGATTTTGTCACAAGCTCAAGGGAGTCATATGTAACCCCTGGAAAATTTTATGGGTCTGTTAGATGATTATATTTTGGAATTTTGAAGAATTTACAATTTTGCCCTTTATGGAAGTTCTTTTAAAAATGATGGAAAGTACAATAGAAATATTATGAAAAAAATTCCAATGATTTTATTATGTGCTTGTGACCCTGTGTACATTTCTTAATATTTTTGGATGCCTTTATAGATTTAAAATCTCATAAATGGCAATTTTATTATATTTGACATTTGAGTTTTGGTGAACCAAATTATTGTCTAAGGCTAAGAAATTTTGTGTTTGGTATTATTTCAGCAATTTACATATGTAGTAATGTTCCTGGAAATTTTAGAAACATATTTAATGTACTTCATTTGTAAAGTGGCCAATTCATGGATTTATATTTAAATAAAATTTAAATGGAAATAGAAAAGGGAAAATTACAATTCTTCGAAACCAGTCATAATTAGCTTAGATGATCATCAAGAAAATTTATTAGACCAGGGGGATCATTTGATATAGTACTTCTTGTATAAAGTGACATAGGACACTTATTTAAAGGATTTAATTTATGGCCATATGATTTAGTAAAATGGTGAAAACTACACATAATCAATATCACATATCATACCATCCCATAAAAAATGGTTAGGGTCACTTTGGCCAAGAAATTGGAAGTCGTAATTTATGGGCGGTGGTAGGTCATGGGTTGCGCCTCGCTCAGATAGTATATATTAATAGGACCACAGGGGGATAAGAATAAACATTCAGATGGTAATTATTTTGGGAGAATAAACCCTGGTTGGTCTACTATAGGTCATTTCTTGGTCACGAGCGATGGAGCGCAAGTCCTAGGATAGTAATTATAACAAAGGCCGATGGAAACCGCCGCCCTTCTATTAACATCTTAAGTCACTAGGATCACTCCAGAGTAACATGAGAGCGGAATATGAACAAGGGGTAGACACTAATAAGAGTAAATATCCTTGAGAAATGGAGCTTTGAGATTCAGCCCATCGTAGTTCCTAGTTCCCTCAAGATCCCTTCACCTTGTATGCCCTGGGCAGTCCTGGGATTAACCATAAATCATAAAGTATAATAAACCATAAACAAGAGTTGTCTAATAGGTTAAGCATCCTATCATCATTCTCACCTGTATAGGGTTGGAGGGCTTGTGGTAAAATTCTCACTCGTGTAGGGTTGGAGGGATTGTGGTAAAATTCTCACCCGTGTAGGGTTTGAGGGATTCAGGACGTGTTGGTCCTGCGAGCTGGGAGCTCGGGTTGGAATATCTTGCATGTGCATAAGCCTATGGCAGGTCATGCGGTACTGGGCCAATCGTCACACCGATGGCAGTACGGTGACTCTGGCAAGTTGTGATAATTTGAGGGGCCAGTGGGTTGTTTTACGCTGCGGTCTGGAGGACGATCCCCGAAAACACACACTCGACCAAAAAGACTGTTGGGTTCCAGCAAATAGTACGCAGAGACTCTAGAGTGCACCTAGGATGTGTACAAAGGCGTATGGGAGGTCTAGGCCTGGTAGTGTGTATACCCGCCTAGGAGTGGAGACGCACGCTCCACTGCTGCCGTAGCCACAACGGTGGTACCAGAGAGTGATGCTAGCTCCGAAAAGCGGGAACTAAAGGTCTGTGATCACAGAGTCGTTGTTTGTGAGTTTCACTTGCATGACTCATAAATAACTGCATGCATTCATTCATATTAGGACATACGCTTCATGGATCCTTATCATATAAATTAGTATGAGCTCTTTTATATGATAAGTTAATTTTGGAAACTCTAACTTATATGTTTGTATGGGCACTCATATAAGTTAGGGTACTTCTGTGATGTATATTAGCAGTAGATTTTTATACTTTATTTACTGCACTTTACTTATTTCCAGTTTTACTTACTTTAGGGTTTAAGGTACATGCTTCTATATTTGGACTATATACATAGAACTGCTAGTGTAGATTTATTGCTTACATTCATACTTGGTAGCATAGATTCCTTGTCACCTGCTTCCCTTTTGTTACCCCTTGTTGTCCTCTGCTTCGTCCTCCCGCACGGTGTCTAGGAGTTGCGGGGCGAGGTGCGAAGGAAACGACTTAGTATTTTTGACTAATGGTCGGTGACCAAACTATTTTTAGGAGCTCGAGGAGATGGAGCACCAGCACGACCGGCAGGACGAGGTGACAGGATATGAGGAGTTGATACCACCACCACCTACTACGTCTACTGCAGAGTTTCCTCAGGTGGGACGAGTACGCGGATAGTTTTGCTTCCGTATTTTATTGTGTGAGGAGAGTTGATATTCATGTACAGGGCATAAGCCCTTTTTACTCTTCTTATTATTTCTACTCATTGTGGAATGGATGTACTTTCATTTCATTATATGATATGTACTGTGACTGTGGACTAGTTTGTAGTTCATTTCTACATTACTGTTATACTTCTGTTTCTCATATTAGCCTACAGTTTTTATTTTATGAATGTGCTAGACGGCAGGATCGACGTCTTGCGGTGTCGTCTAACCCGTGAGTTAGAGTCACCGTAAGGCGACGGTTCTGGGCATAATACCAGGAGCCTCCTTGGTAAGGGGAGGGGTCTTACAACGGGCACCTTGGTCCACTCGCCTGGCTTGGCGGACACACTCGGCGAACACGGGGTTGTACATGCACCTTTCGAGAGAGGATGATGTAAATCTTTTGGATATGAGTCAAATCCTATTGTGGGATTCACCTCATTAAAGCGAGTTTTAGGTTATTAATTATAGAATGAGAATTCAATTAATATTCCTAAGCTCAGGTGAGCGTAGTCTTTGAGAGAGGTATGTGTACAACCCAAATTAGTCAAGGGTGGGCTCCTCCAGAGCCAGGTTAGCAGAAGTCAAAGTCAGCAAGTGAAGACAGATGTCAGAGTCAACGCGTAAGGCCGCAAAAGACCTGGGCGAGTATGGAGAGCTTTCCTGGCATACTTGTCTAGACTGAGATGTTACTCGCCCAACTAGGCGAGCTCTTTTAGAGTGGTCACCGAGTTGCGGTGGTGGGCTATAAATAGGACCCACACCCTCCCCTTTGATTTGCCTATAAATAGGACCCTAGGGGTACGAGGAAGAGCACTTTGGAATCTAGCTGAGATCTCTCAAACTATTTTTTGGACATCAGCTGAGCCTTTGGATTCCTTTTTCTGAGAGACTTAGTTGCGAGCTTGCGACTATCTTCTTTAGTCATTGCGACTTAGTTACCAGCTTGTCTTCCTCGTACCTTACTCTGACATTTTTGGTTGTGGAGGGTTTGCTTTTCTAAGCTTCCGGTACGTGGTGGGACCTTCCTGTCGCATCACATGGAGTCCTATTTGTTGTTCGCCTATTTCCTATTCCTAGCCCTTTAGCCATCTAGCCCGACCTCCGAGACGGTAACCTTAGACTACCTTGATCCGAATTTTATGGTTGAGATTTTCTCGGCTTCAACACTTTGATTCGGTGAGCGTGGATCACAGCTAAGGAGGTAAAGTTCCACTGGTAGGTGAGATGGTGTTTGCTGGAGAGCAAGAGGAGATAGCTGACAACTCGGCAGGAGTTGGTAACTCTGAGCGAGGAGCCGAGTTCGTGGCGGTAGCTGGGTTTGAGGAGTTTGTAAAGAGGATATAGAGGAGCATCGTCGCGTGTTCCCTCACCGTCCTGATGTCACAACGACCTCACCTTGTTGCGTGACACCATCGGACGAGGAAGCGCCACCGAGGCGACCTGGGAAGGAGAGAGCCAGGGAGAGGAAAGAGCGACTGATGCAGTCACGACATCTTCCAGCGAGCAGCCAAGGGATTAGGTTCCGAAAGGTGGAACCTCAGGAGAGATACCATGATACTCGCTACTATAGCGAGTATGACGATGATACCAATAAGGATGAAACTTGAAGCCACCAGGTAGGGAGGAGCCCCTTCTATGACGAGATCCTCACAACTCCAGTTCTAGAGGGTTTTAGGGAGCCCACCCTTACCTATTACTCCGATAGAGCTGACCCGATCAGACATCTCCAGTGGTTCAAAGACGTGGTGTCCATTCTCAACATGTCAGATGCCTTCAAGCGCATGTTGTTATCCATTACCTTGAAGGGTAATTCGAGGGATTGGTTCCACCAGTTACCTCCCAGCTGCATCTACTACTTCAAGGACCTGTGACGGGGCCTGATGGCAAGGTTCGCGGCATCCAAGAAGAGGAAGAAGGAGGTAAACACTCTCTTCCAGATCACGCAGGGGTAGCACGAGAGTTTTGGCCACTACATCAACTGTTTCCAGGAGGAGGTCTTGGAGGTCGAGGAGGTGGACAACTTCACTCTGATGCTGGATTTGAAGTTCAGCTTGAAGCAAGGTCTATTCAGCCAAGAGATCAGATCCAAACCCCTGAATTCCTTTGAGGATATGATCGAGAGGGTGAATACGTTCGTCCGGGGAGAAGAGAAGAACCAGGACTTCTTGGTGAGGCTGCATGGAGAGGAGCTGGGAGGAAGGGGGAGAGGAGGATCTTCGGATTTGAGGGCCAGATGGCTGTCAGAGAGGCAGGTTGGTAGGATAAGGGAAGGGCCGAGGAGGAAGGAAGAGCAGTGGAAGAGAGAAGAGCCTAGGAAGGTGGAGGAGCAGAGCAGGCACGAGAGACCTCGGAGGCAGGAAGAGAGGAGGCCCATTGCTGCTCCGGAGAGGAGGGAGGAGGCATGATAATTCCAGTATCCTATGAATCAGCTCCAGTGGAGTCCACCCGTCAGGCCTCGGTTCATACAGCATGAGAGGAGGACTGATGATCATCAGGGTGGAGGTCGATGAGAAGGAAGAGGAGAGGCGACGACTATTGTCTGACAGGGAAATAAGCGTCGCAGGCAGGAGGCGTAGTGGGTGAGGCGTCAGGAGGTAGAGATTACCCTCTATTGTGATCTGCATCGAGTAGAGGGGCATGGTGTTGTGTTTTGTATCCACAATAACCTAGATTTGTGTGAAGTCACCCTTGAACTAAGATGAATTAAGTTGTATTTGATATACTATTTGAGTTATGTGTTTGCCAGACTAATTTGCCAAGTGTAGACCAATGTCAGTCTACAATGGGTCATCAAACACAGGACCATATAATGTAATCCCTCATTGTGTGATCCACGGTATTGACTCATGCGTAGCCTCTCTATTGGGATACACTTCATTTTTCATGCACTAGGATTGTTGGACAAAGACGTGTTGCTGATTTTGTTGAAGAAAGGAAAATCCTCTTAAACTAAAATTTTTTAAGTGTTTCACTCGAGTAGAAGTTTAAGTACTCGAGTCGAACTCTTAGTAAATACTCGATTAAGTCTGTCTGAATAGAGTAAGGGAAATGGTTCTCGATTAGTCTGAACATAGCTCTCAAGTAGCCAAGTCCATTACTCGAGTAGACTTCTTCTTATTCTCGAGTTAACAGTTTTTGCCTCTCCAGAAATATTCTAAGTACTTTACTCGAATAGTCAAGTTCTCCACTCGGGTAGATGAATACTTTGTCTCGAGTGACAGAAGGAAAGTTCTCATGATAATCTACCTTACTCGAGTAGTAAAATTCCTGTACTCGAGTAGTCTATCTAATTCTCGAGTAGTCTAGATCCAATACTCGAGGAATCGATTTTTAAACACCGAGAATTTTTCGAAGTCCTTTTCTTGAGCAGTTCACTTCTACCTCTCGAGTAATCCTTATACCTCTCGAGTAATATTTCTGGCACTCGAGTAATCTTTATTGCACTCTAGTGATTATAATTCTTGTTCTAATTTTCCTGAAGAACTTCATCTCGAGTTATCTGATATTGTCCACTCGAGAACTCATATTAGTACTCGAGTAACTCATCTTCCACTCGAGTAGTTCAGTTAATTTTTCCAGAATTTCGCTAAGTCCAGAACTGACGAGATTTTCAAATAACGCGACATGATTGGTAAACGTGGACGTCATTAATGCTAATTATGACCGTTAGGGAGATCTTATAAAATGTCTTGTCATTTCGACTAACGCTAAGCGCGTTAACGAAGCATTATAAGAATTCTGAATCGGCTACTTTCTCTTTCCTAAATCGGACGCCCCCGCTGCTCATCTTCCTTATCTCCAAGGGTAGTCGATCCAGGACGATTCAGAAAGATTGACTTGCAGATCAAGATACTCTTCAATTCCATCTACAGATCTTCTCTTTGATCTTGTGAGTCAAGAATTTTCAGATCCATATCTAGCCGAGCATCTTTTTCAACATTTTCTGATAAAGCTGCAAAGTTCAAGAAGAAGACCTTGGCTGAAAATCTCAAGATCTGAGAAAGATATATTGTTTGTATTTCATTTTCTCAATTTATTCTTGTAGGAGATTACTCTCCAAGTGTAGGAGCTTTGTTCTCCGTGTTGTAGGAAGTTTTGATCTTCCGAGTGTAGATCCGTGTTGTGGATCGAGTTGTAGGAACTTTGTTCCGAGGCGTAGGATTGGTTTCAATCCGAGATAGTGGATTAGCCGAGTCTAGTGCTTTTCTAGATCGGTGAGTGGAAAGTGGATGTACCAAAGGTTGGGGAACCACTATAAATCTCTTGTCATCTGTGAATGCTTGGTAGATTTTTGTGCATAGATCGCTATTTTTTATTACGCAAAAAGACGCACAACTCACCTATTCACCCCCCTCTAGGTGATTTAGTTAGACAACTGAACACTTTCAATTGGTATCAGAGGGAGGTTGATCATTAAAAGGTTAACACCTTGATCAGATCCGTCCCTAGTTGTCTTTTGAGATTATCCAAGCATGGACAAGGCCAAAGATTTTGCCAAGCTTCCCTTGTGCACAAAGAACAACTTTCCCATGTGGAAAGAGAATTAGATTTTTCATGGAAGCTGTGGATCCAAGGATCTTCATGATTATTGAAGAAGGTCCTTACGTTCCGATTACCGTCTCCACTATAGATCCAGCAAAGAAGGTTCCTAAGAAATTGATGGATCTCGACAAAGATGAGATTGCACTTGTATCTTTAGACAAGAAAGCCAAGAATATTATAGCAAGTGCAGTTGATGACTCCATGTTGCAGAACCTGATCCACTGCCAGTCCCTAAGGAAATGTGGCAATCCCTCGTCATTTTGGTGGAAGGCACAAAAGAGGTTAGGGATGATAGAAGATCCCTTCTTAATCAGAAATATGAAGCCTTCCGACAAGTACCCAAGGATACGTTTGAAAACTTCTTCAATATAGTGAACGGCCTAAGAGTATACGACCGAGTCTTCACCAACGGAGAACTGAATGATAAGTTCTTGAGATCCCTAACTAAGGAATGAGATAACAAGGTTTGTGCCATTCGGGAATTTGGAAAGCTAGCTGAGACAGACCCGCAGAATTACTTCAAAAAGCTTATGTCGTATGAGATACAGATTAATTCAAGAAAAGCTGAAGAATACTAGAACATGTATTCATCCAAGGAGAAGTTTGTTGCTCTCAAGGCAGACTCCTCAATAAAGTTCAGGGCTGCCTCTCCTGCCCCAGCACAAGAAGTAAGTGAAGAAGAAACCTCAGATCCAAGTACCTCGGGCTCAGAACTATCTGAAGGAGAGTTCTCACTACTCTCAAGACAGTTCAAGAAATTCTTGAACAAAAAGAAGCAATGGAAATGCAAGGATATCTCTTACAGAAGATCACGCCATGATAACGATCGACACAGAAAAGGCACAAGCAGCCATAACAGGTATACTAGTAAACCGAATAAACATATTTCTACTGACATCGTTTGTTATTGCTGTAATAAGCCAGGTCATGTCATCGCTGACTGCTCCCACAAGAAGAAGGATGGTGGAAAGAGAGAGGAAAAGAAATCCTCATACAATAAGAAGAGAACAGAAAAGAGCCTAATAATCAAGAAGGGCAAGACTCTTAGCGACTCTGACTCATCTGAGTTGAGTGAAGAAGAAGAAGCCTACTTCGGGGTTATGGCTCAGACTGATGATGAACAAGAACCCCAGTTCACTGGGAAGGTAAATTCTCATACTCCACTCTATGAATCTGATGTTTCTAAACATGATCATGAGGACAGCTCTTCTGACGATGAGTCTAAACTCATGACACAGTACAATGAGTTGATCAAGGCCTACGATAAATGTCAATGAGTCGTGAAGTCTCAAGCTAAAGAGATAAAGTCTCTAAAGGCTGAGGAGAGCACTTAGAGAGAGGAAGTCGCTAAGACCGACTCACTCAGAGAAAACTTCAATGCAGCCATTGAAGAATATAACAAGGCTCTCGAGCACCTAGACCTTAAGGAGAAAATCATAAAAGAACTGGAAGCACAACTTGAAGCAGAAAATAAACTTGTTGAAAGTTTCTCAAAGCTCAAGACTGTCATTCCTTTCGTTACAGAATTCTCAGCTAAGGTTAGGGTGCTGGGCTAGGCCATGTTGAAGCTCCTAGTAAATCTTCTAGGAGGAATAAGGCTAAGAGAAAAAAATAAGGCGGCCAAGAAGGCTTTGGCCAAAGAAAAAGGGAAAGCCCAACAAGATCAGACTTCTTTCAAGAAGGTCATTTTTTCAACAAACGAGTTTGATCTTGACTCATCCTATGGTCACCTTGCTAGGCCTACTTATGTAGAGCCCAAGTCTCGTTACCAAGGATGGACTCATCCCAGAAACTTTGGTGAGAGTGTCTTTAAGGCACCTTATGAAGAAATCATTCTTCAGAGCTATGACCCTTATAATCATGGTCATAACATTAAGAAGGCACCAAAGGTAAAGCCCATTGTAGAAAAGCCTCTGAAGGAGAAGAAATCATGAGATTGCCATCACCATGAAGCTTCTTCCTCCAAGAATGCTGCCCCTCTAGACCACCATCTCAAAAGGTCAAGCAGAGATCGTGAGGCAAAGATACAACAGGTTTGATTGTTGGTGCTGTGGCAAAATTGGTCACTTTGCCTTTGACTGCTGGTTTAATTCCAGGAATTTTGCAACTCCTCAAGTTGGCAATATGAGAATACCACTCATAATGCTAATACTCGTAGGGGGAGTATTCTAACAAGAGACCAAGGACCCAAACGTGTTTGGGTTCCTAAGGCAAATTGATTTGTAATTGCAGGTATGTTCAAAGGCCAACAAAACTCTTATCTGGTATTTGGACAGTGGATGCTCTCGACACATGACCAGGACAAGAAGCCTTCTTCAGAACTATTCTACAGTCTTGAACGGGCCAAAGGTCATCTTTGGAGGTTCATACCGAGAAATCACTAAAGGCTATGGTATGATCTCTAATGGTAGAGTATCCTTCTCAGATGGGGCTTATGTTGAAGGATTGAAACACAATCTCATAAGCATAAACCAACTCTGCGATAAATGATATATTGTTGAATTTCATACTGATAAGTGCTTGATAGAATCGGTAGACAATATGGAAACGATTCTATCAGGCACTCGAAGTAGAAATATATTTTGTTTGAATTTCATTTGTATAGACTCTTTTACACCAATGTGTTTTATGGATAAAGATAGTGCGTCTCTTGGTGACCAATGACATAAAAGACTAGCACATATTAATTTCAAAAAAATTAATAAATTATTTTCACTGCATTTAGTACGTGATGCCCCGAATATCAAGTACGTCAAAGATAGACCTTGTCACGCATACTTAAAAGACAAGCAAATAAGGGCTACCTTTAAAAGCGTTATTAGCAAAGATTCTAACAGATGTTTACATCTGCTTCATATGGACTTGTTCGGTCCACTACAAGTTAGAAGTTTGGGAGGTAAGGATTATACGTTGGTTATTGTTGATGATTACCCACGCTTTGTGTGAGTGTTCTTTCTAAAACACAAGTCAGATACCTTTTACATCTTTATAAATTTTTTCAGGCAAGACCATAATGAATACAACTATTCCGTAGTTAAAATCAGAAGTGACAATGGAACAAAGTTCAAGTCTGGGGCCATGATAGAATTCTATGAAAGTTTGGGTATCTTTCATGAGTTTTCCACTCCTCGTACTCCTCAACAAAATGGAGTAGCTGAGAGAAGGAATATAACATTCATAGAGGCCTGCAGGGACATGTTGAGTGATCCCTCACTTCCGGAATACTTCTGGGCTGAAGCCGTCAACACTGCAAGCCACGTGCAAAATCGAGCACTGATAAACAAGAACCACAATAATACAGCTTACGAACTTCTAAAGGGCAGGAAACCGACTGTTGCATATTTTAGAATCTTTACCTGTAAGTGCTTCGTGCTTAACAATGGCAAGTATCACACTACCAAATTCAGCGAAAAGAGTTTTGAAGGTATTTTTGTAGGGTACAGTAGACATAGTAAGGCATATAGGATATTTAATAGAAAAACTCTGGTCGTAGAAGAATCCATATATGTTGTATTTGATGAGACGAGCTTGCTGCGAAGCAACTCTTCTACTGTGTTCATTAAAGATGCAGGTTCAAAGATGAAAGAACTAAACTTGGATGAGTCGTCTGAAGAAAAAGGTGAAAAGTTCATCAAGATCACCACTCCAACCCCGATTGGAGAGGTTGATGATCAAGATGAAGAAATCGTCCAAGTTGATGAAGTCACTTTGGTAATTGAAGAAGAAGTTCCAAATGCAAGAACTCTATAGCTCAGACATCTAAAGGATCACCCAATGGACCGAATCATAGGATATCCACGGGATGGTGTCAGAACTCGTAGAGGTACAACTAATGAAAATTTATATTTGAGTCTTCTCTCTCAGGTTGAACCGAAGAAGTTTGAGGAAACAAACTCATACGCGTCTTGGATAATGGCGATGGAAGAAGAACTAAATCAGTTCAAGCGTTGTCAAGTCTGGAAACTTGTTCCAAGACCCAAAGGTAAGAATGTCATTGGGACAAAGTGGGTCTACAGGAACAAGATGGATGAGGATGTAACGATCATAAAGAATAAGGCCAGACTCGTCACAAAAGGATATCGTCAAGAAGAAGGAATCGACTTTGACCAGACACATGCTCCAGTGACAAGGCTGGAGGCAATTAGGTTATTTCTAGCATATGCCGCTCTTAAGGGCTTCACTGTCTATCAGATGGACGTGTGGTCTGCCTTCCTTAATGGTGACATAAAGGAAGAGGTGTTTGTGGAACAACCTCTAGGTTTCGTTGATTCTAACTTTCCTGATTATGTTTATTTATTATCTAAAGCTTTATATGGTTCGAAACAAGATCCTCGAGCTTTGTATGAGACGATGTCTACCTTTCTTCTTTAGAATAAGTTCACAAGGGGAAAGATAGATAAGATATTATTTCTTAGGGAAATAAAAGGCAAGATTTTGCTAGTGCAAATCTATGTCGACGACATTATTTTTGGCTCAATTGACGACAACCTCTGCAAGAAGTTTTCCAAACTTATGCAAGGGAAGTTTGAAATGAGCAGTATGGGTGAGCTGAAGTATTTCTTAGGGCTTTAGGTGAAACAATCTGAAGATGAAATTTTCATCTCACAGACAAAGTTCACCAAAGAGCTAATTAAAAAATTCGGAATAGAGAACGCAACCTCTATGAGGACTCCAATGGGTTCAGCTGTGTCTTTGGAAAAGGATGAGAAAGGGAAACCATTTGATGAAACCAAGTACAGAAGAATAATTGGATCCTTGCTCTACCTTACTGCCAGTAGACCAGACATAATGTTCTCAACATGTGTATGTGCTAGATTTCAAGTGAACTCTAAGGGATCTCACTAAGCTGCTGCAAAGCGGATTTTGAGATACCTCAAAGGTACACCAAATCTTGGCTTATGGCACCCAAGAAGTAATGATAACGAGCTAATTGGTTTTTCAGATGCAGATTTTGCAGGTAGCAAAGACGACAGTAAGAGCACTTCTGGGACTTGCCAATCCCTTGGAAGAAGGCTCATTTCCTGGAGTAGTAAGAAGCAGAACTTTGTTGCAATCTCAACAGCCGAGTCAGAGTATATCTATGCAGGCAGTTGTTGTACACAGTTGCTATGGATAAAGAATCAGCTGGAAGATTACAATCTCAAAGTCCAAGACATCTCTTTATTTTGCGACTCCTCCAGCGCGATTGCAATAGCCAACAACCCAGTCTCTCACAGCCGGACAAAGCACATAGAGCTGCGGTACCACTTCATCCAGGAGCATGTGGAGTATGGGTACATTGATCTACAATATGTCCCAACAGACATGCAGATTGCAGACATATTCACGAAGCTGCTGGACGAGGCCAAGTTCATATTCTTCAAAATAGAACTTGGAATGCTCAACAATGAAGATTAGAGAAGGTGGACTAACAACAAAGCTCAGAAATCAAGGAATGCATCAAAAGTTGAAATTTTTCAAAGTTCAGATCTTATGACTCGAGTAAGAAGAAAGTCACTCGAATACCTCTTCCGCTAATCGACTACTCAACAAGTCACTCGAGTAACCATACTTGAGTATTAAAGTCTCACTCGAGAAGCAAGAAGACGTCACTCGAATATTATCTTTATTTCACTCGAGTACTGCCAGTCCACTCGAGTATCTGGAAGACTTTTCTCACTTCTATTCAAATTTCTTTATTCATAACCCGAGGCTTATACCATCATTTCCAAAGGTATGTCAGCTTAATTTCCTTCTTAATCATCGATAAATTAGGGTTATATAAATAGAAAAAGTCCAAATTTTCTTTCTACACGAATTCAAAATCCCTTCACTTGAGAAAAAGAGAAAGTCTGTTCGTCTTCCGCCGACTGTCGCAGAGCCCCCGCCGTCTTCTTCCCCGCACCGAATTTCTCTCAACTCTCTGGATCACGGCACCGCCATCAAAGATTGGAATCGATTCTGAACTCGCCACCACCGGTATTGCCGATTTGTCAGACGATTTCAGGAATCTCCTCATCCTTCTCGACACCGCCGGGTTGACGTTCGTTCTTCAGCAACCGTGCAAAATCCTATTTCCAGAGGTAGAAGAGTTCTTTACAAACATCAAGGTAAGGAGACATGGCAAAGTCCTCAAGTCTACAATCAAGGGTATCAAGATTAAACTCACCAAAACCTCTGTATCCAACCTTCTTCGGCTACCCATAGTCGATGAAGAAGAACATCTCGGTCCTGAAGATTCTGATAGAGCCTGTATGTTCTGTGGATTGTCACCAGAAGTTCTCACCATTAGTCGATCAGAACTCAATCCAGAAAGCAAATTCCTGGTGGATGTCATTGGAAAAGTTCTCCTCTGTAAGACAAGTTCCATCAGGGACATATCTTTTAACATGTTTGACATCATGACAACCATCATCTGCAGGAAGCAATTTCAGTTTGGTATGTTGATTTTTGACAAGATTAGGGAGAGCATTAAGACTCCAAACTATGCCAGGATCATCTCTTTGATGTTGCATGAGATCAATCCTAAAGTCTTCAATTTCTCAAAAGGTACAACACTACACCACATGAAGAAAGTATCCATTTCCTCTATTCAGAGATGGGAATTAATGCTGTTGAATCCCGCCCAGTCTGCTAGAGCCTATGACCATCCTGCTGTAGAGAACATGACCCCATCTCCCTCTCCACCTCACATTGCCAGCACATCTGGTGCAGCTGTTGAGGGGGAGCCTGCTCCTTTTGTTCCAGAAGATAGATTACCTACTCCACTTGTTATTTCTCTTCCTCCATCCACTCCAAAATAAAGTCCCTCAGATGCTCAGGTGCAAGACACCTTTCACTCTATATAAGAAGCCATCAATCAAATGATTGAAGAGTTAAGTACTGATGAACCTCTTACTCCACTCCAATCAGAACAACTTATTGAACCATCAAAGCAACTAACACCAGTACCTTATCCTACTCATACTCCATCTCCTGTATCCCCTGTTCACCACTCTCCTGTTGCTGACAAAGAGCAGGTTGAGACTATATTGATTCCTAATGAGGAAGAGCAAACCTCAGAACCAGTTGAAGCTCCTTTGAAGAGCCTGGACTTCTCTATCCCCACCATCATAACTTAAGAAGTGGATGCCCTGATTTATACTACCAGAGCTAAGAGCTCAGTCACCACTGAAGAAGTTATTCCATGGTCTGCTCCTCCTCCTCCAGTTCCTTCTACTTTTGCTACTCTTCCTATTACTGCAAATGATATTATAGGTACTATTGAACAGATGCTACTTGACCAGAGAAAGTATTTTGATGACTCTCTCAAAGTTGTTCAAGACAAAGTTACAACTCTTAAGAAAGAGATGAACAGAGGATTTCCTGAAATTCATTACAATACAGATGAATTAAGACATCTATTCAAGATAGGTGGAAAAGCTCTGGACAACACAATCACCAGTGTTGGTCATGTAATGGAACAAGCTGTTACTGTTGCAAATAACCAGATTCAGTTAGAAAAGAAAGCCGAAGCTCACACATTCAAGATCTGTGAAGAAGTATGTACCTTCAAAGAAGATGCTATCAATAATTTGACTGTAGAAGTCAGAAAGGGGGAGAATTTAGTCAAAGAATACTTAGAGAAATCAGATGCCAACAAGCGAACACTCTGGGAAGCAAAACTAAAAGAAATTCATGATGATGTGCAGAGTCAGATCCAAAGTGTAAAATTCCATACTTATGATACAGCTGTATGGATGCACAACCAGATATTCCATGATTTTCAAGAAGATCCAATCATTATTCCTCATCATTTGAATCCCCTAGCTCCAGCTCTAGTTCCTCATCCTACCTTCTCTCTAAGACCTGAAGGCTTTGTAGGCCCTCCTCCAGAATCTTATGCTCAGGTTTGGGAGTCAGATCCAACAAACATATTTCTTCAAGCGCCTCCCGAACTTCACATTCCAAAGAAAAGGAAGTATGGTGATGGAGCCTCTGCCAGCAGATCCATTCCAGTTCCAGATACAAAGAAAAGGAAAGCTCCCGAGTTTGCAGAAATTTGGTTTCCTACATCAAAGTCCCTTATCATTGATACTCTAAAGTTAGTCTTGGACTTTAATGAGAATAGACATGATCACTACAACCCCCAAGAATTGTACTTGTATGAGAAGTCTATGACCAAGAGAAGACTCTATGATAGAGAACATGAGAGAAACAATCCTGCTGCTCCTCCAAAGCCTCTAAGTACTATCCAAAGCTGTACAGTTATCAAAGGAGACAACAAGAAAAGAAGTATAAACTACAACAACAACAACAACATCAAGTCTAATATTGAAGAAAGTTATGAGTGTGTGGATGAGAATTGTGTAGAAATGATTTTTGGACAAATCTACTTATATACACCCTTAATTTTGATTATCCTCTCTTTGCTTATAATCCTTGTGCTTATTACTGTGTTTTATATCTTACACATCTAGCTCTTTATTTGTCTATATAATTCACCGTAGTATAGAGGGTTCTGAATTCTACAAATAGGGGGAGATTGTTGGGTGTTTTATCCACAATAACCTAAATTTGTGTGAAGTCACCCTTGAACTAAGATGATTAAGTTGTATTTGATATACTGTTTGAGTTATGTGTTTGCATGACTAATTTGCCAAGTGCAGACCAATTTCAGTCTACAATGGGTCATCAAACACATGACCATACAATATAATCCCTCATTGTGTGATCCCCGGTGTTGACTCATGTGTAGCCTCTCTATTGGGATACACTTCATTTTTCAAGCACTAGGATTGTTGGAGAAAGACGTGTTGCTGATTTTGTTGAAGAAAGGAAAATCCTCTTGAACTAAAATTTTCTAAGTGTTTCACTCGAGTAGAAGTTTAAGTACCCGAGTTGAACTCTTAGTAAATAATCGAGTAAGTCTGTCTGAATTCGAGTAAGGGAAATGGTTCTCGAGTAGTCTGAACATAGCTCTCGAGTAGCCAAGTCCATTACTCGAGTAGACTTCTTCTTATTCTCGAGTTAACAGTTTTTGCCTCTCATGAAATATTCTAAGTACTTTACTCGAGTAGTCAAGTTCTCCACTCGAGGAGATGAATACTTTGTCTCGAGTGACAGAAGGAAAGTTCTCGTGAGAATCTACCTTACATGAGTAGTAAAATTCCTGTACTCGAGTAGTCTATCTACTTCTCGAGTAGTCTAGAACTAATACTCGAGGAATCGATTTTTAAACACCCAGAATTTTTCTAAGTCCTTTTCTCGAGTAGTTCACTTCTACCTCTCAAGTAATCCTTCTACCTCTCGAGTAATATTTCTGGCACTCGAGTAATCTTCATTCCACTCGAGTGATTATAATTCTTGTTCTGAATTTCCTGAATAACTTCATCTCGAGTTATCTGATATTGTCCACTCGAGAACTCATATTAGTACTCGAGTAACTCATCTTCCATTCGAGTAGTTCAGATAATTTTTCCAGAATTTCGCTAAGTCCAGAACCGACGAGATTTTCAAATGACGCGACGTGATTGGTCCATGTGGACGTCATTAATGCTAATTATGACCGTTAGGGAGATCTTATAAAAGGACTTGTCATTTCGACTAGCCCTAAGCGCGTTAACGAAGCATTCTAAGAATTCTGAATCGGCTACTTTCTCTTTCCTAAATCGGACGCCCCTGCAGCTCATCTTCCTCATCTCCAAGGGCAGTCGATCCAGGATGATTCAGAAAGATTGACTTGCATATCAAGATACTCTTACATCTACAGATCTTCTCTTTGATCTTGTGAGTCAAGATGTTTCAGATCCAGATCTAGCAGAGTATCTTCTTCAACATTTTCTGATAAAGCCACAAAGTTCAAGAAGAAGACCTTGACCGAAAATCTCCAGATCTTAGAAAGATATATTGTTTGTATTTCATTTTCTCAATTTATTCTTGTAGGAGATTACTCTCTGCGTGTAGGAGCTTTGTTCTCTGAGTTGTAGGAAGTTTTGATCTTTCGAGTGTAGATTTGTGTTGTGGATCAAGTTGTAGGAACTTTGTTCCGAGGCGTAGGATTGGTTTCAATTCGAGATAGTGGAGTAGACGAGTCTTATGCTTTGCTAGATCGGTGAGTGGAAAGTGGATGTACCCAAGGTTGTGGAACCACTATAAATCTCTTGTCATCTGTGAATGCTTGGTAGATTTTTGTGCATAGATCGCTAATTATTTATTCCGCAAAAAGATGCACAACTCACCTATTCACCCCCTCTAGGTGATTTAGGTAGACAACTGAACACTTTCACATGGGACGATGGCCTGCCCCGATTTTTGGGAGGCCAGGTGGAGGTTGGAAGTTGGAGCAGCAGAGAGGGAGCAATGATAATACGTTTGCAGTCAATTTTATTAGGATATTTTCGGGGTTTTAAAGCCAATCATGTCTTGTAAAGTATTTGTTTTGATTCCCCTTTGTATATATTTTTGTCGCTAATGCATTTTTTCTGCTTTTTGCAGGTTTTCACGGCTTTCAGCCGAAGTTTGCTGTGACACGCCCCAAGGTCACGCCCTACCAGGGCGTGTACCTAGGGCGTGTACCCAGAGGAATGAAGCAATTGGTCCGAAACTGCATTCCGTGGAAACTTTGTGTACACGCCCTTATGTCACGCCCGTGACACACCCGACACGGGCGTGTACTATAGGCGTGTCCCCAGGTTTCGAGGAATCGCCGCAGCGCGCTCGTTTTTCCCGCTCCACCGTCGCACCGAAAGTGTCATGCCCCAGGGTCACGCCTGACCCGGGCGTGACATATGGGCGTGTACTTCAGCAATTCCGCCCGTCACCTCCAGCATTCAATTTCAGCTCCCAAAGTCACGCCGCAAAGAACACGCCCCAGGGTCACGCCCTACCAGGGCGTGACCGGTGGGCGTGTACCGCAACAACCCCGTCAGAATTCAATTCCTGCCCGAAAAAGTCGCGCCGAATGTGTCACGCCCCAGGGTCACGCCCGACCAGGGCGTGACAGGGGGGCGTGACCCGACCCGAAAAATTCTATAAATAGAGCCCAACTCCAGGGGTTTTAGGACAACTTTCGCTTTGAGAGGGGAGGTTATGTCCTTTGTTTTTCTGAACTTTTAAGCATGTATTTTCATTTTCTAGTTCGTAGCTCTAGCTTTATGCTTTTCCTGTATTAGCTCCTAGCTTCTTTCTGTAGTATGATGCTAATGATAGTGTAGTTTCCTTTTCATGTTCTTGTAATCTCTGGTTTTCAAGCTGTAAGATCACTGTTTCTCTTAATAAAAAGTGTTGTTTTCTTTTTCGTTCCTGCTCTGTTTTCAGTATTTTTCTTCTACTCATCTCCCTCTTCCACCTCACCATGATTAACTAATCCTCCATGTACTCGATCTAATTGATCCGAGGTTCGAGTGATTAGGTTATGATGCTTTGAATCTTACCTTTTCTTTTTAGGGTTTAGCTTTGAATTACTCTTGATTTATCACGGGTTGGAGGTATATTATCGATATATACTCTCCACCTTTGCTTTCATTCTGGGCTAGCCGAGAGGCCGAAAGTTTGAAATGAGCACTCAAGAGTAAAGGGAGTTGTTCGCACCCCTCGAGAGAGGCAGACGTTCAAATCTCCCGGATTGGAGTAAAATCCATTAGAGGGGTTCACCGCGTAAAGCGAGTTTTAGGCCTCCGATTTAGGCGAAAGTCGGTCGGACCTTCCTAAACTCAGTTAGGCACGGCCTTCGAGAGAAGCGTGTCAATATTCATGGAACCTCCACGGTCAAGGACCTTTAACCTAATTAGCTTAGGTTTATTTATCGTATTTTTCTAACCACTCTTGCCGAGGTGATTTCTGATCGAGTGCATTTTCCCTTCATCGTTACTAAGCTTAAGTTAATCGCTCTTTTAGCTCTCTTTATCTTTTCATACAAGTAGTTCTCTTCTTTTAGTACATTTAGCCAAACCTTATTTTGCCGTCGATAAAATAATAGAGTTCGTGTGAGTAAGCTTACTCAACTGTTCCCGGATTTCAATACGACACTTGTGTCCCCTAGCTGCATTTCGATAGGTATACTTGCCTTGATGAATTGTTAGTTTGGTATTTTCTCTTTGCAGATATCTCAGAGACAATCAAGTTTTTGGCGCCGTTGCCGGGGAAGCAACGCTTGTTGATAAATTGAAAATGCGAATATATTAATTTTATCACTTCTCTTTCTCAGCCTCCTTCTTATATTTTTTCCGCCTACTCACTTGAGTTAAATGGCTGGATTTTGTTAAGTGTGTGTATTTTTAATTTTTCCGCCTACTCACTTGAGTTAATTGACTGGATTTATTTCAGTAGAGTGTGCGTATTTTATATTTTCCGCCTACTCACTTGAGTTAATTGGCTGGATTTATTTCAAGTAAATGTGCATATTTTATTTTTCCGCCTACTCACTTGAGTTCATTGGCAGGCTTTATTTCAGTAGAGTGTGTTTACTTTCTGTAGAGTGGGTGTGTTTTAATTTTCTGTCGAGTGCGTGAGTATAGCTTTTAATTTCCGCCTACTCACACAGAGATAAGTGGCTGGATTTTAATTACCGCATTCGTAATAGAAACCCACATCACAAAATTTTCTACACCACCTAACTCTCTCGAAAAGGGCAAAGTGGCTCTAAATGCCACTATCTTGTCTAGTACCTTGTGAACCCTTCACCGGGTAGCCCTTGGGAAGTTCGGGAGTTAAAATATAAAAAAATCTATTTCAAAAATTTTTTTTTCCAACTTCATTAGCTCTTTTACTTTTTAGTCTTGCTTCTCCTCTTTTCTTCTAGTGTATGACCCGCGGTAGTCCGTCGGTTACTTTGGACCTGGACCACGAAATTGAGCGTACTCTTCGGAGAAGATCGCGATTTCAAGGCCCTACTACCCAAGTGCCGGTTGAGGATTCCGAGTCATTTTCTACCTTAAGAATGGCAGAACCCAACGTGGAGGAAGTCGTGCAAAGGCCTATGTCCTATTATGCACGACCAAATCTCGAGGGTACAGAAACGAGTATAGTTCGCCCTGCAATAAATAATAATAATTTTGAACTGAAGCCTAGCATAATTCAAATGGTGCAGCAGTATGTGCAATTTGACGGGCTTCAAGATGAAGACCCGAACGCACACATAGCCAGCTTTCTTGAGATTTGTGACACCTTCAAGATAAATGGTGTCACAAATGATGCTATTAGGCTAAGATTATTTCCTTTCTCTCTTAGAATTAAGGCTAAGCAGTGGCTGAACACCCTTCCTAAAAATAGCATAACTACTTGGACGCAATTAACTGAAAAATTTTGGCCAAGTATTTTCCGCCTGCTAAAACTGCTAAACTTAGGAATGACATTTCTGCCTTTGGACAAATAGACTCAGAGACCCTTTACGAAACCTGGGAAAGATTTAAAGAATTATTAAGACGATGCCCACATCACGCTCTGCCTGTATGGTTGCAGGTGCAGACGTTTTATAATGGGCTAAATCAAAGCACGAAGCAAATGATAGACGCAGCTTCTGGCGGTACTTTAAACCATAAGACCCCGGAAGCAGCTCTTGAGCTGTTTGAAGACATGGCCATGAACACTTACCAGTGGAATGTGCCTAGGTCCCGCCCAAACAAACCTGCAGGTCTCTTTGAAGTGGACAACGTCTCACAACTCGCACTGCAAGTTGAAATATTAAGCAAAAAAATTACGGAGATGACTGCTGCCTCCGCCCCTCAGGTATGGGAATCTGCAACTCCTCCCGCTGAACATTTGGATTATGTAAATAATATGCCTAGAACTGCTTTTAATAATTTTTCTGCTGCGAATTATCATCCTCCTGGTTTTAATTTTCCGAATAGTTATAATCCTGCGTTAAGAAATCATCCGAATTTTTCGTGGAGCAATCCATCGAATGCTGTGCGCCCGCCACCGCAAAGTGATTTTTCTGCTCCACCACCACCTCCTCCTCAAAGTTTTCCAAAACCTCCAAATTTGGAGGAAGTGTTTTCAAAATACATGAATGCTAATGACGCTACGATTAGGACCTTAACCGGAAGTGTTAAAAACTTAGAAAATCAGGTAGGACAGCTCGCTAAAATGATTTCTGAGCGACCCGTAGGGTCTCTTCCTTCCAATACCGAGCCCAACCCGAGAGAGCAAGCGAAAGCTATAACTCTTCGGAGTGGGAAGAAAGTTCCTGGTATGGTAAGTGAAGAACCCGAGGCAAGCTCCGCTCCCGTTTTTAAAAATCAAAGCTCCGCTCCCGTTTTTGAAAATCAAAGCTCCGTTCCCTTTTAAAAATTCCATCCTCTGCCGAAGAAATTATCACCCCTATCGTAGAAAAAGAATTCACTCCACCACCCACCTTTAAAAATAATCCATCCCCGCCATACCCTTCCGAACTTAATAAACAACGACAGGATGATCAATACACCCGTTTTTTGGAAATGTTTAAGCAAATCCACGTAAATCTGCCTTTCCACGAAGCCATATCCCAGATGCCGAAGTACGCAAAATACCTTAAGGACCTCCTAACTAACAAGAAGAAGTTAGAGAACCTTTCTCATGTCACGTTAAATGCCGCGTGCTCGGCGGTTTTGACAAACGGATTACCGAAAAAAATCAGTGACCCGGGTAGTTTCTCTATCCCGTGTGTCTTTGGTGATCTCTTTGTCAAACACGCTTTAGCCGACTTAGGTGCGAGTATTAATCTTATGCCCCTCTCGTTGTTTAAAAAGTTAGGAATTGGTAGTCTCAACCCCACACGAATGAGTATCCAGCTAGCCGACAGGTCAGTCAAATACCCGTTAGGAATAGTGGAGGACGTCCTAGTCAAAGTTGACAAGTTCATCTTCCCGGTGGACTTTGTCATTTTAGACATCGAAGAAGACGTCGAGGTTCCCCTGATCCTTGGCCGACCCTTCCTTGCCACCTCCCGAGCTATCATTGATGTAAGCAATGGTAAGCTCTTCCTTCGAGTGGGCGACGATGAGGTAACTTTCTCTATCACCCCCTCGATGAAGAACACACTAGCTAATGATGACTCCTGTTTTTTCATGGATACCATAAGTGAAGAATCCTTCTCTCCCACCTCTGATTTTGACAAAGAATTTTCCAATTTTTGTTCCTCTCCTACTCTTCCAACTGAATCTCTACACCTAAGTGAAGAATCCTCCACTCGCTCCTCTGATTTTGAAAAAGAATTTTTTGATTTCTGTTCCTCTTCTACTTTTCCAACTGAATCGCTGCACGAAGCCTCCATGGCCGCTAGCAACACCCCTTTTAATTTTACATATAAAAAAGTGTACGAGGACATAGTTTTTGAAAAAGAACAAATTTCCAAGACCTCGTATGATGACCCCCCTACCTTGGAACTGAAAGAACTACCAGAGCACCTTCAATACGCTTTCTTAGAAAAGGACTCTAAGCTGCCTGTCATAATTTCGGCCTACCTCACGGATGCACAAAAAAATAAACTTCTTTCAATTTTACAAAAGCATCGCCAAGCTATTGCTTGGCAGATATCTGATATCAAGGGCATAAGCCCATCTTTCTGCACTCATAAAATCTTAATGGAAGATAATTCTCGTAACTCTATACAACCTCAGCGCCGTATAAACCCAAACATGAAAGACGTAGTTAAGGGCGAGGTTATGAAATTGTTAGACGCAGGAATTATCTATCCTATATCCGACAGTAAGTGGGTTAGCCCAGTACAGGTAGTACCAAAGAAGGGAGGGATAACGGTCGTAAGTAATGAAAATAATGAATTAATCCCGACTCGGACGGTGACCGGATGGCGAATGTGTATAGATTACCGTAAGTTGAATGACGCCACCCGCAAGGATCACTTCCCCTTGCCGTTCATTGATCAAATTTTAGAACGACTTTCCGGACATAGCTTTTATTGTTTTCTCGATGGCCTCTCGGGGTATCTTCAAATCCCCATCTCCCCCGAGGACCAGGAGAAAACTACGTTTACTTGTCCCTTCGGCACCTTCGCCTACCGAAGAATGCCGTTTGGATTGTGCAATGCGCCGGCTACATTCCAACGATGTATGCTCGCCATCTTTGACAAGTACGTAGAAAGCATTATGGAAGTCTTCATGGATGATTTCTCCGTCTTCGGGAATTCCTTCGATAGTTGCTTAGAGAACCTCGAAAAAGTCCTAGAGCGATGCGAAGAAACTAACCTCGCCTTAAATTGGGAAAAATGTCATTTTATGGTAAGGGAAGGGTTAGTTTTGGGACATAAAATTTCTGAAAGGGGTATTGAAGTAGACGTTGCGAAAATAGAAGTTATCGAGAAACTGCCGCCACCTACGAACATAAAAGCCATAAGAAGTTTCCTGGGTCATGCGGGTTTCTACCGCCGCTTCATAAAGGACTTTTCCAAAATCACCAAGCCCCTTACCCATCTCTTAGAAAAAGACGCCCCATTTCATCTTTGATGACCTCTGTCTAGCTGCCTTCAATTTAATAAAAGAAAAATTAGTTAATGCGCCAATCATGATAGCTCCGGTGTGGGATCTTCCATTTGAAATAATGTGTGATGCAAGTAGTTATGCGGTGGGAGCCGTACTAGGTCAACGTATTTCCAAAAACTTCCACCCCATTTATTACGCTAGTAAAACTCTCACATCTGCACAGGAAAATTACACCACAACCGAGAAGGAGCTCTTAGCTGTAGTATTCGCATTTGACAAATTTCGCCCTTATATTACTCTTTCGAAAATTATTGTTTTTACGGACCACTCGGCCCTCAAATATCTTCTCTCTAAAACGGATGCCAAGCCTCGCTTGATTCGCTGGGTCTTACTCCTCCAGGAGTTTGACTTAGAGATCCGTGATAAGCGCAGGTGCCGAGAACTTGGCTGCCGACCACCTTTCGCGCCTAGACAACCCGTTTATCGAGCAATTAGACGAAAATTCTTTTCATTACTATTTTCCTGATGAGAAGCTGTTCATAATTAACACATCTACTTCTCCTTGGTTTGCCCGCATCGCCAACTATCTAGTGGCTCGTGTGCTCCCAAAAGAGTTCTCATCTCAGCAAAAGAAGAAATTCTTTTCTGAATTGAAGAACTACTTTTGGGAGGACCCGCATATTTTAAAGTCTGTGCAGACCAAGTGATCAGGAGGTGTGTTTCCTTTGATGAAGGATTAGATATTATTAAACATTTGCATGAAGGACCGACAGGTGGGCACTATCAAGCTGCTCGCACCGCTCACAAAGTGTTAAGCGCGGGTTTTTACTGGCCCAGCCTGTTTAAAGACGCGCATGCCTTTGTGAGTAGGTGTGATAGTTGCCAACGGTCGGGGAATATTTCGAATAAAAATGAAATGCCACAAAATTATTTCCTAGAGTGCGAAGTTTTCGACCTCTGGGGGATTGATTTTGTCGGCCCTTTTCCTTCTAGCTTCGGGAATAAGTATATTTTAGTTGCCGTTGATTATGTTTCACGTTGGGCCGAAGCCCAAGCTCTTCCTACGAATGACGCCCGAGTCGTAGTTAATTTCCTCAAAAAATTATTTTCTCGATTCGGTACGCCGCGCGCTATCGTTAGTGATAGGGGTTCCCATTTCTGTAACGCACAATTTTCAAAAATCCTAACTAAATATGGCGTTACTCATAAGCTTTCCACTGCCTACCACCCCCAAACTAACGGACAAGTCGAAGTAGTGAATAGAGAAATAAAAAGAATTTTAGAAAAGACTGTTTCAACTTCTAGAAAAGACTGGTCCGCCAAATTAGACGATGCTCTATGGGCCTACCGAACAGCGTACAAAACCGCCCTCGGCTGTACGCCATATCGGTTGGTTTATGGATAATCGTGTCATTTACCCGTAGAGTTAGAGCACCGCGCCTTTTGGGCCTTACGATTTTTAAACTTCGATCCCCACTCTGTCGGCGATTTTCGAAAATTTCAACTTAACGAACTCGACGAGTGGCGCTCTTACGCGTATGAAAATAACAGACTTTATAAAGAGCGGACGAAGCGTTTACACGATCGACATCTTAGGCACCCAAAAATCTTTAAGCCAGGCGACCAAGTGCTTCTTTATAACTCTCGTTTACGTTTATTCCCGGGTAAATTAAAATCACGTTGGTCTGGGCCTTTTACGTTTATTCCCGGGAAAATTAAAATCACGTTGGTCTGGGACAATCTTATTTTGACGCGTCGAGCTCAAACGACGCTTTAAACAAAGGGCGCTCTTGGGAGGCAACCCAAGTTATCTTTTTCTGTTTTCTTTCTTTTACACTTTTTGCCCCGACTGGCTCCGGCAAGCTGAAACTTCTGTGATCGCCTTCTCCAACGGTTCTGCTTCCATGCCAACGTCCGCCGGACGACGTTTCATGAAGATCCACAGCACAGGCATGGAGGCGCGGCATCACTCAACTTGCCCTGCAAAATAAAACCGGGGAAGTACCTGCTTTTCAATTCTGTCTTTTATTTCTGTACTTTACTTTTCTCTCGTTCTCCGACCTCCTTCTCCATTGGGGACAATGTAGATTTTAAGCTTGGGGGGAGGACTTCCTCTTTTTTTTTGTTTTCTTTTTGTTTTGTAAATATCCCAAAAAAAAAATCCAAAATTTCAAAAAAAAAATTTCACAAAAATTATTATATCTATATAGCTGCATTTTGGTATTTCAATAAGTACCCCATGTTTATGTTTTGTTTTTCTCAAACTTCTTTATAAACAACGTAGTTAATTATAATTTTTCTAATCATTCTTTTTAATCATATTTCACAAGTAAAATGTTGGCCATGCTGTGTTTCTAATTCACGGTAGCATGTTAAGGTAAAATATTTCTCTAAACCGTGCATTTCTATTATGGTTTTCCGTTCTTTATTTTCTTTACTTTCTCTAAAAATTTATCATCCACTATTTTCCTTTTCGTCTTTAGATGATTTTTGTAAGAACATATTTTGAATTACGTAGTAGATATGAACGATCCAAGTGACATATTATTTTTATTTTCAAGATAATTTCATCAATTTCTTTTATTATCTCGAACTTGCTTTTTGAAATTTATCGACTCTATGTTTTAAATAAATTTTAAAAAAAATGCGTGAAAATGATTTAGGCCATTTTTGTTTACGTTTGAGCTTTCTTGCCAACCTAAACTCTTTTACCACTAGTTAGCCGCTTTTGAGCCATTTTTCCAAATTCATTTGATAAACTCCACACACATTTTCATTTTCACCAAAGCCCAAATTCCTACCTATCTAATCACGCTAATTTTGTTTGATAGGAAATTTTGTCTTATCTGTGGAGATATTGTTGAAAAAGGTGTACTCAAAAGCAATAAATTGAAAAGAAAAAAAAAACAAAAATGAATGAAATAATAAAAAAAAAATGAGAAAAAAAATGAGATAAATAATCATAAAGAGAAAAAAATAAATTTATTTATACATATTTTGTTTAAAATAAATTTATTTTTTTTGAAACTCGTTGTTTTGGTTTAGTGTGATTTTTAAGCCTCCATGTTTATATTTGAATTCCACTCCTATTCATATTCCTAAACCAAACGTTTCGGTCCTATTAAGTCCTTTTGATTCACGCCCTTTTTTTAAAATTTTATTTAACAACTAAGAAAAGAAGAAAAGTAAATCAGTTTTAGTTTTGGATTTAAACTTAGATTTTTGTTATTTAATTGATATAATTATAATGCGTTGCTTGGATGTAGTAATAACTCAATACGTTCTTTTCATTTTCATTGCCTTACTTAAATCTATTTAAAGAATTTCGTCAAAATTCTGGATGATTTATTTTTATTAAGTAAAGTTTATAAAAGTTAAACCATACCTAAATAATTGTTTTAGATTTACGTTTTACATTCTCCCTACCTAGAATTTCGCATAGTACTTGTGTGAGTATGATTAAAACCTTTTGAATTAGTCACTTTTTATGATTAGCTTGTCTTTATATCTTTGCTTGGGGACAAGCAAAACTTAAGCTTGGGGGAATTTGATAATACGTTTGCAGTCAATTTTATTAGGATATTTTCGGGGTTTTAAAGCCAATCATGTCTTGTAAAGTACTTGTTTTGATTCCCCTTTGTATATATTTTTGTCGCTAATGCATTTTTTCTGCTTTTTGCAGGTTTTCACGGCTTTCAGCCGAAGTTTGCTGTGACACGCCCCAAGGTCACGCCCTACCAGGGCGTGTACCTAGGGCGTGTACCCAGAGGAATGAAGCAATTGGTCCGAAACTGCATTCCGTGGAAACTTTGTGTACACGCCCTCGGTCACGCCCGTGACACACCCGACACGGGCGTGTACTATAGGCGTGTCCCCAGGTTCCGAGGAATCGCCGCAGCGCGCTCGTTTTTCCCGCTCCACCGTCGCACCGAAAGTGTCACGCCCCAGGGTCACGCCTGACCCGGGCGTGACATATGGGCGTGTACTTCAGCAATTCCGCCCGTCACCTCCAGCATTCAATTTCAGCTCCCAAAGTCACGCCGCAAAGAACACGCCCCAGGGTCACGCCCTACCAGGGCATGACCGGTGGGCGTGTACCGCAACAACCCCGTCAGAATTCAATTCCTGCCCGAAAAAGTCGCGCCGAATGTGTCACGCCCCAGGGTCACGCCCGACCAGGGCGTGACAGGGGGCGTGACCCGACCCGAAAAATTCTATAAATAGAGCCCAACTCCAGGGTTTTAGGACAACTTTCGCTTTGAGAGGGGAGGTTCTGTCCTTTGTTTTTCTGAACTTTTAAGCATGTATTTTCATTTCTAGTTCGTAGCTCTAGCTTTATGCTTTTCCTGTATTAGCTTCTAGCTTCTTTCTGTAGTATGATGCTAATGATAGTGTAGTTTCCTTTTCATGTTCTTGTAATCTCTGGTTTTCAAGCTGTAAGATCACTGTTTCTCTTAATAAAAAGTGTTGTTTTCTTTTTCGTTCCTGCTCTGTTTTCAGTATTTTTCTTCTACTCATCTCCCTCTTCCACCTCACCATGATTAACTAATCCTCCATGTACTCGATCTAATTGATCCGAGGTTCGAGTGATTAGGTTATGATGCTTTGAATCTTACCTTTTCTTTTAGGGTTTAGCTTTGAATTACTCTTGATTTATCACGGGTTGGAGGTATATTATCGATATATACTCTCCACCTTTGCTTTCATTCTGGGCTAGCCGAGAGGCCGAAAGTTTGAAATGAGCACTCAAGAGTAAAGGGAGTTGTTCGCACCCCTCGAGAGAGGCAGACGTTCAAATCTCCCGGATTGGAGTAAAATCCATTAGAGGGGTTCACCGCGTAAAGCGAGTTTTAGGCCTCCGATTTAGGCGAAAGTCGGTCGGACCTTCCTAAACTCAGTTAGGCACGGCCTTCGAGAGAAGCGTGTCAATATTCATGGAACCTCCACGGTCAAGGACCTTTACCCTAATTAGCTTAGGTTTATTTATCGTATTTTTCTAACCACTCTTGCCGAGGTGATTTCTGATCGAGTGCATTTTCCCTTCATCGTTACTAAGCTTAAGTTAATCGCTCTTTTAGCTCTCTTTATCTTTTCATACAAGTAGTTCTCTTCTTTTAGTACATTTAGCCAAACCTTATTTTGCCGTCGATAAAATAATAGAGTTCGTGTGAGTAAGCTTACTCAACTGTTCCCGGATTTCAATACGACACTTGTGTCCCCTAGCTGCATTTCGATAGGTATACTTGCCTTGATGAATTGTTAGTTTGGTATTTTCTCTTTGCAGATATCTCAGAGACAATCAAGCAGCCCAAGCAGGAAGCGCCAGCAGGACTGGTAGCATTCTATGCTTTCACAAGGAGGAGGAACGAAGACCGGGTCAACCATGGAGGTCGCGGAGAAGTGATCCAGGACCCGGGAGTTGGCAGTGGGAGTGATCAACGGAGGGGCCGGACCTGGAGCTTCCCGCAAGGGGGGTCTCCACCAGATCTTTCAGAAGAGCGTTGCCTCTACCTCTCAGAGCATAGCCTCGACTTCTCAAGTTCCACCACCGTTGGATTAGATCACCTTTTCTAAGTAAGACATGTTGGGTAATGAGAATTCCTTTCATAATGCCACGGTCATCCAAGCTTCCATCGAGGACTTCACCATTGATAGAATCCTCATGGACAATAGGAGTTTATTGAATGTGTTCCTGAACCTTGATCCCAAAGCCGCCCCTGTCCGTCAGAAGCAGAGGAAGAGCACCGCCGTGCTGGCCGAGCCGATTCGAGAGGAGGTGGAGGAGTTGCTGAAGGCTGGTTTTATTCCAGAGATCCAGTATTTTGGCTGGGTCTCCAATGTTGTAATGGTGAAGAAGCCCGAAGGGGGCTGTCATATATGTATAAACTTTTCTATGTTACATAAATCTTGCCCAAATGATTGCTACACTTTTCCTCAGATCGACGCGCTAGTTGATTCAGTCATCGGGTTTCCTGTGATGAGTTTTCTTGATGCTTTTTCAGGGTATCACCAGATCCGGATGCATCACCCTGACTATCACAGCATCTCTTTCACCACGAGCGAGGACTGCTATAGCTATAAGATGATGTCCTTCGTGCTCAAGAATGTGGGTGCGACCTATCAGAGGATGATGGATCAAGTCTTTAAGGAGCAGAAGGGGCGGAATCTCGAAGTTTATGTGGATGACCTCCTCGTCAAGAGCAAGGGAATCACAGAACACATAAAGGACCTAATGGAGACTTTTGCTACCCTGAGGAAGTACAAGATGCGGCTCAACCCGAGTAAGTGCATCTTCGGAGCAGGAAGAGGGAAAACTTTAGGTCACCAACTCACTCCGAGAGGGGTGAAGCCCAATCCCGACAAAGTCAAGGCCATTATGGAGATGACATCCTCGAAGAATTCAAAATAAGTTCAGAGACTAACCGGAAGGATGGCAGACCTTAGCCGCATTCTCTCTAAGGCAGGAGAGAAGTGCTCTCCTTTTTTTTCAAAACTCTTCGAGGCCGCCATAAGTTTGAGTGGACTGTAGAGTGTGAGGAGGCTTTTGGAAAGCTCAAACAGCAGCTAACTCAAGCTCCTATACTCCAAGGCCTACAAGGAAGCAAAGACTTCCTCCTCTATCTAGGAGTTGGAGCGAAAGCAGTCAGCTCGGTGTTGGTCAGGGAAGAAGTAAAGAAGAAACTCCCCATATTCTACGATAGGGAAAGGTGAGATACCCCATCCTGGAGAAGTTGGTTTTTACCCTGGTAGTTTCGGCTCGGAGGCTTCGTCCATATTTTCAGGCTCACGCCATCAAGGTCTCCTCAAATCATCCACTTCATAGTATCATGGATGGAGTGGAGCATTCTGGTAGGTTGGCCAAGTGAGAGGTGGAGCTCAGCGAGTATGACATTTCTTATTCTCCAAGGGTGGCGATCAAAGCCCAGACAGTGGCAAACTTTCTGGCCGACTTCTCGGTCAAGGTCAGGGGAGACGAAGGCTCTTCCAGACTAGTCTGTTGGAAGATATTCGTGGAAGGGGCTTCAGGGCGGAACTCCGTGGGAGCCAGAGTTTTTCAAGTAAGCCCGTAGGGAACTAGGATCGAGCAATCAGTAAAGATCCTCTTTCCTGTCACAAACAATCAAGCGGAGTACGAATCCATGGTGGTAGGCTTGCGTATCGCCAAAAAGTTGGGGATTCAGGATCTCAGGGCCTTCACCGACTCAATGGTGGTCACGTCATAGATCATGGGAGAGTTCGAGGTGTGTGATCTCATCCTGTAGAAGTACTTGGTCAAGGTCAAAGGTCTAATCAGGGGATTTCAGTCCTTATTCCTCGAGCATGTACCCCGGGAGGGGAACTCAAAAGCAGATTATCTTGCCAAGTACGGTCCCAGAGCCGGAGGGACAGTGACCGAACTGTTTCGACCATCCATCAAAGAAGGGGAGATGATGGAGATCGAGCAGAGGATTTTATGGAAGGACCCGTTCGTTATGTTCTTAATGACTTGTCAAATTCCTTCCAGTGAAGGAGATCAGAGATATTTCTGATACAAGGTAGCTTACTACCTGCTGCACGAGGGAGAACTTTATCGCAAAGACCATTTCAGGCCCTCTAGCAAGTTGCATATCTGAAGCAGAAATCCCTCGAGTCCTTGAGGAGATCCATTCAGGAGAGTGTGGCAGCCACTCGGGAACTCGTACTTTGGAGCAGAGAATTCTAAGGCATGACTACTTTTGGCCAACCATTCAGAAGGATGCAGAAGCTTTCTCGAAGAAATGTCCAAAGAGTCCGCTCTTCGTACCCCTTCAGTTACAGCAACCTCAGCAGCTTTGCTCAATCACCGCTCCCTGGCCCTTCGTCATCTGGGGAACGGATTTGATCGGCCCTTTCCCCCAAGCTGGCGGTTAGAGGAAGTTCGTTCTCATCATGATCGACTACTTCTTCAAGTGTATCGAGGCAAAGTCTCTCGCCAAGACCACTTCTCAGGTCGTGAATAATGTTATCTGGGGAGAGATTACCTGCAGGTTCAGGATCCCTCTCGCCATCATCACCGACAACAGCCTGCAGTTTGCCAACTTGGAGCTGGAGGACTTCTGCAAGAAGCTAGGGATGGATCTTTGATTCACCTCTGCGCATCATCCACTGAGCAACCAGCAGGTGGAAGCTGCCAACAAGCTGATTATCAATCTTCTGAAGAAGAAGGTCACCAATTTAAAAGACAACTGGGCAGAGCAACTCCCCTCGGTTTTATGGGTTCTTAGAACAACTCCTAACTTGGCTATGGGGCAACACACTTTAAGCTATCCCACAGGTCTGAGGCACTCATCCTAGTAGAATTTAAGGTTCAGAGCCCAAGGGTTGTAGTAGTAGGAGAGGGCAGCGAAGAGTGCGCTTGGAAAATGAAGATGCTGAAAGGGTCTCACTAGATTACGTCGAGGAACTTCATGATTTGGCCTCCATCCGTCGGGAGGAGATCAAGAGACGAATGACAACTCACTTTGATAAGAACGTTCGCCTCAGGAATTTCCTCGCAGGATAACTAGTCAAGAAGAAGATGGACGCTGTAGGAAGGGGAGCTGTCGTTGGCAAGCTACATCCCTACTGGGAAGGACCTTCCATCGTCCAGGAAGCCCTGGATGTAACGCCTCCATTCGTCATATGGAATATAATGGTGGGTCCGGCCGGGGCCCCACGCCATATGTCACAGACAAATGACGGAATTACGTATGAATATCAAAATCACATTCTACTCGTATCCTAACTCAGAGCATTCTAGCGAAAGCATTACCAGTTGTACGAACTCAACAGAATGAATGTCCACTAATATATATAAACCATACATTTATATAGATTTGGGAATGTATACAAACACTCACCTCTCATGGCCTTAAGGCCTTACAAGTTAATCTTTACAAATATACAGCTTCATACATCGGCACGCAGGCCGGCCACACATGAAATCCAAGAATTCTTTGCACGACCTTAAAGGGCCTTTAAGCAGTAAGGGCTTCGTTCCGCTCAATTCAATTCAACCCATCAGCACCTGCAATTAGACATCCACCCCAAGAGCGGTAAACAAAGCAACGATCAGCATTAGCTGACCAATTATAACGACCCTACCCCTTACCCACAGCAGTGGTTCCTTCCTTGTATGCATTGCAATCATAACATCTATCTATCACAAAAAGTAGCACAATAGTATCACAAACGCTGGCCTCCGCCAGACGCTCCATGCACTCAGGGCACATTACGGTGGCCGGACTCCTTGGTGTTGAAACCGAAAATCGATCTCCTGTGGAGTTCACCCTCGGGGAAGGGGGTGATCACGCACCTACTTCGTTCCTGCAAGCAAAATAACAAAGGAAACAAGGAAGAACTGACCCAAGGGCTCGGCGGGGAGGACCCACCCCACACCCGGAAGATCTAAGAGCGCTTACCCTCCTTAGCCAAAGGCCGAGCTAAGGTATCCTCAGAAAGCTCTTGAGGGGTGGAGCAAGAGAGTACGGGAAGCATGCTTTCTGAGGTACCCATTGGGTCCTATTTATAGATTTCTTAAAATTGCCTGCAAATAGCCAACTCCCGCTGTTCTGAACGGCTATGTGCAATCCAGATTGGCCTGCCAACAGCATAACTCCGTTGTTCTGAAAGGCTATGGGCAGGCCAGCGGGGACAAAATAGTAAAAAGTACCTCATAGACCTGGACGAGCTGAGGAGCTCATACACCCCTAAAGGTCCTGCTCGCCAACTGTCTGCCGAGATCCATAGGGCGAGTGCGAGCTGGCTGCGGTGCTTGCCATTCGATCTTTCTTCATTAGTCGAGCTTAGCTCGACGAAGCCCGGGCCTGGCTTGGCGAATGTCGAGCTCGGGGTCACGACGAATGCCGAGCTCGGGTTCGGCTTTCCCTGCCAAGCCCTCCTACTGCCTTCAGATTCCTCTGCTGAGCTCGCCTGCTTCTTGGGTGATCTGAACCGGCCGGTCTAGTTCCTGGCGACCTCACTCGCCAGATACGGGGTTGTATATAATCCCCGCTCTTTTTGAGCTTGACAAAGCTCGGAAAGAAACATACAACCCCAAGTGTTCGGCGAGTGCGGGGTGTACCAGAGGGAATCTTCGGGCGGGTGGGGTGTCCACCTGCGGTTATATATATACACCTGCATACCTGCCTGACTCTTGCCATTCCCTGTGTTCTAGCCCTGCCTTGATGCAGATCCCAAAGGAGATTCAAGAGTGACTCGCCCGAGTTCACCAGAACTCGGCTGCTCGCATGGCCGCCCTGACTGCGATTCCACCCACCGTCCCGCAGGGTGGCGTGACCGAACCCAAATCCGCTAAAAGGGTTAAGCCATTTCCTCCCGCGGCCGAGCCCATTTATGATGACATGAGGAATACCTTGGAGCACGGGGCTGGATCCTCCACCCTTCCTTCTCTAAAAAAGGACAAGAATATCGTTGACCTCAGTGAGGGCCCGGACTGCCGGCCGGATGGCGTGGAGGGCACCCCGCCGCGGGACCCCACCCCGCGAGCAAAGACCACAATTGGTGACTCGCGATTCATAACTGAGGAGAACCATCCCCGGCACCCGTACCCTCCCTTTGGGACCTTGGGTGTGAGCTCGCAGAAGCCAAACTCGCCGGTGCGCGCCCCCTCCCCTCAGCGAGCTGTCGTGACCACGGGGGCGGGTGTGGAGACCATCCTCGTTTCGGGATTAGAGCTCCTCTCGCCGAGAACGCGCGGCCCAGGCCGCGGCAAGGACCTGCGGTTTGTCCCTCCCCGCACCTTCTTGGAGGTGCCAAGCTCGTCACGTAAACTTGGCCTTGGATTCTCGTCATGTGAATTTACAGCATGCCTCCCATTGCTAATGTTTCTGTCTTCATAGTCCCCCCTAGCCAATCCGTGGCCGAGGAGTCTTCGCGGACAGCCCATTACTCTCCCCTCCCCTTCCCGAGCTCGCTCCACTATTACCAGGGTCCTGAAGTGGAGCAAGACGAGCTGACGAGGAGGGGGTCAAGCTCTTCAAAAAACTTGTGTGTGGGCTGTGCGAGGTGCAGGAGGTCAATGAGGTGCATCAACGCGACTACGCGCGTCTCGCTAACGAGGTGCGAAGCGGCCAGGATGGCGAGATGACGTCTCCTTCCTGGCTTCTGGATGAGATTGACGACGGCCTCTCGGCGGCGCAGAGGAATTCAGAGAGGATTCGCGAGCTACTCCGCGTGCGGCAGTCTGGGGGACGGGGGATGCCAGGCCGGGGTAGATAAAAGGCGGCTCCCTTGCCGAGCCGACCGATACTCGCCCCCTGCTCTCCCCCAGCCCGCGCGACCCACTTTATTATTCCTGCACTTGACTGTTGTAATAAACAACATTCTTAGATATGTGGTATTCAAATAATAAGCATTGCTTTTTTATTTAACTTGGCGTGAGATGGAATGCGCCGGAAGTCGGCGAGCTGGAGGTTGGCGAGCTGGGATGGCGAGCTGGGCCGATTGGACAGGTTGACCAAAGATTTCTTTTGCTATAAATAGGCCCCCCCTCACCAACCCCGTACGCCGTATTAACTGCTGATTTTCTCTCTCCCTGCGCTTTTCTCTTTCTTACTAGCGCCTCACCCCCTCTTCTGCGAGCATGGGCAAGACCAACCCTGATGCCAACGGCCGCACCAAGTGCGCCCAACACTTCACTGACTACTGCTTCTTCGAGGGGCACACCAGCGAGGCTGAGCTCACTGAATTTGTTAGAGACCATGTGACGCCCGACTTTGAAGCGCGCCGACCCAGGGAGGGGGAGGCCATCAACACCTTCTATGACGACGAACTCGCGTTCCCCATCTCATATTTGGAGGTGGGATTGTGATTCCCCCTTTTGCCGGAAATCCACCAAATCTTCAAGTATTACGGTGCGGTGCCCGCGCAACTGAACTCGAACGCCATCACCATGATGGTGGCATTCACGAGCTACCACCGGCGAGAGAGGATTGAGTTTAACCTGACGGTGTTAAGGAAACTCTTTTCTTATAAGGCGACGCCAGATGGCGTAGCCTACTTCATGGGCTCGCTGATCAAGGTTCGCGAGATTGCGAACAAGCACCATAATTGGATGACAAAGATCGCCTTCATCAAGGGCGATCTCGACAACATCCCTTTCTCCCCCCCAGAAGAAGGCCGAGGAGGTCTACCGCCCGCCTACCGTGTCCGACAACGATGCCGACCTCCACAAATTCTTCCTCCACAAGGACTTTGAGGTCGCCTTCCTGCAAAGGGGCCTCGACTCACTTCGCCCTGTTCTGCCCGGCGAAGGTATTGTTTTTCTCCCCATTGCCGAGCTTGCCACATTATCATGAAAATCCTCTAATTTCTCCAAGTTATTTTATGCAGGGGAGCGGCTAATCCCTGTGAACCCGCTGTTTGCGGACTCGGGGTTGCATGTAGACCCTCTCGCTCGTGAGAAGGCAGCGGCAGCGGCCTGCCGTGACGAGGCGGCCTTCTCCAAATCCTCTTCTAGCAAGAGGCTTCCTTAGGATGCGGGGTCGAGCCCGCCCCATCGCCAACAATTACAAAAAAATATGAGGAGAGCCATGGTGGCTCTGCGGGCGAAACGACATCAACGGAGCCCCAAGTACATGAGCTCGCCAGAGGTCATCCCCAACGGGTTGCTGGAGAGCCCTCTCAAGGAGATCACCAGTAAGGGGAAAGAAGTTGCCGAGACCCCTACTCCTCCCGCGGCGACCTCTGCTCCTCCCTTGGCAAAGAAGGCGGCTCGCGAGCCCCCCTCCCCCCGCCGAAGGAACACCCCCTCTTCGGCTTTGGGGGAGGTGGAAGGACTCGGCGGGCGAGCCTATGGTACATTAGGATGAGCTGGCCCACCGAGTCTCCATATCCACCCTCCACCACTCCTGGGCTGACCGCGAGCCCACCACCGGTCATGCCTATGCACTAGGCTTCGGCCTATATGGCCGCAAGGACGTTGAGACCTACAAGGGCGTCCCCCTGTGGCAGCTGGGCCATGAGGGCCTGCAGGCGTATATGCGAGCCAAGGAGCTCCACCACATGGTGGTCCGCCGCAGCTTCAACCTCAACAATCTCCTCCAGAAGGCCGAGCAAGCTCGCGACGTCGCCAAGTACAAGGTCGTCGACCTGGCGAGGCAACTCGGTATTGCTGAGAAGCTTCTCACCCAGGCTGCCGGCAGACTGGTAAGCATCGAGCTGTCTCCTACCATTCTCCCTTTTGGGATTCTTTTTGTTTTTGCTCGTTGCTAATATACTTCCCTATCAGGATGCCAAGGCCGCTGGAGAGTTGCGAGCTCGCGCCGCTGGGCAGCAAGAGGAGATTGGCTAGCTACGCGCCCGCCTTGCCGAGCTGGAGGGGACGAACGCGAAGCTGATGGAGGAGAACACGTGCCTCAGCCGCGAGGTCCGTCGCCAAGCGAAGATCTTCTTCCCGGCTCGCGACGTCGAGCCCACCTTCCCCTACAAGAGCCCGAGGATCTTCGGCGAGGCTGACGTCACTGAAAGGCTACGCATCAACTCCATCCAGACCGCTGAATGTACCCTCCAGATGATGAAGGATACATGAGTGCTGCTGGAGGGTTGCAAGGAGATCTCAGTCCAGGACCTGATGCCGAGCCTCTTCCCTGCGACGCCACCCAACGAGAAGGAAGACAGTCTTGATGCGCTGTTCGGTAAGGGCTTCCAGGACCTGTCTGGCAAAGGGGGCGACGGTCACCAGTCCGACAAGGGGGGAAAGGGTTGATGTATATTTCTTTCGTTTTGTTTTTCGCCGAGGCGAGCTCCACCTGTAAATGTTACTGTTCAATGGAATACAATTTTGATTATAACCTTGTTCACTTTTTTCTATCTTTTTTCTGTCTTTTCCGTGTCTTGCTCGCTCGCGTGCCCTTCCCTTGGTGACCTCGCGTAGATAGGTTTTGCGAGTAGGACAGTTGTTAGGACTCGTTCCCGATAGCATACTTTAAGAGCTCGCCAATTCTTAGACGACCCAGGGTGGACTACCTGCCACACTGGGCACATCAGCCCCAGGTCGCTCGCGGGCTGCCTATTTTTATCAATATAAGACCAAAATCATCAAATTTTCCCAAGTAAAACAAAGCGGGGGGGGGGGGGGGGGGGGAAGAGTTTTGGCGATATCTGCCTCCCTTCAGCGAGTTCCAAGGGCTCGGCTCGCCACCCTTCTGCCGAGGCCGAGCTGAATTGGCAAGCCCGGACTCGCCTATGCCGAGCTCTCCTCTCTTATTCTTAGAAGGAAAGCCAAGCTTGCTAGACATTATCTAGAGAGTGTAGGACTTCCCCGAGTGACTTACAGCCTCGTCAGCTAGGTGAGAGCCTGACAACGGGATTTGCTCGGGGTCCGGGGATGACACCGAGTAACATCCAATCCTGTCAGCTAGGTGAGAGCCTGACAGCGGGATCTGCTCAGGGTCCAGGGGTTGACACCATCGAGTGACTTCCAGCCCTGCCAGCTAGGTGATAGCCTGACAGCGGGATCTGCTCGGGGTCCAAGGCTGACACCGAGTGACTTCCAGCCCTGCTAGCTAGGCGAGAGCCTGACAGCGGGATCTGCTCGGGGGCCAGGGGTTGACACCATCGAGTGACTTCCAGCCCTGCCAGCTAGGTGAGAGCCTGAGAGCGGGATCTGCTCGGGGTCCAGGGCTGACACCGAGTGACTTCTAGCCCTTCCAGCTAGGTGAGAGCCTGAAAGCGGGATCTGCTCGGGATCCACGGGTTGACACCATCGAGTGACTTCCAGCCCTGCCAGCTGGGTGAGAGCCTGACAGCGGGATCTGCTCGGGGTCTAAGGCTGACACCGAGTGACTTCCATCCCTGCCAGCTAGGTGAGAGTCTGATAACAGGATCTGCTAGGGGTCCAGGGGTTGACACCATTGAGTGACTTCTAGCCCTGCCAGCTGGGTAAGAGCCTGACAGCAGGATCTGCTTGGGGTCCAAGGCTGACACCGAGTGACTTCCAGCCCTGCCAGCTAGGTGAGAGCCTGACATCGGGATCTGCTCGGGGGCCAGGGGTTTACACCATCGAGTGAATTCCAGCCCTGCCAGCTAGGTGAGAGCCTGATAGCGGGATCTGCTCTGGGTCCAGGGCTAACACCGAGTGACTTCCAGCCCTAATAGCTCGGTGAGAGCCTGACAGTGGGATCTTCTCGGGGTCCAGGGCTGACACCGAGTGACTTCCAGCCCTGCCAGCTAGGTGAGAGCCTGACAGCGGGATCTGCTAGGGGTCCCAGGCTGACACCAAGTAACTTCCAGCCCTATCATCTAGGTGAGAGCCTGACAACGGGATCTGCTTGGGGGCCAGAGGTTGACACCATTGAGTGACTTCCAGCCCTACCAGCTAGGTGAGAGCCTGACATCGGGATCTGCTCGGGGTCCAGGGCTGACACCGAGTGACTTCCAGCTCGTCCAGCTAGGTGAGAGCCTGACTGCGGGATCTACTCGGGGTCCAGGGCTGACACCGAGTGACTTCCAGCCCTGCCAGCTAGGTGAGAGCCTGACAGCGGGATATGCTCGGGGTCCAAGGCTGACACCGAGTGACTTCCAGCCCTGTCAGCTAGGTGAGAGCCTGACAACGGGATCTTCTCGGTGTCCATGTACACTTCGGCTTTTTGTACAAACTATGGCGACAAGATTGGCATGTCAAAGAATTTTATTAAAAATCAAAGTATCACTTACATGTTTTAAGGAAAAAAGCGCTTCAAGTCGTCACCATTCCAGGTGAGACTTAGGGTCTCGCCCTCCACATTTTGGAGTCGATACCCTCCTGATTTCAATGCCTCTTTTATAATGAACGGTCCCTCCCATCTAGGGTTGAGCTTTCACACGGTTGCAGACCTTCCTGCCGCATCTACTTTCTTCAGGACCAAGTCCCCCTCCACGAACTATTTTACTCTGACATGCTTGTCAAAGTACTTGGCCATCCTCCTCTTCACCTCTTCCTGTCGTATGGCGGAAAGGTCCCGCAGCTCCTCCACCATGTCAAGAGAGAGCCGCAACTCTTCCTCGTTCTCGGCCTGCCATTCTTCCTTGCCTTCCCCTGCTGCGACAACTCGAGGCATTTGAACTTCAAACTCCACGGGGAGTACTGCCTTGCACCCATGGGAGTGTTTGAAAGGAGTCTCCAATGTTGCTGTGTTGGGGGTGGTCCTCAGGGCCCAGAGAATCGCGGGAAGTTTCTCCACCCAGCTCCCTTTCAGATTCTCAACTTTCTTCTTTAGGAGGTCAACAATGATCTTGATCGCGGCCTCCACCTGCCCGTTACTCCTGGGGTGGTGGACCGAGGCGAACCTGAGGTCAATCCTAAGATGCTCACAGAAACTAGAGAACTGCGCGCTGGGGAACTGGGGCCCGTTATCCATGACAATGACCTAGGGCAGCCCATGACGGTAAATGATCTCTCCCCAAACAAACTTTCTGATAACCTAGGAGGTCACCTTGGCCAGCGCTTTCACCTCCAACCACTTAGAGAAATAATTGATCATTACCAGCAGGAACCTCCTTTGCCCACTGGCCTGGGGGAACGATCCAACCAAGTCCATCCCCCAAATGGCAAAGGGCTAGGGGGCTGTGATACTCTTGAGTCGCTGAGCCGACTGTAGCTGGAGGGGGGAAAACAGCTGGCACTTGTGGCATCTTCTCGCGAACTCTGTCGCGTCGCGGCCCATGGTGGGCCAGAAATACCCATGGTGGCCCATGGTTGATATAAATGATGTCCTACTGATATGTTCAAAATTTTGTGCAATTCCTATGTGATCATGGTGGTCTAATCTCTACATCATGGTGGTCCGACTCCTGGAGTGACTCCCACACTCCCCGGAGTGGACTTCTTCCAAGATTCTTTGTACTTCCCCCTCGACCACGCAACGAGCCAACATCCCCGAGAGAGTCTTCCTATACAACTGCCCGTCCCGGAGGAGGTAGTACGCTGATTTGTACCTGAGCTTCTTCTTGTCCACCCCCTCTGGATACTCTCCCGTGGAAAGGAAGGTTGTGACCGGGTCCATCCACGAGGGCTGCTGATCTATCTCCATGAGCTCTCCCTCTTCGATGGAAGGTCGGAATAGGTCGGTGATAGTCCCCCCCACCCGGAGACCATGCTTTGCTAGTTGGTCGACCTGCTCGTTCTCCTCTCGGGGCACGTGTCGGATAGAAAAAGTTTGGAATGTGTCGATGACCCCCTTCACTTTGGCTAAGTATAATCGCAGGGTAGGCTCTCTTGCCTCAAACTCCCCGTTGATTTAGGAAGCTACCACCATGGAGTCAGTGAGGACCTCCACGTCCAACACCCCTAGCTCCCTGGCCAGGCGCAACCCTACTATCACGGCCTCATACTCGGCCTGATTATTCGTAATGGGGAAGTGCACCACCACCGTCTGCTCAATTCTAGTTCCCTAGGGGCTTTCCAAGATCACCCCCACCACCAGGGAATGCCTCCCCGAGGCTCCATCCACCTTCACCTTCCATGGGGTCGGACGAGCGAGCTCTTCCTCCGCCACTTCGATCACATAATCGACCAAAAAGTCGGCAATCGCTTGAGCCTTGATCGAGAGGCGGGGGACGAAGGAGATGTCAAACTCGCTCAACTCCACCGACCACTTGGCCAGCCTGCCAGAATGCTCCACCCCCTCAAAGATATTGCAGAAGGGATGGTTAGTCACTACTCGGATAAAGTGTGCCTGGAAATAGGGTCGCAGCCTCCGGGCCGAGTTTACTAGGGCGAAGGCCAGTTTCTACAAGATTGGATACCGGAGCTCGACCTTCCTCAAGACCCGGCTCACATAGTATATGTGGAGCTGCTTCTTCCCCTCTTCTCGAACTAGGACGGAGCTCAGGGCCTCCGCCCCGACCCCGAGATACAAAAATAGGTCCTCCCCCTCCTTCGGCCCTTGGAGAAACGGAGCCTGCATCAATTGCATCTTGAGGTCCTGGAATGCCTCCTCGCACTCCTTGGTCCACTCGAATTTTTGGCCACCCCTTAGTGTTTTGAAGAAGGGGGAGCACTTCTCCCCAGCCCGGGAGAGGAACCTACTTAACCCTGCCAGCTTCCATGTCAGCCGTTGTACCTCCTTTGTATCCCGCGGCAACCCCAGCTTCACGATAGCCTTGACCTTATCAGGATTTGGTTCGACCCCCGCGGGGGTGAGGAGGTGCCCCAAGAACTTCCCCCTGCTGGCCCCGAAGATGCACTTCAGGGGGTTCAATCGCATCTTGTACTTATGTAAGGTAGCGAAGGTCTCCTCTAGGTCCTGGAGATGAGAGTCCACATCCTGTCTCTTGATCATGGGATCATCCATGTACACCTCCAGGTTCCTCCCCTTCTGTTCTTTGAAAACCCTGTCCATCATCTTTTGATAGGTCGCACCTGCATTCTTCAGCCCAATGGGCATCATTTTGTAGTAGTAGCACCCATCACCCGTGATGAACGAGCCGTTCTTGACGTCTGGGGGGTGCATCCTGATTTGATGATAACCTAAAAATGCATCTAGAAAACTCATTACAGAAAAACCAATGGCTGAGTCAACCAGCGTGTCGATCCGAGGCAAGGGATAACAGTCCTTAGGACAAGATTTATTAAGCAAAGAGAAGTCGATACACATACGCCACCGGCCAGCCGGGATATTGGAGTCCCAACCGGGATATTGGATCTCGGACACGAAGCCAGCCTTGAGAAGCTTTTCCATCTCCTCTATGATGGGCTCGGCCAGCTTGTCCGCGGTGGACCTTTTCTTTTGTTGGATGGGGCGTGATCCCGGGTCCAAGTTGAGGCGGTGGCAAGCCGCATCCGCGTCATCCCCTAGCATCTCCGCGGCGCTCCATACGAAGATATCCACGTTCTTCTGGATGCACGCCAGCATCCTTCCTTGATCTTCTGGGGTCAGCCCTCCGCTGACGCGGACCTTCTCCACCTTACCATCACGGGTGAGGACCTCCAGCTCCACCACCTCTTCAGCAGCCTACAACCTGGACTGCTCCTCCCACTCCTCTAAATCCCTCTCCTCTGGGACGAGGACCTCCGCCTCCACCTCTTCTTCCATGACCATCGCCTCGGCTGACTCCTCCCGATCTCTTCCTGCTACCTCAACCTCGGCCCAGCTCTCCGCTTCCAGCTCCTCCCTGCCAAATTCCTGCTTCGCCTCCTCCATCCTTCGCTCCATCTCCTCAGCCCCATCTTGCCAAGAGATGGAGTTCACGGCGGTGACGTAGCATTTCCGCGCCACCTTGGGGTCCCCCCTGACCCGGACCTGGACCCCCTTGGCATTGAACTTTAAGCACTGATGGAACGATGAGGGGACACATCAGAAGGAACTGATGAGGAGCCTCCCGAAGATGGCGCTGTAGCTGCTGGGGCCATCCACGATGACGAACCTGCAGTTCCTGGACTGCCCCCCAGGGTGACATGGAGCCCCACTCCTCCTTCTACCTCCTTTCTCTCCCCTGAAAATCCGAATAAGGGCCCTTCCGAGGCCAACACCCTCTTCGCCTCCACCTTCATTGTGTCAAACGCCTTTTTAAAAATGACGTTGAAGGAGCTCATGTTGTCCACAAGAATCCGGGAGATGGTAAAATTTTTGATGGTTGTATGGATGACTAGTGCATCATAAAATGGATCCTCATGATCCGGTATATCGCTCCTCGAGAATGTGATCCTCTCTTCTAGGGGTGGGGTTTGGGATGTGGAGCCAACGCTCCTGCGATACATGGTATGGAGGCTCGCCCTCCGGGAGGCCTCTACCCCCACCCCCCGTGGATCACCGCGATCCCTCCTCGGGTCCCGACATCCACCCGGTCTTCACAACGGTTCTCCTCCGCCCGAGGTAGGACCACCTAGATCCTCACTTCCTGATGCCCCGGCTGCTGCTGCTGCTCCCTGTTTCCCCTCATTTCCAGGAACTCCTGGCACGTGGCTATGGTGTGCCCTTCCTCTTGATGGAAGTCGCAGTAGGGCAACTCCACCCTAACTTCTCTCCTCCTCCTCCTCGCTACTCTCCTCCTCTCCCTTATGGCTATGGACATAGCCTGTTCTTGATTGGGGAGTTGAGGCATCTGCTCCCGCCTCCAACTCGGGGGGTGTAATTGATCTTGCCCCCCTTGTTGGCGATCCCTTCCTTGGTACCCTCTCTATGGCCGCTGTCCTTGCCACTCGGGCCACCAACCCAGCCGACGTTCGGGCTCCTGATGCCCCCATAGGGGCTGCTGCTGCCCCTAGAGCTGCCTCTGCTCCCTCTGCTAGGGCTCGACTCTCCTCTCCTCCTGCCCTCTTCCGCCTCTTGGCTCCTTCTCCTCCTCCGTGGACCACCTGGCCAGCTTCCAGGCGAACTTCGGATTTGATGCCTCCCCGTCAACTTCTCTCGCCGCCCTCTCCATCAGCTCCTTGTAGGAAATGGGGGGGGGCACTCTCTTCAGCTCCATCCTGAAGAAACCTTACTGTAGGCCCAAGGTGAAAGCCATCATCAGACTGTGGCCCAACATCTCCTGGACCTGGGTGACCTCCTGGAACTGATCGACGTAACTCCCCAACATCTCATTCACTCCCTGCTTGATGTGGAACAGGGACTCAAACTCCTTCTTCCTCCTCTTCGAGGTATTGAACCTCAGCATGAACCCTTGGCGTAGGTCCTCGAAGCAGTAGATGGAGCTGGCCGACAGCTGGTGAAACCACTCCCTCGCCTTTTCCTTGAGGGTGATGGTGAAGAGTCGGCACTTTAACCCATCAGACATCTGCCGGATCGATACCACGTCCTCAAACCACTAGACGTGTTGGACCGGGTCTCCATTCCCTATATAGTAGGACATCTCGGGTTCCCTGAACCCCTCCGGAACTGGTGCAGAAGAGACCAACTCGCTGAAGGGGCTGCCTCCCCCTACTTGGCGAGCTGGCACGTCTCGCAGGCCCAACTCGCCGATCCAGCCTCTGCCTACCCAGCTTGGGAAGAGCTCGCGCCCGAGGAGCTCGCACCCCCGGCCTTCCTCGGCCACTTCATTCCCAGCTCGCCTGCCGGGGGCGTCCTCGCCCAGAGAGGGGGCGGCTGCGATCTGGATAGCTGGAGTCGAGCACTTGGCATGCGTGCCGAGTGCGAACTTGATGAGGCCCAGCACCTCGTTCCTGAAATCTTCAAACATCCCCACCGTGTCCAGAGGTGAGGGGGGGGGGCGGCGAGTTCGACCTGTCAGATCCTTGCCCTCCTGTCATCGAGCTCGCTGAAGGTTTTCTGTACTGACCACGCTCCACGCTCACCGCACCAAAATGTTGAAACCAAAAATCGGTCTCATGTGGAGTTCACCCTCGAGGAAGGGGGTGATCACATACCTACTTCGCTCCGGCAAGCAAAATAACAAAGGAAACAAGGAAGAACTCATCCAAGGGCTCGGCGGGGAGGACCCACCACACACCCGGAAGATCTAAGAGCGCTTCCCCTCCTTAGCCAAAGGCCGAGCTAAGGTATCCACAGAAAGCGCTTGAGAGACGGAGTTAGAGAGCACGGGAAGCATGCTTTCTGAGGTACCCCTTGGGTCCTATTTATAAATTTCTGAAAATGGCCTGCAAATAGCCAACTCTTGCTGTTCTGAACGGCTATGTGCAGTCCAGATTGGCCTGCCAACAACGTAACTCTGCTGTTCTGAAAGGCTATGGGCAGGCCAGCAGGGACAAAATAGTAAAAAGTACCTCATAGACCTGGGCGAGCTGAGGAGCTCGACCACCCCTGAAGGTCCTGCTCTCCTACTGTCTGCCGAGCTCCAAAGGGCGAGTGAGAGCTGGCTGCGGTGCTTGACATTCGATCTTTCTTCATTAGTCGAGCTTAGCTCGACGAAGCCCGGGCCTGGCTCGGCGAATGCCGAGCTCGGGTTCAGCTTTCCCTGCCGAGCCCGCCTACTGCCTTCAGATTCCTATGCTGAGCTCACCTGCTGCTTGGGTGAACTGAACCGGCCGGTCTGGTTCCTGGCAACCTCACTCCCTAGATACGGGGTTGTACACTTGGCACCACCACCGAGCAGAGGTTTTTAACATGTTTGTTGGCCAGTCCTAGTCCACCAACACGCATGCTGGCGACATTCCGCCCATCCAACTCAGAGGTGTTAACCTCACAGCAAACTTGAGCATTAAGATCGACCCACCATTGTGGTGAAGCAAGCCGGGTCTGCCTCGCATCCTCCCAAGCCTTGCCACCAATCGATCTCCCAAAACAACCAGGGGCAGGTCAGCCTTTTCCCGTGCTCAAACCGTCAGTAGCGCACCACTTGACGCGGGTTGGCATTCCCTCCTGATTAGCCGCAACTTTCTTCACTCTCAGAGCAACTAGTGCTCACAGTGCTCACACCACAAGGAGCTTACGCAAAGCATCCAAGATCAGCATACAACTCACATAGAGCTCACAACAAAAGGAGCTTACATTCACAATTCATAGGCATCACATAATACACGGAGTCTTCTCCGGTTCACAACATAACCATCACTAATCCAGACTAACCGTCCGGATGGGCTTCACACAGCATGCCTATGCCGTACTACACACTTCCGGCTCAATATGCAGACTCAACCTGTAATCACTTACGCTTTCCATCTCTTGGTGGAGGATTCCATGCATATGCATAAAGAAAGGACTTCGCTTGTCCAAGAAGGAGATCGTTACCCTTGACAATCGCTTTGGATCCATGAACTAGCCGGATGGAAATCACCGCCACGGACTTGCCTCCACAAATCCGCACTCGGCTCACGATTCAGCACGCTGAAGCTTCTCCGGCAGCCGGCTTCCTTCTCCCCTTCCTTCCTTGCTTTCTCTTCTCCCCACTTCTCTTTAGAAAGAGAATGGATAAGGTGGAATGAGAGTTCATTATTCCATCCATGGTTATATAACAGCAGGGAAGGGCCTGGACCCTTGGATTCAAGGTGAAGGAGATGAACGGCTACAATTTGCCCTCAAATCTATATTTTTGGGATGACACGCCTTGTGACACGCCCGTTTCACAGGCCGTGTCCCTTAAGCGATGCACGAACCGCCTTATCCATAATAGGACACGACCATGTGGCACGCCCGTGTCACATGGCTGACACGACCGTATCACACAGTACATGCCTATGTGGCATGGCGTGTCCTTTAGGTAGCAAACCACTAACTTAACCCGATCGGGACACAGCCATGGGACACGCCCGTGTCCCAGGCCGTATACCCCACGACACACCCGTGTCCACCAACACACACATATCTGGCTGATCCAGAGAAGGACACGGCCCTGTGACACACCCGTGTCACAGGCCGTGTACTTCACTTGACTTGCCACTCGACGAAAGTCGAGCGCAGTTTGTCGACCAGAGGAGGACACGCCCTCTGACATGCCCGTGTCGCAGGGCGTGTTCCCTCTCGAGAACTTCTCGAGTGTATTTTGTCAAGCACTCGAGAGGCTGCTCAACCCGAGCAAGACACGCCCTGGGACACACCCGTGTCCCAGGGCGTGTCACCCAACCTGAACCCAAATTGGGATTTGGGTTGTTATAACCCTCCCCTCCTTCAAACAAATTTCATCCCAAAATTTAGCTCAGCTGTAGACATCAATATAACCACGCCGTTCCTAGTAAAACGATTCGGGTTAGAGCTCAGAGGACGCAGCTTGGCTCGTCCCACGACATCGCACAAAACAAACATAGCATATATACATAACAAACATAACATACATACATACATACATCCACCATATCTACATCCATATATCCATATAGCCGTATATACATCCATCCAGCTATCTCTTTAACCTCTATTTACATCCCCAAAGTAATACAGTTCATGCTTCCATTTTACTTCCGCTCATCCACATCTTTCATAAGTCGTTTTATGTCCTCTTGTACTTCCAAACTAAACAATCGAGGCTGCTATACTTCACCGATTAAGCCTTGCGGTTCCTGCAATTCAAGATTATGCACTCGAGGTTACTTCCGAGATGCAGACAACTCTGCCGCTGCCTTACCCTTTTCCTCATAAGACGCACCCGTCTTCTTCTCACGCCTTGAAGAGCCATTCCAACAATTTTTGGCTAAATGTCCTTGCTTTCCACATTTAAAACATATACGTGTTTCAACACATCCGTGTCCATAGGTTGCTCCCGAAGAAACAGTCGAGGGCGTTGGTTCAGCAGGCCTGAACCTCTTCTTATCTCGTCGTCTATACTCCGATTGATCCGACTGTGGGACTTTGAATTCCGGCTTGTCCGCCGCCAAGTTCTTCTTATCCTGCACCCGTTTCAAATCCTTCTCCAGCATACGGGTTGTATCTACTAATGCTTGGAATTCTTGGTTCACCGAACTCGGGAGTGCCAACCTCAGCTCGTCACGCAGTCCCTCATAAAATCTATTCGTCTTTCGTGCCTCCTCAGTGAAAGTAGATCCTCGCATAGCACCCCAGTCTAGTAAACTCATGCAGGTACGTATCAACAATACTCTCACCCTGCACCAGACGTTGAAACTCATTCTCCATAACAATTCACTGCGACATTGGCAAATACTTGGCCAGAAATAATCATGAGAATTCCTCGATTGATATCTCTTCCAATCCTCGACCTACCAAGTGGTGTAATTCCACTTCATCTCACCAAAGCCTTGCATCTCCTTCCAACAGAAAAGTAGCTAAAGTAACTTTCTGCCCCTCCGCAGTCCTGATTGCAGTCAGGATCCTCTTCACTCTTGCGAGCCAATCTTCAGCCTGCGTTGGGGAACCCGTTCCTCCAAACGTAAGTGGATGAAACTCCATAAACTGCTTCAACTGCTCATCAGCTGCTTGCTCCACCACAGCTTCAACACGCTCTTGACTTGCACCAAGCCGTACTGGCACCCATGCAGGCCTTGCCTGCCCAGTAGGTTGTACATGTAATACCGCGAGCACCGTCTCAGTAACCACACGTATGGTCTCCGCCGAGGGAGGTTTAGGTGCCGCAGCTGGTGCCTCACTCTCATCAGACCACTGGGGCTCATACTGCCCAACACCACTCCTATCAATGTGCAAAACACCATTAACATCCAGTCCATAACAGTAGCTGCACATTGACTACACGCTTATGCTCCTCACGTGCATGTATTACATTCCTAGTGGACATTCTTGAGTTCAATTATGTTCTCCCTCCCAAAAATCTCAAACATGGCTCTGATACCACTTTGTAACACATCCATTCATCATATGGAATATAACGGTGGGTCCGGCCGGGGCCCTACGCCAAATGTCACAGACAAACGACAGAATTATGTATGAATATCAAAATCACATTCTACTCGTATCCTAACTCAGAGCATTCTAGCGAAAGCATTACTAGTTATACGAACTCAACAGTATGAATGCCCACTAATATATATAAACCATACATTTATATAGATTTGGGAATGTATACAAACACTCACCTATCATGGCCTTAAGGACTAACAAGTTACTCTTTACAAATATACAGCTTCATACATTGGCATGCAGGCCGGCCACACATGAAATCCAAGAATTCTTCGCACGACCTTCAAGGGCCTTTAAGAAGCAAGGGCTTCGTTCCGCTCAATTCAATTCAGCTCATCAGCACATACAATTAGACATCTACCCCAAGAGCGATAAACAAAGAAACGGTCAGCATTAGCTGACCAATTATAACGACCCCACCCCTTACTCGGGGAAGTGGTTCCTTCCCTGTATGTATTGTAATCGTAACATCTATCTATCACAACAAGTAGCACAGTAGTATCACAAACGCCGGCCTCCACCAGATGCTCCGTGCACTCAAGGCACATTACGGTGGGCCGGACTCCTTGGCACCACCACCGGGCAGAGGTTTTTAGTATGTTGGTTGGCCGGTCCTAGTCCACCAACACGCATGCTGGCGACATTCCGCCTATCCCACTCAGAGGTGCTAACCTCACGGCAAACTTGAGCATTAAGATCGACCCACCATTATGGTGCAGAAAGCCGGGTCTACCTCACGTCCTCCCAAGCCTTGCCACCAATCGATCTCCCAAAACAACCAGGGGCAGGTCAGCCTTTTACCGTACTCAAACCGTCAGTAGCACACCACTTGACGCGGGTCGGCTTTCCATCCTGATTAGCCGCAGCTTTCCTCTCTCTCAGAGAAACTAGCGCTCACACCACAAGGAGCTTACACAAATCATCCAAGATCAGCATACAGCTCACGCAGAGCTCACAATAAAAGGAGCTTACATTCACAATTCATAAGCATCACATAATACACGTAGTCTTCTCCGATTCACAAGATAACCATCACCAATCCAGACTAACCGTCCGGATGGGCTTCACACAGCATGTCTATGACGTACTACACACTTCTGGCTCTAGATGCAAACTCAACCTGGAATCACTTACGCTTTCCACCTCTTGGTGGAGGATTCTATGCATATGCATAAGAAAAGGACTTCGCTTGTCCAAGAAGGAGATCGTTACCCTTGACAATCGCTTTGGAGCCATGAACTAGCCGGATGGAAATCACCGCCACGGCCTTGCCTCCACGAATCCGCATTTAGCTCACGATTCAGCACGCTGAAGCTTCTCCGACAGCCGACTTCCTTCTCCCCTTCCTTCCTTACTTTCTCTTCTCCCCACTTCTCTTTAGAAAGAGAATGGCTAAGGTGGAATGAGAGTTCATTCTTCCATCCATGGTTATATAACAGTAGGGAAGGGCCTGGACCCTTGGATCCAAGGTGAAGGAAATGAACGGCCACGATTTGCCCTCAAATCTGTATTTTTGGGCTGACACGGCCTGTGACATGCCCGTGTCACAGGACGTGTCCCTTAAGCGGTGCACGAACCACCTTATCCAGAACAGGACATGGCCATGTGACACACCCGTGTCATATGGCTGACACGCCCGTGTCATATAGTACACGCCTGTGTGGCATGGCATATCCTTCAGGCAGCACACCACTAACTCAACCCTAGCGGGACATGGCCATGGGACACACACATGTCCCAGGCCGTATACCCCAAGACACACCCGTGTCCACCAACACACACATCCCTGGCTAATCTAGAGAAGGACACGGCCCTGTGACACGCCCGTGTCACAGGCCGTGTACTTCACTTGACTTGCCGCTCGACGATCGTCAAGCGCAGTTCGTTAACCAGAGGAGGACACACCCTCTGACACGCCCGTGTCGCAGGGCGTGTTCCCTCTCGAGAACTTCTCGAGTGCATTTCATCGAGCACTCAAGAGGCTGCTCAACCCGAGCAGGACATGCCCTGGGATATGCCTGTGTCCCAGGCTGTGTCACCCAACCTGAACCCAAATTGGGATTTTGGGTGTTACACTGGACACTAGAGGTTATTGCCTGCAAGATCAGAAGGAGAACAACTGAGGAGTACTTGGAGAGAGGATGACCTGAAAATGTTCTACCCTTAGCGGTAACCTGTAGTTGCTTACCTGTAATGACATTTTAATATATATATTTCCTCGCCCCAGGAGCCACGGGTGGTTGCGAGTTGTCTTCTTTGTGTTGATTCATCTCAAGATAAGCTAGTAGCTGTGAAGTCCAACTCCACTATCGATTTAGGAAAGCTGCGCTCGACCTGTTTCTCCTATCTAGCCCATGATGGATGATGGCATGAAGCCTCGGGATTTAAGCGTCCTTGTAAGACCGAGCCCCTGCATTGACGATCGAGATTAGCTCCCCCCTTGCATGTTATCCTAGCTACCCCCGATTGCATCTCTCCTCTGACTGGAGGAACTATTAGGAACAGGTTTGGATGCTAACCTCCAAAACTTGATGAAGGATTACCTCACAAGATGACACCTTATGTAAAGGAGTTATCGGTCTTTGAGAAGACTAAAAGGCCCGCTCTTCACGACCGTGGGTCCTATAAAGTAGGTCGTGTCTCTATTTTTTGCCAAAGCAGGATAACCTGCCGAGCTCTGATAGGTACAAGTCCGTTGAAGGATAGTGGAATCGAATGTGTGTCCTGTAGGACCGCCTGATGACCATTTACCTTCACTTGTACCCGGGCCTTCATAGCTAGGTGGCAGAGCTGGAAGCAATATCCACTGTTAGATTGGAAGATTAGCCTTCAACCTGTTTCTCCAAATTAGCCCAGGGCGGACGATGGGATGATGCCTCAGGATTTAAGCGTCCTTGTAAGACAGAGCCCCTGCATTGACGGTCAAGATTAGCTCCCCTCTTGTATGTCAGCCTAGCTACCCCCAATTGCATCTCTCCTCTAACTGGAGAAACTATTAGGAACAGGTCTGGACACCAACCTCCCAACCCGACGAAAGAAATATTGTCGTCTCTTTAGAATTTCCTTCGTCCTCAAAGATATTGGTGCGTTTAATTTTTTTGGCTATCTCCTGAGAAACAGGGCGAATTACTTCAACACCAATAGAAGTCCTCGATTCGCGAAGTTATCACAGTCCGAGTCCCTACACGAGCTACTCTCCTGCATATCAGCTACCAACCCCCTCGGGTGAGATAGATTCCTCATGTGTGTTTATTGACGTAGTCCGAGTCCCCTGTACAAGCTTCCTTCCTGCAGGCTGTCTACAAGCTCAACCCGAGTCTATTTATCTCCAGTCAAGCTTGGCTCCTGTAAGATGTTACCTCCACCTACAGTTGAGTGCGGCTCATGAGAGATGTCGACCCATCTCTAGTTGAGCTCGGCTCCTGACTCCACCTCCAGTTGAGCGCGGCTCCTGAAAGCAGTCGACCCATCTCCAGTTGAGCTAGGCACATGTAAGATGTAGCTTCCACCTCCAGTTGAGCTTGGATACTTCTAGGTGTCGACCTGTATCTTCCACCTATAGTTGATTTTACTCCTGCTAGGTGTTGACTATATGCTTCAATGTAAATAACCTATGCTCCTATGAGTTACGCGATCATGTAGGTACAATCAGTGATGGGAGAGCATAAAACTGCGACCATGCAGGTGCGAGCAACAATTTGCGAGTAAGTGGGGCGATCATGTTGGTGCGAGCATCGATTGCGCGCTTATCGAGCAACATCAACAATGGAATATGCGCGCAACGAGCACTCAACCTCTCTGATCCTATGAGCCAATCAAGCGACCTCAACATGCGAGTAAGCATATGACGAGCTCTCAACTTCTCCGTGCCTATGAACCTAATGAGGGTAATCAACTATCGAGTATGCGAGTAAAGAGAGAAGAACAAACAGTAACGAAGAATTTTTCACATTATATACAAATATTACAGAATTGGCAAAATTTTCTAAGTGTTTTCAATTCTTTACATGCGAGCACGCAGGAGGTCGCCGACCCACTATGACTCGTCATCGCCAATATCAGGCTTGTACTCCTCATCTCCGATGATGACATCTTCCTTGTCTGCGTCGTCCTCGTCCTCATCACTGTCATCGCTGCTCTCGCCACTGCTGCCGTCGTTGGAGCTAGAGACGGAAGGGGAGGAGAGAACACGGTCAGGCGATTTGTACTCCTCGGTGAGTAGGAATGGGATGAGGTCCAGGACTGTCACATGCTCGGCCTCTATGCCGAGGAAGCCGTCCATCCTCAGTTTGGCGAGAACGACTTCCCCCGCTGCTAGCGCTATCCCACGACGGATAGCCGACATCTCGTCACCATGCAAGCGGATCCTTTTGCCCATCCCATAGGGACTCGCCTCCTGCTGCGACCCAGCCGGGCGAGTAACCGAGGTAGCCGGGCGATCGTCGACGGCGACTGGGCGAGTTTCCAACTCGGCGACCCTGATTTGAGAAGCTTCCAGCTCGGCTTTGGTGTTGGCAAGTTCTTGCTTGAGCTCAGAGAACTTCTTCGCCGTCTCGACCTCGGTGACCTGTGAGTACAAACAACGATCAGTTAGAGAAATGAACGTCCAAAATTAGCTAAGTCGTGCCGAGTGGGCGAGCTACCTCGCACTCTTTAAACCAAGCATTTTGCATCCCCAGATCGATCGTCTTTTGTGAGATGATCTTCAACACCTTCTCCATCTTCAGGAGTTTCCTCGTCATATAATGCCCTAGCTCAGCAGTTTGCAGGAGCGAGCGAGACATCTGGTGGGCGAGCACCTCCGAGCTAAGGGCGGACAGGGACTCAATATCTGCTCGCCTGTATAGTGCGAAGATGACGTCAAAGGCCTCCCCCTTATCCTCCCAGTCTTCCAACCAGGTTGATAGGTTCGTGTTCACCGTATGCTTGTCCTCAGACCAGGATGCCAATGGGCGACCGAAGGCATCCTTGTCGTCTCGCCCGAGGTTGTAGTTCGGGTGGTAACAGGGTGCCCCGACGTCGACTGGAGATTCTCTCTTGTCGAAGAGCTCACGAGAAAGCTTAGCTCACTTGCTCGCGTGGTCTGGGGACTTCGCTTTCACCTTCCCCTTGGAGAGCTTCTTCTGCAGCAAGCCATTGTCGTCGGTGTGTGGCTGACCTTTGCTTCCCGCAGTAGGCGGGATCTCCTCAACCTCAGATGGTACGTTCGAGGAATCTTGGCGGGATGCAACCTCCGTCACAGGAGGAAGCGGTTCTCGCGGGAGTTCGCGAGTAACTATAATTGTCGAAGAACAGTTAGTGCAGGATCAACATGTTGGGTCGATTGATCCCAATATCCCAAATTTGTAAGAAGTTAAACGGGTCAATGACATATACACATAATGTATTTGATGTGTGCTTGAGTTCATGCATGCAGGTAGTCTATTATTGGACATGTCAACAAAAAGAATATGCTGGAGAATTCAAAACTTGTCAAGCTTAGTTCAAAGTGTGGGTCTCAAGTTTCGTCGAGCTCCGCTCGCAGTTCGTCGAGCTCAGCTCACAGATCGTCGAGCTCAGCTCACCATTCCTTGAGCTAAAATCAGGAGCTTTGGATTCAAATTTCATCGAGCTCAGCTCACAGTTCGTCGAGTTCAGCTCACAGATCGTTGAGCTCAGCTCACCATTCCTTGAGCTAAACTCAGGAGCTTGGGATTCAAATTTTGTCAAACTCAGCTCACAGTTTGTCGAGCTCAGCTCACAGATCGTCGAGCTCATCTCACCACTCATTGAGCTAAATTCAGAAGCTTGAGGTTCAGAATTCGTCAAGGTCAGCCCATCGATCGTCAAACACAGTTCAACCTTCGTCAAACAAAAGTAAGAAGAATTCACTAAGGCAAAAGCGCTGAGACAGCGGAGAAGTATGTCTCAGTATAACCGCTAAGAAAAAGCAAGATGAAATTTCTCTAAGTCCAGAAGCATTGAGTGAAGCAGGTTCACTCAACTCTTCTAAATAAGAAGGAAGCGTTAAGACAGAAGACAGTCACAACTGTGAAGCAGACACCCCTGAGACTGCTGAGAAGAAAACCGCTGAGACAGGATTCAGTCTCAGCTGAGAAGAAGAAAACGTTGAGAATGCTGCGCAGAAAGCGTTGAGACAGAAGCTTGTCCCAGCTATTAAGAAGAAACCGCTGAGACAGCTGAGAAAGAACCGCTGAGACGAAGCCAGTGAAAATTAACAAGTACAGAAGCGCTGAGAGTCAATACAGATGGCCTTGAGTGATTTAACATCACTCAACGCTTAATGAAGATCTGGAATTTTTTCTAAGTCCAGAATGTGATGACCGCTACTGACATCATCAAAAGTCAACAAGTAAAAGTGGTTCAAGTCATTGCGGGAAAGCTACAGTAGAACTAGGATGACCACTGCTGACATCACCAAGAAGTCAACAAAGTCAAATTACATGAAGCCATTGCGGAAAAGCTGCAGTAGCGCCGAAAGCTACCTTTTGTACTTTCTGAGGGAGGTGATGCCCACCATCCTTGGGTGGGCCCACACTCAAATTGTGCCGTTGATTCAAATCAACATATATAAAAAGGAGAAAGAAAAAGGAATTAGGGTTACAAAGAACAAACGTAGAACATAAAAAGAAAACCAGAGGCGGCTGGACTTCATCCTCACCAATAAGCTTGAAAGAAAAAGTCCAGCAGAGTTAGAGAGAAGGTAAAGAAAGAAAGCTGAACCTCTTCAAGTTCAGCAAGATAGTTCTCTACAGAACAAGGCAGCTGATTCATCTATTCAGCACGAAGTTAGCTGTGTGAAGGGTTGTTAGCCTTCAACAGCAGATAGTTGTTCACCAGTACAACAAAGCAGTTAGCTGTAGAAGAAGACTTATTCATTCTACATCAAGTGGGTTGGAATGATATCTGCTCTGTCCAACTAGGTAGACTCAGAGATTTATCTCTGAGTCAGTATTTCATTTTATTTATCTTGTATAAACTCCTGTAGTATTCAGTTTATCTGAATCTGAGCTGTAGGGCCTTCTTGGCCTGAGCTGTAGGTTACTAACTAGTCACTGAGGTAGGTGCCCTGCTGGGGTACTGAGGTAGGATCCAAGTGTAGATCTGAGAGTAGGGCTGTCCTCCCATCCTGAGTAGTAGGCCTTATAAATAAGGCCGAGGTATGTGGCCGGTGAGTCACTGAGCTGTAGGTGAAAAGTGTGTCACTTAGTTGTAGGCCTTGGAGGAGGCTGAGTTGTATGTGCCTGGAAGGGCACTGAGGTTGGTACCTGGAAGGGTACTTAGTTGTAGGAGTGCCGCGACACTATGAGAGTAAGGCTGTGTGCCTAAAGTTGTAGATCTGAGAAGCCTGAGCTGTAGGCCTTAAAAATAAGGCCAAGGTAGGTGATCAGTGGACCACTGAGTTGTAGGAGCTCTGCAGGGCTCTGAGGTAGGAACCCTTGTGATTCTATTTTTGGATTCTGAAAAGAATCTGTGTGTAAGGTTGAGGGCCTGAGGTGTAAGCTCTGAGGAACATATTGGTGGAGTTTGTGTCTAGTCCAACGAATACATTGGATAGGTGGGAGGGAAAGTGGATGTACCCAATTGGGGAACCACTATAAACACTTGTGTGCTTGGCTGGGTTGTTTTTTTTTCTTTCATATTGCAGGACCTAAGGATAACCTCTTGTTCACACAAGAAGAAAACAACATAAAGACTAATAAAATTTGAAAGACTTATTCACCCCCCCCCTCTCTAGGTGACTAGTTAACCTTAAGTAAATAACTTTCAAGTGGTATCAGAGGAAGGTTCCTCAAAATGGATTTAACAATCTGAGTATACCTCCAGTGTTAGCTATAAGGTATAATTATGGGGTCTAGTGTAAACTACAAGGAACTGGGAGCCATGAAGCTACCTATCTGCAGAAAGGAGGGCTTTGGCCTCCGGAAGGAAAGAAGACTATTCATGGAAGCTGCTGATCCTAGGATTTACATCACAGTTAAAGAAGGTCCCTTCATCCCTATGAAGACCTCAGTTCGGGATGCCAACATCCAGACACCTAAATCTTATGAAGAAATGAACAAAGATGAGCTCCTTCTTGCCTCCATGAATAAGAGAGCTCAAAACATTATTGCCAGTGTAATAAATGATTCAATGTTCCAGAATCTGGTACACTGCAAGACCTCCAAGGAGATGTGAGACACCTAAGTTGTGTTCATGGAAGGCTCAGATGAGGTGATGGATGATAGAAAATCCATGCTCAGTCAGGAGTATGAGGCCTTCAGACAAGGAAAATCTGATAGCATTGCTGAGAGCTTTGAGAGATTTTTTAGAATTATGAATGAACTGAGAACATATAGAAGGGTTTCAGCACCTATGAGTTGAATGACAAATTTCTCAAGTCCCTCTCAAAGGATTGGGACACAAAGATTTGTGCCATTTGGGAAATAGGCAAGTTAGCTGACACTCCTCCAACTCTGTTTCGAAAGCTGTTATCATATGAGATGCAACTTGCTATAAGAAAGGAAGAAGAAAAGAGCAGTAAGTCACAGGGCAAGGAGAAATCTGTGGCATTCAGAGTTGATGCTTCAACCAGGAGTAGAAGGAAGATCTCTCCAGTCAGAAGAACTGTTGAGTCAGAATCTGAGAGCTCAAGGACCAGCTCATGTGACAGCCATATATCTAACGATGACCTTGCTGCCTTCTCCAGGAAGTTTCAGAAATTCAAGAAGAAGGGACATTGGAAGAACAGAAGGCCATCCTCTTACTCACAACATAGAAGGAAATCCTCTAAGGAGGATAGGTTTGCTCCTAAATCTAGCAAACATACTTCCTCTAATGTTATTTGTTTTTGATGTAGCAAACCTAGGCATGTAGTTGATGACTGTATAGTGAAGAGGAAAGAAGGAGTGAAGAAGCACCACAAGGGAAAGAATAAAGAGAAGTCCTTTGTGGTTAAGAAGGAAAAGACCTGATCTGACTCATCCTCTGGGTCAGACAGTGAAGAAGAATAAGCCTACATTGGGCTGATGGTTGTTGCTGAAGGAGAACCTAAGGAATATCCTACTGCCAGGATATGGATCATGGTCCTCTGTCACATTCAGATAGTGACTCAAAGGTGGATGAAGATGAAGAAAAAGATGGTCGATGCCATGGATTGATGGCAATTACTGATGATGAGAGCAGCCAGGATCAGCCTGGACAAGCTCAGGTAAATTCAAAATATCTGCATACTATTTCAAGTCATGAGGCTAGCTCAGATTCTGAAGCTCAATCATCAAGAGATGAAGGGGATTCAGACTCTGAGAATGATGTCAATTCTTTAATTAACAAGTATGTAGAACTTCTTAAAGCATTCAAGAGGTGCAAACTCCTTGCCAAGAGACAAGCAAAAGAGCTTCTCAGTCTTAAGAGTAAGTGTGAGCCTAGAAAAAGCTCTCACTGACATGGCTACACAATCAACCTAGCTCAAGGAGACCATTGACAAGTAGTCTGCGGTAAGAGTCTCAAATGAGAAACTTATCCAGAAACTTGAAAATGATCTCCTAAATGAGAAATTGCTAGTGACCAAATTTTCTAAGCCAAACACTATGCTTCCCTTAATTGAAACCCATCTCACCCAAGTGGGTAAGAAAGGGTTAGGATTTAAGGGACCTTCTAGTCCTCCCAATCCAAAAGAAAAGGGAAAGGGAAAGGCACCAGTAGTGCCTCTAGCCTCATTGCCTCAAATTCCTTTTCAGAGAGTCCTGTTTCCTTCAAACAGGTATGATCATGAAATCTGTGATGGTCACTGGAGAATGGCAGATCCACTGGTATAGACCAATGTGTCCTTAACCAAGGTGGAAGATACAACCATGTGAGGGCCTTTAAAGCTACCCATGAGAAAATTTAAATTGTCTATCTTGGACCATTTGTCTTTGGTGCCCCGACCCCAAAACTCAAGGATATTGCTGCTATAGGAAATCTGAGTCAGCCAATAAAAGTAATGACCCAATGTGAGTCTTCTGTCATAGCTGGGATGGAAGTTTCTGATGCTATCAGATTCATGTTAGCTGAAAAGAGACATGCAGCTGGTGGATTTCAGAAAAGTCCAAATCAGCCAGCTGAAAGACTCTCCTTCAGTCGAATGATTGCTGGAAGAAAATAGAAATGTACATCAGCTCATATTCCCACTATTCATGGAGCAGTCAAGCCAAGTGCTGGTCCTAAGCAGAAAGAAGATATAATATCTATGAGTGCTGGTATTGTGGCAAAGTGGGACACTATGCTGTCGATTGCTGACACAATCCTTCTGTGTCCAGAGGTAGCCAACCTGTCAGGAATACTGCAGGAAGGCAAAGATATTTTCAGGCTAATGTGAACCTAGGACCCAATGATATTGGGGTCCTAAGGTGAGATAATTTGTGTTCTTTTCAGGATAGTGCGGGTACCTATTCCTCTAAATGGTACCTGGACAGTGGATGTTCCATTCACATGTCTGGAATAAATGAGCTGTTGAAGGAGTACACTCCAGTAAAGAATGGATCTAAGGTCATCTTTGGAGGCACTGACAAGGGAATAACCAGAGGTTATGGTAATATCTCAAATGACATAATCACCATCACAAATGTGGCTTATGTGGAGGGGCTACAACACAATCTCATAAGCATAAGTCAACTATGTGACCTTGGTTATGACATTTCCTTCCACAGGATAAGTGCCATATCAAGAGGTTAAGTGACCAAAGTGTCATCTTAACAGGCACTAGGAGTGAGAATGTTTATTATTTAAAGTTTTCATGCCTAGATAGTAGTTCCCCTATATGCTTAGTTGCAAATGACTATGTCTCACTTTGTGTCCAATGACACAAGAGACTGGTTCATTTGAACTATAAGACCATTGGTCAGCTCTTTAGTGATGAGCTAGTTAGAAATGGTGCCAAAATAAAATGCTCCAAGGAGGGTATCCATGCTGCTTGCCAAAAGGGTAAGCAGACTAAGACCTTCTTCAAGAGTATTAGGACCAAGGACTCTGTGAGATGCTTATATCTCCTACATATGGACTTGTTTGGTCCTATTCCTGTTTATAGGCTAGGTAGGAAGGTCTACACCCTTAGGGTGGTTGATGACTATTCCAGATTTACTTGGGTGTTCTTCCTTAGAAGAAAGGATGAAACCCTTAATATCTTCATGAATTTTGTCAGATAGATTTAGAATGAACTTGTATGCTCTGTGGTCAAAATAAGAAGTGATCATGGAGCTGAATTTCAGTCTGCTGTCATGACTACTTTCTGTGAGGAGTAAGGGATTCATCAGGAATTCTCCTATCCAAGAACACCCTAGCAAAATGGGTTAGATGAGAGGAAAAACAGGACTCTCATAGAAGCTGGGAGAACATTGTTGGGTGACACTTCTCTCCCAGAGTATTTATGGGCTTAGGCAGTTAACACTGCTTGTCATATTCTCAACAAGGCTTCTATCACCAAAGGCCATAAGAAGACTCCCTATGAGATCTTGAAGAGCAGAAAACCAAACATAGCCTATTTCAGGATCTTTGGTTGTAAGTGTTTCATCTTGAACAATGGTAAGTCAAAAGTGACTAAGTTTACTGCTAAATCCCATGAGAGGATCTTTATTGGGCACATCAATAATAGTAAGACATATAGAGTCTACAACTTGACTAATCAGGTTGTAGAATAGTCTGTCCATGTTGTGTTTGATGAGTCAAGTATGATTAACAATGAGTTGTCAAGCTCCTTGCCTAGTTCTACATGTATAGAAGTCATGATGGAAAAACTCTCCATCAAAGATAAAGACCAAGCCATGCAAGAAGAATGTGGAGAGGGAAGCTGTCCAGAGGAAGTACAAGACAGTCTAGCTGGAGATGAAGACCAAATAGTTGAAGAGAATGGTTCTCAGCAAGAAGCAGTCAGGTTGCCCCCAGTAGTCAGATATCTGAGAGATCATCCTCCAGATTAGATAATTGGTCAGGACATCCAAGGTGTACAGACCAGAAGCAGGAGTTTCAATACATCTCTGTATTCCAGTTTCCTGTCACAAGAAGAGCCCAGGAAATTTGAAGAGGCAATTCTAGATCAATTTTGGATTGGTGTAATGCAGGAAGAACTGAATTAGTTCAAAAGGTGCAAGGTCTGGAAGCTGGTTCCCAGACCAGATGGACATAATGTCATTGGAGTCAAGTGGATTTCCAAAAATAAACTTGATGAAAATGACATTATAATAAAGAATAAAGTTAGACTGGTGGCCAAAGGTTATATATAGGAAGAGGGGATTGATTATGATCAAACTTTTACCCCAGTTGCAAGGTTGGAAGCAATCAGACTGTTCCTCGCATTTGCAGTCTTCTAGGGATTCAAGGTCTTCTAGATGGATGTAAAGTCTGCCTTCTTGAATGGAGACTTGAAGGAAGAGATTTATGTAAAGCAGCCTCCAAGTTTTGTAGATTCCAACTCTCCTACTGTTGTATATAGACTTAGGAAAGCTCTTTATGGGCTCAAGCAAGCCCCTAGAGCATGGTATGAGACATTGTCTACCTTCCTCATTGAGAACAAATTCTCAAGGGGGAAGATAGACAAGACCCTATTCCTAAGGAAATCTAAGGGCAAGATCATCCTAGTCCAGATTTATGTTGATGACATAATATTTGGCTCTATTGATGACAACCTCTGCAGGAAGTTTGTAAAACTTATGCAAGAGAAGTTTGAGATGAGTAGTATGGGTGAACTAAATTTTTTCTTAGGACTCCAAGTAAGACAGACTGATGATGGTCTATCCATATCCTAGTCAAAGTTCACCAGCGAGATAATCAAAAAATATGGCATGGAGAATGCTTCCACCATAAGAACCCCCATGAGCTCAAGTATGCCTATATGCAAAGATGATCCAGGGAAACCTGTTGATCCAAATATATATAGAGATATAGTTGGCTCCCTTCTCTACCTCACTGCAAGTACACCTGACATTATGTACGCAATATGTGTCTGTGCTAGGTATCAGGCCTGCCCTAAAGAGTCTCACTACACTGTTGTGAAAAGAATCTTGAGATATCTTAAGGGCACCGCAGATCTTGGCCTATGGTACCCCAGGAATGAGGAATTTGAACTAACAAGCTATTCAGATTTAGATTTTGCAGGCTGCAAGGAGGACAGGAAGAGCATTTCTTGCTCCTGTCAATTTCTAGGTGGAAGACTTGTCTCTTGGAGCAACAAAAACAAACGAGTGTTGCAATCTCAACAGCAGAGTCAGAGTATATTTCAGCTGGAAGATGCTGTGCTCAGTTACTGTGGATCCAATATTAACTTCAAGACTACAATATTCAGATAAGTAGAACTCCAATCTTTTGTGATTCTACTAGTATAATTTCTATAGCTAGGAATCTTGTCTCCCATAACAGGACTAAGCATATAGAAATTAGGTGTCACTTCATTAGAGAATATGTGGAAAGGGAAGACATCAGGATTGAGTTTTTCTCCACAGACAAGTAGGTGGCTGATAACTTCACTAAGCCACTAGATGAAGCCAAGTTCAACACCTTCAAATTTGAATTGGGTATGTTGAATCTTGTGTAGCTTCAATTCTCTCGTCTACCATATACTATACTGTCCATTTTGCAGGTAGTACAATTTCTTCCTCCAGATAATGAAGATAGTGTTCAACTGTTGAGGGGCAGCTAGCCCAACAGCTGATCTATATTTAGTCAAAGTGGGAAGATCTACTCCAGACAGATAGGGGGGAGAAAACCCCACATAATGCTCCCTATTGCAGAAGTAAAAAAAGGGGGAGAATAGTCAAGGGGTAAGAAGAATAGACAAGTGGAATAGTAAGGGTGGCAGCATGCCAGGGGGAGTAAGTAATTCTCCACAAACTGGAGAAATGTGGTAACATTTCCACACTTTAATAATGTTAAAGTTTTTTATGATGAATATGTTGTGTTGTCAATGACCTGTATTAGTGATCAAATAAAGTTTTGACTTCTTCAAATAGAGAGAGATTGTTGGGTCTATTGATCCAAATATCCCATATTTGTAAGAAGTCAAACGGGTCAATGACATACACACATAATGTATTTGATGTGTGCTTGAGTTCATGCATGCAGGTAGTCCATGATTGGACAAGTCAACAAAAAGAATATGCCGGAGAATTCAAAGCTTGTCAAGCTCAGTTCAAAGTGTGGGTCTCAAATTTCGTCGAGCTCAGCTCGTAGTTTATCGAGCTCAGCTCACAGATCATCGAGCTCAGCTCGCCATTCCTTGAGCTAAACTAAGGAGCTTAGGATTCAAATTTCATCGAGCTCAGCTCACAGTTCGTTGAGCTCAGCTCACAGATCGTCAAGCTCAGCTAACCATTCCTTGAGCTAAACTCAGGGTCTTAGGATTCAAATTTTGTCAAGCTCAGCTCACAGTTCGTAGAGCTCAGCTCATAGATCGTCGAGCTCAACTCACCACTTAATGAGCTAAATTCAGAAGATTGAGGTTCAGAATTCATCAAGCTCAGCCCATCGATCGTCGAACGCAGTTTCACCTTCGTCGAACTAAAGCAAGAAGAATTAACTAAGGCAAAAGCTCCGAGACAGCTGAGAAGTATGTCTCAGAATAATCGCTGAGAAAAAGCAAGATGAAATTTCTCTAAGTCCAGAAGCATTGAGTGAAGCAGGTTCACTTAATGCTTCTAAATAAGAAGGAAGTGCTGAGATAGAAGACAGTCTCAGCTATGAAGCAGACACCGCTGAGAAGAAAACCGCAGAGATAGGAGTCAGTCTCAGCTGAGAAGAAGAAAGTGTTGAGAACGCTGAGAAGAAGGCGCTGAGATAGTAGCTTGTCTCAGTTGTTAAGAAGAAATCGCGGAGACAGCTGAGAAAGGACAGCTGAGATGAAGCCAGTGAAAATTCACAAGTCCAGAAGCGCTGAGAGCCAAGACAGATGGCATTGAGTGACTTAACATCACTCAATGCTTATTGAAGATCTGGAATTTTTTCTAAGTCCAGAATATGATGACCGCTGTTGGCGTCATCAAAAGTCAACAAGTCAAAGTGGTTCAAGTCGTTGCAGGAAAGCTACAGCAGCACCAGGATGACCACTGCTGACGTCACCAAGAAGTCAACGAAGTCAAATTACAAGAAGCCATTGCAGGAAAGCTGTAGTAGCGCCGAAAGCTACCTTTTGTCCTTTTCTGAGGGAGGTGGCGCTCACCATCCTTGGGTGGGCCCACACTCAAATTGTGCCTTTGATTCAAATAAACAGATATAAAAAGGAGAAAGAAAAAGGCATTAGGGTTACAGAGAACAAACACAGAACATAAAAAGAAAATCAGAGGCGGATGGACTTCATCTTCACCAATAAGCTTGAAAGCAAAAGTCCAGCAGAGTTAGCGAGAAGGTAAAGAAAGAAAGTTGAAGCTCTTCAAGTTCAGCAAAATAGTTCTCTCCAGAACAAGGCAGCTGATTCATCTATTCAGCACGAAGTTAGCGATGTGAAGGGTTGTTAGCCTTCAATAGCAGATAACTGTTCACCAGTGCAGCAAGTGGGCGGATTCATCTATTCAGCACGAAGTTAGCAATGTGAAGGGTTGTTAGCCTTCAATAGCAGATAACTGTTCACCAGTTGGTTATAGAAGAAGACTCATTCCTTCTACAACAAGTGGGCTGGAATGATATCTGCTCGGTCTAGTAAGGTAGACTCAGAGATTTATCTCTGAGTCAGTGATTCATTTTATTTATCTTGTATAAACTCCTATAGGATTTAGTTTATCTGAATCTAAGCTGTAGGGCCTTCTTGGCCTAAGCTGTAGGCGACTAACTAGGTACTTAGGTAGGTGCCCTGCTAGGGTACTGAGGTAGGATCCAAGTGTGAATCTGAGAGTAGGGCTATCCTCCCAGCCTGAGTAGTAGGCCTTAGAAATAAGGCTGAGGTAGGTGACTGGTGAGTCACTGAGCTGTGGGTGACAAGCGTGTCACTGAATTGTAGGCCTTGGAGCAGACTGAGCTATAGGTGCTTGGAAGGGCACTAAGGTAGGTACCTGGAAGGGTACTGAGTTATAGGAGTGATGCATCACTCTGAGATTAAGGTTGTGTGCCTGAAGTTGTAGGGCTGAGAAGCCTGAGCTGTAGGCCTTAGAAATAAAGCTAAGGTAGGTGGTCAGTGGACCACTGAGCTGTAGGAGCTCTGCAGGGCTCTGAGGTAGGAACCCTTATAGTTCTGAGTTTGGATTCTGAAAAGAATCTGTGTGTAAGGCTGAGAGCCTGAGGTGTAGGCTCTGAGGAGCATATTGGTGGAGTTTGTGCTTAGTCCAACAAATCAGTTGGATAGGTGGGAGGGAAAGAGGATGTACCCAATTGGGGAACCACTATAAACACTTGTGTGCTTGGCTGTGTTGTCTGTTTTCTTTCACATTGCAGGAACTAAGGACAACCTCTAGTTCACACAAGAAGAAAACAACATAAAGACTACTAAAATTTCAAAGGCCTATTCACCCCCCCTCTAGGTGACTAGCCAACCTTATGTAAATAACTTTCACAACAAGACCGATTCAGCGAGCATGGTAGTATCTCGTCAGGATATATTTTTGCAGGGAAAGACTTCATCCAGCACGTTGGCATTGAGATGCTAGTGGATGACGTCAAATCGCTGGCCGCGGAAGTCCTAGAAGAGCTTCTCGTGCGCACCTTCCAAAATAGGGGGAATGAAGGCGACTTATGGCGGTTGGTGCGACCTCCTCGACATTCCTTCAAAGTCACCGACAATGACGACCAAGTACTCTCCCCACCGATGAACCTTGTTAGCAGTATCAACTAGCGTGCAGACATGGCTACTGAAGAAGATGACTCCCTTCGAAGTCACGATGAAGGAGAAGACCTTTCGAAATACAGAAAGGTCGAACACGATCCTCTCTTCCCGAAGGAAGCAAAGGAAACCCATGATCATCGCCATGACGTTGGGATTGATCTCGGCGGGCACGATGCCGAAGCACCCCAAGATCTGGCAGTAATCAAGTCACAACGAAAGTCGCAGGCCAACTTCGAAGCGGCGGAGGAGCAGAACTTGCTCACCTTCGTGGAAGGTGTTTAGTCTCTCGGTCCAGGCGGGAAGTCTGGCTGAGTATCCCTCTGGAAGGCGCCTTTGGTGAAAATCCCCCAGATCTCACTCAGTGGTAACAGACTTCGTGAAGTCCTCCTCAGTGAAGTTAACCGCGTGGGCCTGTCGGCGAGCATTGGCATCGTCACCGACCATGTTTAAGCAAGCAGCGAGTGCGAGAAAAGACATGCAAGTAGAGCGAGGACGAAAGAGAAGACGCGAGCAAAAACTAATACTCGCGAGCAGAGGGTCAGAAATTGCAACAACGCACTAAATTCTCACCTACCCCTTCTATTTATAGGCTAAGGCTCGGGGGGTATATCAGCCTCACACGAGTATCTACCTAAGTCGCGTGCTAGCAAAGAGATCCTCTAACTACTAGGCATATCTTGCACAGTATTTTCCAACATCCCAACATATCACCAGAACCTGCATAAGACAAACTCAGAAAGTCACAAAAAGAAGAAAAGCATGCAATAAAAAGAGCATCAACAGAACCAACGCGAGATTCAAACTCGCTTATTACAAATAAATTATATTGTTCATTACATAGTCGCCAAAGGCGAGTTCGGATAGCAGAAAGAAAAGAAAAATCTAAGTCCTAGGAGGCCCCCGATCTGGAAGGTGTGGATATTGCTCGACCCATCCCATCTCGCGTGCTCGTCAGAAGTGCTTGTTAGCCACCGCCATTGCATTGTCGCCTCGCCGCAGCTATTCTTCCATCCTCGCCAGTTTCCCAGCAAACCCCATGCTCGTGCTCATGCCGGCCAGTTCCTACCGAAAGAGCTGGATGTGATGGTCAGTCATCGCTAGTGGCCTGTCCATCTCTTGGATCATATGGAAGCAGGCTTCGTAATCTACCAGACTCTCAAGAAGTTCTTCCATCTTTGCCATCATCACCTACAGTGCCGAGATTCGGCGATGAGGCTCGCAAATGACTGGTTGGTCGAACTTGGCCTCTGGTTTGATGTAGGTACGAGCAGCAGTATGACGATATTCATTCTCGGAGAGCCCAAGGGCATCGATGAAAGCCGCTCCAGGAGTTGCGGGGCGACCTGTCAAAAGCAAAATGAAAGTCGCCAAGTCAGAAGTCAAAAATCAATTTATAGAATGGATCAGCAATGATGTTAGTTACCTTGTCAAGGGGACCGAGATCGCTGAGCTCTCTTGCGGGATCCGAGGAATCGTGATTTCCAGGCAGATTTGAGGGAGAGTTTTGTTGCTCGCCAATGGAGGAGGCGGAGACAATGGTGTGCTCTCCGGTAGTTGCGATTTAGCCGAAGGAGGTGGCGGCGACAAATTAGTGCTCGCAGCCGGCAGCGTTGTGGTAGACACAGGGGGAGGAGGGACTTTGCTCGTCCTAAGTTGTAGAGTCTTAGTCATCAGAGGAACCTCCTTCCTCACCGAATACACTTGTTTTTCAGACCCCTTCTTGGAGCCGACGTTAATTCAGACGGTGTGTGCGGTTTGAAGGGGATGCCAAGCTTCGAGTGTGACCACTGGAGTCACTCACAAGGGGGCGACGTTGAGAGCCTCGCCTGTAGTAGTTGACATAGGAGCCGCGAATATAAGGAACAAGTCAGTAAATGGAACTAAGTATCGATCAATGAATTTGTGCAGAAATCGACAAGGTGGCAACCTTGCAAGGCAGCGAGATCTGCCTGCAGCTAGGTTTGAGATCCAGCGACTTCCAGAGCAGGAGGAGAAGCTGGAGAAGGGAAGAAAGTGAAGTCAGGAGCAGATAGCTTGGGGATGTCGCTCAAACTAAGGTTATCAAGGAGTTGCTGAGTGCTGGTGGAGGGCTCGAGATGGTCGACCGTGGTGGCGACTTTCTCAACCGCTGGAGGTGGGTTGTTGGCTTGGAGGCTAGCGTCTTCTTTAGCTTTTTCAATTTCTTCTTCTTGGCAGGGGGCAGATCTCCAGCGACTTCACCTTCTTGTGGCCTTTTAGGCCTTGAAGGCTCGAAGAATCCCTCCAGTGCGGCCAAGCTCGCTTGGTATGCTTACTCGATAGATTTCGACATCGCATGCGAGTTCAAAATGCATGCCTCAAAGACCAGCCACTCCCCTATTTATATAGTTCAGCAGACATCCATCAGTGATGAGTAACTAAGGTACTCGGCCAAGCAGATCGCCGAATAAGTGTTGGATGATTCTTTCTGAGTTCCTACGTCGCTCGAAAAGAGTCTGGATTGTGTACAACCCATATTCGTCGGGGGTGGGCCCCTCCAGATCCAGGTCAGCAGAAGTCAAAGTCAGCAAGTCAAGACAGAGGTCAGAGTCAACGCACAAGGCTTTAGAAGACCTGGGCGAGTATGATGAGATTCCCTCGCATACTCGCCAGGTAGGCGACAAGGCCTGATACTAGCCCAACCAGGCGAGCTCCTCCATAGAAGTCGTCGGGGGTGGGGTGGGGGGGGGGTGGGCTATAAATAAGACCCACCCCTTCCCCTTGGATTTTCCTATAAATAGGATCCCATGGGTACGAGGAAGGGCACTTTGGAATCTCACCGAGATCTCTCGAACTCTTTTCTTGGACATCAGCTGAGCCTTTGGATTCCTTTTTCAGAGAGACTTAGTCGCGAGCTTGCTACTATCTTCTTTAGTCGTAGCTACTTAGTTACCAGCTTGTCTTCCTCGTACCCTGCTTGTCCATTTTTGGTTGTGGAAGGGTTGCTTTTCTAAGCTTTCAGGTACGTGGTGGGACCTTCCTGCCACAATGCCTGGGGTCTTGTTTGTTGTTAGTCTATTTCCTATTCCTAACCCTTTAGCTGTCTAGCCCGACCGTCGAGCCGGTAACCTTAGGCTGCCTTGATCCGAATTTTATGGTTGAGATTTTCCTGCCTTCAACAGTATGCTCATAATTCGAGAATCTCCACGGTCAAGGCTTGGATTACAAGTTTATAAATTATCTTTAACTTTCATTTCAAGACGCGTTTTAGTCAAGTTTAGTTCTCTTTCGTTGCTTTTATTGTAAGATGAGATTTTCATGTCTATTTATGATTATTCAAGTCTTAGTTTTTCATTCGTCACATTTCGCTTTAATCAAATCTCAGTTTTTAATTTCGATAAAATAATAGTTAGTTTTCTTGAAGTAGAAGTACTCGACAAATTCGTGATTTATACGACCTTAATATCTCTTTACATATCCTATGTTTTACATGATAGGTACGCTTTCCTTCATCGTAGATAGTGTTTAGAGAAAAATATCCTTTTTAATTTTTCTTATCTAGTTTTTGTGCCATTACTGGGAATTATTTTTGTCGATATTTTGAAAAGAGGAAGCGGTATTATTTTATCTTATCTCTTTCTTCCCCCCAGAAAAAATTATTATAATTAAATTCTTGAAAAGGAAGATTTAGAGTGTCATCTCATCGCATCTACTGGCACCTTGCGAGTCATTCACTGGGTAGACAAGGAGAAGTTCAAGACTAATTAAATCATAAAAATGTAACTTTCTTTATTTTTGTAAAATTTAAAATTTCAAAATCGAAATTTTTTTAAATATATAAAAAAACTATAAAACATATAATAATTTCTATAAATTTTTTTCTTTTGCTTTGTTATTTTGTTTTTCTCCCTTTTCTAACATGTTTTGTAGGTATTTGTGCCGCCACGCTTGTCCCAAAAATTAGGAGCGTGCCCTTTTCCTCATTTTTAATTTCTTTATTTTTGATGTACATATTCTTGTTCTTTTTTCCTTACACTTACAGTTCAATATTGGAGACAATGCTAAGTTTTAAGTATGGAGTGTTTCCCCCTTTGTATAAATATATATTTTTAAAAAAGTAATAAAATTATAAAACCCAAAACTTTTAAAAAAATTATTTTGCTTTTATTTTTTCTTTAGCACTTAAAAAATTTAAATCACAAGAAAATTTTATTTCAAAAAAATGATTTTACTTTGTTTTTATTTCCTAGTATTTATAAAGGAAGAAAAATCCAAAAATGATTATTACCCACAAAAATCCCCCCAAAAATTGAAAAACTTAAAAACTTCAAAAATATCATAAGCCCCTACCTAGCTTTTTGTAATTTCAAAATTTTGTTTTTGAGTTTATTTATAAGTGTTGTGGGTCGCTCAGTTTTTCCTCATTCTTGAGAAATCAGACCGCCTTAGCTTAGAATTACACCGGACCCGCAAACTGTCAAAGTAAATAACAGCAAATGACAATAGGCTTTCTGACGTGAAAACCCTGAAAATGGTGACAAATCACGTGGTTGGATCTGTGCCGAGCCAAAATTCACTAGTTCATTTGAGTTTAAAACGATTGAGATTTGATCTTGGAGGGCGGCATGTCGCTTCTCCGTTACAATTGCAAAGTACATAAAAGATGAAAAAGAAGCTAAGTACTTGGAGCCTCGATGGAAGCACTCTAACCTTGGAAATTTGGCTAAGTTCACAGAACCTTGATGGAAGCGTTCCGGCTTGGAGAATTCTTTAAGTCTTTGGAACTTTGGAGGGGTGCTCGCGTTACAGCGAAGCCTTGATGGGAGCACTCCCGTGGAGGCATATGTTCTGATTTGACGCTTGCTGGGCCCTTACCACAAAAAGAAGAGCAGAGCGGATTCCAAAGCGGTGGATCGACCCAAGTCCATGATCTCGCCGAAAATCTCAGAGCTCTCTCTTGCCTCTAGAGTTGCTTGTCTTTAAATGAAGGCCTGACGACCTATTTACAGTTTTCTTGAGGGTCATGATGGTAATTGTGCCGGAGTATAATTAGTGCTGGCGAATGACATTGCTCTATTTCAGTCACTTGGATCACCAAATTAGTGAGCCCCTGTTCTGGGACTCACGGGCAAGGCCATCGCCGGCTGAGGCTCTGCCCGCTCGCCGTTTGAGAACTCCCAGCGGGTTTGCCGTGGTCTAGAGAACCTGTCGGTGGGCGGCGAGCAGGCCGGCGGTGGCGGCAGTGCAAATTAAGAAAAAAATTTGAAATAAAAAGCTAGATCGGGAGAGGGAGGGGAAGCAGATGAGTGTTTTGGGTTTTTTTTTATAATGGCAGACAATGGCATACCATGATATGCCATGATCATACCACTAAATGGATGGTTGAGATTGTTTTGGGAGTGAAATTAACGGCTGGATTTTGTTGATTGGTCCTCCCGAGTTACATGGCAACTCACCCATACTTTTTTTAATATAGTATAGATATATATGTATATAAATTTATATATATATATATATATATATATATATATATATATATATATATATATATATATAAAACAATGCTCTTATCTTGGAGCACACCACACTTTCAATATTAGCTGCACGATCACCCATTGATCAAAGGCAACAGATTGTCCACTTAAAGCCGACAGATTGTCCTTTCTTAGCTCCTTCCTTCGCTCCTCTCCACGTTGGGAATTAGATCATGCGACCATACTTCTCTTCCGCTCCTCCTTCAGGGTTCTTTCTGTTCCTCTCCTCCCCGAAAATCTACGGCCTCCACCGAAATCCATTCGTCGCAACTCAAGGTCGCCAGTCACATTGCAGTCCTTTCTGCCTATCAAAAATACTTTATTTTGAATCTCCATCCCATTCCTCCTATCTCAGTCGGTAGCCCTTTTCACGACATTTCTCCCGCTCAGCTCGCGATGGCTCTTCTCACGCCCTACTTCGTGCATCGCCGCTTTTCCGTATTAAGCCGTCTGATTGCTAAGACTTCACACAGTAGAACATCATACCCGACCTCCTTTTCCTCACACGATGTCTAGGTCAAATGTGTTTTCCTCTTCCTGCTCGTTGCACCCTCTTCGTTCTTGCTGCTAACCACCTCTTTGTTCTCGCTATCATGTATCCATTTCCCTAGCATCCAAGACTCCACACAAGCAGAAATTCCTCACACAACTCCTATAGCTTCTTATTGGGGTTTCCATGTTTCTACAACTCCTCTCTGATTTGCTGTAGAAAAGGCAAGGCAAGGCCCGAAGGTTCACTTCTATTTCCCCCATTCAATGTATGTAGTTTTCTCTTTTTTTACTTGCAATTGTATGTAGTTTTATCCTTTATTTACTTGCAGATCTATTATATACATCATCAGAACATGTATTCCTAATATTCATTTTTATTTATCGGTGCATTCGATGCTCTATTCTTTTATTCGTTATCTTATTTACTATTGTATTTTTTTGTTGTTGTTGATTGATTAAGTGGGTGAATTATTATTAACTGAGTATTTTTTATTTATGCTGCCGACCAATATAAACGATCCAATCAAATCAGAATTGGAGACATTAATCTTACCTTTTGTAAAGCATCTGTTGGGTCTCAGTCGGTTTCCTCCCCATCGAGGGATTACGTGTTCTCAAAGCCTTCAAACATCAGGTCTTTCCTTGAAGGATCTCTGTCGCTGGATGTTCATATTTGGCTTCGCCAACAACCGGTTGAAATTTATTTAGATTCATTTACTGTTATGAACACCTGGTCATGACGTTATATTTTGACTAAAATATGTGTATCGTAATTATTATATTTTAATATAAAATATATATATTTTCTCTAAATTTGATATTGTATAGTTTGTTATTTTTATTTTTATATAATTCCCACTAATATTATTTTATTTTATTTTATGACAGGTCTGGGGGATTTTGGCATGACTCGACGTAAAAGCCCGCTATCAACTTTTTTACGTAAACATATTCCCATGCAAATTTCTTCATGCATGACCACCTTTCTCATGCATGAAATATTTATCATTTCAATACATGTTGTCACCTCACCATGCTTCCAAATAATATTCTTATGCATGAAATATTGCATATTTAAATCCATGATTTTTCATTTATTTCATGTATGCATTTTCATGTGGTCGGCCCCTTTCTTTCTCTCTCTACTTTATTTTGATCTTCAAATTAAACCATGGTAGCTGACCATCCTTCTTCCCTTCTCCATTTTCTCTCCTTCCCTTTTAATTCATAACGTTTAGCCACACTCTCTCCTCCACCTCCTCATATTCCCCAATTAATTCCTCCACATGCATGAAATATTTCATCATTTAATTCATGTGGCTGACCCTTCCTATTCCCTTCTATTCATTGCACTTGGTCACCCTTCATCTCATCTCCCCTCTCTTCCACTTCCACTCTTTAATTCCCTCTTTATATGGCCGCCCCCTCGGTCTCTTCATTTTCTCATCTCTTCTAGATTCTTCTATGATGGCTATAAAAGGAGTAAGGATTCAAGGCTTTGGAGGTTAGAAGGAAGACATCAAGTTCAAGTTTTCAAGAGAGAGTTAGAGAGTTCTATTTTCTTGTATGAGTGCTACATGTTGAGCTTTTTATTTTAGAAGTTATTTCATGAATATTTTTTTCTTTCTCTAAAGTTTTAGTTTGTCTTATTTTAATTTTATACTTTTTTTTATATAAATGAAAATGATTATTTCTTCTCCTATTATTTTTGTTTCTTTTATTATTATGAGTAACTAATCACTTTCTTATACTTGATTGATTAGTATTTGAATGAATATTAAATCATAATCTATCATCTCTAATTTTTAGAAGTTTTCGTTTTGATTTATTTCCGATTTATTTTTGGTGGCGAGTTTATATGACTAGTATATAAATTTCATTATCCGATTGACGTCTTAGTGACAGAGAATATCGTGGATACCATAGATCGCTCGAAAATAAAGAGATATGAATATTTTCTTTGAGAATTGAAAATATCAAGTCTTTTGGATTGTGGATTAGTTTTATTACGATGTTAATTTATTTTAAATTTTAAGAGATTATATTTGAAGTACTATTAAAATTAGACGGTAGTCGACTCTAGTGAGATTCAATCTTATTTTTCAATTCTCTAATCAAAACATAATTTTTAAGAATTAGATCGCATCTTTTATGATCAGATTCCCCAAAACACCAAATCAAGTGCTAAGGCTTTTTAATCTTGAATTGTTTCTATTACTACTTTTCAATCTACAACCTTTAAGCTTTCGAAAAACAAAACCAAATTTTCATCCGATAAATTAATATAAATTTTGCGTGAGTTTGATTCATCGTCAGGTTCCGGGCAAATACGACATATTTCCTATGTTAACCCAGAAATCGACGATCCTCTCCCAAGGTAGTTAGCTCGCAAGCCACGGCCTGTTCCAAGTTCCCCCAGGAGGTCGCGACCTGTCTCTGCCCTCTTTTTGGGCTGGGCGGATAGACTTCTCTATCCGCTCAGGCTGCGCGGCTAGGGCAGTCTCCTCTGCCTGACCACCTAGGTCACGTAGTTGTTGTGTCCTATAGGGGTGCGTACTGCTCACACAATGCGTCCATGCAGGCCGCGCGGTAAGTTTAGCTAACCGCGCAGTAGTTCTCTCTATTCCAATAGGTGCGGACTGCCCAGCTAGGCGGTGGACTCAGACCTCCGCGCGGTAACCACAGACTCGTATTCCAGGAATCTGCCCAGTCCGTATAGACCCATCTGATCAATGGAGGTAAGCTTCAGCTTGCCGTGTCCGCCCGGCAGCAGACACAGCCTACCCGTCTCTATTCGAAATAGGCAGTTTCAAGTTCTGTGTCCGCCTAGCAGAGGCGGACTACTCCCCTGTCTGCCCAACGATAAGCTGATTGTACTCTGGCCCAACCATTGGGAGAATCCTCCAAGTCGCCCAGTAGTAGGGGCGACCTGCCCCTTCAGTCTGCCAGCTGTCCAGTCGACATCGACGACCTGCCATCTATCAGCCAGCAGGTTGCAGACTCTGTCTCAGGGTGGTGGACTTGCTCTGCCTCCCAGAAGTAGGCGGGCTCCCCGTCAAGCCGCACATCACATCACAGACTCAACATCAGTCTGCCAGAAGGTGGCGGAATACTCATCTAGCAACGGAGGTAGATTCACTCAATCCGCATTGTACCAGGCAGACTCTTCGCGCAGTCCACTAGAGGCAGCTTCAGCTTCCCAGCATCGGCTTCTTCCCAGCAGCAGGTGAACAACTCCTTGGCTCGCACAGCATGCCGCAGGCTTGGTCCCAGCTCGCCCGTACCATTGGGGTGACGTCAAAAAGCCCAGTTTAGGAGGTCACCACCTTGAGCCTAAAAAAGGCCCACATGACTCTCATTTGAGGATGACAGCCATCGCATCAAACCATACAGACACCACTTCTTATCCACTAACTCTTCTCGCAGACTGACCGCCTGTCCGCGCGGCCTCAAAGGTTGAGCCTTGCGGTCTAGCCCCAGAACTTGGCTCCTCCGGCAGCCTATCCCACCGACCTCTGTGGTCTTCCTTGCCTGATCGCGCAGTCTGCTTGGCCTAAGACAACGAGCTACGGGATCAGTAGTCTGCGCAGTCTGCTGACTTGTTTGCCCAGTCCGCGCGACCTCTGGCAAACTCTTCTTTCTATCCGCCAGCTTCCCCTTGTACCCTTTATATTTTTCATGTAAAGGAGCAACTCAAGCTGTAACACTGATTCATAATCAATGAAAGCCCGTCGAAAGGGTGGAATTTAAGCCTCGGTGGGTGAAGTCTGCTGTTGTCGCTGCTATCAGCCCCTCTTCTTCTCTCCTCCTCCTCTCTCGGCATCAACCTCTAATCCTAACCGTCAAAGTAACTGACTTCTCGATAGTTCCTCATTAACCTCCTCCATCATCCCCACTTGTTCTGTAAATGTTTACTTTAGGATATAAAGTGATCTAGAAGGGGGTGAATATGTCAAATTTTAAATATGGCTCCCTTTTCTTTAATCAGAATACTGTTTTAAATAAAGTGAGTTACTTATTATCATAAACTAAATAGCAATCAACAAATTTAACAAGGCACAACACATCAGCACACACAACACAATGCACACAGATTTATCGTGGTTCCCTAATTTATGGGTACATCCACTTTCCTCATTCGCCTATCTAGTAATGGACTAGATTCGGCCAAACTTCGCCTCTTTCCTTTACTCAGATCAAGAGATCTTACAGCTGAGAGCCCACGCGGCTCCTACAAATCAGACTTCACAAGTATTACCACTCAGATCACCAAGAACCTACACCTCAAGTTCTTCCCAAGAACTCTATCTCAAAAAGAATCCTCACTCCTACTTCTCAGGCAACAAATGCCCTACAACTCAGAGAATTTTCAACTTCTACTGTACAACCCCATATTCGCTGAGCCAGACCAGGAGGCACAAACGGTCAGACAGGCCAGCAGGAGAAGTTCTCGCCCAGGTAGGCGGGAACGTTTGCGCTAAGCGATAAGCTCCCGCCACATATGAGCTCTCGCCCGCAAGGCGCCCCGTATTCGTCGAGCCTAGATCAGCGAGCGCAGCCAAATCGTCGAACGAAGATCAACGCGCGAACGCTTGCGCCAGCCCCAGATCGTCTTGAAGAAACTCTCGCCTATAGGAAGGCGAGACTGTTTCCGCCAGGCTCTGACAGAAGGTTCTCGGCTCGGGGCTCTCGCCGAGTGGGGCCCAGGGCCTTAGGAAGAATGTCCTAATTGTCCTCAGGAGAAATTACTTCAGTACCCTCAGAAAAACAGCGGGATTCGGCTATTGGCAGACCAACTAGGGGCTTTTCAGTAAATTCAGGACAGCAAAATGCTATAAATAGACCCATAAGGGCTCCTTAGAGAGCAAGCTATCATTGTCTCTCAAAATTTCAGTGCTTTCTGAGGAGCTCCTGGCCCAGCTTTGGCTTTGGAGGGGAAGCTCTCAGAGATCTTCCGGGTGTGAGGTGGGACCTCCCTGCTGAGGCTATAGGGTCAGTCTTAGGACCTTTGAATCCAGTTAAGGGTTGAGACTTGAGAGAAGTAGGTTTTGGCCGCCCCCCCTTTTTTCTTCGAACTCCAGTTGAGGTCATATTTGGCTTCAACAGTTCTGGTGCGGTGAGCGTGGAAGGCAGCCGATTCAAGAAAGCCTCGAGTTTTGTCCCATGGCTGGAGGTGAAGGTGAAGGGTCAGGTTCTGGAGGATCCCCCACCCGGGGAGAGGAAGCAACGAAGAGGATGCTGGATGAGTTCAGGCGAGAGGTCTTGCAAACAATCAGTTTAGCCTTCTCGGCGAGAGGCGAGTGGGCCACCCCTCAGGTCCCAATAGAAGAGGTCCCGCTCTTGGGCGAGAATGCCCCAGGGCAGCGCCCAGGAAAGGAGGTCCCGGGCGAGGCTGGCGAGAGAGATGTGGCGGCGCGGGAACTCTTCCCAGGCCAGAGCCAGCGCCCGGGCAAGGAGGCGCTGACGGATCTGGGCGAGAAGGAAGCAGCGGTGCGGGAGCTCTTCCCGGGGCACGGTCTTGCGGATCGGGCCAGCCAGCCGAGGCCGCGGGACGTGCCCTCTCTCCAGGCAGGAGGCGAGAGCCCCTTTAGCGAGCTCATCATCTCGGCTCCGGTGCCAGAGGGGTTCCGGGAGCCCGACATGTCCTACTACTCGGGGAAGGATGACCCGGTATAGCATGTACAATGGTTTGAGGACGTTGTGTCGATATGGCAGATGACGGACGCCTTCAAGTGCCGGCTGTTTGCCATCACATTGAAAGAGAAGGCTCGGGACTGGTTCCACCAGTTGCCAGCCAGGTCAATCTACTGTTTTGAAGATCTGCGGAGAAGTTTCCTATTGAGGTTCTCATCCTCAAAGAAGCGGAAGAAGGAAGCGGAGTGCCTGTTTGCGGTGAGGCAGATGCCGGACGAGACGCTGGGTCACTATGTCGACCGTTTCAGGAGGAGATCCTTTTGGTCCAGGAGGTTCCAGGGTACGCGCTGATGCTGGCCTTCACCCTGGGGTTGAGACCGGGATTTTTTAGCATGGAGTTGAAGAGGGTGCCACCCCTCTCCTTTGAGGAGCTCATGGAGAGGGCGGCAAAGGAGATTGACTTCGAGAGAGCAAACCCAGCATTCGCCAGGAAGTTGGCCAAGCTAGCAGAGGATGACGGAAAGGAACCAGCAGCAGGAAGACAGAAGGAGCCGAGTGAACAAAGGGAGCAAAGGGAAGAAAGGAGAAGGGAGGAGCCCCGAAGGTTTGGGCAGCAGCAGGGTTGGGGGGCCCGGGAGCCGAACAACCGGTTAGGTTGGAGGCCCCAGGAGGGTCGCCCCCAGGGCCCAGGAGAAGTCTATCAGGGGAGGGATAACCTGCGGGAGCCCCGGAGGTTTGATCGACCGGCATGGAGGCAGGAACCGAGGGGTCGTCCCGCACCACCGCAGGAGGCCATGGAAGTAGGAAGGGGGAGAGGAGCAGCCAGAGGAGCTCGAGGAGGAGGTAGAAGAGGAAGGGGAGACGACAGAAGGGGCGGGGGGGGGGGGGGGGGGGGGCGTTGCTCTTTTGTGACTTCCACCAGGAGGAAGGTCACGCGACGACTACCTGTCCGGAATTCTTAGAGTTAAGAGAAGCGAGAGGAGTAGGGAGGAACAATCCACCGGTAAGGATAGTGGAGGTGCAGCAAGGCGAGGCGGAAGATAGGTGTGAAGATCGGGTGGATGTAGGAACCCGGGGGGGAATCAGGATGATTCACGGAGGAGTGGGGATTGAGGCAACCTGCAAGGGGAGCCTGCAAACCATGTACCGAAGGGGGGTGGCCTCCACCTCCCAGGTCCCCCCACCAGAAGAAAAGATCACTTTCTCATTCAGCAGACATGCCAGACTATGAGGATCCATTCTGTGACGCCCTGGTGATCCAGACGGCGGTGGAAAATTATACGGTCTCGAGGATACTGGTGGATAACAGGAGCTCAGTAAATGTCATCTTCAAGAAGGCCTTTGATGAGATGAGGGTCTTGGCGTCGGATGGACCTCTGTTTGGGTTCTCCGGAGAGAGGAAAGAGGTAGAAGGAGGAGTAGGGTTACACGTAAGGTTGGGGGGCATGTCACGGAACTGTAGGTTCGTGATCGTGGACGCCCCGAGCAGCTACAATGCCATCTTTGGGCGTCCCCTCATAAGCGCCTTTCACTGCATCCCCTCCTCGTTCCATCAGTGCCTCAAGTTCAACAATGGGGGGGGGGGGGGGTGCAGGTCAGGGTAGGAGGGGACACGAAGGTGGCAAGGCAATGTTACGTTACGACAGTCAACACCATTTCATGGATGGCGGAGGCAGAAGAGTTGGAGATAGAGATGGCAGCCCTAGAGGAGGTTGTGGGGGAAGAGGAGATGGTCCTAGAGGAGGTAAGAAAGATAGCTGGGGAGGAAGCCAGAGAAGAGGAGACTGAGAAGATGCAAGGGGATGTGCAGGTGGTCCGAGGATACGAGGGGCAGGAGAGCCCGGAAGGGGCGATGGAAGTAGGAGAGCAAGCGGCAGGAGGAATTGAGGGAGAGGCCCCGAGGGGCGTAGGAGTCGAGCAACAGCAGGAGGGGCTGGTAGAAGTTGTGGAGATTGAGGAGGAGGGAGAAAGAGGAGAGCTGGGGCTGGAGAAAGAGGCAAGGATAGGTTGGGAGCAGTCGCGGCTGGAGCCGGCTGAAGAAGTGGTGGAGATGGAGGTCTTCACCAGAGCAGGAAAAATACAAAGGGTGTGGGTCAGTGGGGGCTTGAGTCTCGAGGACCGGGAGCAGGTGCGGGCTTGCATTCAAAGCAACGTCGACATCTTCGCTTGGAGCGCGGCGGACATGCCGGGCATCGACGCCGACGTAGCCTGCCACCGCCTAAACTTGGACCCCCGCACTCGCCCCATTCGTCAGAAGATGAGAGCCATCGCCACCAAGCTGGAGGAGCCCATTCGCAAGGAGTTCAAGAAGCTCCTGGAGGCAGGCTTCATCTCAGAGATCCAGTATCCAGGCTGGATCTCCAATGTGGTAATGGTAAAGAAGGGAGGTGGTAAATGGAGAATGTGTATTGACTTTTCTTTGTTGAATAAATCATGCCCTAAGGATTGCTACCCCCTGCCTCGGATCGACGCGCTGGTTGATTCAGCCGTCGGTTTTTCTGTCATGAGCTTTTTAGATGCTTTTTCAGGTTATCACCAGATCCGAATGCACCCTCCTGACACCAAGGATGTTTCCTTCATCACGAGGGAGGGATGCTTCAGTTACAAGATGATGCCCTTTGGATTAAAGAATGCAGGGGCTACCTATCAGCGCATGATGGATCGGGTCTTCCGGGATCAGAGGGGAAGAAACTTGGAGGTCTACGTCGACGACCTAATGATCAAAAGCAAGTGCATGGTTTCACACCTGCAAGATCTGGAGGAAACATTCGCCACCCTGAGAAGGTTCAAAATGAGGTTGAACCCCTTGAAGTGTGTCTTCGGGGCCAGCCGCGGGAAGTTCCTCGGGCATCTTCTGACTCCGGCGGGGGTAGAGCCCAACCCGGACAAAGTCAAGGCCATTCTGGATTTGGAGTCACCTTGCGATGCCAAGGAGGTCCAGCGCTTGACAGGCAAGCTGGCTGGGCTAAGCAGGTTCCTCTCCAGGGCAGGAGATAAGTGTTCTTCAATCTTTAAAGTGCTGCGGGGAAATCAAAGGTTCGAATGGACATCCGAGTGCGAAGAGGCCTTCCAAGGGCTAAAGAGACAACTCTCTCAAGCTCCTCTCCTTCAGAGCCCAAAGGAAGGAGAGGACCTGACCTTGTACCTCGGGGTAGGAGCAGAGGCGGTGAGCTCCGTCCTAGTGAGGGAAGAAGGAAAGAAGCAGCTGCCCATCTACTACGTCAGCCGGATATTGAGGAAAGAGGAGCTTCGCTACCCCATCCTGGAAAAGCTCGCTTATTCCTTGGTCATCTCGGCTAGAAAACTCTGGCCGTACTTTCAAGCGCATTCGATTAGGGTGGTGACCGACCACCCTCTTCGCAAGATCTTCGAAGGAGTGGAGCACTCGGGGAGGCTGGCTAAGTGGTCCATTGAGCTAAGCGAGTTCGACATCTCCTTTGTCCCAAGGCTCTCCATCAAGGCACAGGCAGTGGCGGACTTCCTAGCAGACTACGTTGTTGAGGTCGAGGGGGGAGAGCAGCAACCGCGAGAAACATGGAAGTTGGTGGTTGATGGGGCCTTAGGAAGGCACTCCCTAGGGGCAGGGGTGGTGTTGACAAGTCCCCAGGGGGTAACCATAGAGCAAGCGGTCATTCTACATTTCCCCTTGACCAACAATCAAGCGGAATATGAGGCCGTGATCGCCGGCCTCCACCTGGCAAAGGAGCTGGAGATTCAGGATATGGAGGTTTTCACTGATTCAAAGGTAGTAGCATCGCACATCCGGGGAGAATTTGAAGCTCGTGAGCCAACCCTCATCAGATACCTCTCCAAGGTAAGGGCGATCATCGGAGGATTCCGGTCATTCTCAATTCAACATGTTCCAAGGGAAGAAAGTGTGGCGGCCGATCGACTAGCCAAGTTCGGACCTCACGGGGGAGGGACCTTGACGGAGCTATTCCGACCGGCTATCGAGGAAGGAGAGTTGATGCTGGTGGATCGGCAACCCTCGTGGGTGGATCCCTTTGTGACCTTCCTGACCACCGGTGAACTGCCTGAGGGGACCAAGATCGGGAGAAGCTTCAAGCGCAAAGCGGCTCACTACTTGATGATGGAGGGGGGTCTGCATCGTAAGATGTTGTCAGGGCTCCTAGCTAGATGTGTGACCGAAGAAGAGATCCCGAAGATATTAAGGGAGGTGCACTCGGGTGAGTGCGGCAGTCACTCTGGAGGAAGGACGCTGGAGGCAAGGGTGGTCAGACAGGGGTACTTCTGGCCCACCCTAAGGAAGGATGCAATGGAATTTGTGAGGAGATGTCAAAAATGTCAGCTCTACGCCCCCCTTCAGCTCTTGGCAGCTCAGAGGCTCCGGAGTATCACGGCGCCGTGGCCATTCGCTATCTGGGGAATGGACTTAGTTGGACCCTTTCCTCCGGCTAGTGGGCAGAGGAGGTTCCTCTTGGTCATGGTCGATTATTTCTCGAAGTGGCTAGAGGTTAAAGCCTTAGCCAAGGTCACCTCGCAGGTCATAAGGAATTTCGTCTGGGGGGAAATCATTTGTAGACATGGGTTGCCCCAAGCAATAGTAACCGATAACGGCCCCCAGTTTGCCAGCGAGGAGTTCATCAGCTTCTGCACTCAATTGTGGATAGATCTCCGGTTTGTCTCCGTCCATCACCCTCGGAGTAACGGCGAAGTGGAGGCAGCAAACAAAATCATTGTAAACTTACTAAGAAAAAAGGTGGAGAACTTAAAGGGGAATTGGGTGGAGCATCTCCCGTCGGTCCTGTGGGCACTACGAACGACTTCGAACACGGCCACCGGTGAGACCCCCTTCAAGCTCTCTCATGGGTGTGAAGCCGTCCTACCAGTGGAGTTCGAGGTCCGGTCCCCGCGAGTCATAGCCGCGGGCGAAGGGGACGAGGCTTGGAGGGTGGAGAATGAAGAGGGGCAACGCCTCTCGTTAGATATGGTGGAGGAACTGCGAGACGTGGCGGCTATCAGGCAAGAAGAGATCAAGCGACGGATGGCCAAGCATTTTGATAAGCATGTCAGGGTCAACCAGTTCGCTGAAGGGGATCTGGTGCTGAGAAAGGTTGACGCGGCAGGAAGGTCGGCTCCTGTGGGTAAGCTCCACCCGAACTGGGAAGGTCCATACATTGTGAAGGAAGTCCTCAGAACGGGGGGATACTACCTCCAGGACGTGGAGGGAAGAGCCCTAAGCCACACTTGGAGTGGTAATGATCTAAAACGCTTCTACCCCTGAGGGGGAGGGATGTAACCATGTATTTCAAAAATAAATTTATTATACTATATCAAGTGGCTTTTTCTTAACTGTTGCCAAGTTTTTCATAATATGACGTGATCATTCGTTTTGTAGCACCCCGAGCTCGGCTTGGCCCCAGGTAGACCCGCTGCGCAGGCTCTCACCTAGCTGGCAGGTCCGTAGTCTCGCCTGTGGGGGATAGGTTTGGTTGGTTTGAGATCTTCATCGGCACCCTGAGCTCAGCTCGGCCCCAGGTAGACCCGCTGCGCAGGCTCTCACCTAGCTGGCAGGTCCATAGGCTCGCCTGTGGGGGATAGGTTTGGTTGGTTTGAGATCTTCATCGGCACCCCGAGCTCGGCTCGGCCCCAGGTAGACCCGCTGCGCAGGCTCTCATCTAGCTGGCAGGTCCATAGGCTCGCCTGTGGGGGATAGGTTTGGTTGGCTTGAGATCTTCATCGGCACCCCGAGCTCGGCTCGGCCCCAGGTAGACCCGCTGCGCAGGCTCTCACCTAGCTGGCAGGTCCGTAGGCTCGCCTGTGGGGGATAGGTTTGGTTGGTTTGAGATCTTCATCGGCACCCCGAGCTCGGCTCGGCCCCAGGTAGACCCGCTGCGCAGGCTCTCACCTAGCTGGCAGGTCCATAGGCTCGCCTCTGGGGGATAGGTTTGGTTGGTTTGAGATCTTCATCGGCACCCCGAGCTCGGCTCGGCCCCAGGTAGACCCGCTGCGCAGGCTCTCATCTAGCTGGCAGGTCCATAGGCTCGCCTGTGGGGGATAGGTTTGGTTGGTTTGAGATCTTCATCGGCACCCCGAGCTCGGCTCGGCCCCAGGTAGACCCGCTGCGCAGGCTCTCATCTAGCTGGCAGGTCCGTAGGCTCGCCTGTGGGGGATAGGTTGGGTTGGTTTGAGATCTTCATCGGCACCCCGAGCTCGGCTCGGCCCCAGGTAGACCCGCTGCGCAGGCTCTCACCAAGCTGGCAGGTCCGTATTCTCGCCTGTGGGGGATAGGTTTGGTTGGTTTGAGATCTTCATCAGAACCCCGAGCTCGGCTCGGCCCCAGGTAGACCCGCTGCGCAGGCTCTCATCTAGCTGGCAGGTCCGTAGGCTCGCATGTGGGGGATAGGTTTGGTTGGCTTGAGATCTTCATCGTCACCCTGAACTCGGCTCGGCCCCAGGTAGACCCGCTGCGTAGGCTCTCACCTAGCTGGCAGGTCCGTAGGCTCGCCTGTGGGGGATAGGTTTGGTTGGTTTGAGATCTTCATCGGCACCCCGAGTTCGGCTCGGCCACAGGTAGACCCGCTGCGCAGGCTCTGACCTAGCTGGCAGGTCCGTAGGATCGCCTGTGGGGGATAGGTTTGGTTGGTTTGAGATCTTCATCGGCACCCCGAGATCGGCTCGGCCCCAGGTAGACCCGCTGCGCAGGCTCTCATCTAGCTGGCAGGTCCGTAGGCTCGCTTGTGGGGGATAGGTTTGGTTGGTTTGAGATCTTCATCGGCACCCCGAGCTCGGCTCGGCCCCAGGTAGACCCGCTGCGCAGGCTCTCATCTAGCTGGCAGGTCCGTAGGCTCGCCTGTGGGGGATAGGTTTGGTTGGTTTGAGATCTTCATCGGCACCCCGAGCTCGGCTCGGCCCCTGGTAGACCCGCTGCGGAGGCTCTCATCTAGCTGGCAGGTCCATAGGCTCGCCTGTGGGGGATAGGTTTGGTTGGCTTGAGATCTTCATCGGTACCCCGAGCTCGGCTCGGCCCCAGGTAGACCCGCTGCGCAGGCTCTCATCTAGCTAGCAGGTCCGTAGGCTCGCCTATGGGGGATAGGTTTGGTTTGGTTTGGACAAGGCAGGAGGCGCATTGGGAATACAAAATGAAAAAGATAGGATAGGTCTCGGTAGGGATAGATCTCGGCAGGGAAGTCCCCGTCAAAGAGATCTCGCAGTGGGGGGGCTTTCGCCAAGAAGACTCTTAACATTCTCAAACAAATGTGCGGGATCGTTAGGCAACAGTCCAGAAGGGACTCATGCAGGCTAAAGAGCACGGTTCCGTCCCAAGGGTGCGCGAGCCACGCTTCCGTCTGGCAGTTCGCAGCAGGTTCCCGCCTAAGGATTCACGCAGGATCCCGCTGATCCATCTCTAGGGAAGGCTATCTTAAGACGACCAAGGGCCTCGACGGAAGCACGCACAGACAACATCCGACCACAACAATTACATCAGGCGCATTCGCAATAACGGAGCGAGATATTTACAAATAAAAACATTTGCATTAAATATATTAAAAGGACAAACTAGTAACGTTTCACGTTTACATTAAGGCGGAAGAAAAAAGTAGAGGCGAAAAGGAAAAGAAGAGGAGGCCCCTCACGGAGACAAGCTATACCCCTCCGAGCTCCCGCTTGAGCTCCCGCTGGAGCTCTCGCCGGAGCTCTCCCCGGAGGTCTCGCCACCCGCCGCAGGGGACTTCGGGACGTCCGAGGGTGGGGTATCAGGGGCGCCCTGGGGCTTTGGAATGGGCTCGAAGAGCCATGGAACAAGCTGTTGAGCAGTGATGTCTTTGCCCCTCCCGTCCCAGCAGTTGATGTCTCGCAGCATCTTTAGCGTCAACTTTACTGTGGCTTGCGCGTTCCCCTGGAGCAGCTTGTCAATGTCATAAGCCGAGTAATACTGGCTCTTCAATCTCTCGTCCAATGGAGGGGCTGCACTCGCCTCGAGGCGCGCGAACTGCTCCCGCAGGAGAACGTTGTCGTATCGGGCCTGGGACAGCTCCTCGCGAAGTGCGGCTTGGGCGGAATCCTGAACGGCGGAAGGTTAGCATAAGAGAAGAGTTAGGGAGGCGAGAACAAGTGATTCTGAAAGGTCTCGCTTACCCCTTCCACTTGGCGCGAGGATAACATTTGCTGGGCCTCGGCCAGCTCCTTGGCCAGAGAGGCCGCCTGAGCCACCGCATCGTCCCTGGCCTTGAACATGTCCTGAAAGTTACGGTCTATCGTGATGCTCCGGCGGGCACACATGTGCGCAAGCTCCAGCCCACGCATCAGGGCGCAGGTGGAGTCGTAGGCCAGCAGCCGGGTCGACATCCTGTCGTAGACGCTAGCGTCCTCCCGGCTGCAGAGGCAATAACCTAGGGTGAAAGCCTCGCTGGTGACCTCGTCTCGCTCTGCCCAGCTTGGCAGGAGGGACGAGATCGAGACCTTGTTGGCATCGGGATCCCACTGCAGCAGTGGCTTGTTTTCCGCGTCCAGGCACCTCATGCTGAGACCGAAGTTGCGATGACCTCGCGGCACCTCTTCAGACAGGGCCTGGCCGGAGGTCCCGGCGGCGGCACCCTCGCTCTCTGCGGCACCAAGGGCCTGAGGGTTCTCGGCAGGGGTCTCGGGACCGCCCCTGGAGGCGGCAATCTTGCTAACGGCCTGCAAGACCTCCTCGAAGGAGCGGCCTGCGGGGAGAGGTTGGGTCGGCGGCACCACAACAGCCTTGCCCTTCTCGGTATCCGTTGTCTTGGGTCTCTTAATTGATTGAGGCGCGGGGGCACCGGGCTTTCGCTTCGCGGCACCGCTTGAAGAAGGAGGACCCGACTCTTTTCGGCAGGCTTGGGCAGCGGCTTTCGCAAGAGCCAGCGGGTCCTTAGGAGGTTGACTCCCTCCAGCACGAGCCTCGTCGAAAGGCTGGCGTAGGGGGATCTCGCACTCTCCTGCGAAAATAATGACAATAAGTCCCGACCTTGGAAAAGACAAGTAAAAGACAGATAGAGGCGAGACCCTACCTTCTCCCGGAAGTACAGGGGAGAGAGAATCGACGTCTCGCCAGAGGTAGAGGACGTCGAAGTCCTTGGTTCCGAAGAACTCAAGGAGGGCGCTCTCGCGCGAGCCCAAGGAGGGAGGCTTATAGGCGGCATCCTCGTATTGGATGGGGGCAAGGGGTACGTTCCCGAAGTCGCCAGAAACGTAGATGAACCTCTCGCCCCAGTGATGGTGCTTGTTAGCGAGACCGATCGTCTTCAGCAGTTGCCCGGAGAAGAACACCACGTCTCCTTTCGCGCGGAAAGTAAATAGCTTGCGGAAGATCGGCAAGCTAAACTCGATCCTCTCGGACCGCATATAACATATGAATGTCATGAGAATCGCCACTGAGTTAGGGTTCAGCTGCGCGGGAACCACCCCGTAATATCGGAGGGCCTGCCGCATCTCAGGCCACAGCGGGAGGCGGAAGCCCACCTCGAAGTGTTCGATGGGGATGGAGAGCTCCCCCTCCCCCGCGGAGTTCACCTTGTCGTGATTGCCCGGGTTCCGCGCGGTGAAGCCGGCGGGAACGTGTTGAGCCTTGATCAGGTTGAACTCATCCACGGTAAGGGTGCAGGAAGGGAAAAGATACTTTTGGAAAGCTTCCGCGCTATTGGATCGTCCTTCACTTCCGCCCGGCATCACGAAAAAGTTTGAAGGCGAGATCTACGAGAAGAGGGCGAGAGCGAGAACGGCGCGAGAACGAAAGTAGAAGACGGAGACGGGCGAGAGCTTTGGAGAAACCGCGAGTGCAACAGGAGAGGAGAGAGACTGGAATCGGAGAAATGAATGTGGTAGGTGAGCCTCCTATTTATAGAAAATCGTGGTAATGATGGCTGTTTTCAGAAAGGCGGCGGGGGTACAGCCGGCGCGTCCTAGGTCAGCGACGCTTCGTTTTTCCCGCCCGAGTCTGATAGTGACCGATTGACTAAGTGACTAGCGCAAACGTTGCGAGATGTCATGCGACGGGCAAGGTATGCGGAAACGAGGTGGCTCTCGCCACCCAAGGACCCGGGAAAATAACTCATACGCATACAAAAGTATTAAAACCGAGTTATTGCTCTCGCTGAGCGAGAACGGGATAAAATAATAAGCGATAAAGTGCAGAATCATTAGTTACAACTCTATGCAAGTAAATAAGGGTACATCAGAGAGGGGAAGGCCTGGGGTAGAGGAGGGGAGGTCTCGCGCTTCAGTATGGCTCCCAGCGCCATTTCCCTTGCTCCACCGCCATTTTCCTCGGTCCCGCAGCTTGGTCCGGGGCGGCGCTTGCGGGTTGAAGTAGGACGACAGGACGCTGCATCCCAGGTCAACCCGGCGGGACAGATCCCCGATGCGCTCGATGCACCTCTCAGGTGAGGATCCAGCGGTAGCTCCCCCTGGCCGATCCATCTCGCCGATAAGGTAATCCCGCTCCAGGGTCTCTAGCCTCTTCTCCACTGATAGGCGGAACTCTTTGGCCGCAAGGTCGCGGACCCGTTCTCGCCGAATGAGCTTCGACAGAACGGCGGCGACCTTCTTCCCCCGTCTTTTCGCGCTCCCGGCACCCGTCAGGATCTCCTCCATCTCGTCAGATGAAGGGAAGGGAGAGCTCTCGCCATCTTCTCCCTCTCTTTCTTCTTCTTCTTCTTCGTCTTCTTCCTCTACCTCAGCGCCAAGCCGCGAGCCCATGTCCCCTGTCAAAAGAATCCCCATTTTAGCAGGAGCTAAAGGATAGCTACGATAAAATTTCCGTATACCTTCAGAGTGACGAGGCCCCCCGGTCGACGGCAGGCGAGAAGGCCCAGCCCCCCCCCCCCCCCCCAGCTCCAAAGAGGAGGTGGATTGGCTTTCCTTTTCCTGGGGGGGGGGGGGTAAACTTTGCGAATGGTGATCCCGGCTTGGTCAGGAGCGGGGGAGCGGGTCTCCTTTCCCGCAGGAGGGCTAGCGTCTAACAAAGGCACGGAGATCTCGGCATTATTTCCTCCCGCCAATAGGGAGGAATCAACCGCATGGGCAGACTAATTCGCAGCTCTCGCCCCACTCTCCCGGGTGGCAAGATCTGGAGGTGCGGAAACCGACGCTGCGAGAAATGAGGTCAGCACTTAAAAATTTAAGTTTAGGGCGAGAGGGGAACCGTTACCTGCGATGTTCGGGTCAGGTGGAGGGGCCACCTCTGGAACTCGCGGTTGATCATCGTGACGGCTAGAGGGTGGATCCAAGGGTTCTCGCGGGGACGCGGCAGCGTCGGGAACCGTCTCCTGCGAGAGGTATCACGTTAAACGACTGAACAACTGGTTTTTAGTAATTGGTACATCGGGCTTACCTTCCGCGGCGAGGGGCCGTCCGCGCGACTAGGGGTCGGGGTGGGCGGGCTCCTGTTCTCGCGGGACAGGTCCCGCTGAACCACCTTCGCCTTCTTCTTCTTCTTCTTAGGCAGAGAAGGCTCAGCAGCCGACGATTGTCTCGCTAGCCATGGGGCAACCAGGGCGCTGTTAGCCCTAGCTCGCGCCTGTGCCGCGTTAATGCGGTCCTGCAGATCCTGCGGAAGCGGTTTGTCGGCACGCTTGGAAGGCATAGCGAGAGAAGGCGAGAGCTCAGGGGGAGAATGACGACTCGAGGGAAGTATTATGGCCGTCTATCGACACACATATTTATAGGCACCGTACGGCCCACCGAAAGATTCCCTGATGTTGACACGTGATCAACGAATATTTTTGGGTTGGACATGTCTTTTCGAGCGCAGAGCTAGCTCAAAAAGAGCGGGGATTGTGTACAACCTCATATTCGCTGAGCCAGACCAGGAGGCACAAACGGTCAGACAGGCCAGCAGGAGAAGTTCTCGCCCAGGTAGGCGGGATCGTTTGCGCTAAGCGATAAGCTCCCGCCACATATGAGCTCTCGCCCGCAAGGCTCCCCGTATTCGTCGAGCCCAGATCAGCGAGCGCAGCCAAATCGTCGAACGAAGATCAACGCGCGAACGCTTGCGCCAGCCCCAGATCGTCTTGAAGAAACTCTCGCCTATAGGAAGGCGAGACCGTTTCCGCCAGGATCTGACAGAAGGTTCTCGGCTCGGGGCTCTCGCCGAGTGGGGCCCAGGGCCTTAGGAAGAATGTCCTAATTGTCCTCAGGAGAAATTACTTCAGTACCCTCAGAACAACAGCGGGATTCGGCTATTGGCAGACCAACTAGGGGCTTTTCAGTAAATTCAGGACAGCAAAATGCTATAAATAGACCCATAAGGGCTCCTTAGAGAGCAAGCTATCATTGTCTCTCAAAATTTCAGTGCTTTCTGAGGAGCTCCTAGCCCAGCTTTGGCTTTGGAGGGGAAGCTCTCAGAGATCTTCCGGGTGTGAGGTGGGACCTCCCTGCTGAGGCTATAGGGTCAGTCTTAGGACCTTTGAATCCAGTTAAGGGTTGAGACTTGAGAGAAGTAGGTTTTGGCCGCCCCCCTTTTTTCTTCGAACTCCAGTTGAGGTCATATTTGGCTTCAACATCTACTACCTCAGGCAATCCTAGCCCTACCTCAGACTTTATAACACATGCTTACAACAACAATAAAATAAATCTCCTCCACTCAGATCTACAGACAGATCTTACAAATTGAATATAACAAAGAAATGAATCGGAAAATGTCACCTAGTATGAGATTTGAGTAACTACTTCTTGATCTGATCTTGATGATTGTGCTTCCTTTGATTCTGACAAGACAGATCTGATCAAACCCTTCGTAGCTTTTCAAACCTTCTTGAAGTAGAAATTAGGGTTGGTCTAGGCTGGATAGATATTGAAGATGATTCTTGATCAGACCACTCTCCATCTTCTTAATTTGTAGATGGAGCTTCAAAGTTGTGCTGCTTCTTCTTTAATTATGGTTTTCCTTTTTTATTCTCTCTTTTTTTCTATTCACTTTCTTCTGAAGACTGCATCCCTTTAAATATACTCTGACAGGAGTAACCTGCTGATCCGGTTAATAACTGACATTTCTGACAGCTGTCAGTACCTCAATCTTAATATCTGTACTTAGGAAATAAGTCTGCTGATGTGTTGAGACTTGGCTGTGAAATGAGCTGACATAAGTCCTGGGTGTTGACATAGCTCCTGTTGTGGTGTCGACACACTTCTGAATGTGTCGACAAAGCTCTTCAACTTATCTCGACACAACTTCTGTGCAATGCATCGACAGAAGTCCTGTGTATCGACACAGTTGTCTTCAATCTTGTAATAGCTTAATTATAGTGTGTCGACACTAGTTCTGAGTGTCGACACAGTTGTTTTTAATCTCGACACAGCTAGAATGGAGTGTGTCGACACTAGTCCTGAGTGTCGACATAGTTGTCTTTAGTCTCGACACAGCTTGAATAGAGTGTGTCGATACTAGTCCTGAGTGTCGACATAGTTGTCTTTAGTCTCGACACAGCTTGAATAGAGTGTGTCGACACTAGTCTTGAGTGTCTACATAATTGTCTTTAGTCTCGACACAGCTTGAATAGAGTGTGTCGACACTAGTCCTGAGTGTCGACACTATGTACTTAGCTATATTTACCTGCACATATAAACTTAGCATCCATCAAATACAACAATGTGTATATCATTGAGCTGAGAAGGCTTCTACAAATCAAGTACATTGAGATAAATGTACTCAGCAATCTCCCCCTATTTGGAGAAGTCATAACCCCAATTCAATGATATACAACAAGAAACCATAATAAAAAGATAAAGACATATAGACATCCAGTGCAGTTTAGTAAGTGAATTATCACAGATAAACACACAAACTTAATAATAATTCAGAGTAGAATCATAAGGCAAACAATTTCAGTCATAATTAATTAACACATGAAATATAGAATAAGACATAATTTCCATTAATTGTTTATTTTACTGATACAAGTTTTTTGTTTCAGAAAAGTTACAGATCGAAATGTTCATATGAAATATAGAACTTAGAAAAATCCTAAGGCAGCTTTGGTTCCTTAATAACAATGCCTTTCCCTGATTGTATCTTAGCTTTCATTTCTGGCTCCTTGTCCTCAGCAACTGCTTTACCTTTGGCTTCCTTAGCATTAGCTTTTGCTATAGCTTCTTCCTTCAACCTTTGCCTCTCAAAATAATGATATGACTTTGAAAAATACTTGCTGGGCTCTATGGATTTAGCAAAAAACTTTTCTCTCTTCAAATCTTGCCTGAATTTCTGAATCACATCTTGCTGTTTCAAGTGTTTAGCCCATTCATGTTCAGAATACCATTTCCCTCCGTCAGTAATGTTAGCATTCACAGCTTTTTATGTAGTAAGAAAGATTGATCTAGAGGTTGGACTCCATTGCTCGAAATCAGGTTTACTCTCAGCCCGTTATCTAAATTTTTCTTTGATAACTGAGCCTCAGTCTCTGGAGCAGTAACAAGCATGTCCACTTTCTCAAATATTACCTTATTATTTATGCCTTGAGGAGGACTATACATGTGGTGAACAACTGCTTGAACAAACTCAAAATTGGCTGGGGCTGTAGGAGGATTCCATTCAGCAGAAGGTGCATGAAGTAGAGGTGGTTGTTGACAACTTGATTCAGCTGTTTGATCACCCTCATACCACAGGGGAGGAAAGCCTAAAGAATCTCTGATATTGTTTGCAATCCAGGTAGCTTGTTCAGCACTTGCCTGAATCATGACTCTCTCCCCCTTTATGACTTCTCTCTCAATATGATCTCTGAGATCATTCTTTTGAAATCTGACCTGTCCATCAACATAATTGATACCTGTAGTCACTATATGCTTAACCCTCAGTAAATTGTTGTACAAAGTTTTGTAAGAATCTTTGATATCCTTAAGGAGAGATTCAGAATGACTTTGTAATTTAGTATTAATATCTATGCCAGTAGAATCAATTTTGTTTTACAAAGCAGCAGTTTGAGTCTTAATTTCTCCCAAAGTAGTTTCATGCATCACTATTAGATTCTCATTCAGTCTGTTTTGATTTTCAAGGACACAACCTTTCTTGATTGGCATATCATCTTATATATTCTTGGCATCTTGTTGTTGCTTTGCCAGATAAACTACTGCATGAGCCCCTTTCTCAAAGAATGAAGTCATTTCAGTTTTTAAAAGATTACTTCAAATCTTATTGACTTGATGTCTTGGGCTAGCTGAAATGGCAACTCCTGTTGCTTTCATCCACATAATTCTCTAAATCTTCCCTTTGCTTATCAAGCATAATCTGTAGTTGCACAAATAAAGAGCTATGATCTATTGTAGTAGCAGATGGTGGTCCAGAATGAAGATATTGCTTGTAGCTCTTGCTCTTTTTCTTCATTGCAGAAAGTTTTCTTTTCTTCTGTTGAGTAGCATCTGCATCCTTAGATTCAGAAGAACTAACATCTTCAACTTGAGGTGCCTCTTTAGATTTCTCAGTAACTGGGGCCAACTCCCCCTCAATCCCTGTATCTTCTTGATTAATAGGGATATTATCCACAGTAATTTCTGCATGCTGAATTGTAGCATCAGGTATCTTAAATTGAGAATATGGAATTCTCTCTTCCTAAATATTAGTATCCTTAATCATTGGAACTTCTTCTTCAGTCTCTTGTAGAGTTATTTCTTCCATCACTTGATCAGATATTTCATTTGCAGGAGCTTGTGTCTTTTTTAGGTCTTGTACTACATCCATTATAATTGTTGTTGCTGTATCCATTGGCAATTTTGTGAGGTTCTCCGCCTCAGCTAATTCTTTTTCTGGGATGATCTCCCCCTGCACTTGTGCACTAGTCTCAGGGAATTGCCTTGGAGACCTGCCTTTGATTTCCTCTAGAAGTTCATATGAACTAAAGTTCACCTCTTCTTTAGAATCACTAGAGGATACTACTTCCTCTACCACTGATTTCTTACTTTTTATTTCCTTTTTCCTGTTTAGGTGCAGGAGAGTCCTTAGTCAAAACTCTATCCCACCTATACAGGATTCTTAGGTCCATTCTCCTCATATGATTGTGTTGGGTACATTGGAAAATGTGTATCAGATTTGAAGAAGCCTCACCTTACTCAATGATATGCATCAAGGTGTATTTGATGTTATTTTGAGTTTATATGTGCAGGTTAAGTAAATGCAGGAATGCAGAAAAATTTCTAAGTCCATGTATCGACACCAGGAGAAGCTGTGTCGACACTTATGAAGGCTTGTGTCGACACTGGAGAAAAGCTATGTCGACACTTGGAGTTATTTGTGTCGACACTTGGAAAGGCTGTGTCGACACCAGAAGAAACTGTGTCGACATGCAGAGGCAGTGTCAACACACAGTGAAGCATTGTCGACATCAACTGTGTCAACACCAAGAGGCAGTGTCGACACACAAGAATACTTAGTCGACATGAATTGTGTCGACACCAAGAGGCAGTGTCGACACACTGAAGAATTTGTCGACATCAACTGTGTCGACACACAGGACTTGTGTCGACACACATAGCAGAGATTCAACAAAGTTAAAGAGAAGTGTTTGTGTCGACACACAGAATCAGTATCGACACATTCTACAGAAGGTTGTGTCGAGAAGCATTAACAACAACAAAGGAGATGTGTCGACACCACCAAGGATTGTGTCGACACTTAGTTCACTTGTGTCGACACTTAGTCTACTTGTGTTGACACATGATGAAGTTCAGTCTCGACATTTTGCTGACAGAGACAGAGTTCAAGAAGTGACTGGATGACTTGACAGCTGCCATTTCTAACCGGTCTACTGCAACTGTCAAAGCTGTCAGAAGTTTGTTAGAAACCGGATCAGCCGGTTACCATGGAGGAAGACTATATAAAGGCTTTCTCCTTCAACAGAAGATGATGAACTAATACAGAAGAGTTGTTGACGACCAATCAATACAGAATACTAAAGAAAGAGAAACAGAAGAATTTGGAGAGAGAGAGAGCTCCAAAGAAGAAAGGGGCTTTCATCATCAAGTCCCACAAGTGTAGATCCTGAACCAATCTGCTAAGAAGGATTCAGATTGAGATCTGAATTTCAAGAAAGGAGCTGATTGAAGATCAACTTCACAGGAGTTCAACCCTACTGAGTTCAGATTCAAGAAGCTTTGAAGAAAGCTAAGAGTGGTTGTTCTCTGCCATCAGTTTCTTCGAATAACTGATCAAGAAACCATCCATTCCTTCTCTCTCTATCTGGGTGGTGGTTAATTACAAACTTAAATCTATTTTTTGTAGGATTTTTTTAAGATATGAGCTGTAAGCCTAATTTATAACGGCTGAGTTGTAGGAGATTTAGGCCTCTGAGTGGTAGGCCTTATTGAAGGCTGAGGTAGGGCTATGAGCCTGAGTTGTAGGAGATTGTTATATCTGAGGTGTAGGCCTTGTTGAAGGCTGAGGTAGGGCTGTGTGCCTAAGCTGTAGGAGTGTGGACTCACTCTGAGTTGTAGGAACCTTGATTGGGTTCTGAGCTTTAAGATCTGCGGATCTGAGGTGAAGAGAAGAAGTTAGGCCGAATCTAGCACACTGCTAGATAGGCGAAGGGGGAAAGTGGATGTACCCAATACTTGGGAAACCACTATAAATCCTGTGCACTCTGTGATTGGATATATTTATGTGATGTGTTTGCTGTGTTAATAATATAACAAACAGAAAACTAGAGTTTATTATCTGCCTTAGAATAAAAAGGATTTGAACCTATTCACCCCCCCTCTAGGTGTATTAGGTTATCTTGAAACCAATTCTTTTAAGTGGTATCAGAGGGAGGTTACTCAAAGAAGGACTTAACAATCTGAGTTAGATCCATAAGGCAGATTCAAGATCAAGAAAATAGGTTCAGGAGAAAATCATAAGGAACTAGGTTCTATGAAAATACCCATATGCAGGAAGGAGATATTTGGAATATGGAATGAAATGGTCAGGCTGTTTATGGAGGCTTCTAATCCAAGGATCTACATTACAGTAAAAGAAGGTCCTTATATTCCAATGAAGTTGTCAGTTCTAGATGCAAACCAAATAATTCCCAAGGATTTTTTAGAGATGACTAAGGATGAGATCATCCTGGCAACTATGGATAAAAGAGCCCAGAATATCATAGTAAGTGCCATAGATGATTCAACCTTTCAAAATTTGATTCACTGCAAGACCTCCATGGAAATGTGGGATACTTTGATAGTCTACATGGAGGGTTCTGAAGAAGTCAGACAAGATAGAAAGTCTATGCTGAACCAGGAATATGAGAGTTTCAGACAAGGAAATTCTGACAGTATAATTGAGTGTTATAAAAAGTTCTATAGAATAGTAAATGAGCTGATGTCCTATGGAAGAATCTTCAGTACATATGAACTGAATGATAAATTCCTAAGATCCTTGACAAAGGATTGGGACACTAAGATTTGTGCCATTAGGGAAGTGGCCAAACTTGCAGATATCTCTTCGCCAACTTTGTTTGGAAAATTGCTGTCATATGAGATGCAGCTGATGGCTAGGAAAGAGGAAGAGAAAAGTGCAAAAGGGGAGCATAGAGAAAAGTTTGTGGCCTTCAAGGTTGAAGCCACTAGGAAGAATAGGAGGATGTCTCCATCACCTCCTAAGATAGTTGCTGAAATTTCTTCAGATAATTCAGACAACCAAAGTTCAGACAGCAGTGACTCAGATAAAGACTTTGCTGCCTTCACAAGGCAGTTTCAGAGATTCCTGAAGAAGAAGCAGTGGAAGTCTAAGCCCTCCACATCTCAGCCTAAGGATGACTATTATCAAAAGAGGAAGTCATCCAGGAAGTACAGGAGCAGGTCTAAGCCAAGCAAATCTACAATATCAAAGATAGTTTGCTACTGCTGTAATAGGCCTGGACATGTTGTGGCTGAGTGTCCAGATAAAAGAAAAGAGTCTGCTGATAAAAAGAAGATTCAACACCAGAGCAAGAAGGAGAAATCCGTTGTTGCTAAGAAGGAGAAGAGCTTGACTGACCAATCATCTTCAGAGTCAGAATCTGAAGCTAAGGTATACATTGGTCTATATGCAGCAGATGAAGAAGATGAGTTTCTGCAAGTGCTGAACTCTATCTATGAACAAGAAGACCATCAGTGCAAGGGACTGATGGTTGTGTCAGAAGAAGACAAGTGCCAGGATCAGCCTTGTCCTAGTAAGGTACAATGTTTTTCTAGAACTTCAGATTGTAGTACTGGGTCAGAGTCAGCAACATCTGCATCAAGTGATGTGGATGGGTCTGAGTCTGAAGGTGATATTCATCAGCTGATAGATGAATATGGGGACTTGTTGCAGACACTAAAGAAAAGCAAAAAACTGGCCAAAACTCAGGCTAAGGAAATTGCTGATCTTAAGTTGGCTGCATCTGATTCAGAGAAGTTGCTGGATCAGAAGTTAAATGAGATAGCCAGACTGAAAAACATTACTGTTATTCAGATGGGTACTATCACATTTAAAAATGATCAGATTAAAAGTCTGGAGAATAGACTTCAGAAAGAAAAGGAGATTGTAGCTAGTTTTTCTAAACCAAAATTTGTATTACCCTTGATTGATGAGTTTGTGTCTCAAAAGGGTAAGGTTGGATTAGGGTTTAAGAAAACTGCATGGACTGCTAAGTTCAATTCTAGAGGCAAAGCCCTAGCACAAAACAACAGACCTGCTGCAAATATTACAACTAAGATTGTACCTAAAAAGAGGTACAATAAGTTTGAGTGCTGGTGATGTGGCAAGATAGGCCACTATGCCTTAGACTGTTGACACAATACCAGTGTCAAGGAGAGTAGCAGTCTTCCTATTAGAAGAGCTGCAGACAGATTTGTTAAGTTTCAGACTAACTTGCACCAAGGACCCAAAAGTTATTTGGGTTCTAAGGTTAAGTAATCTGTATTGCAGGTGAGTCCAAGTTGCCATGCCCCTATATGGTACTTGGATAGTGGATGTTTCAGGCACATGACTGGAACAAGAGGATTGATGAAGGACTACTCACCTATGATGAATGGGCCTAAAGTAATCTTTGGTGGTTCTGAAAAGGGAGTCATCAAAGGTTTTGGTAACATTTCTAATAACTCAGTTACAATCACTCAAGTGGCCTATGAAAAGGGTTTGAAACACAATCTAATTAGCATAAGTCAGCTGAGTGATTTAGGTTATGACATTTCATTTATCAAGAATGATTGTCATATCAAACGGTCAAGTGATCAAAAGGTCATATTGACAGGATATAGAAAAAGAAATGTGTACTGTCTTAACTTTGAGTGTGAGAACAATGTTTCTCCTATTTGTCTTGTAGCTGATGAGAGAGCCTCTCATTGTATTAAATGGCACAAGAGGCTGACCCATCTTAACTACAAGACTATTGGCCAACTCTTTAGCAAAGAGTTAGTGAGGAATGGTCCTCAAGTTAAGTGTATAAAGGATGGGATATGCTCAGCTTGTCAAAAAGGCAAGCAGACCAAATCCTCCTTTCATAGCCTTGAAAACAAGGATTCAGTGAGGTATCTATACCTCTTACATATGGATCTATTTGGTCCTATGCCAGTTCATAGTCTAGGTAGGAAGGTCTACACTTTTGTGGTGGTAGATGACTATTCTAGATATTCATGGGTGTTCTTTCTGAGACAAAAATCTGAAACCCCAAGTGTTTTATATAGTTTTGTCAAACAAATTCAGAATGAGTTGGACAGTACAGTAGTCAAAATCAGAAGTGTCCATGGCATTGAATTTCAATCTGAGAGTATGACAAGACTGTGTCAAGAATTTGGGATTTTTCAAGAATTCTCCTCACCTAGAACACCACAGCAAAATGGTATTGCTGAAAGGAAGAATAGAACACTGATTGAGGCTGGTAGAACTCTATTGAGTGACACTTCTCTCCCAGAATATTTCTGGGCTGAGGCAGTAAACACTGCATGTCATGTGATCAATAGGGCTTCTATCACCAAAAGCCACAAAAAGACTCCTTATGAGATTATGAAAGACAAAACCAAACTTATCCTATTTTATGATCTTTGGTTGCAAGTGTTATGTCCTTAATAATGGCAAGTCTTATCTAACTAAGTTTGCTGCCAAATCCCAAGATGGGATATTTGTTGGGTACAGCAATAATAGTAAGGCTTATAGGGTCTACAACTTGATTACTCAAGTTGTAGAAGAGTCTGTACATGTTGTCTTTGATGAAACAAGACTTATTAACAGTGAGTTGCCAAGTAGTTCTTGCAGTTCTACAGGTATAAATGAGAGAATGGACAAGCTTACCATTACAGAAGATTCAACTGCAAATCAGGAAGTGGAAAATGGTGGCTGCTGTCCAGGGGGAGTACAAGACTCTCCAGATACTGATGAAAGCCAAGAGGTGCAGCATAATGAAGAGACTGGAGGTGTTCAACCTGAAGATAGACTACCTCCAGCTATTAGACACTTAAAGGATCATCCAGCAAATCAGATAATTGGTGATCCAAGACAAGGAGTACAAACAAGGAGCAGAAATCTGAACACAGTTCTTTGCTCTAGCTTCTTATCTCAAGTGGAACCCAAGAAATTTGAAGAAGCTGTTTTAGACCCACATTGGATTGATGCCATGCAAGAGGAGCTGAATCAATTCAGAAGGTGCAAGGTCTGGAAGTTAGTTCCTAAACCAAAAGACCACAACATCATTGGAACAAAGTGGATTTTTAGGAACAAACTGGATGAGAGTGGGATCATTGTGAAGAACAAAGCAAGACTTGTTGCAAAAGGATACAGGTAGGAAGAGAGTATTAACTTTGATCAAACCTTTGCCCTAGTAGCAAGACTGGAAGCAATTAGGATGTTCCTTGCTTATGCAGCATATCAAGGCTTCAAGGTATTCCAAATGGATGTAAAATCAGCATTCCTAAATGGAAATCTAAAAGAAGAAGTCTATGTAGAGCAGCCCTCAGGTTTTGTTGATTCTCTCAAACCTGATTATGTTTATAGACTTAGGAAAGCATTATATGGGTTAAAGCAATCCCTAAGGGTCTGGTATGAAACCCTGTCTACTTTCCTCATTGAGAACAAATTCTCAAGGGGGAAAATAGATAAGACTCTATTCCTTAGGGAATCCAAAGAAAAGATAATCCTAGTCCAAATATATGTTGATGACATAATATTTTGTTCTACTGAAAGTAACCTTTGTAGAAAGTTTGTAAAACGTATGCAAGGGAAATTTGAAATGAGCAGTATGGGAGAACTTAAGTTCTTCTTGGGTCTCCAAGTAAGACAAACTGAAGATGGCTTGTCCATATCTCAGTCTAAGTTCACCCAGGAGTTAATTAAGAAGTATGGTATGAAATCATCCACTGCCATGAGAACTCCAATGGGGACAAGTGTGTCTCTAAGCAAAGATAATGCAGGGAAACCTGTAGATGAAACTTTGTATAGAGGGATAGTTGGCTCCCTCCTATATCTGACTGCTAGTAGACCAGATATCAGGTATGCTACATGTGTCTGTGCTAGGTACCAATCCTGCCCTAAAGAATTTCGTCTTACTGCTGTCAAAAGGATTTTGAGATATCTTAAGTGCACACCTAATCTAGGCCTTTGGTACCCTAGGAATGGAGATTTTCTACTGATAGGCTATTCAGATGCAGACTTTGCAGGTTGCAAAGAAGGTAAAAAAAGCACAACAGGCACCTGTCAATTTCTAGGAGGAAGATTGGTGTCTTGGAGCAGTAAGAAGCAGACTAGTGTGGCAACTTCCACAGCTGAGTCTGAATATGTGGCAATAGGAAGTTGTTGTGCACAGCTATTGTGGATTCAGCACAAGCTAGAAGACTATGGTATTCAGGTAAGTAGAACACCTTTGCTTTGTGATTCTACAAGTGCTATTTCTATTGCTAATAATCTTGTTTCACATAGTAGGACTATACATATAGAAATTAGATACCATTTTCTTAGAGAACATGTAGAGAAAGAGGACATCTCACTAGAATTTGTCAAAACAGATTATCAAATTGTAGATATGTTTACTAAGCCTCTAGATGAAACTAAATTCAATAAGTTTAAAATTGAATTAGGAATGTTGAACATAGATTAGTTTAACAAAATTGGCTAAGTAAAACTGTGTCGACATATCCAGCAAAACAGTGTCGACACAGAGAAGTTTTGTCGACACTACAGGAAAGTGGTGTCGACACATGCAGATGTCTGTGTCGACACTCAAACACTGAGTCGTCAGTTAAGGATATTTTTGTCGACACATCATAATTGGTGTCGACACATAGAAGTCAACACCGTTGTCGAGACTTAAGTAGTCTGTGTCGACACTTTTCAATAGTGTCGACACATTCAGTGATTGTTGACACGCCTTTTGACCTTCTTTATTCAAAAAAGTATAAATAGGTCAACAACAAACCCTATCGACATGCTCTCCAGATTCTTGAGACCAGAATCTAGTGTCGACAAACTCTCTTCCCTCACACCAGATTTCTCTCAACAACCATGGCGCCAAAGATCGAGGACAATGTCAATGAAGGATATGAACTGGTTCGGAACGCATTTGATGGAGCGGAATCAGAAATTACAGGAGTAATAACCCTAATAGCTGAAAATAGTCTGGAATTCTTAGTTTCTGAACCAACTAAGATTTGGAAGAAAGAAACACTAGAATTCTTTGGTGCTGCTACCCTAGATCAAACTAGACTCAAAATTAGATCGACAGTCTATGGAGTAAAGGTGAAAATCACCCATAAGAGTTTAAAGAAAGTTCTTCACCTGCCAAGAACACAAGAAGAAGAAGATGTACCCGCATCTAAGCTAAGGGAAGCACTTCAATGGTGTGGACTGGATTCCACCATGAAGATTGGCTCAGCTTTGAATAGGAAAGGCATGAATATGGAAGGGAAGTTCTTGTCTGAAGTTGTAGGAAAAGTGATTCTCTGTAAGCCAGGGGGCATGATAGGATTTCTGCCTATATGTTCAGCCTTATGACCAGAATCATCTATAGACTAAACACAGATTGGTCAGAAGTCATTTTTGAAAAGATTAAGGAAAGTATGAAGAAGCCAAATCTGGGAAGAATTGAGAGCTTGTATTTAGCTGGAACAATACCTGAAGTGATGGAACAGTCAGCTGGGACTAAGATAAATCACATGAGAAGGATGGACATCAGGATCATCTCCAAGTGGGAGAGGGTATTAACTAAGGACATACCTACTCCAAAGAAGGAAGCTCCTCCACAGAGGAAGTAGAAGAAAGCCACAATGGCTCCTAAACCTTCCAGTAGTTCAGAGGAGCAAGTAGCTTTCAGTTCTAATGAGGAAGAGGCTGAAAATGCTGGAAAGTCACCAGTAATAGAAGTAAGAAATGAAGATGCACAGAGGTAGGGGGAGCAACCATCTGCTATCCCCATCCACCTGGATCCACTCCAGGGGGAGCCTCATCTTGAGGAGGAGCCAACTCACTTGGAAAGTGAAATGGCTATACAAACTATACTTGAGGTAATACATGAGGTTAATCAATCAATTCTTAATGATAAGGATGAAACTCTAACTGAATCTTTGATTGATGTTGACCAACCAACTCAACTACACAGTCAAGCTTAAGATGTTATCATGGATGATACATATGCTACTGATCATGCTCTAGAGATAAGAGTATCTCCAGCCCCTACTTAATAAGAGTTCACTCTTGAAGAGTTATTCCCAGATTTAGGGAAGACTGAGTTTGAGGGGGAGAAAGCAGATTTTGAGGGGGAGCAAGTTAATATTGAAAAGGAGCAAGTGAGTACTGTGGAGAAGGAGCAAGTAAGTACTGTGGGGGAGGAGCAAGGGACTTAGGGGGAGCTATCTAGGACTATACAAGAATTGCCTCCTAGTCCTAAGGATAGAGTTGAAATAGCCAGTACCTCAACTTCTGAAGATGAAGCAACAATTCAAGCCAAAAAGAGGAAGCTAATGGTATTCAAAAGAAGAAGCCAGAGTTATAAGAGGGCTTTACAAACTGCTCCACAATCTGCCCCAGCTACAGATTATAGCTCCTTATTAGTCTCATTGCAAGTAAAGCTAGATGAACAGAGGATAGCCATGGAGAAATACATGGATGAGACTCACAAAGATCTACAACTCTCCTTGGCTGCAGATATTAAATCTATAAGATTTGAAGTAAATCAGCATAAGAAAGAAATGACTGATTGCTTTCACAAAGGAGGCAATGCTGTGGTTTTCCTAGCAACACATCAAGAGAAAATCAAGACTCAAGTTGATGATATAGCTCTTAAGCAAGGCTATGTTTTAGAGAATCAACATAGAATGAATGATAATCTGACAGAATCACATAATGTGATTGCTATAGAAATAAAGAATATTGCTACTACCCAGACTGTAGCAAGGACTAAAGGCAAGGCAGATTTTGACAAGCAATTACAGGAAGGCCTAGCTGCTGTACAAACAGCTATAAAGGATTCTCAAAAGACTATTTCTGCACAGCTACTAAAGTTAAAGTCTTTTTATAAATATGGTGTTAATTTTCTGGATGAACAGGTCAGATTTCAAAAAGATGACCTTAGGGATCATGTTGCTAGAGAAGTCATAAAGGGGGAGAGAGTATTAGTCAAAGCTGGCTCTGATCATGCTAAATGGATATCCAACAGCATCAGAGCCACCCTTGGATATCCACCCCTCTATGATGATGACAATGTGGCTGAGTCTGGTATACAACTTGCTTACTTAGAAGGGGTCCAACCTGAAGTTGCTCAGGTTATTTATCCTCCAGCCGATTTTGAAATGATTCACCAAGAAGTACAGCCTATGTACATCCCTCCAGAAGGTGCTCAAAATATTATCCTTGAGAAAGTAAACATGCCAGAGGCATTCTTGAACAAAGAGCAAGAAACTCTATTATCTAAGAAAAGATTCGGAGAACATGCAGAGTTGAAGCCTGATTTTGAGCAGTGGTGTCCAACCTCCAGGAACATTATACTGACTGCTTGGAAAGCTGTAAAGGATAAGTCCCATGATAGGGGCAAGTGGTACACTGAGCAAGAATGACAAAAGTATGAAGCCAGGCAGGAAGCTATTGTTCAGTATAGAAGAAAGGCAAAACTTGGGAAGCTACCTCCTAATGCTCAGGAGCCTAGCAAATATTTCCCTAAGCCTTTTCATTATTTTGAAAGGCAAAGAATAAGGGCTGAAGAGCAAAAGAAGAAAGATCTAAAGGGCAAGAAGCCAGTTGATGATACTGATGCTCCAGTTCAAGCCAAGATCCAATCAGGCAAAGGAATTGTCATCAAGGAGCCAGAGTAGCCTTAGACTAGATTCACTAGATTTTATAACTTTGTAAACTTTAGTGTTTAAAATCTATGTAAACTATTATTAAAGAAACTTTTGAAAGTTGAAACAAAACATGATTAATGCTCATTCTGGTTGCATTATTATTCTGTGATGATTTGTTTTATATGTTTTGTTTTAGAAGTTACCCTGTCATATAATGTTGTTATACATCATAATGTGTATTTGTTATGAATGGTGTATATCATTGACTAAGAGTTATGACTTCTCCAAATAGGGGGAGATTGTTGGATACATTGGAAAATGTGTACCAGATTTGAAGAAGCCTCACCTTACTCAATGATATGCATCAAGGTGTATTTGATGTTGTTTTGAGTTTATATGTGCAGGTTAAGTAAATGCAGGAATGCAGAAAAATTTCTAAGTCCATGTGTCGATACTAGGAGAAGTTGTGTCGACACTTATGAAGGCTTGTGTTGACACTAGAGAAAAGCTGTGTCTACACTTGGAGTTATTTGTGTCGACACTTGGAAAGGCTGTGTCGACACCAGAAGAAACTGTGTCGACATGCAGAGGCAGTGTAGACACATAGTGAAGCATTGTCGACATCAAATGTGTCGACACCAAGAGGCAGTGTCGACACACAGGAATACTTAGTCGACATCAATTGTGTTGACACCAAGAGGCAGTGTCGACACACTGAAGACTTTGTCGACATCAACTATGTCGACACACAGGACTTGTGTCGACACACACAGCAGAGATTCAACAAAGTTAAAGAGAAGTGTTTGTGTCGACACACAGAATCAGTGTCGATACATTCTACAGAAGGCTGTGTTGAGAAGCATTAACAACAACAAAAGAGATGTATTGACACCACCAAGGCTTGTGTCGACACTTAGTTTACTTGTGTCGACACTTAGTCTACTTGTGTCGACACATGATGAAGTTCAGTCTCGACATTTTGCTGACAGAGACAGAGTTCAAGAAGTGACTGGATGACTTGACAGCTGCCATTTCTAACCGGTCTACTGCAACTGTCAAGCTGTCAGAAGTTTGTTAGAAACCGGATCAGCTGGTTACCATGGAGGAAGACTATATAAAGGCTTTCTCCTTCAACAGAAGATGATGAACTAATATAAAAGAGTTGTTGACGACCAATCAATACAGAATACTAAAGAAAGATAAACAAAAGAATTTGGAGAGAGAGAGCTCCAAAGAAGAAAGGGGCTTTCATCATCAAGTCCCACAAGTGCAGATCCTGAACCAATCTGCTAAGAAGGATTCAGATTGAGATCTAAATTTCAAGAAAGGAGCTGATTGAAGATCAACTTCGTAGGAGTTCAACCCTACTGAGTTCAGATTTAAGAAGCTTTGAAGAAAACTAAGAGTGGTTGTTCTCTGCCATCAGTTTCTTCCAATAACTGATCAAGAAACCATCCATCCCTTCTCTCTCTATCTGGGTGGTGGTTAATTACAAACTTAAATCTATTTTCTGTAGGATCTTTTTTAGATCTGAGCTGTAAGCCTAATTTATAAAGGCTGAGTTGTAGGAGATTTAGGTCTCTGAGTGGTAGGCCTTGTTGAAGGCTGAGGTAGGGCTGTGAGCCTGAGTTGTAGGAGATTGTTATTTGTGAGGTGTAGGACTTGTTGAAGGCTGAGGTAGGGTTGTGTGCCTGAGCTGTAGGAGTGTGGACTTACTCTGAGTTGTAGGAATCTTGATTGGGTTCTGAGCTATAAGATCTGCGGATCTGAGGTGAAGAGAAGAAGTTAGGCCGAATCTAGCACACTGCTAGATAGGCAAGGGGGGAAAGTAGATGTACCCAATACTTGGGGAACCACTATAAATCCTGTGCACTCTGTGATTGGATATATTTCTGTGATGTGTTTGCTATGTTAATAGTATAACCAACAGAAAACTAGAGTTTATTATCTGCCTTAGAATAAAAAGGATTTGAACCTATTCACCCCCCCCCCCCTCTAGGTGTATTAGGTTATCTTGAAACCAATTCTTTCAGATTGATCTTAGTACCATGTTTCTGATTGATGCAATCTGGAATGACCTTTACCAGATACAAACTAATTATTCTGCCCATATTGGGCTTCGAAATTCCTTCTACAATCTTATCAAACAACACTCTATTCCAGTCAGTATGGATTTTGAAGATAATTCTAGTCATCAAATTAAACATGACATTAGAAATCCTATCATGTGCTCCAGTCTTGCAGACGAGCACCTTTCCTACTATTTCTGACAGGAATTTACCATGGGAATTCATTCCCTTCCTGTTGAAAGAATATCCAATGCTAGCGGTTGGAGGTAGTACACACCAAACTAGTGCCTCAGCTATCTTGGTTGAATCCAGTTCATTCTCCTGTGAAATTCTTGGAATCTTAAAGACTTTAGCTAGTATTTTGGGAGTAACCTTTGTCCTTTATCCATTAACAGTGGATCTTATCTTGTCAGAGTTAGAGTTTAATGAGAGATTAGAGTAAAATTCAGATACCTCTCTCTTCCAGATCTTGGTTGGTTCTGAAAGAAGATACTCCAACCCTGTATCATTCATAAGGTCAATCACTTTCTTGATATCTGCAGATGCGGTGTCGAATGTGTCATGCACAAGTTCATATCCCTCATTGATGTGATCGTCCATCTTTGCTGCCATTCTTGTTGAAAGATCTTATGTTTGAAGGGTGTTGACTATGGATTTCTAGGTCTTGAAACACAACGATTAGTCTCTCAAGATTACATGCGAGTGAAGTCGACAAAACATAACATCTACTATTTATAGCATCAGTCTTTTGAAGGTGAAAAGGCACACTGCATTTTGTGATTTTCTCAATATTGGGAAATTTCTGGAGTCGACAAAGAGAATCTAAGCTGTCGAGATATGTTGACACAAGGTTTATGTTTCTAGACACAGACCTAAAGGTCTCGATACAAACTTGTAATGTCTCGACACACATCCTTTTATCAGTGTCGACACACATCCGCTAATCATTGTCGACACACAGTCACGTGTCTCGACACACCTTTTCTACTAGTGTCGACACACGCTGTTTTGTCTCGACACACCTGAACTAATAGTGTCGACACACACCTTGGTGTCTCGACACAATTCTGTGACTTAGACAAATTTTGAGTTCTGACTTATATGTCTTCACTAATTAAAGTAAAAATTTTAAAATATTAGCATTCCTAATTTGTCATCCTGTTAAGTGTAATTATTTATTCAATATTCAACATTCCTAGTTCAAACTTAAAATAATTGAACTTATTTTCATCTAGGGGTTTTGTAAAGATATCAACAACTTGTCTTTCAGTTGGAATATGTTGTAAGCTAATATTTTCTTTTTCTATATTCTCTCTGAGAAAGCGATATCTAATTTCTATATGTTTAGTTCTACTATGTGAAATAGGATTATTGGCAATAGAAATTGCACTAGTAGAATCACATAACATAATAGATTTACTTAGCTGAATACTATAGTGCAGTAGTTGATGTTGAATTCACAACAGCTGTGCACAGCAGCTTCCAGCAGATATGTACTTTGATTCTGCTGTAGAGATAGCAAGACTTGTTTGCTTCTTACTACTCCAACTGATAAGTCTTTTCCCTAGAAACTAGCAAGTTCCAGAAGTGCTTTTCTGTATCATCTGGATGGTCAGTCCGGATTGGTGATGGTTATGTGTGAATCGAAGAAGACTCCGTGTATTGTATGGCTGCGTGTGGATTGTGAATGTGTTGTGGGCTCTACGTGAGCTGTTTGCTAATCTTGGATGCTTTGCGTAAGCTCCTTGTGGTTAGACCCTGCAAAATCTGCATCTGTGTACCCAATAAGTTCAAAATCACTATCCCTAGGATACCAAAGCCCAAGATTGGGTGTGCCCTTAAGATATCTCAATATTCTCTTAACACTAGTATAATGAGACTCTTTGAGGCATGCTTGGTACCTAGCATAGACACATGTTGAGAACATAATATCTGGCCTACTAGCGGTTAAATACAGGAGTGATCCAATTATGCCTCTATACAAGGTTTCATCAACTTGTTTTCCAGATTCATCATTGTGTAGTGACACTGTAGAACCCATTGGAGTTCTCATGGTAGAAGAATTCTCCATACCATATCTCTTAATCAAATCCTTAGTTAACTTAGATTGAGAGGTGGATATTCCATCCTTAGATTATCTAACCTGGAATCCCAAGAAGAACTTTAGCTCACCCATGCTGCTCATCTCAAACTTACCTTGCATAAGCCTTACAAATTTGCTACACAACACCTCATTGGTAGACCCAAAAATTATGTCATCTACATAGATCTAGACTAATATGCCTGAACCTGTAATGTTCCTAAGGAATAGTGTCTTGTCTAACTTTCCTCTAGAGAACTTGTTCTCTATAATAAAGGTAGAGAGGGTTTCATACCAGGCTCTAGGTGCCTGTTGTAACTCATACAAGGCCTTGTGTAATCTGAAAACATAGTTTTTTATGTTTATGGTCAACAAAATCTGGTGGTTGCTCTACACAGACTTCTTCCTTCAGTGTACCATTTAGGAATGCTGACTTTATATCCATTTGGTAGACTTTGTATCCTTGAATGCCGCATGGGATAAAAACAATCTAATGGCTTCTAGCCTAGCTATAGGTGCAAAGGTTTGTTCATAATCTAATCCTTCCTCTTATCTATATCCTTTAGCCACTAATCTAGCTTTGTTCTTGACTATAACCCTATACTCATCTAATTTATTTCTATAGATCCACTTAGTGCCTATGATATAGTGATCACTAGTTCTAGGAACTAGACACTAGACTTTGCATCTCTCAAATTGATTTAACTCTTCTTGCATATCCATAATCCAGTTCTGATCTGAATTGGCATCTTAAAACCTTTTAGGTTCTATCCGTGAGAGAAAACTGGAGTATAGAACCTCATTGTGATGTCTACTTCTAGTAGTCACACCTAATCTGGCATCACCTATTATTTGATCTATAGAATGATCTCTAAGATGTCTAACAGCTACAGGAAGGTGTTTGTTATCATCTAGTGTTGTAGGAGGATTAGGGTGATCCTCCTCCTCCCCTTGAGCTGATGCAGTATCTTCTATTGGCACTACTACATTGTCCCTAATGTCTAACTCTATGTTAGGTGAGTAACTTATATTTAGTTTTTTCAATCTAGACTTTACACCACCTATACTAGAACTGTTAGAGATATCATTACATAAAACAGATGATTCATCAAATAATACATTAATAGATTCTTCTACAACTTGATATTTCAAGTTGTAGATCATGTATGCTTTGCTATGAAGACAATACCCTACAAATATTCCTTCATAGGATTTCTCTAAGAACTTGGTTAGATTAGTTTTCTCATTGTCCAAGACATAACACTTACTTCCAAAAATTCTGAAGTATGATAGATTTGGTTTTTTTGACTTTCATTAGTTTATAAGGAGTCTTATTATGATAATTGTTGATCAAAGCTCTATTTTGAACATTGCATGCTGTGTTAACAGCATCAGCCCAAAAATATTCTGGGAGAGATGTATCACTCAGCATTGTTCAAGCTGCCTCAATAAGAGTTCTATTTTTTCTCTCAGCAACTCCATTTTGTTGTGGTGTTCTTGGAGAGGAGAACTCCTGAAGGATTCCTAGTTCCTTATACAAAATTATCATCCTTTCAGATTGAAATTCTGTACCATGATCATTTCTAAGTTTGACCACAGTACATCCCATCTCATTCTGAGTTTGTTTGACAAAATTAGCAAGGATGCCTAGTGTTTCAGACTTTTTCCTTAAGAAGAATACCCAAGCAAACTTGGAGTGATCATCCACAATCACATTGGTATAAGACTTCCTTCTCAAACTAAGAACTTGCATAGGACCAAATAGATCCATATGAAGTAAGTTCAAACACCTCTCAGTGTCTTTGGACTGAATACTCTTAAAAGAGACTTTTGTTTGTTTGCATTTTTGACATGCAGGACATATGCCCTCTTTGGAGCATTTTAGTTGTGGGCTATTTCTAATTAAGTCCAAAGAAAATAGTTTACTCATAACATTGTAGTTTAAGTGAGCCAGCCTCTTGTGCCACTGTACACACAAAGTGTCTTTCTCACTAGCTACAAGACATACTGGTGATTGTTCATTTATACTAAGAAAATTCAGAAAATAAATGTTCCCACTCCTAGTGCCTGACAAGATGATCTCTTGAGCACTTGAATTCCTTATCAGACACTTGTCATTGTGGAAGACAATTTCATATCCTATATCACAAAGCTGACTTATGCTTATCAGATTGTGGTTCAATCCTTCCACATAAGCAACTTTAGTGATGGTAACTAGGCCATTCGAAATGTTACCATATCCCTTGGTGAGTCCTTTCTCTGACCCTCCAAAGATGACTTTTGGTCCATTCTTAACAGGAATGTAGTCTCTTAGTAAACTCCTTGATCCAATCATATGCTTGAAACATCCACTATCCAAGTACCATATTGGACTATTAGTGGTACTTGGCTCCACCTGTAAACACATGTTTAGTTCACCTTAGGCACCCAACAAGTTTTGGGGCCTTGGTTCCTGTTAGGCTTTGCTGTGTAAAACACAACATACTTTCTAAATAAAGGTAGTTGAAATATATATGAAGGACCTGTTGGATTATACAAACAATCTAGGGCAAAATGCCTAACTTTCCCACAACACCAACACTCAAATCTGTTGTATCTTCTCTTTGGTTGCACATTTGAAGTTGTTTTCTTGTGCAACACAGAATTCTCATCCAATTTCTAAGGTAGAGGTGCATAATTCACACTCTTACCTTTCAAATTTGAGTGAGCTACACTGGGATCAGTCCCAAAAATTCCTTGGCTTCTTGGATTGATCAATTTCTGTGGTGGTTCTTGGCCTATATTGCCTTTTGACATCTGATCATTCAAATAAGGCTCTATATTGACCTTGCTGGTAGAACACTCAGACATCATGTATCCAGGAATGCATGATCTCAAGCATCTGTTAGAAGGCAAATACTTGACTAGTTGCCTATTTGGACCACTTGGAATTTTATCTTTGGATACACGCTTATTTTTAAATTTTTTATTCTTACCAAATCATATACCACTTCTAAATGCTGCAGAAAAGGTATCTATGATAGGTAGCACTGACTTAGGCTTTAAGAACTGAGTCAGGAGCTGTCTTTCCTGAGCAAGCTTTGCTTCCAGGTCTTTGACAATCTTAACCTGTTCAATTATCACCTATACTTGGATATCTATCTTGTTGGTTAATTCAATTAGTTTTAGTTTTTGTAAATCCAACTTTATGTTGGCACTTATCAACTGAGAAGATACCCCTCTCAAGGAATCTAAATCTTTGGCCTGATCCTTAGCAATCTATTTGCTTGCAATTAAGGCCTTTAGTACCTTCCCATACCTGTTGATAAGGGAGTTCAAATCTGCTTTAATGTCTGAATCATGTTCTTTACTATGTGAACATGATTCATTTTTTGATGCAGAAATAGAATCTGAGGAAAAGCTATTAGAGATAGATTTTACCTTAGCAGGATCTGAACAATCCTGATCTTCTTCTCCTAGTTGATTTTCCTCAATGGCCATCAGGCCCATAAGAGCCTCCTCCTCTTCTGATTCAGATGAATTAGACTCACTGTTAGACAGTGTTAACTGTCTTTTTGCCAATAGGATTTTATCAGCCTTCTTGTGTTGTCCATCCTTCAAATTCTCAGACTTTTCTCCTTCCTTTTTACTGGGCAATCATCTATGACATGCCCTTTTCTGTTGCAACAATAGCACACTATATTAGTTTTAATATATTTATTCTGAGAAGATCCATACCTGTCAACGAAATTCTTCTTCCTGAGTTTCTTTGGATGATGATTCTTTTTGTGAGAAGAGTCTCCTACTGAACCCTTTCATTTTCCTTATTTTCTTTTCCTTAACGTATTCTTGAACTATCTAGAGAAGAGTGACAGTTACTCCTCAGTTATTTCTCCTTTTGTTTAGGATGATTCTGAGCACTCAGAGGCAGTTTCCATTTTTTCTGTGAGTATTGACTTCTCTCTAACTTTTCTGGAAGACTCAGCTTTTAAAGCCAAGGTCTTTTCTCTATTGAGTGCTCTGGCTGATTGTTCTTTAGATTTTCTGAGATTAAGCTGTAACTCATGAGACAATAGCTTTCCAAATAGGGCTTGGGCGTCTATGTTGGCTAAGTTTCTCATTTCTCTTATGACACAGATCTTGATGTCTCATTCCTTGTCCAGAGACCTCAAGAACTAAGCATTAAGTTCATAATTAGTAAAACTTCTGCCATAAGTCCTCAGGTTGTTAACAATTTTGAAGAATTTTTCAAAATACTGAGCCACTGAATCCTTTTTATCTTGTCTGAAGGATTCATATTGTTAATTTAGCAGAGATTTTCTATCATCTCTGACTTCTTCAGTGCCTTCCATGTAAACTATCAAAGAATCCCACATTTCTTTAGTTGTTCTGCAATGAATCAGATTCTGAAAAGTGGAATCATCAATTGCACTAACTATAATATTCTGAGCTCTTTTGTTCATAGAGCCCAGTATGATTTCATCCTTATCCATTTCCATATAAGTCTTGGGTGTCTTTATGTTTGCATCAAGTACTGACACTTTCATGGGTGTGAATGGTCATTCAACCACAGTAATGTATATTCTTGGATCTGCTGCCTCCATGAATAATCTGACTCTTTCTTTCCAAATTCCAAAGTTTTCTTTAGAGTAGACAGGGAGCTTAATGGAATGATTTTCCCTCTGGGCCATGGTATTTCTTTCTTTGCAATCCTCTTAGATTCTCACTAGGCTGTTATGCCTTTTTTAGTGAACCTGGCTCTGATACAAATTGTTAATGTTTACTTTAGGATAGAAAGTGACCTAGAGGGGGTGAATAGGTCCAATTTTAAATATGGCTCCATTTTCTTTAATCAAAATACTGCTTTAAATAAAGTGAGTTACTTATTATCATAAACTAAATAGCAATCAACAGAAATAATAAGGCATAACACATCAGCACACACAGAATAATGCACACAGATTTATAGTGGTTCCTCAATTTATGGGTACATCCATTTTCCCCCTTCGCCTATTTAGTAATGAACTAGATTCATCCAAACTTCTCCTCTTCCCATTACTCAGATCAATAGATCTTACAGCTCAGAGCCCACCCGGCTCCTATAACTCAGACTTCACAAGTCTTACCACTCAGATCACCAAGATCCTACACCTCAAGTTCTTTCCAAGAACTCTACCTCAGAATGAATCCTCACTCCTACTTCTCAGGCAACAAATGCCCTACAACTCAGAGAATTTTCAACTTCTCCTACCTCAGGCAATCCTAGCCCTACCTCAGCCTTTATAACACAGGCTTACAACAACAAGAGAAAAAATCTACTCCACTTATATCTATAGACAGATCTTACAAATTGAATATAATAGAGAAATGAATCAGAAAATGTTACCCAGTATGAGATTTGAGTAACTGCTTCTTGATCTGATCTTAATGATTGTGCTTCCTTTGATTCTGACAAGACACATCTGATCAAACCCTTCTTAGCTTTTCAAAGATTCTTGAAGTAGAAATTAGGGTTGATCTAAGCTGGAGAGATGTTGTAAATGATTCTTGATCAGACCTCTCTCCACCTTCTTAATTTGTAGCTGGAGCTTCAAAGTTGTGCTGCTTCTTCTTTAATTATGGTTCTTCCTTTTTTATTCTCTCTTTTTTTGTTCACTTTCTTCTAAAGACTGCATCATATTAAATAGGCTCTGACATGAGTAACCTGCTGATCCGGTTAATAACTGATAGTTCTGACAGCTGTCAATACCTCAGTATTAATATCTGTACTTTGGAAATAAGTCTGTTGAAGTGTTGAGACTTGGCTATGAAATGTACTGACATAAGTCCTGGGTGTCGACACAGCTCCTGTAGTGGTGTCGACGCACTTTTGAATGTGTCGACAAAGCTTTTCAACTTGTCTCGACACAACTTCTGTGGAATATGTCGACACAAGTCCTGTGTGTCGACACAGTTGTCTTCAGTCTTGTAACAGCTTGATTATAGTGTGTCAACACTCGTCCTGAGTGTCGACACAGTTGTTTTTAATCTTAACACAGCTAGAATAGAGTGTGTCGACACTAGTCGTGAGTGTCGACACAGTTGTCTTTAGTCTCGACACAGCTTGAATAGAGTGTGTCGACACTTGTCCTAAGTGTCGACACAGTTGTCTTTAGTCTCGACACAGCTTGAATAGAGTGTGTCGACACTAGTCCTGAGTGTCGACACAGTTGTCTTTAGTCTCGACACAGCTTGAATAGAGTGTGTCAACACCAGTCCTGAGTGTCGACACTCTGTACTTAGCTATATTCACCTGCACATATAAACTTAACATCCATCAAATACAACAATGTGTATATCATTGAGCCGAGAAGACTTCTTCAAATCAAGTATATTGAGACAAATATACTTAACATGTTCGAACAACATTATCTGGTGGTGCCATTTTCGCATCAAGAGTTAACACGCAACCTTCAGATCTCAAACTGATGGTGAAAACCAACTGTTAGCCATGACTGATCATCAACCTGCTGAGAACCTTGTTCCTCCAAGTCCTAGTGAAGATCCTCTCAGGGAAGCCTTGGAGAAATTGCGTCTGGAAACTGCCCAACAGTTCCAGGAAATCAATCGTACTCTAGCAGCTATCGCGCAGCGATTAGAGGTGTAATCTATAGCAGCACCAGTTCCTCTAGTCAATCCAACACCAACATTGGAGAATCTGCAAACCTATCCCATGGCTTATCCACCGGTCTATCCTCCTGTTTATCCACCAACTTATCCACAAGGGCAGGTCGCAGCTCCGTTGCGATCTCAAAATGACGAGTTTATAGCTCGTCAAAACTTCTTCCGGGAGGCTGCCCGGGGAAGTCCAGCAAGATTCTTGAATTTTCAAGGAAGTCACCCCGACTCTTCAGCTCATGCGGTTGCTCCTCCCGCAACAACCTTTCCTTCATATCCTCCCGCTCCTTTTTCAACTGTAGCTTATGCTCCATTTTTTTCCTTTCCCTTATGTGTTAGGGGAGCAGGAAGGGCCATCACCATTTACAGAGAGTGTGCGGTAAGAGATAACTCCAACTAACTTTAGAGAGCCATAGTTACCAACTTACACTGAGGAGTCTGACCCAATGGCACACTTGCAAGCTTTCGAGTCAGCCATCACTCCCAAGACCCTTACAGATGCTACCAGGTGCAATCTCCTTATAACGTCCTTTGATGGACAAGCAAGAGAGTTGTTCTATGGACTGCGCCCTCAGTCCATCGCTTCCTTTGCCGATCTGCAAAGATAACTTCTTCTCAGATTATCTACCTCTACCAAGAGGAAAGGCGGTCATGAATCCCTGTTTGAGACCAGACAACAAGAAAATGAGACTTGGGCTCATTTTGTTGATCGTTTTCAAAGAGAGATTCTTGACATCGAAAATGTCGATCCAGAAATATACCGAGTCACTCTGACAAGTGGTTTAAGAGAAGGACCACTAAAATTTGAGGCTAATGTCCGAGTGCCAAGGACGTATTAAGAGATGATCAATCTTGCCAACTTATACATACAAGATGAAAAGAGTAATCCCAACTACATCTCCAGGCTTGTAACGAAGAAACAACCTCCTTATTCGTGCGGGCAACCTCCAAAGTCTCCTCGAAAGGGTTTTCAACCACGAGTGAGAAGAGGAAGGAATTTCTGACGTCATCAACGCCTCTTCCCAAGTCAAGATCACTTAAAAAATCAAAGATTATCGTTACCGTCCCCTCCACCTTATCCGACACTAGCTACATGAGTAGCTTCAGTTATCAATAGCCGGATGATGACTTGCCAGAATCTGAACTAGACTAGGTCATGCAGGAAGTAATCCAAATCATGAAAGGCAAGACAAGTTATAAAAGGCCCTATCAGCCCATAGATCAAAGGTCCAAGAATTAGGATCACTACTGCGAGTTCTATAAAGAGAAAGGGCATCCAACTGAGAACTGTCGAGCACTTCGTCAACTGCTGGAGAAGATGCTGGGGGCAGGGTAAATTGCGTGACTTATTCTAGAAGAATGACCACTCTGATCCGTCTACTTCAAAAGGCAAAGAAGTAGCGGGCAGTCCTTGCTGCTCAAAGGGAGTGAGACAAATCAACAATTGCCTTAGCCTCAATATTGGCAAGTGAATCGATGCCAATGACGTGGGCGCCCTTGGAAATCTATTCTGAGGTGAGGATGGACTTGATAAAGTCCCAAAAGATCTTCGCGGTCATGTCTAGTCCGTTGGTTCTCCATGTTAAACATTCTCTCTTACATATGTTCTGAACATTTCTAAGTCCTCTTTCATTCATTTTAATGAATTTTGCATCAGAGATCCCGTACTGACACATTTCCTTTTTTGGAGTGCCTCCTCCTCTATTTTCTCTTTACCAAAGGGATCACTGACCCGACGAGATATTGTCAAGTCTTGCTCGTCCCCCCATAGTTGGTTTCTGGCATAAAACCACGATGGCCACATATAATGGTGAGTGTTCACATATGTGCAGTGGGAGCCATCCAATCTGTGCAGACGGACTTCAGGGCTTCAGATCCTGGCCGATATCTAACACACAACGTGCATCAAGGGAGGTCCCAGTGTGTTAGCTCTATTGTGCTCCGTTAGGGATACATTACAGCTATGATGATTGTTGTTTGTCAAGCAATGGCCCCCAGGTGTAGCCTTGTCACTGTGATCATCTCATGTTGTGATTGTCAAACACTCCAAGGTACTATCAAGCTGTGCCTTCAGGGGGCCCGCAACATCGGTTATCTTTCAGGGCAAGCAATGCTATAGAACACTTGGCGCACCTGGCCTAGCTGATCAACATAGCTTCTAGCCCAAAGCATGAGAGCAGTGCGTCCATCGCTCCTTCTTAGGACTCTGCTTTTTTTTAAGCCCTTCCAAGGGAGCGTGGTTCGTCCGCATTTTTTCCTCTTTTGTGAGCTGCCTTCTTTCAGGTTAATAGGTTAAATTCAACCTCTTCGAAGGATTTATGGCATTATGCCTCTTGTTTATACTCGCCATATATGCTCAGCTTATATAAAATTCTTCCCGCCGGTGTTTAATAGTGCTTCTACTATGCTTATTAATATTCTTGGCACCGATTATTCAATCAAAGAATCGGGTTCTATTTATCGACAAGACATGCTATTGAAGTCTAATCAAAATGGTTTCATCTGGCTGATCTGGATTTCATATTGAGGATAACATATCTGATCAAGAAGTAAGATCATTATTGTGGTTTGATCTCTACTTGATTCTGCTTAGTATTCTATTTGGTTAATAACAGAATTTGTCGGACATTTCTTCTGCTATTCAATTACATCCTCCCTACCATATTAACATTCACAAGTTCCCCTTAGAGATTAACAGATATTAGCAAGTTCCCCTCAGGTACTTGCGAGTTACTTTTCTTTCATATCTGCTTCTTACTCTTATTTTTGCAGAGATTGACAGGTATTTGCAAGTTCCCCTCAGGTACATGTGAGTTACTTTTCTTTCATATCTACTTCTTACTCTCCTTTTTGCAGAGATTGACAGATATTTGCAAGTTCCCCTCAGGTACTTGTAAGTTACTTTTCTTTCGTATCTACTTCTTACTCTTCCTTTTGCAAAGAATAGCAGCTCCTTGCAAGCTGCCCTCAGGTACTTGCAAGCTATTATTCTACTATACCCGCTCTCACCTTTGTTTTGTAGAGCTCAATAGAAGACATTCACAAGTCTTCTTCACTTTGTGAGAACAATTCAGGTACACACAAGGTGTGCCTTTTCCACTTACAAACCTTCTCCTTTGCAGGAAAAAATAAGTATTTACAAGGCCTTTCTGAGAAGAGACATCAATTCTATCTCTTCATGCCCCTTATCTTTTTAACTATATTTCAGAGGGGCGAATCATGATTTTAGGGGTTACCTGCAAACTTAAGAAAGTGTGAGGATTATGTTAACCCAGAAATCGGTGATCCTCTCCCAAGGTAGCTAGCTCGCAAGCCATGACCTGCTCCAAGTTCCCCCAGGAGGTCGCGGCCTGTCTCAGCCCTCTTTTTGAGCTGGGCGGATAGACTTCTCTATCTTCCCAGGCCACGCAACTAGGACAGTATCCTCTGTCTGACCACCTAGGTCGTGCAGCAGCTATGTCTTATAGGGGTACGGACTGCTCACACAGTCCGTCCCTGCAGGCCACGTGGTTAGTTTAGCTAACCATGCAGTAGTTCTCTCTATTATAATAGGTGTGGACTGCCTAGCTAAGTGGTGGACTCAGACCTCCATGTGGTAACCACAGACTCGTATTCTAGGAATCCGACCAATCTGCATAGACCCATCTGATCAATGGATGTAAGATTCAGCTCGTCATGTCCGCCCAGCAGCAGGCACAGCCTGTCCGTCTCTATTCGACATAGGCAGTTTTGAGTTCTGTGTTCTCCTAGTAGAGGCGGACTGCTCCCTTGTCCGCCCAATGAGAATTAGATTGTACTCTTGCCCAACTAGTGGGTGAACCCTCCAGGTCGCCCAACAACAGGGGCGACCTGCCTCTTCGCTCGCCGAGCAGCATCGACGACTTGCCATCTATCCGCCAGCAGGTGACAGACTCGGTCTCAAGGTGGTGGACTTGCTCCGCCTCCCAGCAATAGGTGGGCTCCCCGTTAAGCCGCACAACACATCGCGGACTCAACATTAGTCCGCCAGAAGGTGGCAGACTACTCATCCAGCAGTGGAGGCGGATTCACTCAATCCGCATTATACCACGCAGACTCTTCATGCAGTCCACCAGAGGCATCTTCAGCTTTCCAGCACTGGCTTCTTCCCAGCAGCAGGAGAACAACTCCTCAGCTAGCACAGCATGCCGCGGGCTCGGTCCCAGCTAGACCATACCATCGGGGTGACGTCATCAAGCCCAGTTCTGAATGTCACCTCCTCGAGCATATAAATAGACACCCATGCCTCTCATTTGAGGAGGACAACCCCAGGGGATAACCATTGCATCAAACCCCACGGACACCACTTCTTATCCGCTAACTCTTCTCGTGGACTGACCGAATGTCCGCGCGCCCTCAATGGCTAAGCCTCGCGGTCTAGCCCCAGAAATTGCCTCCTCCGGCAGCCTATCCCAGTGACCTCTGTGGTCTTCCCTGCCTGATCGTACAGTACACTCGGCCTAAGGTAGCGAGCAAAGGGATCAGCAGTCCGTGCGGTCTGCCGACCAGTTTGTCCAGTCTGCACGGCCTCTAGCAATCTCTTCTTTCTAGCCGCCAGCTTAACCTTGTACCCTTTATATTTTTCATGTAAAAGAGAAACTCAAGCTGTAACACTGATTCATAATCAAAGGAAAGTCCATCACAAGATTGGAATTTAATCCGCGACGGGCAAAGTCTGATGTTGCCGCTGCTAGCGACCCCTCTTCTTCTCTTCTCCCCCTCTCTTGGCATCAATCTCTAATCCTAACCGTCAAAGTAACCGGCTACTCGACAGTTCCTCATCAACATCCTCCATCATCCCCACTAGTTCGAATAGCGTTATCTGGTGGTGTCATTTCTGCATCAACATCCTATACTATATTTTGATATGTATACTTATCTACATCAGGATATTAGTTGCGAGAAATATTTTTAACTCGTAAAATCTTCATCAAGTGTTTGGCGCCGTTGTCGGGGATTTTTTTTTTTGTCGATATTTTGACAGCACAAAACTATTATATTTATCATTTATCTCTAGAAAAAGAATCTTTAAGATCGTAACTTAAGTTATTGGAAAGAGAAATTTCAGATGTGTTGAAACTGAAAACTCTGTCTCTATGGAGTTCTCCCTTGGGGAAGGGGTGATCACACACTTACTTCTCTCTCGCGAGCCAAACAACTAAGGAAATAAAACTGGGAACGGACCTAAGGGCTAGGCGTGGAGGTCCCACCACACACCCAAAAGATCTTAGAGCGCTTCCCCTCCTTAGAGAAATGCTGAGCTAAGTATATGAAAGTGAGGGATAGATCTGCTAAAACTCTAGAGGGGGGGGGGTGAATAGAGTATTATAAAACTTTAATTAATTTTTACAGCGGATTAAAAATAAGTGATAAGTATATGTATAAAGAGAGATGAAAACAAAAACAATCACATCACACAGAAAATAAATAATGGAGCAATCCAGACGACACAAGAAATTTATAGTGCTTCCCCTAAACTTGGGTACATCACTCTTCTACCACCCTAGTTGGAATCCACTAACAAGTTTTTGATCAGGTGCCCTGCCACCATAGGTTTTTGCTCAAGTGCCCTGTCACCACAAGATCTATTTTTTCAAAGGAGATCTCACAACTCTTTTGAGCTTTTGATTAGGTGCCCAAAAACCAAACTAAGTCTTTTGATCAAGTGACTTAACAACCAAAGGGGTTAACTTTTGAAGTGAGTTATAACCCTGTACACAGTTGGAAATGAAAAGTGATGTTGTCTTCTCTTTCTCAAACTACTGAGAAGACTTTAGTGGATGATGTTGTCAAAGCTCCCCCTGAGATGTAGAATGGTTCAGGAAGATGAGAGCTTTGCACAGGGTGTAGGACTTGATGGAGATATTCAGAAACTTCTTGGACTGGTGTTGATGAGTTGTCCTTTTGAAGCCTGAAGCAGAAACTGAAGAAGACTAAAGATCTGTGTATTGATGTTCTTCTTCAATTTCATGTAGATAGCAATCTTTTTATCTGTAAAACTTGTATCACTTGTTGTGTAAAAGATCTCTTGTAATTCCCTTTTTTTGTTCTGAAGAGAAGAATTTGCTTTTTATATTCTGAAGATTTCTACCATATTGAATTTGAAAAATAATTCTTGAATTTAATGCTGAAATCCTGGGATTTGAACTGCTGGAATTTATCTTAAATATATTTCCTCAACTGTCTCAGTAAATAAGTCAAGTAATTACTCTGTGAAATCCATAATTAATGTTGCCAAGCAACAACTATATTCTTGAGAATATGAACATTAATTATTAGAGAATTACAGCCTTAGAATAATCCAAACTGAAATCAAAATGAGAGAAAATGCCAAACTAATACTGAGAGAAATCGTCGAACTCAGGACAGATTTCGTTGACCTGAACTTCAACTTCATCGAGCTGAGAAATCATCTTTGTCGAGCTAAGCTCAAAGAAAGTTGATCTGGAAAATAGTCTGTCAAAGCTGAGCTCCAAGTTCATCGGCCTGAGATAGAATTTTGTCGACCAGAGAACTTGAGAGAAGAGAGAAGATCGTCGACCTAAACTGCAAGTTCGTCAAGCTCAGCTCAGAGTAGAGACTCTGAGTTCGTCGATCTGCGATCGACGATCGTCGAGCTAAGTTCGAAGAACTTCGAACTGATTCTCTGAACTCTTAAAAGATGCAATTCTTCTGTCTAGATCTCTGATTTCTTCTTAGGGTTGGATCAATGTTTGTCTAACCTAGTCAAACTAACCTAGACCTTAGAACTAACAATTTGACCCTAAGCTATACATGGAGGGTCAATAACCTAATAGTGAACCTAGTCCAAATCCAAACTAGGGATCCAACAATCTCCCCCTCTTTGGGTGAGGTCACTAAAGAAAATAGAAAAACATAAAAAAGCAATATAAATATCTTACAGAATTTTATAACCATTCAGCAGATATAATATAGCTCAGTTCAATACACATATATATCACAGAGAAATAAATGTTCAAGATTTGTTAGAGGGAGGAGCAGAAGATGATTTAGCAAACACAATTATCCTGTGATGATTCTCTGCTTCCTGTTTAATCATTTTCAGATCTTGAACGCCAAGAAGTGTAACAGTTGAAGCTCTAGAGACTACAGCTTCTGGATATACCTGCATATATTCAAGGGGATCAAATAAATGTTTGTCTACCTGGAATTGGTCAAGCTCTTTCTGTCTATAGGTAGACATTGTAGTGAATTTTGATGGATCTGATCCTTCTGCTCAGGCTTTGTTCATCTGAGATAAACCAATCAATTCTTGAAATCTTTCCATTCTGAAATTCGGATCTAACTCAGGTTCATATGTGGGGGATAAAGGTCTTTCTGAATTAGACTTAGAAGAATCCTGATAAGACTTTTGAGACTTTCTGAGTAAAATAGATTTCTGTTGAAAATTTTTTGGAGGAAGAGACTTTTAGGGTTGGCCTAAATAGTAAGACCTTGGAGGTCTGTATTTACTATACTTCTGAGTAGGTCTAGAAGATTGATGGGAGGCTGGCCTCGGAGTTTGAGAGCTACTAGAAGCTGGCTTCTGATCTTTGGCAACACTTCCTGAAGCACCTGCAGGAGGAGGAGGAGGTGGTCCTCTCCTGGTCTGCTTAGGTGGGGATTTGTATCTTCTCCTTTTCTTCCTTTCCTTCAGCTCATTCTTAGAGTATCTCATCCATTGTGGCATATCTGGAGTGAGAGGAACATTATGCAGAATATAGTAAGGAATGCCAGCTGTAGGATTAGGCTTAGGAGCAGCCTTGGCAGGAGCCTTTCTCTTCTTAGCCTTTGATTTCTTTGAACTAGAATCATCAGAATCCTCATCATCATCATATGATTCAGGAGGATTATCATATAGTTCATTCAACTACTTTAGACATTCAGCTGAGATTCCTGAAACCTGTGGCTGTGCTTGACTCGTTGACTCTACAAAACTCTCTATAGTAATCTGAACATTTTCTTCTTCTTCTTCCATGTCTGCAAACATAATATCATCAAGATTTGGCATTGGAGATTCACACTAGCCAAATGTTGGTGGAAAGAAAGTTTTATGCTCAGGAACTTGCTCATTAACATCTTCAACAACTAAATTTTCTGTAATCATAGGAACTACAAAACTTGCCTTTAGTTGATCCATAACTGCAGGACTTATTGGAGCAGCATAACATATAATAGCCTGTGAGTACTGAACATCCAAACTTGGTAAAGCATTTCTGTAAACTGAATTAAAAGAATTTAGTAAAGAATTCAAATCAACTGTCAGATTTATAATAAAATCACCAACAGTGGTTATTTCAGCAACTATATCACAAACCATTTCAGTATCTGAATCATCAAATGTATTTATTATGTCTGTTGGAATATCTGCCTCTAGAGAATCTACTGCTGCTACTGATGGAGGAGGAACTAGAACTTCTTCATGAAACATCTCCCCCAACCTGGTTTCAGATGGTCCTGAAGCCAGGCCCCCAGAAGAAGGAATAGTGGTTAGAGCAGCAACTCTAGTAGAGAGAGAAGTGATGGAGGCAGAAAGAGCAGCAATAGATTTTGCTATTAATTGCTCCAGAGATGGAGAAATGAAAGCTAGAAGATCTTTGACAATGTCATAGAAAATTAAATATAGAGGTTCAGGAGCAGGGGGAGTATAAGTAGTATGATAGCCATAGTTGGAACATACAGAGAAAGCATGGGTGAAATCTGTATGGAAGAATTCAGGGAATGTAGAAGTAGGGTTGGATGGAATTGCAGTAGTGGAGGTAGGAATTGTGGTAGTGGGTGTTGAGGTGGTTTCATGAACATGAGATGGAACTGGGGAATGGTGTGGAGATGGTGGAGGGGGAGATAGCAGATTGAAATTAGGCTGAGAGGATATGGATGGAATATCAAATAGATGAGTTCGGAGTGGATATGGAGGTGGTGGAGATGGAATGTCCTCATGTATGATGATTGGAGAATGTGGAGGTGATGGTGGTGGAAGAGGTGAAGATGGTTGTTATTGTTGTTGTGGAGGAGGTGAAGGAATTTTGGTGGATGGAAGTACTTCTTCTAGAGGTGGTGGAGAGGCTATTACAGCCCTGATGTCCTCAGAAGTTCTGGAGGAGGAAGGCCTGGATGGTTTTGGGATAGACCTCTCCCATCTGCCAAATAAGGCAGAGGTTATCCTCTTGGAGGCATTTATGAATATGGTTTGGGAGACCAATAATTCAAGTGCCTTAGCTTGGAGGAAAATTCCTAATATCCTCCCAAAACAAACCTCTTTATTAGAATTTTTCTTCTTAATCAACTCAAACAAAAACTTTCCCCAATTTATTGCTTTCTTATTTACCAGAGCACACATCACCAAGAATTGATGCCTGGTTATATAGACATGGGCTGTGTGCTTGCCCAGCAAAACCTTACCAACAACATCTGCTAGAAATTTATACTCAACAGATAGATTCTTTTGCAGTGGCTTATTAGGGTTTTCTTTAGAGTGACCCATCTTAATCAGCATATTATCATATTCAGAACTATCTATTTCAATATCCTCTTCTCCATTTGCCAAACCAAAAATCTCAGTTAACATATCAGGGGTTAGGGTAACCTGATTGCTGGCGATGGTACTAGTCATAGTTTTTGCATCAAGAGAAATTGAAGTATAAACTCATTCTCTTATTTCAGTTGCTGACTACTTGATCCTAGTGATCATGATTTTCTTCAGTTGTTATTCTTCAAACCACTGTAGAATGACTGTGAAAATCTGATCGGTATGGTTGAAGGAATCAAAGTCGATGTCGAAACTGGTGTCATACTTCATGCTGGAGAGGGAGAGCGTCAGAATCGCCAATGGTTTTCCTGCAAAAATAATAGAGAGATCAAGTGCAAGAGAACAGAAAGCATGAGATAGAGTACGAAAAAAACCTAGTTATAAGGTTTTCATAATATGAAGCGGCGGGCTCTGTCCTACGAAAAAAAAAATCTCCATTCTCAGGTTGATGAAAAAATTTCATGAAGAAATGATATCGTTGATCTCAGTTGGAAGAGGGGAAAACTTTTCATCGTGCTCAGGTCGACGAAAACTTTTTTGAAGCATGATCGTCGATCTCCGCTCGATGAAAATAACTTCACAGAGAGATTTCTTCGATCTCATGTCGACAAAATATCTCAAGAATAGTTCTCAGATCGATGATCTCCGTTCGACAAACTGCGATCAGTTCTTCAAACTTGGACAAAAATCAAATTAAAATTCTCCATTAATCATACCTAGTTGATTCAGAAAGAACAAATGTTTCTTCTCATCTAATGGTTTAGTGAAGATGTCTGCTCTTTGCAAATCAGTAGAGATAAAGACAAGATTAATTTTCTTTATGTCGACACACTCTCTATTGAAATGATGTCTAATCTCTATATGTTTAGTTCTACTATGCAGTACTGGATTTTGTGCAATAGAAATTGCACTGGTATTGTTACAAAATATAGTTGAATTATTTAAGTTGAGACCACAATCCAGGAGTTGGTTTTGAATCCACAATATTTGTGAACAACAGCTGCCAGCTGCAATGTATTCAACTTCAGCAGTTGAAGTTGACACAGATAATTACATCTTACAAAACCAGGACACAAGCTATCTCCAAGGAACTGGCATGTTCCTGAAGTGCTTTTTCTGTCCACTCTACATCCAGCATAGTCAGAATCTGAAAATTCAGTTAAGTCAAATTCTGATTCTGTTGGATACCAAAGTCCTAGATTAGGACAACCCTTTATATATCTCTAAATTCTTTTAAGGAAAATAAGGTGAGATTCTTTATGGTTCACCTAGAACCTAGCACAAAGACATGTAGCAAACACAATATATGGCCTACTAGCTATGAGATATAATAAGTACCCAACAATAGCCCTATATGTTTTCTGATCAACTGGCTTGCCATGTTCATCAAAATCAATCACAGCATTGGAAGCCATGAGAGTTTTCTTGGCTGAGGCATCAGTCATCTCAAATCTTTTAACTAGCTGTTTACCATATTTTGATTGGGAAATGAAAATGCCATTAGGAGATTGCTTTACTTATAGACCAAGGAATTAAGAAAGCTCACCCATGCTACTCATTTCAAACTTGGAACGCATCATGTCAAAAAACCTTTTGCATAGTTTGGAAACAACAGAGCCAAAAATGATGTCATCTACATATATTTGTACTAACAATATGTTATTTTTTTGATGCCTAGTAAATAAAGTTCTATCTATAATGCCCCTAGTGAACTTATGCTCTAAAAGAAAGCTAGCTAGGGTCTCATACCAAGCTCTTGGAGCTTGCTTTAAACCATAGAGAGATTTATGCAATTTGAAAATAAAAGAGGGATGAGTTAGAGAGATAAAATTTGGTGGTTGTTCCGTATATACTTCTTCTTTGAGTTCACCATTTAAGAAGACACTCTTGACATTCATCAGGTAGACTTTGAACTTCTTGTAGGCTGCATAAGCAAGAAATATACTAATAGCTTCTAGTCTTGTAATAAGGGCAAAAGTCTGATCATAGTCAATTCCTTCTTCCTGTCTATATCTTTGTGCTACCAGCCTTGCTTTGTTTCTGATGATAGCTCCTTGTGCATCCAATTTATTTCTAAAAACCTATTTAGTTCAAATGACTGGTTAGTCTTTGGGTCTTGGAAATAAATCTCAAACTCCGCATCTCTCAAACTGATTGAGCTCCTCTTGCATTGCAATAATCTAGTGTGGATCTTGTTCTACATATTTTATGGATTGGGGCTCAACTTGAGATATGAAGCAAGCATGCATCAAATCTTGGTTAAATTGATGCCTTGTTTGCACACCAACTGATATGTATCCAATCACTTGAGATATATGGTGATCTCAAAGCATGACAAGATCAGCAGGAGTAGTTGGTTCAGCAACAGGATTGGGAATTAATTCATCTTGTGGAATTATGTTTGCTATTGGTGGTTCAACAATCATTTCATTTAAATCTTCTTCACTATCTTCTTCAATATGTGGAGAGGGATGAGATTTAGCCTCATTTGTGAGGTTTAAATCATCCAATTTCCCACATAGTTGGGGTACCTGTAATAAATCTTTGGTAGAAGAATAATTCTCCTTGTAATACACGTTAGCTTCATCAAAGGTTATATATACAGATTCTTCCATTTTGAAGGTTGATTTATTAAAAACCCTATAGGCATTACTGACTTGGGAGTATCCAATAAAAATTCCCACTTCAGCTTTGGCTTCAAACTTTCTAAGATGTTTCTTGTTATTATTATGAATATAATATCTACAGCCAAAAATTCTAAAGTAATCTATTTTAGGTTACTTCCCCTTGAGTAGTTCATAGGGAGTCTTGCCCTTAAGTTTATGTATTAAACTTTTATTCAAGACATAATTTGCTCTGCTTATAGCCTCTTCCCAAAAGGATAGGGGCAAGTAAGCCTCTATAAGCAATGTACCTGCAGCTTCAATGAGGGTTCTGTTTTTTCCATTATGCTACCCCATTTTATTGAGGAGTTCTAAGAGCAGAGATGCAATGTCTGATACCTTCCATCTCACAGAATTCTTGTATAGGAAGAGATTCAAACTCAATACCATGATCACTTCTGACCAATGCAACTGCAGTAGAGTACTCAATCTTTATGCTCTTAAGAAAGTCTGTAAGAACTTTAAAGTTATATGACTTGTTTCTCAAGAAGAACACCCAAGTGAACCTAGAGAAGTCATCTACAATAACTAAGGTATAAGATTTTCCTCCCAAGCTCTGTACATCAATGGGTCCAAATAGATCCATATGTAGCAGGTACAGAATTCTAGTGAATCACTCTTATTAATAGATTTAATGTTATTTTTGGTTTGCTTGCCTAATTGACAAGCCATGCAAAGGCTTTTCTTCTTGTAGGGATGATGAGTCCGATTTATATAGGGTTTTTCAGACTCATCTGGGCTAGTTTTCATGCATTTGCACTTCACTTTTAGTTCATTATCATATATATTTCATCCTGTCTTAATTTCCATAGGAAGTGCACATTTATGCCTGTGGTTGTGTTTTGTGTTATTCTTTTAGTCTGTACTCCTTTTTGTTATTGTCTGGAATGTCTGCACAGATTAGTGATGGTTTTTTCCTTTCGATACAGGGGTCGTGTGCGTGTTCTGGGATGGTTGTGAAACAGGAATACTGCGCACGATCATGGGATCTAATGCGCACGACCACTGGTCGTGCGCCCCTGATCGTGTGCACTACTCTACATTTTCTAGAATCAGCCTGGGGTAAGCGCACGATCACTGGACATATTGCGCACGACCACTGGTCGTGCGCCACTGATCGTGTGCATTGATTCCTCATTTCTGGAGTCCTGTCTGGGTAATCGCACGATCATTGGACTTAGTGCGCACGACCACTGGTCCTGCGCCACTACTCATGCGTAGTATCCCAGTTCTTCTTCCTGATATTCCATGCCAGTGCGCACGAGCATAGGACATAGTGCGCACGACCACTGGTTGTGCGCCTGTGATCGTGTGCATTGTTCATTTCTGCTTTTGTATAAATAGTGCAGGTCTCGCCCTAATCCAAAAGGATCCGCAGATCGCCCATTTCCTCTGCCGTTTTCCGCTTTCTCCGCAGTTTCCCTTCATCTTCCACCCTAGGGAGGTGCTCCGGGCAAGCTTTCACCGCCAAATCCAAGCCGAAGCTTCCTCTCGGCCTTCTCCTTCATCCGTGAGCTTCAAGTAGGGTTTGACGCCATAGCCATCAAGCAAAAGAAAGCTAGCATACTTCGTCCGCTGTCGTGAGACGAAGAAGACGGGCCATTGGAAGGTAGTGACAGCCCTTCTCTATCCCGGACGCAGTTGAGGACCGAGCTTGGATGTGGAATGACAACCCGACGATTCCAACTGTGAATCCTCAGCAAGACTTCGGATTCGGTCGATCTCTTGACTTGTACTTGCTTTATTGTTGTATATGTGTGTTAAAACTGTATTTATATTGATGAAGTATGCTTAGTGTGTAAACGTTTTTATACAATTATGTCTATGTGATTGTATGTTTTCGTTATTTACTTGAGTTGCGCCATATTCCATCCACCATCTATCCACCTTTGCCGCACTAGCAATTGCTAGTGGCGTGCGTAGCGAAGAGGTGCTTTCGACCCTCATTCCGCCATTATCACCACCTCATCCGCAAGCCTACTCGTCCATCCGCCCAACGATTCGGTACATAGTGGCCCGACTAGTCTTCCATCCCGCCTGGCGAAGCATCGCATAGCGGCGTTGCATAGGAGTAGTTGTTAGTATTTTATTTTATGTTTCCGCAACCATCAAAACCCCCTTAGTTAGCTCTGACCTGAGGACTTCAATCTCAAGTCCTCCTCAAAATTAACTCCACCTTACTGTGTTCCTTGTGAGATCGATACTTGGGAAAACCCCCATTTTATATTACTTGTGCGACCGGTTCACTGCCGTGATCTATAGCATCAAGTTTTTGGCGCCGTTGCTGGGAACACAGTCGTGTGAGTTTTTGGAGAGGGAGACGTGATATTGCTTTCCTTTTCCTTTGTAAATCGCTTTTGTTTTGTTCTATTTTTGTTTTGCCTGCCTTTTTCTTATTTCTTTAGGCAATTGTAGTAATATATTGTTGGATTTAGTAATTTGCCCAATTTATTTTGAATCTGCTGTTTCTACACCATGTGGGGATATTCGTATGCCCAATGTCTTTGGTGTGGGAAGCCTTCCCACGCTAGTCATGAATGCCCTACGAGAGATATTGAGCATAAGCCTCAGCGCACAATGCATGAGATGCTGTATTCGTACAGCCTTTCAAACAATGTGCCCCGAGCTTATGGTCAATCGTCCTCACCACATACACCGTTCTCTTATTCCTCTCCGGCCCCACAAGGACCGCAGCGTAATGGGAGAAAGTGTTTGTATTGTCATAGAACAGATCATGTCCTGAAGGATTGTGCCGATTACCTCCGTGTTATGGAAGAGGATGATAAGCCGGACATCCGGATCATCCCGACTCCTATCCTTGGTAGCACACCTTCATCTTCTGGTTATGTATCCCTGTCACCTTCATTTGTTGAAGGGAATGATGTGGACACAACCGCCAGATGTGTGGCTAATCTAGGCTTCGACATGGCTGAGCCCATCTCTCCTGTGCATACATCTCCAAGCGTGGAGCCGATTCTTTGGGAGGAACCTGCGCTTGACTTCTATTCAAGCAAAGTTCTTCCGCCTTTTGTGCATTCTACTTCAGTCGTCTCTGGTGACATTTTCGATGATGCAAAACAAGTTGAGGCTTGTGATACATGGGTTTTTTCCACTCCCATGGAGGAGGACAACCTTCCTGGTGTCGAGGATTCTCCATCGATACCAAAGGAGGAAGTCCAAGTCTTGGTGGAGGCCTCTATGGATCCAGCCGAGCCTTGTAGCATTGTCGAGATTATTGACGATATTTTTCTACCTCAACCTTTGGGGAGTGAAACTGGGATCACTCCCCCAATTATTTCTTTATGTTCTTCGTCTCTTTTATTACTTGACCCACCTTCCTTTTCTGAGCCTGTGCAGGTTGAATCTCCACGGGTAAGTTGGGTTGACGTTGAGCCTTGTGCTCATGCTGTCGATGAGTGCATCCTCTTGTGTGAGGAGGTTCCTACCTCCTTCACAGTGGAAGCCCCTGCCGTCACCTTCGCCCCCAGCAAACTTGTGGTGGACGAAACCTTGCTAGGCAAGGATGTGTTTTGTGGTGAGAAGAGTGAGGACCAGCGCTCCTTCTCTTCTTACTTCCTATTTCCTCTACCTGTGTTGGGCAGGTATTACTATTTAGGTAGAGGGGTAACTGCTCTATCACTGTATCGGTACCCGTTACCGAAACGGATATTGGAACAGTTACCTGTGCACTTTTTATTTCATAGGCTCATTAGCTAGAACTTTTTAGAATTTAATAAGTCGTGCTGCGATGACAATAACCCCAGTACTTATCTTTTATTTTCTGCATTTTATTTTTTATGTTTATTTTAGTTTTATCATTTCTTTTTGTATGTTTTCTTGTGTTTTTGCGGAGCTCACCCCTGCAGGTATTCTTGGCAAATTGCATTGGCAGGGTTCTGATTCTTCGTATGGCAGGCCTACTTCAGTTTCCACGCGTCTTCTGGTATGCTCACTAGCTGAGCATTGGGTAACCTCTTCCCTTAGCTCTATATGATTTTAATTTCTCTATCTTATGATTTGTTGCTTAGTTTAAGTCTGGGGGAGAGATCTGTTACCTATTGCACGTACACATCTCATGTGCATACTAGAAGCTTTTATAGTTTTATTTTGATTAGTTCATTGCATCACACACCACTGCACCCACATGAGCGCGTGCTTAGATGTTTGTGTGCTGCGAGTTAAACTCATTTCTTCGTTAGAATTGTGAAAATTATGGTGCTAACATAGGATTGTGAGACGGAGTAAAATGTTGGCCTTGTTGTGTTTCTAGTCAACTGCTCTCGTCTCGTGTAGAAATTGAAGTAGATTTAATTTTTCTGTATGCTTTTGGTTTTATATTTTTCTAATTGCGTAAATACTTTTTATTCTACTCAAAAGTTGGTGAATCCGGTGTGAATCCGACGGTAGCTTAGGGATGTGTGTAGACGGTCGTTAGGTGCGTATTGCTCGAGTTGGGAGGATGGATAGTCTTTCTCGTTGGCTAAGAACTTGCCCTAAGCTATTCTTGAAGCATGGGTATAGGTTAGTCATGCATGAGCGTGATGTAGGCCATCATTTTGGCCCGGTTGAGCTTTGTACCGTTCCTAACGTCTTGTCCTCGCTAGCCCCGTTGTGCCTACCCCTCCTTTTGATTCAGCTCCACCATGATTTCACCAAAGCCTCCAAGCCAATCCTAGTCGCACTCCCGAGTTGAGCTTTAGAGTTTTACATTTTCATTTTGGGATGTGATGTGGTGATTTTACTTGTGATTATGTGGATGTGCTCCAATGTTATATTTGCTGAATTGTGGAAATAAAATGAAGAGAAAGAAAAAGAAAAATATTTGTAAAGAAAAAGAAAAAAAAGTGAAAAGGAAAAGTAAAATTGAAAATCATATTTGAGATGTGCTTATTTTTGGAGTAGGCGGTGCACACACCCATATGTAAAAGTTAAGTCTGGGGGTGTGGTGTACCCGCATATATTTTGGTTAGCTGATGGATTCCCTTCATACTAGCTCCTTTGGGTTAGGTGCATAGCCTTCTTGTTTATCCTTGTTTACCTCACCGAAACCCAAGCCCCATCTCTTCACCTAAAGTCCTACTGATTCGTGTGTGAACCAAACCAGTGTCATGGAGAGAATGCGAAAAGGCAAGCATATGGTCACCGACATTAGTGGATTCCTTTGGAGGTTATCCGGAGCCCCGATCTTCGGCAATGCTCGCCTAGCGATTAGTCTACTTTCTCCCTACGCGTGACCGAATGATTCACCGTGATTCTATTTTTGAGTAATAATAAAATTTTGATACGCATTGTGAAAAGTATAAACTGTTTTGTATACTTAGAAATTTCTTCTATTATATTTTTACGTGCGCGAGCATGCGACTTCGCATGGTACTTTGTATCGCAATTTCTTTGTTAACTCGTATTTTTCCCTATCTGCTTAGATTTTGTTTGCTCGGGACGCGCAAACAGTTAAGTCTGGGGGTGTGATGAGTCCGATTTATATAGGGTTTTTCGGACTCATCTGGGCTAGTTTTCACGCATTTGCACTTCACTTTTAGTTCATTATCATATATATTTCATCCTGTTTTTATTTCCATAGGAAGTGCACATTTATGCCTGTGGTTGTGTTTTGTGTTATTCTTTTAGTCTGTACTCCTTTTTGTTATTGTCTGGAATGTCTGCACAAAATAGTGATAGTTTTTTCCTTTCGATACAGGGGTCATGTGCGTGTTCCGGGATGGTTGTGAAACAGGAATACTGCGCACGATCATGGGATCTAATGCGCACGACCACTGGTCGTGCGCCCCTGATCGTGCGCACTACTCTACGTTTTCTAGAATCAGCCTGGGGTAAGCGCACGACCACTGGACATATTGCGCACGACCACTGGTCGTGCGCCACTGATCGTGTGCATTGATTCCTCATTTCTGGAGTCCTGTCTGGGTAATCGCACGATCATTGGACTTAGTGCGCACGACCACTGGTCGTGCGCCACTACTCGTGCACAGTATCCCAGTTCTTCTTCCTGATATTCCATGCCAGTGCGCACGAGCATAGGACATAGTCGCACGACCACTGGTCGTGCGCCTGTGATCGTGCGCATTGTTCATTTCTGCTTTTGTATAAATAGTGCAGGTCTCGCCCTAATCCAAAAGGATCCGCAGATCGCCCATTTCCTCCGCCGTTTTCCGCTTTCTCCGCAGTTCCCCTTCATCTTCCACCCTAGGGAGGTGCTCCGGGCAAGCTTTCACCACCAAATCCAAGCCGGAGCTTCCTCTCGGCCTTCTCCTTCATCCGTGAGCTTCAAGTAGGGTTTGACGCCATAGCCATCAAGCAAAGGAAAGCTAGCAAACTTCGTCCTCTATCGTGAGACGAAGAAGACGGGCCATTGGAAGGTGGTGACAGCCCTTCTCTATCACGGACGTAGTTGAGGACCGAGCTTGGACGCGGAATGACAACCCGACGATTCCAACCGTGAATCCTCAGCAAGACTTCGGATTCGGTCGATCTCTTGACTTGTACTTGCTTTATTGTTGTATATGTGTGTTAAAATTGTATTTATATTGATGAAGTATGCTTAGTGTGTAAACGTTTTTATACAATTATGTCTATGTGATTGTATGTTTTCGTTATTTACTTGAGTTGCGCCATATTCCATCCACCATCCATCCACCCTTGCCGCACTAGCAATTGCTAGTGGCGTGCGTAGCGAAGAGGTGCTTTCGACCCTCATTCCGCCATTCTCACCACCTCATCCGCAAGCCTACTCGTCCATCCGCCCAACGATTCAGTGCATAGCGGCCCGACTAGTCTTCCATCCCGCCTGGCGAAGCATCGCATAGCGGCGTTGCATAGGAGTAGTTGTTAGTATTTTATTTTATGTTTCCGCAACCATCAAAACCCCCTTAGTTAGCTCCGACCTGAGGACTTCAATCTCAAGTCCTCCTCGAAATTAACTCCACCTTACTGTGTTCCTTGTGAGATCGATACTTGGGAAAACCCCCATTTTATATTACTTGTGCGATCGGTTCGCTGCCGTGATCTATAGCATCAAGTTTTTGGCGTCGTTGCCGGGGAACACAGTCGTGTGATTTTTTGGAGAGGGAGACGTGAGATTGCTTTCCTTTTCCTTTGTAAATCGCTTTTGTTTTGTTATATTTCTGTTTTGCCTGCCTTTTTCTTGTATCTTTAGGCAATTGTAGTAATATATTGTTGGATTTAGTAATTTGCCCAATTTATTTTGAATCTGCTGTTTCTACACCATGTGGGGATATTCGTATGCCCAATGTTGTTGGTGTGGGAAGCCTTCCCATGCTAGTCATGAATGCCCTACGAGAGATATTGAGCATAAGCCTCAGCGCACAATGCATGAGATGCTATATTCGTACAGCCTTTCAAACAATGTGCCCCGAGCTTATGGTCATTCGTCCTCGCCACATACACCGTTCTCTTATTCCTCTCCGGTCCCACAAGGACCGCAGCGTAATGGGAGAAAGTGTTTGTATTATCCTAGAACTGATCATGTCCTGAAGGATTGTGCCGAGTACCTCCGTGTTATGGAAGAGGATGATGAGCCGGATATCCGGATCATCCCGACTCCTATCCTTGGTAGCACACCTTCATCTTCTGGTTAAGTATCCCTGTCACCTTCATTTGTTGAAGGGAATGATGTGGACACAACCGCCAGATGTGTGGCTGATCTAGGCTTCGACATGGCTGAGCCCATCTCTCCTGTGCATACATCTCCAAGCGTGGAGCCGATTCTTTGTGAGGAACCTGCGCTTGACTTCTATTCAAGCAAAGTTCTTCCGCCTTTTGTGCATTCTACTTCAGTCGTCTCTGGCGACATTTTCGATGATGCAAAACAAGTTGAGGCTTGTGATACATGGGTTGTTTCCACTCCCAAGGAGGAGGACAACCTTCCTGGTGTCGAGGATTCTCCCTCGATACCAAAGGAGGAAGTCCAAGTCTTGGTGGAGGACTCTATGGATCCAGCCGAGCCTTGTAGCATTGTCGAGATTACTAACGATATTTTTCTACCTCAGCCTTTGGGGAGTGAAACTGGGATCACTCCCCCGATTATTTCTTTATGTTCTTCGTCTCTTTTATTTCTTGACCCACCTTCCTTTTTTGAGCCTGTGCAGGTTGAATCTCCACAGGTAAATTGGGTTGACGTTGAGCCTTGCGCTCAGGCTGTCGACGAGTGCATCCTCTTGTGTGAGGAGGTTCCCACCTCCTTCACAGCGGAAGCCCCTGCCGTCACCTTCGCCCCCAGCAAACTTATGGTGGACGAAACCTTACTAGGCAAGGATGTGTTTTGTGGTGAGAAGAGTGAGGACCAGCGCTCCTTCTCTTCTTACTTCCTATTTCCACTACCTGTGTTGGGCAGGTATTACTATTTAGGTAGAGGGGTAACTGCTCTATCACCGTATCGGTACCCGTTACCGAAACGGATATTGGAACAGTTACCTGTGCACTTTTTATTTCATAGGCCCATTAGCTAGACTGTTTAGAATTTAATAAGTCGTGCTGGGATGACAATAACCCCAGTACTTATCTTTTATTTTCTGCATTTTATTTTTTATGTCTATTTTAGTTTTATCATTTCTTTTTGTATGTTTTTCTTGTGTTTTTGCGGAGCTCACCCCTGCAGGTATTCTTGGCAAATTGCATTGGCAGGGTTCTGATTCTTCGTATGGCGGGCCTACTTCAGTTTCCACGCGTCTTCTGGTATGCTCACTAGCTGAGCATTGGGTAACCTCTTCCCTTAGCTCTGTATGATTTTAATTTCTCAATCTTATGATTTGTTGCTTAGTTTAAGTCTGGGGGAGAGATCTGTTACCTATTGCACGTACACATCTCATGTGCATACTAGAAGCTTTTATAGTTTTATTTTGATTAGTTCATTGCATCACACACTACTGCACCCACATGAGCGCGTGCTTAGCTATTTGTGTGCTGCGAGTTAAACTCATTTCTTCGTTAGAATTGTGAAAATTATGGTGCTAACATAGGATTGTGAGACGGAGTAAAATGTTGGCCTTGTTGTGTTTCTAGTCAACTGCTCTCGTCTCGTGTAGAAATTGAAGTAGATTTAATTTTTCTGTATGCTTTTGGTTTTATATTTTTCTAATTGTGTAAATACTTTTTATTCTACTCAAAAGTTGGTGAACCCGGTGTGAATCCGACGGTAGCTTAAGGATGTGTGTAGACGGCCGTTAGGTTCGTATTGCTCGAGTTGGGAGGATGGATAGTCTTTCTCGTTGGCTAAGAACTTGCCCTAAGCTATTCTTGAAGCATGGGTATAGGTTAGTCATGCATGAGCGTGATGTAGGCCATCATTTTGGCCCGGTTGAGCTTTGTACCGTTCCTAACGTCTTGTCCTTGCTAGCCCCGTTGTGCCTACCCCTCCTTTTGATTCAGCTCCACTATGATTTCACCAAAGCCTCCAAGCCAATCCTAGTCGCACTCCCGAGTTGAGCTTTAGAGTTTTACATTTTCATTTTGGGATGTGATGTGGTGATTTTACTTGTGATTATGCGGATGTGCTCCAATGTTATATTTGCTGAATTGTGGAAATAAAATGAAGAGAAAGAAAAAGAAAAATATTTGTAAAGAAAAAGAAAAAAAAAGTGAAAAGGAAAAGTAAAATTGAAAATCATATTTGAGATGTGCTTATTTTTGGAGTAGGCGGTGCACACACCCATATGTAAAAGTTAAGTCTGGGGGTGTGGTGTACCCGCATATATTTTGGTTAGCTGATGGATTCCCTTCATACTAGCTCCTTTGGGTTAGGTGCATAGCCTTCTTGTTTATCCTTGTTTACCTCACCGAAACCCAAGCCCCATCTCTTCACCTAAAGTCCTACTGATTCGTGTGTGAACCAAACCAGTGTCGTGGAGAGAATGCAAAAGGCAAGCATATGGTCACCGACATTGGTGGATTCCTTTGGAGGTTATCCGGAGCCCCGATCTTCGGCAATGCTCGCCTAGCGATTAGTCTACTTTCTCCCTACGCGTGACCGAATGATTCACCGTGATTCTATTTTTGAGTAATAATAAAATTTTGATACGCATTGTGAAAAGTATAAACTGTTTTGTATACTTAGAAATTTCTTCTATTATATTTTTACGTGCGCGAGCATGCGACTTCGCATGGTACTTCGTATCGCAATTTCTTTGTTAACTAGTATTTTTCCCTATCTGCTTAGATTTTGTTTGCTCGGGACGCGCAAGCAGTTATGTCTGGGGGTGTGATGAGTCCGATTTATATAGGGTTTTTCGGACTCATCTGGGCTAGTTTTCACGCATTTGCACTTCACTTTTAGTTCATTATCATATATATTTCATCCTGTCTTTATTTCCATAGGAAGTGCACATTTATGCTCGTGGTTGTGCTTTGTGTTATTCTTTTAGTCTGTACTCCTTTTTGTTATTGTCTGGAATGTCTCTACAGATTAGTGATGGTTTTTTCCTTTCGATACAGGGGTCGTGTGCGTGTTCCGGGATGGTTGTGAAACAGGAATACTGCGCACGATCATGGGATCTAATGCGCATGACCACTGGTCGTGCGCCCCTGATCGTGCGCACTACTCTACGTTTTCTAGAATCAGCCTAGGGTAAGCGCATGACCACTGGACATATTGCGCACGACCACTGGTCGTGCGCCACTGATCGTGTGCATTGATTCCTCATTTCTGGAGTCCTGTCTGGGTAATCGCATGATCATTGGACTTAGTGCGCACGACCACTGGTCGTGCGCCACTACTCATGCGCAGTATCCCAGTTCTTCTTCCTGATATTACATGCCAGTGCGCACGAGCATAGGACATAGTGCGCACGACCACTGGTCGTGCGCCTGTGATCGTGCGCATTGTTCATTTCAGCTTTTGTATAAATAGTGCAGGTCTCGCCCTAATCCAAAAGGATCCGCAGATCGCCCATTTCCTCCGCCGTTTTCCGCTTTCTCCGCAGTTCCCCTTCATTTTCCACCCTAGGGAGGTGCTCTGGGCAAGCTTTCACCGCCAAATCCAAGCCGGAGCTTCCTCTCGGCCTTCTCCTTCATCCGTGAGCTTCAAGTAGGGTTTGACGCCATAGCCATCAAGCAAAGGAAAGCTAGCAAACTTCGTCCGCTGTCGTGAGACGAAGAAGACGGGCCATTGGAAGGTGGTGACAGCCCTTCTCTATCCCGGACGCAGTTGAGGACCGAGCTTGGACGCGGAATGACAACTCGACGATTCCAACCGTGAATCCTTAGCAAGACTTCGGATTCGGTCGATCTCTTGACTTGTACTTGCTTTATTTTTGTATATGTGTGTTAAAACTGTATTTATATTGATGAAGTATGCTTAGTGTGTAAACGTTTTTATACAATTATGTCTATGTGATTGTATGTTTTCGTTATTTACTTGAGTTGCGTCATATTCCATCCACCATCCATCCACCCTTGCCGCACTAGCAATTGCTAGTGGCGTGCGTAGCGAAGAGGTTCTTTCGACCCTCATTCCGCCATTCTCACCACCTCATTCGCAAGCCTACTCGTCCATCCGCCCAAGGATTCGGTGCATAACGGCCCGACTAGTCTTCCATCCCGCCTGGCGAAGCATCGCATAGCGGCGTTGCATAGGAGTAGTTGTTAGTATTTTATTTTCTGTTTCCACAACCATCAAAACCCCCTTAGTTAGCTCCGACCTGAGGACTTCAATCTCAAGTCCTCCTCGAAATTAACTCCACCTTATTGTGTTCCTTGTGAGATCGATACTTGGGAAAACCCCCATTTTATATTACTTGTGCGACCGGTTCACTGTCGTGATCTATAGCATCAAGGGACAAGAAGACAATCCTCTGACAAGGTTGTCCCTAGAGAGTTTAGAAATATTTTAAAGATTAACATGTCCTAATCTTTTATGCCATAATTCATTATTATTACAAATTTGATTAAAAAAACAAATTTCTGACCTAGCAGATTTGAAGTTTACTACATAGATGTTTCTTTGCCTAAGACCAGTTAAGACAGTTTTGTTATCTACAGAAGATATAATGCAAGAAGAATGGTTAAAAGATACCCGATAACCTTCATCACATAATTGGTTAATGGATATCAGGTTATGTTTTAAACCACTCACATATGCTACTTTCTTGAAAGTGACAGTTCCAATCTTTGCAATCTCATAGCCTTCAGTCTGGCCACAGTTGGAGTCACCAAATATCACCTTTGGACCAAGCTTGGACTTGTAGTTTGTTAAATTATCCTTGCATCCTGTCATGTGCTTTGAGCATCCACTATCCAGGTACCACTATTCCTCTATGGTAGGATAACCTTTCACCTGAAAAATAAAAATTAGGTGTTCTTGACCCCGGTAACCTTGGGTCCTTGATTCTTTACAAATTTAAAACTAGAAATGTAAGAATATTCAGGTTGGTTTTTATATCCTAGGGGTGAAATTTCCTTGGTGAAATTATCCATTGGGTAAATGAGTTAACAAATATTTTTGATTGATTAAATATTCTGGGGTAATTAAAGTTTCTGTTAATCTGAACTGGGGTCGACGAATTCTGATAAGTTCGTCGAACTGAGTTCAACGAATAGGTATGAGTTCGTCAAACTCCGCTCAGAGAATGGAAATATTCATTCTCTGTGCCCCAATATCGTCGATCTCGGCTCGACGAACCATATTGGTTTCGTCGATCGCTGTTCGAAGAATAATTATAATAAAAAATCTGCGTTCAGAGTTCGTCGACTTGAGTTCGACGAACTGTACACATTTCATCGATCTAAGTTCGACGAAATCTGTTGAACATTGTTATGCTTAAGGCTTTTCTTGTTCTTTCTCTTTTTCTTGGGTTTTTGATTTAATTCAGTTGGTTTGTTATTCTCATCTGTCTTTTCTTTACCCTTTTCAGATATGAATTTAATGGGGGTTGAGAGAATGTTTTTCTGAATTAAATGAGGTTGGCTTAATGAAGCACCCAAGCCCAGCTTTCCATTAAGCCTGGCATTTACAGTGCTTGTGATGTCCATCAATTTGATACTTCTCCCATTTAGGGATTCTTCAAATTTCTTAGCCTCATTCAGTTTAATTTTTAGAGAATTAATCTGTTCAGAAGCTATAACTAGTTTATCTTTTGTTCCATATTTTCAGATAACAAATTTTCCTGTTCAATTAGCTTATCTCTGAGAAGTTTGATTTACTTCTCAGATTTGATTAGATCATTACATAATAATTTAAATTCTGTTTTGAAATGATCTGGATTAAAACCAAATGAGGATATTACCTGATCCTCTTCAGATTCAGAGTCTTCATTTTCTGATTCTTCAGCTTCTGAAAGGTTGCTTGATACATTGATGGCCATCAAGCAAACTTTTTTGCTTTAGCTTCTTCCTCATCTTCACTAGAGCTGGAAGATGAAGATTCTTCTTCTGTTTCTCTCCAGGTTTCTATAACAAAACATTTTTCCTTCCTCTCGTGCTTGCTTGAGGAGGGCTTGCTGTACTTCTTTTTGCAGTCTATATCTCTTCTTTTCTCCTTCTTCTAATTATCGTGACACTCAGAAAGAATGTGTCCAGTTTTTCTGCAACCAAAGCAGACAATTTCCTTGGTAGGAATTTTGTCATATCTTGGTCTGTCATCTTGTCTGGATGACTTCCTTCTGAAATCTTTTCTGTCCATCTTATAAAATCTTTTGGACAGCAAGCTTAGGAGTTCATCATTTGCTGGAGGAGCTTCTTGTTCTTCAGATGCCTTGAAAGCAATGTTTTGCTCCTTCCTTCCATATGAGGAGGTCTTCTGCTCAGCTGCTTCTCTTATCTTGATAAGCTGCTCATAGGACTTGAGCTTTCCTAAAAGAGCCTCAGTAGATATTTCATTCAGGCTTCTGGCCTCCTTGAATGGCCAGATCCTGAAGTCCCATGTGCTGGGGAAGCACATAAGAATCTTGTCATTTATCTCAGTCAGTGAGATATTTTTGCCTAGGTTCTTCAGCTCATTGACAATTAAGCTGAGTCTGTTGTACATGTCAGCTGCTGATGCAGATTCATCTTTCTTGAAATTTTCATATTGAGAGATGAGATGAGATCTTCTGTCCTGTTTCTCATCAGTAGATCCAACAACCATTCATTTAGGGAATCCCAGATCTCTTTGGCTAAAGAGCATTCAGTAACATTTTTAAAGATATCATCAGACATAGTCTGAGCTAGGATGTTCATGGCTTTAACATCTGCTATCTTTAACTTCTTCTGAGCATCTATCCACTCAGGTGGTGGAACTGCTGAGATACTTATTGATGTTGTTTTAGAAGGAGTAGGGGGACCTATCAAAATAGAATTATAGATATCTTCATCAATTGAATTCATATACAATCTGACCCTTGCCTTCCAGATTGCAAACTTATTCAGATTGCAGACTGGAGGTCTGGTGCTTGAATATTCTTTATTTTATGCCATGATATAGGAAAGACACTACAAATAATAAGATCTATCAAAGGAACCTTTAGTTCAGGTATTAGCTTATGAAACCAAACAACCTTACCCTCTGATACCAATTGAAAGTGAGGGATAGATCTGCTTAAACTCTAGAGGGGGGGGGAGGTGAATAGAGTATTTTAAAACTTTAATTAATTTTTACAGTGGACTAAAAATAAGTGATAAGTATATGTATAAAGAGAGATGAAAATAAAAACAATCACAGCACACAAAAACAAACAATAGAGCAATCCAGACGAAAGAAGAAATTTATAGTGGTTCCCCTAAACTTAAGTACATCCACTCTTCTACCACCCTGGTAGGAATCCACTAAAAAGTTTTTGATTAGGTGCCCTGCCGCCACAGTTTTTTGCTCAGGTGCCCTGTCACCACAAGATCTATTTTTTCAAGGGAGATCTCACAACTCTTTTGAGCTTTTGATCAGGTGCCCAAAAACCAAACTAAGTCTTTTGATCAGGAGAATTAATAACCAAAGGGGTTGACTTTTGAAGGGAGTTATAACCCTATACATAGTTGGAAATGAAAAGTGATGTTGTATTCTCTTTCTCAAATAACTGAGAAGACTTTAGTGGATGATATTGTCAAAGCTTCCCCTGAGATATAGAATGGTTTAGGAAGATGAGAGCTTTGCACAGGGTGTAGGCCTTGATGGAGATCTTTAGAATCTTCTTGGATAGGTGTTGATGAGTTGTCCTTTTGAAGCCTGAAGCAGAAACTGAAGAAGACTAAAGAACTGTGTATTGATATTCTTCTTCAATTTCCAGTAGATAACAATCTTTTTCTCTGTAAAACTTGTATCATTTATTGTGTAAAAGATCTCTTGTAATTCCCTTTTTTTTGTTCTGAAGAGAAGAATTTGCTTTTTATATTCTAAAGGATTTCTGGCATATTGAATTTGAAAAAGAATTTCTGAATTTAATGCTGAAATCCTGGGAATTGAATGACTGGAATTGTCTTAAATGTATTTCCTCAACTGTCTCAGAAAATAAGTCAAGTAATTACTCTATGAAATCCATAATTAATGTTGCCATGCAATGACTATATTCTTGAGAATATGAGCATTAATTATCAGAGAATTACAGCCTTAGAATAATCCAAACTAAAATCAAAATGAGAAAAATGCCAAACTTATACTGAGAGAAATCGTCAAACTCAGGACAGATTTCGTCGACCTGAACTTTAAGTTCGTCGAGCTGAGAAATCATCTTTGTCGAGCTGAGCTTAGAGAAAGTTGATCTAGAAAATAGTCTGTCAAAGCTGAGCTCCAAGTTCGTCGACCTGAGATAGAATTTCGTCGACCAGAGAACTTGAGAGAAGAGAGAAGATCATCGACCTGAACTCCAAGTTTGTCGAGCTCAGCTCAGAGTAGAGACTCTGAGTTCGTCGATCTGCGATCGTCGATCGTCGAGCTGAGTTCGAAGAACTTTGAACTGATTCACTGAACTCTTAAAAGATACAATTCTTCTATCTGGATCTCTGATTTCTTCTGAGGGCTGGATAAATGTTTATCTAACCTAGTCAAACTGAACTAGACCTTAGAACTAACAATTTGACCCTAGGCTATACATGGAGGGTCAATAACCTAATAGTGAACCTAGCCCAAATTCAAACTAGGGATCCAACAGGATACCTCAGAAAGTGAAAGAAGACCGGGGCACAAAAAAACGTACCTTCTGAGGTACCCCATTGGGTCTATTTATAGTTTTCTGAAAACGGCCTGCAAATAGCCAACCTCCGCTATTCTAAACAGCTATGTGCAGCCCAAAGTGGGCTGCCAATAGTGTAACTCTGTTGTTCTGGAAAGATATTTGCACCCCTGAAAAGGACATCCTGGTAATTTTACCTCTAGACCTCACGGGGCGTGTTTCTCAGACACGGGGTCAACTCGCCTCAACTCGCCACCCTATTAGGCCGATGCGGGCTGGCTACCGTAGCTCGCCTTCCATCCTTTGGAGAGTGCGATCTAGGACGCTGTGGCTCGCATATCCTATTCAGAGGCAGGCTAGCGACAATGTCGCCTATGCGAGAGTGGGCTGGATGGGCCGGCTAGCGTGGCTTGCCCTCCTAGCTTTGGCGAGAGTGAGCTGACCATCTGGATTCACCCGCCGGCTATTATGATGCGGGTCGATTGCTCTAGCTCGCTCGCCTGGCCCAGTGAACCCACTCGGCAAACACGGGGTTGTGCACAATCCCGGTCTTTTTGAGCTTGACAAATCTCGGAAAGAATCATCCAACCCCAAGTGTTCGGTGAGTGCTTTGCTGAGCTGGAGAGAATCTTTTGGTGGGTCCCACCAGTATGCTATAAATATTCCACCGGGCCTTCGGGAAAAATCTTGCCTTTCTTTAACCTCCCTTGCGAACTGTAGCTGAATGATGTCTATGTCCGAAGAGATGCGAGTGTGCCTAGTGGCCGCAAGGGCGGGGACACGAGAGTAAGTTCTTAATGACACCCCATGGTTGGCGATCGCTTGACCCCCTATTTAGGCTGAAGAAAGGGAAGATAGTCAGGCGGTCTCCTGCGAACGACCCCACGTAGTCCAGCTCGGCGGCTGGTGCCGAGGTCGCCCATGAGGTATGCTGACCTCCTGTCTGATTCGCCATTGTGCCTCTGATTTCTTTTTCTACAAGAGAGGCCTCACGAAGATGGAGGAGACGGCGGGGAGCGAGGTCATTCCCTCCCACTGATAACTGAGTGGGCCGCCATCCCTTCGGCCCAGCGGTATGCTCCTCGGTGATTTCCTAGTCGCCAATTCCACATAGGCTGGGGAAATACTACGCAGTTCTTGAAGGAGGGATTTTTCAGGTCCAGCCGGGCACCTACCGGCCATCTGCCGGCGTGGGCGACTTGCCGACTCCCGTTGAGTTTGTATTCTTGCCTGTTTATGACTGCTTTCTTTTTCTAACCTTTCCTACTATAGTCTTTAATGCGATCTCCTCCTCTGACATCAACATCATCGAGAGATATTTGCCTCCTCCTTCTATGGATCATATCTCGGAATATCTAAGCAACCCGCTGGATGCTGAGGGGATGAAGAAGCGGGTGACATGGCTATTTCAAAAACAATCTCTACTGCTACATGAGGTCTACAAAAAGATAGACGAGGACAAGACCGAGGCGGAGGAGCGGTTCGCAGTTCTGGAGGGCATAAGGCCTCCAGCTGACGGGGATGGAGTTACTTCTCCGGGGGTACACATCATGCGGGTGGAGGAGTGGCTTAGGCATGCCACGGAGTAGGTCAACCTGGCCCAGCATGAATTAATGGTAGTTTGTGAATACTTCTATCCTCATGTGCTGCCTCGATCCAGGACGCGATGGTGCCATTCTTCCCTACCTTCTTTTTCCTCGACCACCCGAGGAGTCCGGACCTCGAACTGTATCGGAAATACTGCCTCGCACCCATGGGAGAGCTTGAAGGGGGTCTCCCTTGTGTCCATGTTAGGGGTGGTCCTCAGAGCCCAGAGGACCGAGGGAAGTGCTCTACCCAACTCCTCTTCAAGTTTTCAACTTTCTTCTTCAGGAGGTTCACAATGATATTGTTCGCCGCCTCCACCTACCTGTTGCTCCTAGGGTGGTGGACTGAGGCAAACCTTAGGTCAATCCCGAGTTGTTCACAGAAACTGATGAATTCAGCGCTGGCAAACTGGGGATCGTTGTCCGTGATGATGGCCTGCGACAACCCGTGCCGACAGATGATCTCCCCCCAAACAAAGTTCCTGATTACCTGGGATGTCATCTTGGCTAGCGCCTTCACTTCCAACCACTTAGAAAAATAATTTATCATGACAAGCAAGAACCTCCTCTGCCCGCTGGCCTGGGGGAAAGGCCCTACCAAATCCATCCCCCAGATGGCAAAGGGCCAAGGGGCCGTGATACTTCTGAGGCACTGGGATGTTTGCAGTTAGAGGGGGACGAACAACTGGCACTTGTGGCACTTCTTCGTGAACTCTACAGTGTCGTGGCCCAGGGTTGGCCAGAAATACCCTTGCCTGACGGTCCTTCCTTCTAGGGTTCGACTCCCGGAGTGACTCCCACACTCCCCGGAGTGGACTTCTTCCAAGATCCTTTGAGCCTCCCTCTCGGTAGCACAACGTGCCATCATCCCCGGGAGGGTCTTCCTTTACAACTGCCCATCATGCATAAGATAATATGTCAACTTGTGCTTGAACTTCTTTTTGTCCATCCCCTCCGGATATTCCCCTGTGGAAAGGAACGTTCTGAAAGGGTACATCCACGAGGGGTGTTGGTCCATGTAAATGTTTACTTTAGGATTACTAATGACCTAGAGGGGGGTGAATAGATCCAATTTAAATTGTGACACCCCTTTTTAATAATCAAAGTACTACTTTCTTTAATATGATTAATTCAGTCAGATAATCAAGATATACTTAACAACAATTAGGAAAATAAACACAACGCAACAATTCAACACACACAGCACAATGCACACAGATTTATAGTGGTTCCCCAATTTATGGGTACATGCACTTTCCCCCTTCGCATATCTAGCAATTAACTAGATTTGGCCAAACTCCTTCTCTTTTCTTTACTCAGATCCTTAGATCTTACAGCTCAAAGCCCACCCGGCTCATACAAATCAGACTTTACAAGTCTTACCACTTAGATTACCAAGATCCTACACCTCAAGTTCTTCCCAATAACTCTACCTCAGAATGAATCCACACTCCTACTTCTCAGGCAACACCTGCCCTACACCTCAGAGAATTTCCAACTTCTCCTACCTCAGGCAATCTCAGCCCTACCTCACCCTTTATAACACAGGATCACAATAAAAACTCAGATCTACAGGTAGATCTTACACAATGATAGTAGGTAAAAGAAAAATAAAATTGAATTATAAAATTTCACCCAGCAAGAGAGATCTGAGTAACAGCTTCTTGATCTGATCTTGATGAATGTGCTTCCTTTGATCTTTGTCAAGATAGATCTGATCTAACCCTTCTTAGCTTTTCAAAGCTTCTTGAAATAAAAATTAAGGTTGATCTAGGCTGGAGAGATGTTGAAGATGATTCTTGAACAGACCTCTCTCCACCTTCTAAATTATAGCTGATGCTTCAGACTTTTGTCTTCACAAAATTGTGTTGCTTCTTCCTTTTTTTTCCGTGTCTCTTTTTTTTGAAGACTAGATTCCTTTAAATACGCTCTGATAGGAGTAACCGGCTGATCCAGTTAATAAATGACATCTGACAGTTCTGACAGTTGTCAGTACCTCCATCTTGATTTCTATAATTAGGAAACATGTCTGCTGAAGTGTTGAACCTTGACTGTTAAATGTGTCGACACAAGTCCTGGGTGTCGACACTACTCTTGTAGTGGCGTCAACAAACTTATGAATGTGTTGACATAGCTCTTCAACTTTTCTCGACACAACTTATGTGGAATGTATTGACACAAGTCCTGTGTCTCGACACATTTATCTTCAGTCTCGACACAACTTGAAAAGAGTGTGTCGACACTAGTCCTGAGTGTCGACACAGTTGTCTTCAGTCTCGACACAACTTGAAAAGAGTGTGTCAATACTAGTCCTGAGTGTCGACACAGTTGTCTTTAGTCTCGACACAGTGTGCATATAATGTGCCGACACTAGTCTTGAGTGTCGACAAAGTTGCCTTTAGTCTCGACATAGTGTGTCGACACAGTTGTCCTTAGTGTCAATATAGCTTCTCTTTGTCTCGACACAACTTGTTCAATGTGTGTCGACAATAGTGCTGAGTGTCAACATAATTGTCTTTAGTCTCGACACAGTTGTCCTTAGTGTCGACACAGCTTCTCTTTGTCTTGACACTTTGTACTTAGCTTTATTTACCTACACACATGAACTTAACATCCATCAAATACAATAATGTGTATATCACTGAGCTGAGAAGACTTCTTCAAATTAAGTACATTGAGACCAATGTACTCAACAATCTCCCTCTATTTGGAGAAGTCATAGCCCCAATTCAACAATATACAACATGATACTACAAAAATAATGATAAAGACATTTAAACATTCAGTGCAGTTCAGTATATGAAATAACACAGATAATCACACATATTTAACAATAATACTGAACAGAAGATAAGACAAACAATTTAAGTCCTAGTTAACAACACATAAAATGTTGAATAAGTCAGGATTTCCATTAATTATTTTTCATAAAGTTTACTGATACAAGCTTTTTACAGATCAATTTGTCCATAAGAAATAGAAAACTAAAAATATCCTAAGACAGCTCAGGTTCCTTGATAACTATGCTTTTCCTATAGTGTATCTTGGCTTTCACCTCAGGCTCTTTGTCCTCAGCAACTGCCTTCCTTTGGCATTCTTAGCTTTAGCTTTTGCAATAGCTTCTTCTTTCAGCCTTTGTCTCTCAAAGTATGATATGGTTTTGGAAAATATTTGCTGGGCTCTATAAACTTAGCAGGAAGCTTTCCTCTCTTCATATCTTGTCTGCATTTTTGAATAACTTCTTGCTACTTCAAGTGTTTGGCCCATTCCTATTTTGAATACCATTTCCCTCTATCTATGATATTAGCATTTACAGCCTTCCATGTAGTAAGAATTATGGATCTGTAGGTTGGACTCCATTGCTCAAAATCAGGTTTAGTCTGTAACGACTCCATCCATTCGTATAACATATAATAGAAGGTTCGGCCGGGGCCCCACACCATATGCTACAAAACAGGCGGGGAAGTCACGAGTTGATATCAGAGTTGCGCGTCCTAACTCATAACATTCTAGCAGAAGCTGTTAACATAAAACTGAACTCCAACCATGAATGTCCAATAATATAAACACCCACATTTATATAGGAATGTATCAAATAGAATGTCATTTGGCCTTAGGGCCTTCCAGTTGCTCTTTACAAAAGTGGCTTCCAAACATCGGCGCGCAGGCCGGCCACACATGAACGAAACATAATATTTTCATTTTAGCCTCCAAGGTCTAGCAGCAGCAGCAGGGACTTCAGCCTTTAAATGTCCTTCTCGGTTTTCCAGCACCTGTACAAGGACAGCCCACCTAATGGTGGCAAATAAGGCAATAGTCAGCATTCAGCTGACCAATTTATAATGACCCTACCCCTTACCCGGGGCAGCGGTATTCCTTCCCTGCAGGCATAGGAAATCATATGCAGATATATATATATATCACATATTGTGCTCTCACGGACAAGCAATCCATCACAACCATCAGCCACGCGGCCCAATGATCCGTGCACTCAGCGCACATTCTTGGTGTACCGGATAAACCAGTTGCGAACCACCGTTCAAGGCCCGAAGCCCAATGACAAACTTGAGCATTTTACTTCATGACATGCATCCGGAGACTTTAGTCTTAATTGCCCGGGATTGGCCCGTAGCCCCCCATGGTGTCGTGACGCCCAGGCCTAAGACTCTCGCTATACGCTCTAACAAACCGCACTTTCAGGTCTTCAAGTGGGACGGACATAATGCAGGTCGGATCAACCACCCCCCATTGCTCAAATCGCCTTGCCATCACCGAATACCAACGTACTCACGGCTAAGAAAAAGGCGCGGGTCGGTTTCACCTTACCTATTTGGCATAAAGCCTTTTTAAGCATTCATCAATCTCACACATATCCAGACCGTCCTCGAGGGACTGGCTACCACGCTTCGCATGATACAACACAAATATTTAGTGGGTGTCTTCCTGGGTTTCCATACTAGTACTTCCTGTTACTATCCTTCACAGGCACAACCCAGTAAACATCACAAACATCACAAGCATTAGAAGGTCTTTTCCTGGACTTCCATACCAGTACTTCCTGCTACTGTCCTTCACAGGTCCAACCCAGGGAGCATCATAAGCATCACAAGCATCACAAGCATCACAAGGGTATTTTCCTGGACTACCACTCCAGTACTTCCTACTACTCGCCTTCACAGGCACAACCCATTTGACTCCGTAAACTACATGTTTAATCATGGAGTCTTCTCCGGTGTGTATATGCAACATCACTAATCCAGACCAACCTGTCCAGATACGCTTCACACAGCATGCCTATTCTGTACTCCATTTCCGGATCTATATGCCAAATTATTGGGGATTCTAAGAATCAACCCAAAGAAATCCCTTCACAATCCACCCTCTGGCCGGGCAAATCCATGCACATGCCAAAAAGGAGGCCTTCACATGGCCAAGAAGGAAGATCGTTACCCTTGACGATCGCTTTGGAGCCATGGACTTCTAGCCGGCTAGAGAGCACCGCAGCGGCCTTGCCTCTACAACGCTAGCCTCAAATCTTGAATCAGAATTCTGCAGCTCCACCGGTGGCCTGCTCCCCTCTCCTCCTCCTCCTCCCTCTCTCTTTATCTCTCTAGTTTCTTTGAAAGAGGATGGCCAAGATTATAATGAGATTTTCCTTCTCATTCTCGGCCTTAAAGTAGGGGGAATAAATCTGGGCCATCCGATCCCAGCTGAGGAAAATGGACGGCCATAATTTTGCCACAAAAGTCTGAATTTTGGCTGGCATGGCCTGTGACACGCCCGTGTCACAGGCCGTGTACCTTAAGCGGCACACAACCGACTTATCCAGAAGAGTACACGGCCATGTGACACGCCCATGTCACAGGCCGTGTGACCTAACACGCCTTCAGACATGCCCGTGTCTGTGGCCGTGTACCTCACGCTGCACACAATCAAAACAACTCGAGCGGGACACGGCCATGTGACACACCCGTGTCACAGGCTGTGTGCCCAGAGACACACCCATATCCTACCCGTGTTCATCTGGCCACACTGCCCTGGCCAGATCCAGAAAAGGACACGGCCTGTGACACTCCCGTATCACAGGCCGTGTGCCCTTACACGGCAGCAGACACACCCCCAACGTGCTCTTCGTCGAGCGAAGTTCATCGACCAGAGGAGGACATGCCCCCTGACACGCCCATGTTGCAGGGCGTGTTCCCTCTCGAGAACTCGTCGAGTGCAGTTCTTCGAGCACTCGATAGACTGCTGATCCCACAGAGCAGGACACGCCTTGGAACACGCCCGTGTCCTAGGTCGTGTCACCCAACTGAAACCCAATCCTGGGATTTGGGGTGTTACAACCCTCCCCTCCTTACAATAAATTTCATCCCGAAATTTACACACAGGAAGGAACTCAAAATCAAGATGTTATAATTGTTAACATGTCTGTTACAACAAGAGATGCACTACATAACAGTTTACACAAATAGCTCGGCAAATTCAGCTCGCATGGTCTGTTCTCGCTCCCATGTTAGCTCCTCACGACCACAATTGTACCATCGGACTTTGACCATCCCGATTGCCTTGTTCCGCAACTATTTATCGGCGCGATCCTCGATCCGAATGGGCCTAACCTTCAGCGTTAGCCCATACTCCACCGACACACGATTATTCTCGATCACTTGAGCTGGATCTTTGATGGCTTTCTGAAGCATCGAGATGTGAAACACATCATGTAATCCACCCAAGTCTGCCGAAAGAGCTAGCCGATATGCAGCTTCCCCAATTCGCTCCACCACTTCAAACGGACCAAGATACCTCAGGCTCAACTTTTTCAGCCGCTAAATCCTGGACACGCCTTTTAAGAGTTTGATCTTCAAATATACCCACTCGCCCACCGCAAAATCCACATTCCAGTGCTTGGCGTCGTAGTATTTTGCTTGTCGATCCTGGGCCATCAGTAGCCGCTCCTGAATAGCGTGTATCGTCAAGTTAGCTTCCTCGACTTCTTTACAGTTATATAGTTTGGATTCGCCTGCTTCTGCCCAAGCTAACGATTTATGGCACTTCCGACCATACATAGCTTCAAACGGTGCCATCCCAATGATCGCTTGGTAGCTATTATTATAGGCAAACTCCACCATATAGAGATGATCTTCCCATCTCTTCCCAAAGTCCAGGGCGCACATTCCGAGCATATCCCCCATAGTTCTATTGGTCCGCTCAGTTTGGCCATCCGTTTGGGGATGAAAGGCCGTACTGAACGTCAACTTTGTGCCCAACAACTGATGGACTAGCCTCTAATCATTCGATGTAAATCGCCCATCACGATCGCCCAAGATGCTACGAAGAACAATATGTAGCCATACAATCTATTCAATATAAAGTTTTGCCAAACTTTCCACTGAATCGTCCCTCTTGTTCGGAAGAAAGTGCGCCACTTTCGTCAACCGGTCTACAATCACTCTGCTTGCATCATTCCCGCATTGAGATCTCGCCAACCCGTTCAGGAAATCCATTGAAATATCATCGAACTTCCATTCCGGAATCGGTAATGACTTCAAGAAATCGCCAGGATTCTGGCATTCTGCCTTCACCAAAGGACAAGTTTAACACTTAGCCACATAATGAGCGATATCTTTCGTTAGTCCTGGCCACCAGAACAGCTTCTTCATGTACCTGAACATCTTTGTGCTCCCAGGGTGAATTGAGTACTAGGTGAAATGAGCTTCGTACATCAACTATTCTCCCAACTTACCCATACTCGGGACGCACAACCGGCCCTCTTTCCGCAAAAGGCCGTCATCCCAGGATCATTTGTCCTCTGTCCCGTCCTTTGCATAGCGTTGGAGACTTTCATCCATCTTCGTTGCTCATCAAATCCTGTCCGTAAGGTCATATTGCACCTCCGTCTAGTTCAGACTTGCATCGGTTGTGACCTCCGTCCAGTTCAGACATGCATCAGTTGTGGAATTCTTGTCAACACAAGAAATCTCTAACACTTCCAACTCCTGGATTAGACGTTCATCGTGCTTCTGCAACCAATTTGCCCTTGCGGGAGCCCTCCGACTCAAGGCATCAGCGACCACATTTCCCTTCCTGGGAGTATAATGAATCTTAAAGGTGTAGTCCCCAAGGAATTCCAGCCACCTTCGTTGTCGCATATTCAGATACTTCTGCTCCAACAAGTACTTTAAGCTCTTATGGTCCATAAAGATATTCACTTATACGTCATAAAGAAAATTCCGCCATAAATTCAGTGCAAAGATCACCGCCGCCAACTCTAGGTCTTGGACGAGAAAATTTTGTTCATGCACTTTCAATTGGTGTGAGCCATAAGCAATCACTTTCCCAGACTGCAGAAAAATGCTGCCTAAGCCGTTCCCTGAAGCATCACTATAGATCTCGTATCCGTTGGTACCACATGGCGATGTCAACACAGGCGCCGTGGTCAACCGACTCTTTAGCTCTTCAAAAGCTCGAGCGCACTCCGGCATCCAAACGAACTTCTGATCCTTTCTTGTCAATGTGCTCAGAGGCAAAGCGATCCATGAGAAGTTTTCCACAAACCGTCCCTAGTAGCCCGCCAGTCTAAGGAAGCTCCTGGCTTCGACCACCGAAGACAACACCGGCCATTCCTGTATGGCTTTGATCTTTGCCAGATCCACTGCGATGCCCTCTCCACTTACCAAATGGCCAAGAAAAGCCACTGATGATAGCCAAAACTCACACTTCGAGAACTTGGCATAGAGCCTATTCTTTTGCAAGGTGTGTGAAAGGGAGGGTTAGATCTGATATACTCTAGAGGGGGGGGGGGTGAATAGAGTATCTTGAAAACTTTTTGCTGTTAATAAAATTATCAGAGTAGAACAACTAATATTAACAGTATGCAAAAGAGCAACCTAAGATAATTTAATCTAACATAGCCTCAGTAAGAATAAACTAACACAGCCACAAAAATACTAAACTAACACAGCCACAGCAAGACTAAACTAACACAGCCACAACAAGAACAAAAAGAAAGAGGGCAACCAGACAACACAAGAACTTTTATAGTGGTTCCCCAACCTGGGTACATCCACTCTTCTACCACCCTGGTAGGAATCCACTAGGAGGTTTTGATCAGGTGACTTCCACCAATGAGCTTTTGGTCAGGTGCTCAAAAACCAACTCAAGTCTTTTGATCAGAAGACTTGCAACCAAGGAATAACTTTTGAAGGGAGTTAAAGAACCCTTTGTATAGTGAGGGGGTGAGAGATTTATGGTGTCTTCTCTTTCTCAAAACAACTGAGAATACAAGTGGATCTTGATGTTGTCAAAGCTCCCCCTAAGATATTGAATTGTTTAGGAAGATTGGAGCTTTGCTTCAGGGTATAGGTCTTCTATCTTCAGCCTTGATTTTAACAGATCCAAGAACTTCTTGACTGATATAAGTTTGTTGTCCTTGAAGAATCCTGGAGTGAAGATTGAAGAAGAATCTTGATTTGGAATGAATGTTCTTATTCTTCTTCAGCAATGTCAAGGTTAAAACAAGATTGTTTTCTATACAGAGAAGGATTAGAATGTGATTGCTGTTGATCTTCTCTGTGTGCCTTGTATTCTCTTTTTGGTCTGGACTATCTTGTTCTCTTTTCTTGTGTCTCTAGAAGAAAAGAAAAAAATCTCTTTTATATAATCAGTCGAATTTCTCCTCTGAATTTTGAATTCCTATGCATTAATTGTTGACGGCCTGGAGAAAGTAATACGGCTGGATAAAATATCTGCATTAATGGATTTCCCCAACTGTCCTATTGAAAACGACAAGTAATAATCCAGATGAATACCATAATCAATGCTGCTTCTAATGGTTATATTTAGAGAATATTAAGCATTAATTATTCAGGAATTACTGTAATGGAATAAGGACAAAAGAAGGAAAAATCCAAGTCTGGATCTGCACAGAATTCGTCAAGCAAAGAACAGATTTCGTCAACCTGAGTCTAGAGATCGTCAACCAGAGAAATCATGTTCGTCGACCAGATAATTCCTGTTCGTCGACTTGAGCACCAAGTTCGTCGACCTAAGAACAGCTAACTGCTTTTTGATAAAACTTGTCAATTCTGTGCTCTAAGTTCGTCGAGCTGATAACATAACTTCGTTGACTGGAGTTCAGAAAAAGGATTCTGGACTTAGAATGTTGAAGTTGAACATCCAGAAATCATTGACCTGAGCTCGAATATCGTCGAGCGCAACTCAGAGAATTATCTCTGAGTTTGTCGAGCTGAGCACGACTTTCGTCGAGCTGAGTTCGACGAACGTCAAACTCACTTTACTGAAACTTGATTTTTCTCTAAGTCTGGAGTCTTCTTCAGTCTTTTATTGGCTGGTGCATGCAATGTTGACTCTAAGGACATAGCCTAAACTCTATGACACAAACATGACCCTGGCTATACATGTTGGGTCAATAATCCTAGTTAGTGAACCTAGCCCAAATCAAACTAGGGATCCAACAATCTCCCCATATTTGGGTGAGGTCACTAATACAAACACAAATAAAAATAATCACAAAGCAGAAAAATATATCTAGCAGAAAAATTAAAAACATGCAGCAGGATATAAACAATTTAAGACATATAGAAAAACTGAACAGTTTATACTCATTTCTTCCTCTTTATCTCCTTTTGCTTATCCTCCTTTGCTTTATCACCAGGCTGAGTGAATTTGATTTCCCTGTTTGGATTAGCTGCTTGACTCTTTGTCATAGTCATATCAGCAGCTCCAATGATGTTGAGAGATGTAGCCCTTGGCACAACAACCTCTGGATGTAATTTCATATAATCATCTACATTAAAGAACTTATTAGCTTTTGCAAAACTGTTTAATTCTTCTTTCATGTATTTTGACATTGTTGAGTACTGTGAGGGATCCTTTCTTTCAGCTTTAGCCTTGTTTATCATAGATAATCCAACCAGTTTTTGAAACCTAGCCATTCTAGCAGTAGTAGCTGTTTCAAGATCCTCAAATGGAACAGGAGGAGATTCAGGCTTCTTTGGACTGTCAGCTTTTTGGGATTCTGTAGCTTGTTGTAGATGTTGCTGAGGTTGTAGATGTTGATGTTGTTGATGTTGCCCGCTTGAGGAGTACCTGTGATGGTTGCTTCCAGAATAAGTGGAGGATCTACCCTGTTTTCTGATAAGTTTGATATTGGGTAGATCTCTGAGAAGAAGTGCCTGAAGCACCAGCAGCAGGTGGAGTAGGAGGAGGATGATCTTTCCTGTATCTTTGATAAGTTGGAGGAGGAGAGTATCTCCTACTTTTCTTTCTATCTTTTTGCTGATTCTTAGACAACAACATCCAAGCTGGCATGCCCTTGTAAGGAGTAATATTCTGAAGAATATAATATGGGGTATCATGAGTTGGGTTTGGTTTTGGAGCAGCAGCTGGAGGGGATTTCCTTTTCTTAGAGATTTTTTCTTAATTGTAGAAGGACTGTCATCTGAATCATCTTCATCATCATAATAAGAAGATCCTTGGGGATTATCATATAAGGCATTTATTTATTTTATAGCTTCTGCAGATATCAATAATTTTTCAGCCTGAGGAGGAGCTGGAGGTGGAGGACTATATACATCAGTGCTTTCAACAACTGATTTATTTTCTTCTTCAATATCTGCCATGATCAGCTCATCTAGATTAGGAATGGGGCTATCATCCATCTTAAATGTTGGAGGAGAGATATCTTTGGGAGGAGATGAAACAATGAAAGAATCTTCTCTTAGTGGAGATGGAATAACTGGAGCCTCTATATTTGCAAAACTGGCCTTGAGTTGCATGACAACTTTGGGGCTTATTGGACAAGTATAAGGAACTATAGCCATAGAAGGCTTAGGGCTGTCTTCTGAAAGAAAGTTTAAATAAACTATATCAAAATTATTTAACAGACTTAAAATATTTACAGTGGGATTTATAATGTAATCACCAACAGTGTTTATTTCATCTATAACTGTCTCATCCATATCCATATTAAATTCAATAAAATAAATCAAATCAGCAGGAATAGATGAGTCTGCTGCTGCTTCTGCTGCTGCTGCTGCTGCTGCTGCTACTGCTGCTACTGCTACTGCTACTATTCCTACTGCTGCTTCTGCTCCTTCTGCTGGGCCTGGAGCTACTTCTTCATAGAGTATCTCCCCCTACCTGGTTTCAGTAGGCACTGGAGCCAGGCCCCTGACTGAAGAAGGAGGGACAGAGAGGGCAGAAATTTGACCAGCAAGGGATGAGATTGAAGAAGCAAGAGGTGAAATAGCCTCTGCTATGAGGTTTTTGATGAGGGGAGTGAGAATTGCTAGAAGAGGTGGAGTGAAGGAGGGGTCCAGTTGCATGAACTCAGAAGGTGTCTGAGTGGATACAGAAGGGTGGATGGAAGATGATGGTGGAGGGGAAGGTAGAGAATCTAGCATTGGCTCATCTGGGGAAGATGTGATATGAATGGGGGATGAAAGCAAATTGAATTATTGCAGGGATGACAGATTGGAAAGAGGGATGTTAGCTAGGTGTTGTGGTAGAGGAGATGAGGGTGGTGATGGAGTTGGTGTATGAGAGTGAATATGAGTTTGTGATGGAGTTGGTGTACCATGGAGTGATGGAGTTGGTGTACCATGTGGTGATGGAGTTGGTGTATGAGCGTGAATATGAGTTTGTGGATGATGTACTGGAGATGATGGAGGTGTAGGAGTATGGACTATGGTGTGAACTGGTGAAGAGAGATGAATTGGGGAGGCTGGAGGAGGTGGAGGTGGAACATCTTCAGTAGGGTGGGAGTGGCTGGAATAGCCCTTGTACTCTCAGAAGGTCTGGAGGAAGTGGATTCCTTGGTTTGCTTTGTTATCCTCCTCTCCCATCTACCAAAAAGGGCAGAGGTAAGCCTCTTGGAGGCATTGATGAACACTGGTATAGTGACCAGATGTCCTTGTGCATTCTCTTACATAAATATCCCCAGAATTCTGCCAAAGCAGACCTCTTTCTTGTTGATTTTCTTTTTAATCAAATCAAACAGCAGCTTTCCCCAATTTGCTGCCTTCTTCTCGACCAGAGCACTCATCACCATGAACTGGTGCCTGGTTTTGTAGTCGTGGGCGGTGTGTTTGCCCAGCAGTACCTTGACAACTACGTCAGCCAAGAACTTGTACTCAGGAGACAAGTTCTTCTTCAGCAGTTTGTTAGGGTTATCGCTAGAGTAGCCCATCTTGGTCAGCATATTAGCATACTTCTCAGAGTCCATTTCATTTTCTTCTTCACAATTTAACAGATCGAAAATGTCGGTTAGTACAAAAGGGGATAAGGTAATTGGATTACCAAAAATTGATCCAGTCATATTATCTTCTTCTGGAGTTGTAGATGTATACACCCATTCTTTGACCTCAGTCATCGCTATCTTGATCCTCATTGTCATGAACTATTTCAGATGCTGTTCATCAAACAGCTTCAGGATTTCGATGAAGATGGCGTCAGAGAACTGGAAGGAGTCGAAATCAATGTCAAATCCCATATCAAATTTCATGGAAGAGAGAGTGCTTGCTGGAATCGCCATGAATGCACCTGCAAGAGAAAAACAAAGATCAAGTGCAAAGGGAACTGAAAGCGTGGGATGGAGGTTGAAGAAAAACCTAGATATAAGGTATATTTTTCAGAATATGAATCGACAAACTCCGTTCGACGAGAAATTAAAAATTCTTCGAGCTGTGATCGACGAAATATTTGATGGTCAAAAGAATTCGTCGATCTCTGTCAGAAGATGTGAAAACATTTCGTCGAACTCCGGTCGACGAAAGTTTTCTGAAGCAAATTCGGCGACCTCCGTTTGACGAAAATAGCTTCACTCACAGAGAGTTTGTCAAACTCCGTTCGACGATTTCTTTAAAACTTTTCTCTGTTCATCGATCTCCATTCGACGAACTTTGAAAAATTCATTGAGCATAGACAAAAATCAAATTAAGTCTTCTCCATTTATCATACCAAGCTGATTTATGAAGAACAGATGATTCCTCTCATCCAAAGGTTTGGTGAAGATATCTGCCCTTTGTAAATCAGTGTAGATATAGACAAGATTAATTTTATTTTTGTCTACACACTCTCTTATGAAATGATGCCTAATATCTATATGTTTGGTCCTACTGTGATGGACTGGATTTTGTGCTATGGATATAGCACTTGTGTTGTCACATAATAAAGTTGAATTATTTAAGCTGAACTCATAGTCCAGGAGTTGGTTCTGAATCCACAGCATCTGGGAACAACAACTACCAGCAGCTATATATTCTGCTTCTGCAGTTGATGTAGACACAGATGACTACTTCTTGCTATACCATGAGACTAATCTTATACCAAGGAAATGGCATGTTCCTGAGGTACCTTTTCTGTCTACTCTACATCCAACAAAGTTAGCATCTGAGTATCCAGTTAACTCAAACTTTGACTCAGTAGGATACCAGAGTCCTATACTAGGACAACTCTTTATATACCTCAAAATTCTTTTTAAGAAAACTAGATGAGATTCTTTAGTGTTCACTTGGAACCTAGCACAAAGACATGTAGCAAATATTATGTCAGGTCTGCTTGTTGTAAGGTATAATAGGGATCCAACAATGCCCCTATATAATTTCTGATCAACAGGTTTCCCATGTTCATCAGAGTCTATTAAAGCATTAGTGACCGTGGGTGTTTTCTTTGATGAGGCATCAGCCATCCCAAAGTTTTTGAGAAGCTCCTTAGCATACTTAGCCTAGGATATGAAGATGCCATCAGGTAGATGCTTCACTCGGAGACCAAGGAAGTTGGAGAGCTCACCCATGCTACTCATTTCAAACTTTGAATGCATGAGGTCAGAGAACCTTTTGCATAGTTTGGAATCTGTAGACCCAAATATAATGTCATCTACATAAATTTATACTAATAATATTTGATCCTTATGGTGCCTAGTGAATAATGTCCTATCTACAACGCCTCTAGTAAATTTATGCTCTATCAAGAAGCTAGCTAAGGTCTCATACCAAGCTCTTGGAGCTTTCTTTAAACCATAAAGAGATTTATGCAATCTAAAGACATATGAAGGATAAGTTGGGGAGATGAAACCTGGAGGTTGTTCAACATAAACCTTTTCTTTAAGTTCTCCATTCAGAAAGGCACTCTTGACATCCATTTAATAGACTTTAAACTTCTTGTAGGCAACATATGCAAGAAAAATCCTGATTGCTTCTCGCCTTATAACAGGAGCAAAGGTTTGATCATAGTCAATGCCTTCCTCTTGCCTATAGCCTTGAGCAACAAGCCTAGCCTTGTTTCTCACAATTACACCATGGGCATCAAGTTTATTTCTGAATATCCACTTGGTTGCAATTACTGGATAGTCTTTGGGCGTGGAACCAAGTCCCAAACTCTGCATCCCTCAAATTGATTGAGCTCCTCTTGCATTGCAATAATCTAGTGGGGATCTTGCTCTGCATCATTTATGGATTGAGGCTCAACTTGAGAGATGAAATAGACATGCATCACATCTTGCTTGAGTTGATGCCTTATCTGTATACCTACTGACATGTCCCCAATCACTTGAGATTTAGGGTGATCCCTTAGTGTGATAAGGTTAGTGGGTGGAGTTGGTTCAGCAACAACATTTGGAGTTAATTTCTCTTGTGGAATAATGTCTGCTGTTGAAGGAAGTTCCACTTCCAAAAATTCTTTTTCATTGTCTTCATTAGCTTGTGGAGGAGGAGGTGATATAACCTCTTGTGTAAGGTTCAACTCATCCAATTTCTCACACAAGTGAGGTACTGCAAAATATCTGAGGTAGAAGAGTCCTTCTCCTTATAATACATGTTAGCTTCATCAAAAGAAATTTGTACAAATTCTTCCATTTTTAGGGATGATTTATTGAAAACCCTATAAGCCTTGCTAACTTGGGAATATCCAAGAAATATTCCCTCTGTAGCTTTAGCTTAAAATTTTCTAATGTGTTTCTTATTATTGTTATGAATGAAACATCTACACCCAAAAATTCTAAAGTAATCAATTTTAGGTTTCTTCCCTTTGAGTAATTCATAGGGGGTCTTACCCTTAAGTTTGTGTATCAAACTTCTATTCAACACATAGTTTGTTGTGCTCATAGCCTCTGCCCAAAAGGATAGGGGCATGTGTGCATCTACAAGCAATGTTCCTGCAGATTCAATGAGGGTTCTATTTTTTCCTTTCTGCTACCCCATTTTGTTGAGGAGTTCTAGGAGCAGAGAAATAATGCATGATACATTCCTCCTCACAGAATCTTTGCATGGGAAGAGATTCAAACTCAGTACCATGATCACTTCTAATCAATGCAACTGGAGTAGAATACTCAATCCTTATGCTCTTAAGAAAATTTGTAAGGACTTTAAAGTTATCTGACTTGTTTCTCAAGAAGAACACCCAAGAGAATCTAGAGAAGTCATCTACAATAACTAGAGTGTAAGACTTCCCTCCTAAGCTTTGTACATCAATGGGTCCAAAGAGATCCATATGTAGCAAGTACAAAATCTTGGGTGAGTGACTCTTATTAATTAACTTAAAGCTATTTTTAGTTTGTTTGCCTTCTTGACAAGCCTTGCATAGGCTTTCCTACTTGTAGGGGCCAGAAGGCAATCCTCTGACAAGGTTGTCCCTAGATAGATTAGAGATGTTCTTAAGGTTAACATGACCTAGTCTCTTATGCCAAATAATATTGCTATTTCTAGGTATATGTTCTGAATTAGCAGAGTTAAAGTTTACTAGGTATATGTTCCATTGTCTACAACCTGTTAAAACAGTTTGGTTATTTGAAGAAATGATACATTTGGAATTAGTAAAGCAAACCTGATAACCTACATCACATAACTGACTTATGAATATTAGGTTATGTTTGAGACCATTTACATATGCCACTTTTCTGAAAGTGACAGCTCCACTTTTGAAGTCTCCATAGCCTTCTGTTTGTCCAAAGCTAGAATCTCCAAAGATCACTCTTGGACCCAGCTTTGCCTTGAAATTGTTTAGGCTATCCTTGCATCCAGTTATGTGCTTTGAGCACCCACTATACAGATACCACTTATTTTGAGTGATAGGATAGTTCTTCACCTGCAAGGAAACAATTTAGATGTTCATGACCTAGGTCACCTTGGGTCCTTGTTTCTTTTCATAAGAAAAACTTGAAATGTAAGAATATTCAGGCTGACTTTTATACCCTAAGGGGTGAAATCTTCTGGGAGGAATTATCCATTGGGTGAATGGGTTGATATTTACCCTAGGTTGATTGAGGTGATTATAATACTTTCTATGAGAGTTGAAGTTTCTGTAAGATTGATCTGGGATCAACGAACTCTGGTACGTTCGTCGACCTGAGTTCGACGAATTGGGATAAGATCTTCGATCTCTGCTCGAAGAATGAAAGTATTCATTCTCAGGGCACCAATATCATCGATCTCTGGTCGATGAACCAGACTGGTTTCGTCAATCGTGGATCGAAGAATAACTATTATTATAGTTGGCATTTAGAGTTCGTCGTTCGGAGTTCGCCTAACTGTACATGTTTCGTCGATCACTGTTTGACGAAAACTGCTAAACATTGTTCTGGTTATTATTTTTCTTATTCTTTCTTCTTTTCTTATTCTTGTGTAAATTCAGTTTGATTAAGATTGTTATCTTCTACTTTCTCCTTACCCTTTTCAGAAACAAATTTTATTGAGGTGGTTAATATATTTTTCTGAATGAGTGGTGGTAGGCTTGATAAAGCACCCAAGCCCAGCTTGCCCATAAGTATGGCATTCACTGTGCTAGTGATGTCCATCAACTTGATGCTTCTCCCATTCAGAAATTCTTCAAGTTTCCTTGCCTCAGTCAGTTCAGATTTTAAAGATATAATTTGTTCACTTTCTAGGGTCAGTTCATCTTTTAACTTAGCATTTTCAGAAATCAAATTTTCTTGATTAGACAGTCTTTCCCTAAGCATTTTGATTTCTTTTTCAGAGTTAATTAAGTCTATACACATGGTTTTAAATTCAATTTTGAAACTATCAGAATTATAATCAAATGATGATAGTATCTGATCAACTTCTAATTCTGAAGTTTCTTCATTATCAGATTCTTCTTCATCATCTGATGGGCTGCTAGAGGCATTGATGGCCATGAGACAGACTTCTCTTGCCTTTGCCTCTTCTTCCTCTTCACTAGAACTGGAAGATGTGGATTCATCTTCTGTGTCACTCAAGGTATCAGCAACAAAGCCCTTCTCCTTTCTTTTCTGTTTACTGGAGGAAGACCTGCTGTATTGTTATCTTCTGGAGTCCTTCTCTTTTCTTCTTTCTTTCTTCTGATTCTCTGGACATTCTGAGATAAAGTGTCCAGATTTCCTACACCCAAAACACACTACTTCTTTAATAGGAGTTTTATCATACCTGGGCTTATCATCCTGCCTGGATGATTTTCTCCTGAAGTCCTTTCTTGTCATTTTGTAGAATCTCTTGGCAAAGAGACTCATTAGTTCCTCATTAACTATTGAAACTTCAGTCTCTTCAGCAGCCTTGAATGCTATGTTTTGCTCCTTTCTTGCTGGTGGAGGAGTTCTTTGTTATGCAGCTTCTCTAGACTTTATCAGCTGCTCATAAGATTTGAGCTTTCCCAATAGAGATTCTATGGAAATCTCATTTAAACTCCTGGCCTCCTTGATTGGCCAGATCCTGGAATCCCATGAGCTTAGGAAGCACATGAGGATCTTATCATTCACTTCAGTAAGAGTGATGTCCTTGTCTAAAGTCTTGAGCTCATTGATTATTGAGATCAATCTGTTGTACATGTTAGCAACAGATTCTGACTCATCTTTCTTAAAGTTCTCATACTGGGAGATGTGAGTTGATCTTCTATCTTTCCTCTCATCAGCAGAACCAGCTACCATATTTTTAAGAGAGTCCCAAATAGTCTTGGCTGATGTGCATTCAGCCACCTTCTAGAAGATGTCATCAGACAGTTTGAGCCAGAATATTCGTAGACTTTGCATCAGCAATCTTGGCCTTCTTCTGAGCATCTGTCCACTCAGATGATGGAACAGCATGTGTGCTTGATATTGTTGTAGGTGTAGATGCAGTTGGTTGAGGAGGACCTGTCAAAATAGAATTGTAGATGTCTTCATCAATGGAATTCATATAAAGTTTAATTCTTGCCTTCTAGGTGGAAAACTTATTCAAGTTGCACACTGGAGGTCTGGTGCTTGCATAATCCTTATTCTATGCCATGCTGTGAAAATAATCCTAAGAGAAATAAAGGGTCAGATCTAGCACTGGATCTTTTGGTTCAAGGGTTAGCTTGTACAACCAAAGAAACACTGCTCTGATACCAATTGAAAGGGAGGGTTAGACCTGATATACTCTAGAGGGGGGGGTGAATAGAGTATCTTGAAAACTTTTTGCTGTTAATAAAATTATCAGAGTAGAGCAACTAATATTAACAGTAAGCAAAAGAGCAACCTAAGATAATTTAATCTAACACAGCCTTAGCAAGACTAAACTAACACAACCACAACAAGACTAAACTAACACAGCCACAACAATACTAAACTAACACAGCCACAACAAGAACAAAAAGAAAGAGGGCAACCAGACAACACAAGAACTTTTATAATGGTTCCCCAACCTGGGTACATCCACTCTTATACCACCCTGGTAGGAATCCACTAGCAGGTTTTGATCAGGTGACTGCCACCAATGAGCTTTTGGTCAGGTGCTCAAAAACCAACTCAAGTCTTTTGATCAGGAGACTTGCAACCAAGGAATAACTTTTGAAGGGAGTTAAAGAATCCTTTGTACATTGAGGGGGTGAGAGATTTATGGTGTCTTCTCTTTCTCAAAACAACTGAGAAGATAAGTGGATCTTGATGTTGTCAAAGCTCCCCCTGAGATATTGAATTGTTCAGGAAGATTGGAGCTTTGCTTCAGGGTGTAGGTCTTCTATCTTCAGCCTTGATTTTAACAGATCCAGGAACTTCTTGACTGATAGAAGTTTGTTATCCTTAAAGAATCCTGGAGTGAAGATTGAAGAAGACTCTTGATTTGGAATGAATTTTCTTCTTCTTCTTCAGCAATGTCAAGGTGAAAACAAGATTGTTTTTTGTACAGAGAAGGATAAGAATGTGATTGTTGTTGATCTTCTTTGTGTGCCTTGTATTCACTTTTTGGTCTGGACTATCTTGTTCTCTTTTCTTGTGTCTCTAGAAGAAAAGAAAAAAAAAATTCTTTTATATGATCAGTCAAATTTCTCCTCTGAATTTTGAATTCCTATGCATTAATTATTGATGGCCTGGAGAAAGTAATACGGCTGGATAGAATATCTGCATTAATGGATTTCCCCAACTGTCCTATTGAAAACGGCAAGTAATAATCCTGATGAATACCATAATAAATGTTGCTTCTAATGATTATATTCAGAGAATATTAAGTATTGATTATTCAGGAATTACTGTAATGGAATAAGGACAAAAGAAGGAAAAATCTAAGTTTGGATCTGCACAGAATTCGTCGAGCAAAGAACAGATTTTGTCGACCTGAGTCCAGAGATCGTCGACCAGAGAAATCATGTTCGTCGACCAGATAATTCATGTTCGTCGACCTAAGCACCAAGTTCGTCGACTTGAGAACAGCTAACTTCTTTCTAATAAAACTTACCAATTTTGTGCTCTAAGTTCGTCGAGCTGATAACATAACTTCGTCTACTGGAGTTCAGAGAAAGGATTCTGAACTTAGAATGTTGAAGTTGAACTTCCAGAAATCATCGAACTGAGCTCGAATATTGTCGAGCTCAACTCAGAGAATTGTCTCTGAGTTCGTCGAGCTGAGCACGACTTTCATCGAGCTGAGTTCGACGAACGTCAAACTCACTTTCTTGAAACTTGATTTTTCTCTAAGTCTGGAGTCTTCTGCAGTCTTTTGTTGGCTGGTCCATGCAATGTTGACTCTAAGGACATAACCTAAACTCTAGGACACAGACATGACCCTGACTATACATGTTGGGTCAATAATCCTAGTTAGTGAACCTAGCCCAAATCAAACTAGGGATCCAACAGTGTGCAGCACCAACCGTAAGTGGTTTGTATGATCTGCTTCAGATTGAGAGTATACCAGAATATCATCAATGAATACAATCACGAACAAGTCCAAGTACTCTCAGAACATTCGGTGCATCAGGTCCATGAATACCGATGGAGCATTGCATAGCCCAAACGGCATTACCGTGAACTCATAATGACTATAGCGTGTTTCAAATACGGTCTTGGGAATGTCACCTTCCCGAATCCTCAACTGGTAATATCCAAATTTCAAATCCAATTTGGAGTAGACGGTTGATCCCACCAGCTGATCGAAAAACTCATCTATCCGTGGAATCAGATACTTGTTTTCTCTATTAGCTTATTCAATTCGCGGTATTCAATACATAACCGCAAACCACCGTCCTTTTTTTCACAAATAGAATAGGTGCGCTCCAAGGTGACATACTTGGGCGTATATATCCCTGCTCCAACAAATCTTGCAACTGGACTTTCAACTCCGCCATTTCCTTTGGCGCGATGTGATATGGCGAGCGGGCCACAGGTTTCGCACCTAGTACCAACTCGATTGTGAAGTTGATCTCCCGCTGGGGCAGTAGCCCGGGAAGATCCTTAGGGAACACATCTGCAAACTCGGATACAACTAAAACATCATACACATTGGCCTTTGGCTCCACCGCCTGAATCAGCGTGAAGTATAACTTCGCGCCCTTCCAAACAGCCTTGACGACTTGGAGTGCAGACATCAAGGTCCCGCCCACTCCTCACATACCAGCGAACTTAGTCTCATGCTCGGTATTCTGGCCCAATGTGACCTCTTTGGCATTACAATCATAAAGGCATGCTGCTCCGCGAGCTAGTCCATACCAAAGATCACACTAAACTCTGATATCGGCAGCGCAGATGCATTCAAACAAAATTTCCGACTTCCAATTTGCACCGCCACATTGCATGTTCTCTCCGCCAACATCAAACATTCATTCGGGAATAACACCCTCATTCTCTTTGTCTTCACATGACTAGGTACTCCAATTTGAAATACGAAGTCCTTAGACAGAAATGAATGCGAAGCACCCGTATTAAACAGTACTCTCGCCCGCGTGTGCCAAATCATACCAAAGCCTGTAGCGCACACATAACGCACAAGCTACATACAAAGTATGCAAAGAAAAGCAATCAATGTTGTTACCGCGCACCTATGACAACGTCACTGTGCTTAATGGCCTCCTACTGGCCAGAAGTATAAACTCAGGATTGCACATGGGATGCAGAGGACTCCACCACTGCCTTTCCCATTTCAATATACGACTCTCTTATCTTTTGCTCAACCAATCCTGACAATTATGGGCTAAAATGTCCCCATGTAATAGAATATCAACTTTCTATTCGTGTTCACGACTATCGTGCAAACACGTTTATCCCACACATATATATATTGTACCTATATAAGCACAAATTAAACAGTGGAAACTGCCATTCAAAAATGACTACGGTACATAAAACACATGCATAGTTCACAAATACACGAGTAGCACAGTTATTTATGTACATAAAGTTGACATTTCCTTCTTGTTTATCGTCCTCTAAGGGCCAACTCGGCAATCTCGGGCTTTATGTCCTTCTTTACCACACGAGTAGCACTTATATTGCTTCTTTGGCTCCTGCACACCAACCCGACAGTCTCGGGCAATGTGTCCTTTCTTGCCACCAATATAACAAACACGAGCCTCGTGTTTCCACCTCCTGCGGTGGGCAGGCTTTCCAACCCTTGGACCACGCTCTTTCCTAATCACAGGCAGTTGCTGGGCTCTGGTCAAGTCCATCTCCAATAATCTAGCTGACTCCACCATTGTTTGGAATCCCAATAACTTTGGACCCATCAACAAAAAACGTAGTTCCTGACGTAGCCCATCATAAAACCTATTGATCTTCGTCTCCTCGGTTTCAAACACAAACTCTGGATGTTGTCTCAGCGCAACAAATGCATGAAAGTATTCCTCAACTGTGTCCATTCCTTGGCTCAAGCACATGTTCAACGATGAAGCTGATGTACTTCCCCTTGCCGTCTGCTCAATTACACTGGCCGGCATAGGACGCATTACCGAACCAGAGGGCTGAACCTGTCCCTCTTGGTGAGCCTTGAGCATTGCAAAAACCACACCAGGGATCAATCGAACCGTCTCTATCGATGGAGGAGATGTTGGTACCACAGTTGATGTCAGGCTTCCCATAAAATGTTGGGGTTCCTGCTGCCATGCAGTCGCGCTAGTCTCCTACAGTCGTAAAACACACAAGTAAGCAACAAACATATTGTCAAAAGCAATACCAGGAACACACAGATTACCCAAACAAGTGTATTTGTATTCCTAAGTGGACATTCAAGAGTTCATTAGTGTTAACGACTCCATCTATTCGTATAACATATAATAGAAGGTCCGGTCGGGGCCCCACACCATATACTACAAAACAGGCGGGGAAGTCACAGGTTGATATCAGAGTTGCGCGTCCTAACCCATAGCATTCTGGAGGAAGTTGTTAACATAAAATTGAACTCCAACCATGAATGTCCACTAATATAAACACCCACATTTATATAGGAATATATCAAATACAATGTCATTTGGCCTTAGGGCCTTACAATTGCTATTTACAAAAGTGGCTTCCAAACATCGGCGCGCAGACCGACCACACATGAACGAAACATAATATTTTCATTTTATCCTTCAAAGGCTAGCAGCAGCAGCAGTAGCAGAAGGGACTTCAGCCTTTAAATGTCCCGCTCGGTTTTCCAGCACCTGTACAAGGACAGCACACCCAATGGTGGCAAACAAGGCAACGGTCAGCATTCAGCTGACCAATTTATAATGAACCTACCCCTTACCCGGGGCAGTGGTATTCCTTCCGTGCAGGCATAGGAAATCATATGCAGATATATATATATATATATATATATATATATATATATATATATATATATATATATATATATATATATATATATATATATATATATATATATATATATATATATCACACATTGTGCTCTCATGCACAAGAAATCCATCACAACCGTTAGCCACACTGCCCGATGATCCGTGCACTCAGGGCACATTCTTGGTGTACCAGATAAACCAGTTGCCCACCACCGTTCAAGGCCCGAAGCCCAATGACAAACTTGAGCATTTTGCTCCATGGCGTGCAGCCGGAGACTTTAGTCTTAATGACCCGGGGTTGGCCCATAGCCCCCCATGGTGTCATGGCACGTAGGCCTAAGACTCTCGCTATGCGCTCCAATAGACCGCACTTTCAGGTCTTCAAGTTCGACGGATATAATGCAGGTCGGATAAACCACGCCCCGTTGATCAAATCGCCTTGCCATCACTGAATACCAACGTACTCGTGGCTAAGAAAAAGGTGTGGGTCGGTTTCACCTTACCTGTTTAGCATAAAGCCTTTTTAAGCATTCATCAAGCTCACACATATCCAGACCGTCCTCGAGGGACTGGCTACCACGCTTCGCGTGATACAACACAAACATTTAGTGGGTGTCTTCCTGGGTTTCCATACCAGTACTTCTGCTACTATCCTTCACAGGCATAACCTAGTAAACATCACAAGCATCAGAGGGTCTTTTACTGGACTTCCGTACCAGTACTTCCTGCTACTGTCCTTCACATGTCTAACCCAGCGACCATCACAAGCATCACAAGCATCACAAGGGTATTTTCTTGGACTACCATTCCAGTACTTCCTACTACTCGCCTTCACAAGCACAACCCATTTGACTCCATAAACTACATTTTTAATCACGGAGTCTTATCCGGTGTGTATATGCAACATCACCAATCCACACTAACCTGTCCAGATGGGCTTCACACAACATGCCTATTCTGTACTCCATTTCCGGATCTATATGCCAAATTATTGGGGATTCCAAGAATCAACCCAAGGAAATCCATTCACAATCCACCCTCTGGTGGGGGAAATCCATGCACATGCCAAAAAGGAGGCATTCACATGGCCAAGAAGGAAGATCGTTACCCTTGATGATAGCTTTGGAGCCATGGACTTCTAGCCGGCTGGATAGCACCGCAGCGGCCTTGCCTCTACAATGCTAGCCTTAGATTTTGAATCGGAATTCCGCAGCTCCACCGGTGGTCGGCTCCCCTCTCCTCCTCCTCCTCCCTCTCTTTCTCTCTCTAGTTTCTTAGAAAGAGGATGGCCAAGATTAGAATGAGATTTTGCTTCTCATTCTCGGCCTTAAAGTAGGGGGAAGAAATCTGGGCCATCCGATCCAAGCTGAGGAAAATGGACGGCCACAATTTTGCCACAAAAGTCTGAATTTTGGCTGACACGGCCTGTGACACGCCCATATCACAGACCGTGTTTCTTAAGCGGCACACAACTGACTTATCCAGAAGAGTACATGGCCATGTGATAAGACCGTGTCACAGGCCGTGTGACCTGACACGCCTTCAGACACGCCCGTGTCTGTGGCCGTGTACCTCAGGCTGCACATAATCAAAACAACCCGAGCGGGACACGACCACGTGACATGCCCGTGTCACAGGACGTGTGCCCAGAGACACGCCCGTTTCCTTCCCGTGTTCATCAGGTCGCACTGCCCTAGCCAGATCCAGAAAAGGACACGGCTTGTGACACGCCCGTGTCACAGGCCGTGTGCCCTTACACGGAAGCAGACACGCCCCTAACGTTCTCTTCGTCGAGCGAAGTTCGTCGACCAGAGGTGGACACGCCACCTGACACGCCCGTGTCGCAGGGTGTGTTCCCTCTCGAGAACTCATCAAGTGCACTTCGTCGAGCACTCGATAGACTGCTGATCCCACAGAGCAGGACACGCCCTGGGACACACCCGTGTCCCAGGCCGTGTTACCCAACTGGAACCCATTCCTGGGATTTGGGGTGTTACATAGTCTCAGCTAGTTCTCTAAACCTTTTCTTTGATAACTGAGCTTCTGTCTTTGGAACAGGAGAAGACTTGTCCACTTTCTCATATATTACATTCTTATCTAAGCCTTGAGAAGGACTATACATGTGTTGGATAGTTGCTTGAATAGATTCAAAATTGGCTGGTGCTTCAGGATGAAAGAATTCAGCAAGAGGTGCTTCAAGTAGAGGTGATTGACAACCAGATTTAGCAGTTTGATCACCCTCATACCATAGGGGAGGAAATACTAAGGTGTCTCTGATATTATTTGCTATCCAGGTAGCTTGATCAGCACTAGCCTTAATCATTACTATCTCCCCCCTTTATGACTTCTCTTTCAATATGATCTCTGAGATCATTCTTATGAAATCTTACCTGTCCATCTATGTAATTGATACCTGAAGTCACAATATTCCTTACTCTCAGTAAATTGTTGTCCAAGTTTTTGTAAGAATCTTTGATGTCCTTAATGAAAGATTCTGAATGACTTTGCAGTTTATTATTGATATCTGTGACAGTAGAATCAAGTTTGGTTTCCAAAATAGTGGTTTGGTTCTTAATGTCTCCCAATGTTTTTTCATGCACCACTATTAGAATTTCATTCAGTCTACTTTGATTTTCAATGACACAACCTTGCTTGATTGCCACATCATCTTGTAGTTGCTTGGCATCCTATTGTTTCTTGGCCTGAAAGACTACTGCATGTGCTCCTTTCTCAAAGAATGTAGTCATCTCAGTTTTCAAGAGATTTACTTCAAATCTTATGGACTTGATATCTTGAGCCAGCTGAAATTGCAACTCCTTGTTGTTTTCATCTACATACTTCTCAAGATCTTGTCTTTGCTTATCAAGCATGATCTGTAGTGGAACTAGCAAAGAGCTATGATCCATTGTAGGAACTGATGGTGGTCTAGATTGTAGATATTGCTTATAGCTCTTGCTCATCTTCTTAATTTCAGAAAAGTTCCTTTTCTTCATTTGAGATGCTTCAGCATCCTCAGATTCAGAAGAACTGACCTCTTCAACTTGAGGTGTCTCTTTAGTTTTCTCAGTATCAGGGGCCAACTACCCCTCAATTCTTGTACCTTCCTTATCAATATTGATATTGTCCATTGTAATATCTGCATGCTGAATTCCAGCATTAGGTATCTCAATCTAATAATCTTCAATTCACTCCTCCTGGTTGTTTAATTATTTTGACATAAGAACTTCTTCTTCATTCTCTTGTTCAGAGAGTGGATGTTTAGGATCTTTGTATTTCTCTAGGTCCTGAACAACATCCATTATTATTGTAGTTTCTGTATCCATTGGTAATGCATTGAGGTTCTCCCCCTCAGCTAGTTCTTTATCTGGAATGTTCTCCCCCTGCACCTATACATTGGTCTCAGGGGAAAGCCTAGGAGATCTATCTTGTTCTTCCACTGCATTATCATCTGAACTGAAGTGCACCTCTTCTTCAGAATCACTAGAGGATACAACCTCCTCAACCATAGATTTCTTGCCTTTTACCTCTTTTGTCCTTTTAGGTTCTAATGTCTCTTTAGTCAAGACTCTGTCCCATATAGACAGGATTCTCAGGTCCATTCTCCTCGTATGATTTATCTTAGTTCCATTTTTCTGATTGATATTATCTGGGATGACCTTTACCAGATATAAACTAATTATTCTGCCCATATTGGGCTTCTGAATTCCTTCTGTAATCTTATCAGATACCACCTTATTCCAGTCAATTGTGATCTTGAAGATAATTCTTGTCATCAGGTTAAACATGACTTTAGAAAGCCTGTCATGTGCTCCAGTCTTGCAGAGGAGCACCTTTCCTATTATTTTTGATAAGAATTTTCCTTGGGAATTCATTCCCTTCCTGTTTAAAGAATTTCCAAATCTAGTGGTTGGAGCTAGTCCACACCAATCTAAGGCCTCAGTTGTTTTGCTTGAATCAATTCATCATCTTGTGTTGTTCTTGGAATCTGAAAGACTTTAGCTAGTCTTTTGGTTGTTACCTTTATCTTTGCTCCATTAACACAGGATTTTATCTTGTCTGACTTAGGGTTTAATGAGGCATTAGAATAAAATTCAGATACCTCTCTCTTCCAAATTTTTGTAGGTTCTGAAAGAAGATACTCTAGACCAGCCTCATTTACTAGGTTATTCACCTTCTTTATATCATCAGAAGCGGAGTCGAATGTGTTGCCTCATTGATGTTGTCGTAAATCTTTGGTGTCATTCTTGTTGAAAGAACTTGAGTCTGTGAGGTGTCGACTATGGATTTCTAGGTCTCGACACACAGTGATCAGTCTCTCAAGATTTTTGGCGAATGAAGTTGACAAAACATAATACCTTTAATTTATAGTATCAGTCTTTTGAAGGTGAAAAGGCGCGCTGTATTTAGTAATTTTCTAATTATTTGGAAATATTTGGTGTCAACAAAGAAGACCTAGTCTATCGTGATGTGTCGACTAAAGTCGACACAAGGTTTATGTTTCTCATGGTTATGCTTTAAGACAACTGAAGGAACATGAAATCAATTATCTGCTTCACGATTTGGAGCTTGGAGCAGTGGTATTCGCATTGAAGGTTTGGAGGCATTATCTATACGGTGTCCACTGCGAGATCTTTTCAGATCACAAAAACTTGAAGTGCGTTCATACTCAGAAGGAGTTGAACTTGAGACAACGACGGTGGATAGAATTTCTATGCGACTATGAGTTCACCATGAACTACCACCCCAAAAAGGAGAACTCGGTGGCCGATGCATTGAGTAGAAAGGTACCAGGATCTAGCCCAGAGTCTCGGTTGATGAGTATGAAGTTGGCTCGGATGATTGAGGACATGGATATTACATTGATATTTAAGGCTCTTTCTACAGAATATACGGAGTACTTGGCAGGCATGAGCATAGTTTGTGATATCCGGGACCGAATCAGAGTGGAGCAAGGTATGGATGCGGCCCTGGCCTCGACAATCAAGTCAATCGAAGATGGTACTACAGATGAGTATACGCTAAAAGATGACCTCGTTTATTTTCGTGGACGGCTCTACATTCCCAAAGGTGGTAAAATCCGGGAGGATATCTTGAGAGAGGCTCATTGCTCTCAATATTTAGTGCACCCGGGCATTGCTAAGATGTACGCTGGCTTACGGAAGACCATGTGTTGGACGGGAATGAAAAAGGATGTCCGATATTTTGTTACACATTGCGAAGTTTGTCAATGGGTGAAGGCGGAATGCAAGAGTCCCGATGGTTTGCTACAATCATTGCCCATCCCCGAGTGGAAGTTTGAGGATATCTCCATGGACTTTGTCCATGGGTTACCTCGCTCACGCTCAGGAAATTATTCGGTGTGGGTGATAGTTGATCGCCTGACGAAAGTAGCCCGGTTTATCCCAATGAAGAAAGAAGCTCATGTGGATGTCTTAGTATGCCTCTTTGTGGAGCAATTCGTATGGTACCATGGCATGCCTAAGACGATTGTGTCAGATCGTGATGGTCGGTTTACCTCCGAGGAGTGGAAAGCGGTACATGCGTATTTGGGCTCGCGCCTTACCTTCAGCACCGCGTTTTATCCTCAGATGGACGGGCAATCTGAAAGGACCATCCGGACATTGGAAGATTTGTTGAGATTATGTGTGTTGGATAGAGGAGAGCCGTGAGAAAGACTCTTACCGTTGGTAGAATTCTCCTACAACAACAGCCACCAGGCTAGTATCGGCATGGCTCCTCATGAAGCTCTTTATGGAAGAAGGTGTAGAACCCCCTTGTATTGGGTGCAAGATGAAGACCCGAAGGTTTTGGGTGTTCAATATATTGATGATAACGATGCGGCGGTTAGACTGATACGGGATCGCATGTTGGAGGCTCAAAGTCGGTAGGCGAAGTATTATAATGCAAGGCACCAGATGGTGGAGTTTCAAGTGGGTGATAAGGTGTTCCTGAAAATCCGACCAATGCATGGAGTGTCACATGCGCGTGGTGTGAAAAAGCTCAGCCCAAGGTATGTTGGGCCTTATACTATATTGGAAAGGATTGGCCTGTTGGCCTATCGGTTGGAGTTACCGTCCGAGCTAGAGAACCTCCACGACGTGTTCCATGTGTCGTCGCTTCGGAAGGCGCTGTTGCGGCCCGATCAATACATCCCCACAACTGATGGTGTTGTGGAGTCTGATAGGTCTGTGCGACTAGAGCTGGTGCGGATTGTAGATAGCGAGACAAGAAAGTTACACCGCAAAAGTGTCCCCTTGGTGAAGGTGCTATGGTCTAATCATGGGAAGGAGGAGTATACATGGGAGGCGATGGATTTGATGCAAAGACACTACTTAGAGTTGTTTGCTCAAGTTAATTTTATTTAAAAGCATATTGTATTTTCTGTTATGCTTTTCTCCCCATAGCCTAAGCTTGATTTCGGGGACGAAATCATTTATTTTTTTTATAGGATTTGTAACGTCCCGAATCGTACTAGGCCCCTCGTACGTGTTTTTGAGTCAGGAGAGCTAACTTGGGTTCGAGGGAGTGCTGACAACTGGGCAGCACATGTGAATAGGATTTGTATCACCCGAGTCATTGGTCAACACTTTGGTGTCGAGGTGTTGACACACTGGAGTCAAGGTGTCGACACAGTGTGTCGACACTCTGATGTTGAGGTATCGACACATTGGTGTCGACACCGTGTGTCGACACACACTGTGTCGACACGCTGGGTCAAGGTGTCGACACAGTGTGTCGACACCTTGGGGTTGAGGTGTCGATACACCGGTGTCGACACCGTGTGTCGACACATGCTGTGTCGACATACTGGAACTGGTGTTGACACCGTGTGTCGACACATACTGTGTCGACACATGCTGTGTCGACACACTGGAAACAGGTGTCGACACAGTGTGTCGACACCCAGATATTGATGTGTCGACACTCTGGTGTCGACACCATGATGCAAGACACGGGCCTACCCATGTGTGTGTGTGAGAGACGAGTTTAGCTCGACAGAACGTGTCGAGATCGATGAAATGTATGATATGGGTAGAGACACGGTCGTGTTCCTACCCGTGTGCCGTTGTGTCGAGTTAAGTTCGTCGAGATGTATCCAGAGGAGGACACGACCAGGGAACATGGACGTGTCATGTGGATACGGGTTGGGACACGGGCTGGGACACGGGCGTGTCCCTACCTGCGCCGAATAATGAACCGACACTGAAACCGTCTGTAATGTTTCGCGCAAGCAGGACACGGGCAAGGACACAGGCAAGGACACAGGTGTGTCCCTACCCGTGTCACTTTTCATATAAAAGGGTAAATGAAAACCCTAGCCATTTTCATGCTCACTTCATCCCCTATTTTCTGAGAGAAACTCTTGTGAGAGAAGGAAGTTGCTGGATCTAGTTCTATAGGAGAAGATCCACCGTCGCCGTGAAGGAGAAGATGTCGCCGAGAAGAGTTACACGATCCATGGCCGGAAATAGTGGAAACGCCGGAAATGAGGTGAGCTTCCTTCCCTCTCCCTTGGTGATAGATCTGTAGTTATCTAGGCAAGATGTAGACTCAAAAGTGTCTAGACTTGCGAGATGGTGATTTCTCTAGGAAGAGGTCGTCCTAGGGCTTGTGCTCTAAGGCTAGTTGTGTCTTCAACCTCTCCAACCTTCTATGCGAAGATGGGGGATGGTTTCGTGAAGACTAAAGGCCTCATGAGGGTGAATAAGGGAGGATGAATTTCTGGTGTGATTTTGGAAGACCGACTTGAGGAGGAAGATGAACCGATGTCGTTCATTCCTCTTTAAGATGCGTGCAGAATCTGTGTTCTGCGCGCAACAATCTTCTTGGCCATTTTCAGATGTGATATGTCCAGATCTGGGCTTTAGACTAAACACGACAGTTGAGGCCCTTGAAAATACCTTTCCAACGAGTGGTTGCACGCCTTCATGCGAAGTCTGTAGCCACAGGAAGGCCTTAACGAAAATGACATCGGATAAATCCTGCATTCAGAAATGTTGTTATGTGCGCAGCGGGCTTCGAAGACGATTTCAAATAGGATACAACGAAATCTGTGTTGGGGGCTGAATATGAGAGTTGTAACCCATGGAAAGACCTTTCCATCGAGGGGTTACACATCTTCACCGGATTCTAATAACTTCGGGAATCTCCGGTCGAAGTTGCTGTCCAAATTTAATCTGCACTTAAATTCTGGGTTTTTATATAATATGAATTTGAATTTGGTGGAATCGATGTTGCAAATTAACTCGAGATTTTGATGAACTATTTTATGCTAACCACCATAGTGCTATGAATGATGAATCTTGTTAATTAGATTTCATAAAACTGAATTGTGAAGCAAGCTTTATGGCATGATATGACTTGCTAAAAACTAATAGATTATTATATATGCGCATCATGTCTATAATATGATGAATGAAGTGACTCGATACAAATTGGTAGATTATTATTTATGTGCATCATGCTTGTAATATGTTGAACTTATTTGGAATGACAAATAGAAGGATAAACCATGGCCATGAGTATGTATGATGGGTTAGAATGAAATGTAGGAGTCCAATACTTAGAGCGTAGTCTCCCTACGGGTAGTATTGTGGATGGATGTAAGTGCGGCGTTGGCCGTCACCAGTTGAGTTAATGTTTAAATGATGTATAGATGGACGGTTGGGTTGAACCTTGGTGTTCATGTCCCGGGGCTCCTTCCGTGCCGAGTGGATGGTTGGGTTGTGACCTCGTGCTTACATTCGAGGCCCCCTTCCATGCCAGGGTAATGTGCAATTTGCATGTGGTGTGAGTCAACATGCAGTGTCGTAATCCTGGGTTAAGGATAGTGTGGCAGGTCTACGGGCTCGCCGATCGTCACACCGACGGGAGTTGACAGTTAGACTTTGGGCGGTTCGGCTGTGTCCTCGGTGTTCACGTCCCGAAGCCCCTTCCGTGCCAAGTGAACGGTTGGGCTGTGTCCTCGTGCTTTCTTCTGAGGCCCCTTCCGGGTCACACCAGGCCAGTTCGGGCTGTGTTCCCGGTGCATATCAACCTGAGACCCCGCTGGGACATAGTACGCATGGGATCCGCTGTTGTGTTCTTAGCGTTGAGGCATACGGAGGCCTATGTGAAGTAGTGTGGATACCCGCCTAGTAGTAGAGACGCCCGCTCTACTGTCACCGCCTGTCCACAACGATTGATGCCTGAGAGGTTTGCTACCTGCTCGAATAGTGGGAACTATAGTCTATGTCGACATAGCGATTGAATGTGTGTGATCATGGGTGAGTCATTGCATAGCATACATACCACTACATAGCATTGCACAACAAGATCCTTATCGTAAAAGTTTGTATGGGCACTCTCATACGATGAGTTACCTTTATGTAACCCGATCCTTAACTTATAAGCTTGTATGGGCATCCTTATAAGTTAAGTTACTTTCCTGCTGTAGTTACTTGTACTTGTTGGTTTACTAACTGCTCAAGTAGAACTGCTAGTTTTATAGTATTGTTATTCAAGTAGAACTTCTAGTTTTATAATATTGTTATTCAAGTAGAACTGGTAGTTTATAATGCTGTTATTCATGTACCATTACCACCTGCTTGTACCTGCTTTACTACTTGTATTATATTTGTACCCTTGTTCCTTTCTCCGCCCGGTGCCGAGGAGTCGCCGGGGGAGTGGATGTGAAGCCACTTAGTCTTTTCGACTAACGGTTGCTACGTCTTCGTTTTTTAGGAGGTCACCCCGCAGGTAGAGCACCCGCAGACTTTGCAGCAGGACAGCCAGGCCAGGACGACAGGACCTGATGTGACAGCCAGGCCAGGACGACAGGGCCTGATGTGACGGTGTCGTCGCTACCGTCGGTTACGGATGTGAGTTTTGAGCGACTTTGATGTAGCCCGTTTTGGGCAATTACTAGCTGTACTCTGATATTTGTAGAAGCATGTTTTAGCTTCTCTCTTATTTGATGCATTTGGACATATATACTTAGTGTGGATTTGACTTCTTCTTGCTTATACTTTGTTTGGGTTGGCATGTTTATATTGATATTGGTTGGTGCCGGCAGAATAGGCGTCTTGTGGTATAGGTTAGCCCGTGTGCTAATGCTACCGCAAGGCGGCTGTTCTGGGCATAAGACTCCCCTTCGTGCCTTGTTTTAAGGTCCAGGAGGGGGGGGGGGTCTTACAACACATATGCCATCGGCTGTTTCCTTTTTTTAACAACTACTATATTGGAGACCCAGCCGGGGTATTGTATTTCGGATACAAAACCAGCCTTCAGGAGCTTGGATACCTCCTCCCTGATGGGCTCGGCCAGTTTGTTAGCGATGGACCACTTCTTTTGCTGTACTGAGCGAACTTTTAGATCCAGGTTAAGGCGGTGGCAGTCAATGTCCGCATCTATCCCTGGCATCTCCGCTGCACTCCAGGCGAAGACTTCCACGTTCTTTTGGATGCATGCCAACATCCTTTCTCGGTCTACCGGGGTCAGACCCACACTGGTTCACACCTTCTCCACCCTACCTCCAAGGGTGAGAATATCCACCTCCACTACCTCCTCCACGGCCTCCAAGCGAGACTGTTCCCCCCATTCTCCAACGTCTGCTTCCTCAGGGACAAGAACCTCCTTAGTTTCCACCGCTTCCTCCATAACCATCGCCTCGACCAGCTCCTCCTGGACTCCTCCTACTACCTCCTCCCGGGTGCAGCTCTCCACCTCCATCTCCTCTCCACTGGCCTCCTACTCCGCCTCCTCCATCCTCCACTCCATCTCCTCGGCTCCCTCCTACCAAGAGATGGAGTTTACGGCAGTGACGTAGCATTCCCTCACCATCTTGGGGTCACCCCGGACCCAGACCTGGATCCCCTTGGCATTAAACTTCAAGCATTGGTGGAAGGACGAGGGGACACAACGGAAGGCGCTGATGAGGGGCCGTCCGAAGATGGCGTTGTAGCTGTTGTGGCATCCATGATAACGAACCTGTAGTTTCGGGACTACCCCCCCCCCCCCCCCCCCCCCTTCCCAGAGTGACATGGAGCCCCACTCATCCTTCTACCTCCTTCCTCTCCCCGAAAAATCCAAACATAGTCCCATTCGAGACCAGAACCCTCTTGGCCTCCACCTTCATCGCGTCAAATGCCTTCTTAAAGATGACATTGACTGAACTCCTATTGTCGATGAGGATTTGGGAGACGGTGAAGCTCTCGACCGCAGTTTGGATGACCAATGCGCCACAGAAGGGATCCTCATGATCTGGCTTGTCACTTCTATAGAAGGTTATCCTCTCCTCCGGGGGTGGGGTCTGGGATGTGGAGCCAATGCTCCTTCGGTACATGGTATGGAGACTCGTCTTCTGAGAAGCCTCAACCCTTACCCCCTCGTGGATCACTCCGATCCCAGCTCGGGTTCCAACGTTAGTGTAACGCCCCCTATTTTCCGATAATATTATTTGATTTGGCATTGTCATATTTATGACATCAGGACTTTACCTTTTAACTTCATGTTGACGATGTTGCACCATTGGTGCGTTTTTGCGTCCGTTGGGTCTGTTTGACCAGAGTTTGGGGTTTTGATGTGATTGAAGGTTTTCATGATGGAAGAATTTCGTTTGTGTTTTTCTTGGATTTGCTTGTCCAGTTTTGTTGCGGCCTAGGTATTTTTGGAGTCTCGACGCATAGTTTAGGTTTTGTGATATTTATGCTTGTTATTGGCATTTGATGTTAGTGTCTCAAGAATGGTGCGTCAAATTCTAGTGTTTTTGTATTCGCCGTTAGATTTGTAGCACTGACATTCGTCTACGGTGCAGTTTTCATCCAAATCAGAGGGCATTTAGTCCGTATTGCTGACTGATTTCTGAATAAATAGACATCTAAAGTTCTGTCAATGACTTGCTCAATTCTCAAGAAACCTGGACTTATTCTCGAGAAGGCCCTTCGTTGTTCTAGAGAAATCCTTATCTATTCTCGAGAAAACCTTGTGTTTGGTATTTGGGAGTTTTGCCCTTCATTTCTTGAGAGGCCGGTGATGGAGACTACGGCGCGCAACACCTTGAAGACGGCGCACTGACAAATGACCGTGAAGAGCATCGCCATAATAGGCGTCCGGATTGCAAGCCGATTTATTAATAATTAATAATAATTGTTATCAAATTATTATTAATTATTAATCCATGCTTTGTGTGTTTTATTTTTAATAATTGCACTTTTATTTCATGTAATATGTACATTATGGTTATGATATAAAAACATGATGTATGTGTGTGTTTTATTTTCATGTTTTCATGTTTGGGCTGCATGTAGCCAGTTGGAGTGGTGTTGTTGTTGTAGCCTATATATAGGCATGTCCCCCCGCTATTTGGAGGAGATTGAATGAAAAGGAAATTTGAAAACCCTTCCCTCTTGAAGCTTCCTCCTTCCTCATCTCTTGGCCGAACTTTCTTTTGCTCCTCCTTCTCTCTCCTTGGCCGCCGGCCACCTCTCATCCCCTCTCTCAAATCTCGGCTTTCCTCCACCCTCCTCCTCGCCTCTACTCCCTTAAAAAAAACCCGAGCCCTAGCCACCACCATCCACCCGGCCCCTCCCTCTTTCTCCAACCCGGCCACCACTCCTCTCCTACCCGAGCCACCATCCACAACTCCCAAGGCCGCCACCTCTTCCTTTTCCCTCCAACAAGAGCCGACCACCATCCTCCTTCCTCCTACCCGAAACACCACCATCAGGGCCAACCCAAGCCGCCTCCGCCTCCACCAAGACAAGCCGCCACCTCCACTACAAAAACAAAACCGACCCCCTCCCTCATAAATTCCTTCCTAAATCCAAAAGATACCCTTCGAAGCTCATTCCAAAATCATACCATATTCTCCCTCCTCTTACCATAACCAAAATGTCACCTACCATAAATTCCCTTAACCCTCCATATTGGGAATATCTCTTTCCATTATTATCTCCAATCCACCACCTTTTTTCTCTCTTGCCATACTTGAAGATATTTATTTCCATATTAAGAAGATTTCGACGGGACTTTCCATTTCCAGCGTAACGCGACGAAGGCGGACAAATTTCACTCCTACCGGCGTGATTCCGGTGGAGCCGTTGAAGAATGATCCTCGCTGAGTAAATCAGAATCATCCATTCCGGTTGGGTAACGAACCTTTCCACTTTCGTGTGATTCTTTCCTTAAATAATCTTGTGGTGGAATTTCTGGCATTAAATTTGAAATCATTTGAAATTTCGTGATTAGCTTTAATTGTTTTGCATTGTTTTCTTGATCAACTTAATTTTCGTAAAGGGTTTGGCGAACCCTCGTTTTCTTTTGTTGGGAGAGGCTACCTTTTCCAAATTTGTGATTATTTTCGGTAGATCTCTTTGGGTACAACATTCGCTCGTCTGGATCCAATATTGGTCCTTTTACCTCGATCGGATACCGGCCTATCGCCCTTATTTGATCTAGAAACGGTTTGGCTACCCGTACGTTAGCGTGAAATTGAATGAATGTAATAGCGTGGAGCGGCGTAGAACAATTATGTGAGCGTAGAATTAGTCGTGAAGAGATAGTCGTGCGTGTCCGTAGTTATAATTTGGCTCTAACGCGTACGTCTACATCAATTTGGTATCAAAGCGAGGTTCTCGTCAATTTCCTAATTGGCACTCCTCCCCCTCTTATGTGGCACGTACGTACGCACTCACCCGTTTCATTGCAGATCAATATTTAGAAAATTAGTTTTCATGAAATGCATTGAAATTCCACAATTTCAAAGTTCAAATTAAAAATAAATAAAATTCAAATTTTAAATTTCAAAATTCAAATTTCAAATTTCAAATTTCCAATGTCAAATTTCAAATTTCAAAATTCAAAATTTCAAATTTCAAATTTCAAATTTCAAATTTCCAATTTCAAAAATCCAAAAATTTTTTTAATAATCCTCATAATTTTCCAGCAAGAACCCTATTTTCTTATAGGTATAACCCTCGTGGATAAGCGGGACAATTCCAACTGTCATAAATATTTTGTCCCCAAAAGCGTTATTCTATGCACTTGTAATTATGGCCTATGACGTCCACGTTTCCCGGTTGGACTTTTGGTATGATAAAGCCATGACTAAGTTTCCCCCTACGCAATGCCACACTTGTCCTACTTATGACGGTTTAGGGTGTCCTAAAATTTTTAGGGATTGACTTAAGGGTATAGAACTTCATTTTAAGTGTTACGGATGGGATGACCCCCAAAAGATTCACTTTGCCCGAGAACGGTTAATAGGTCAGGCCCAGTTATTTTGGATGAATGAAGAGCGTCGTGTTGATGGTTATCAACATAATTGGCAGGCGATGCGTAGCCTCCTTTAGGATCAATTTTATCCCGCCTATCTCCGTAGTACCAACACCAAGCCTGTGAGTGAGTATCGTTATGGCACTAGTTCCATACCAAGCTGTAGGAGTGACTATAAACCAAATGCCCAGATCTAACAGCACAAAACTGAATATTTGGCTCCCCTTCAACAAGGGAACAAGTCAGTCTCAGATTATATAAAATTCTTTAAGGACGTGACAGTTAGGAGCGGTGTGAAAGAGTTGCCTGAGGTCACCCTTTCTAGGTTTTGTAGGGGGTTAGACCCCTACATCTAGGGTAAATTACTACATTATTGTCACACCGACCTAGACCTCACCTTTAGTACGGCTTTGGAGATTGAGAAGCACCGACCTCCTAGGAGAAAGGTTCACTAACGTCAGAAGATTATTACCTTTGAGTCTTGTGGCGTATCCGATCTTGGTTCTATTGAGTGTCCTCCCATGATTATGCTCATAGAGCCTTTTGAGTCTTCCCGTGAGTTGCCTGCTCTAGTTATTGACTCCTTTGATGAGTCAAAGGAAAGGCTTAGGATGGTGCCGGTCACTGAGGACGAGGCTGATGTACAACCCCATATTCGCTGAGTCAGACCAGGAGGCGCAATGGTCACAATTGGGCTAGCCGAAGGAGTTCCCGCCCTAGAGAAGATCTCGACCAAGTGGGCGGGAACGATCTCGCCAGATCGTCGATCTAAGATCGGCGAGCGCAACCAAATCGTCGAGAGCGGAACAACGGGCCAATATCGTCGAGCGCGGCCAGCGCAGGAATGCTTGCGCTTGCGCCAGGCTCCAATCTCAAAGGGCTCTCGCCTATAAGCAGGCGAGAGCGTTCGCGCCAGGCTCTGGACAGGAGGTCCACGGCTCTGCTCTCGCCGAGGGGGGGCCAGGGCCTTGGGTAGAATGTCTTAATTGCACTCAGGAGAAATTACTTCAGTACCCTCAGAAAAATAGCGGGATTCGGCTATTGGCAGACCAACTAGGGGCTTTTCAGTAATTTCAGGTCAGCAAGATGATATAAATAGACCCATAAGGGCTCCTTAGAAGGCAAGCTATCATTATCTCTCAAATTCTAGTGCTTTCTGAGGAGCTCCTAGCCCAGCTTTGGCTTTGGAGGGGAAGCTCTCAGAGATCTTCTGGGTGTGAGGTGGGACCTCCCTGCTGAGGCTTTGGGTCAGTCTTAGGTCCTTTGAATCCAATCGAGGGTTGATACTTGAGAGAAGTAGGTTTTGGCTGCACCCCTTTTTCTTTGAACTCCCGTTGAGGTCATATTTGACTTCAACAGTTCTGGTGCGGTGAGCGTGGAAGGCAGCTGATACAAGAAAGCCTTAAGTTTTGTCCCATGGCTGGAGGTGAAGGTGAAGGGTCAGGTTCTGGAGGCTCCCCCACCCGGGGAGAGGAAGCAACGAAGAGGATGCTGGATGAATTCAGGCGAGAGGTCCTGCAGACGATCAGTTTGGCCTTCTCGGCCAGAGGCGAGTGGGCCACCCCTCATGTCCCGATAGAAGAGGTCCCGCTCTTGGGCGAGAACGCCCCAGGCCAGCGCCCGAGAAAGGAGGTCCCGGTAGAGGCTGGCGAGAGAGATGTGGCGGCGCGGGAACTCTTTCCCAGCCAAAGCCAGCGCCCGGGCAAGGAGGCGCTGACGGATCTGGGCGAGAAGGAAGCAGCAGTGCGAGAGCTCTTCCCAAGGCACGGTCTCACGCATCGGGCCAGTCAGCCGAGGCCGCGGGACATACCCTCTCGCCACGCAGGAGGCGAGAGCCCATTTAGCGAGCTCATTATCTCAGCTCTGGTACCGGAGGGGTTCCGGGAGCCTGACATGTCCTACTACTCGGGGAAGGATGACCCTGTACAACACGTATAGTGGTTTGAGGACGTTGTATCGATAAGGCAGATGACGGATGCCTTCAAGTGCCGGCTATTTGCCATCACGCTGAAGGAGAAGGCTCGGGACTGGTTCCACCAGTTGCCAGCAAGATCAATCTACTGTTTTGAGGATCTGCGGAGAAGTTTTCTGTTGAGGTTCTCAACCTCCAAAAAGCAAAAGAAGGAAGCGGAGTGCCTGTTTGCGGTGAGGCAGAAGCCGGATGAGACGCTGGGTCACTATGTCGACCGGTTTCAGGAAGAGATCCTCCTGGTCTAGGAGGTCCCAGGGTACGCACTGATGCTGGCCTTCACCCTGGGGCTGAGACCGGGATTCTTTAGCATGGAATTGAAGAGAGTGCCTCCCCTCTCCTTTGAGGAGCTCATGGAGAGGGCGGCAAAGGAGATTGACTTCGAGAGAGCAAACCCAGCATTCGTCAGGAAGTTGGCCAGGCTGGCGGAGGACGACGTGAAGGAACCAGCAGCAGGAAGATAGAAGGAGCCGAGGGAACAGAGAGAGCAAAGGGAAGACAGGAGAAGGGAAGAGCCCCGAAGGTTTGGGCAGCAGCAGGGTTGGGGGGCCCGGGAGCCGAACAACCGGTTAGTTTGGAGGCCCCAGGAGGGTCGCCCATAGGGCCTAGGAGAAGGCTACCAGTGGAGAGATAACCTGCGGGAGCCCCGGAGGTTCGACCGACCAGCATGGAGGCAGGAGCCGAGGGGTCATCCCCCACCACCGCAAGAGGCCATGGAAGTGGGAAGAGGAAGAGGAGCAGGGAGAGGAGCTCGAGGAGGAGGAAGAAGAGGGAGAGGAGAGGGAAGAAGGGGCGGGGAGGCGTTGCTTTTTTGTGACTTCCACCAGGAGGAAGGTCACGCAACGGCCACCTACCCGGAGTTCTTAGAGTTAAGAGAAGCAAGAGGAGCAGGGAGGAAAGATCCGCCGGTGAGGATAGTAGAGGTGCAGCAGGGCGAGGTGGAAGATAGGTGCGAAGATCGGGTAGATGTAGGGACCCGGGGAGGAATCGGGGTGATTCACGGAAGAGTGGGGATTAAGGCAACCCGCAAGGGGAGCCTGCAAACCATGTACCGAAGGGGGGTCGCCTCTACCTCCTAGGTTCCCCCACCAGAAGAAATGATCACTTTCTCGTCAGCAGACATGCCAGGCTATGAGGATCCATTCTCTGACGCCCTGGTGATCCAGACGGCGGTGGAAAATTATACGGTCTCGAGGATACTAGTAGATAACGGGAGCTCGGTGAATGTCGTCTTCAAAAAAGCCTTCGTTGAGATGAGGGTTGAAGGAAAGAGGATCCTGGCCTCGGATGGGCCGTTGTTTGGGTTCTCCGGAGAGAGGAAGGAAGTGGAAGGGGGAGTAGGCCTGCACGTGAAGTTGGGGGGCGTGTCACGGAACTGCAGGTTCGTGATCGTGGATGCCCCAAGCAGCTATAATGCCATCTTTGGGCGCCCCCTCATCAGCGCCTTTCGCTGCGTCCCCTCCTCGTTCCATCAATGCCTCAAGTTCAATAATGGGGGGGTGCAGGTCAGGGTAAGAGGGGACCCGAAGGTGGCAAGACAATGCTACGTCACAACAGTCAACACCGTTTCGTGGATGGCAGAGGCAGAGGAGTTGGAGATTGAGATGGCGACACTTGAGGAGGTCGTTGAGGAAGAGGGAATGGGCATAGAGGAGGCAAGAGAGATAGTTGAAGAGGAAGTGGGAGAAAAGGAGACTGAGAAGCAGCAAGGAGATGTGCAGGTGGTCCGGGGGGACGAGGAGCAGGAGAGCCCAGTAGGGGCGATGGAAGTAGGAGAACAAGCGGCAGGAGGAGTTGAGGGAGATGCCCTGAGGGGCGAGGGAGTCGAGCAGCAGCAGGAGGGGTTGATAGAAGCGATGGAGATCGAGGAGGAGGTAGAAAAGGGAGAGCTGGAACTGGAGGAAGAGGCAAGGGCCGGCTGGGAGCAGTCGCGGCTGGAGCCGGCCGAAGAAGTGGTGGAGATGGAGGTCTTCACCAGCGCAGGGCGAGTACAAAGGGTGCGGGTAAGCGGGGGCTTGAGTCCCGAGGCTCGGGAGCAAGTGCGGGCTTGCATACAAAGCAACATTGACATCTTCGCCTGGAGCGCGGCGGACATACCGGGCATCGACGCAGACGTGGCCTGCCATCGCCTGAACTTGGACCCCCGCACTCGCCCCATACGCCAGAAGATGAGGACCATCGCAACAAAGCTGGAGGAGCCAATACGCGAGGAGGTCAAGAAGCTCCTGGAGGCGGGCTTCATCTCAGAGATCCAGTATCCAGGCTGGATCTCCAATGTGGTAATGATAAAGAAGGAAGGTGGAAAATGGAGAATGTGTATTGACTTTTCTTTGTTAAATAAATCATGCCCTAAGGATTGCTACCCCCTGCCTCGGATCGACGCGCTTGTTGATTCAGCCGTCGGTTTTTCTGTCATGAGCTTTTTAGATGCTTTTTCAGGTTATCACCAGATCCGAATGCACCCTCCTAATACCAAGGATGTTTCCTTCATCACGGGAGAGGGATGCTTCAGTTACAAAATGATGCCCTTTGGGTTAAAGAACGCAGGGGCTACCTATCAGCGCATTATGGATCGAGTCTTCCGGGATCAGAGGTGGAGGAACTTGGAGGTCTACGTCGATGACCTAATGATCAAAAGCAAGTGCATGGTTTCGCACCTACAAGATCTGGAGGAAAAATTCGCCACCCTAAGAAGGTTCAAGATGAGGCTGAACCCCTTGAAGCGTGTCTTCGGGGCCAGCCGCGGGAAGTTCCTCGGGCATCTTCTGACTCCGGCGGGGGTGGAGCCCAACCCGGACAAGGTAAAGGCCATCCTGGATCTGGAGTCACCTCGCGACGCCAAGGAGGTCCAGCGCTTGACAGGCAAGCGGCTGGGCTAAGCAGGTTCCTCTCCAGGGCAGGAGACAAGTGCTCTTCATTCTTTAAGGTGCTGCGGGGGAATCAAAGGTTCGAATGGACAACCGAGTGCGAAGAGGCCTTCCAAGGGCTGAAAAGACAACTCTCTCAGGCTCCTTTGCTTCAGAGCCCAAAGGAAGGAGAGGACCTAACCTTGAACCTCGGAGTAGGAGCGGAGGCGGTGAGCTCCGTCCTAGTGAGGGAAGAAGGAAAGAAGCAGCTGCCCATCTACTACGTCAGCCTGATATTGAGGAAAGCAGAACTTCGCTACCCCATCCTGGAAAAGCTCGCTTACGCCTTGGTCATCTCGGCAAGGAAACTCCGGCCGTATTTTCAAGCACATTCGATTAGGGTGGTGACCGACCACCCTCTTCGCAAGATCTTCGAAGGAGTGGAGCACTCGGGGAGACTGGCTAAGTGGTCTATTGAGCTAAGCTAGTTCGACATCTCCTTTGTCACAAGGCTCTCTATCAAGGCACAGGCAGTGGCGGACTTCCTAGCAGACTACATCGTTGAAGTCGAGGGGGGGAGAGAAGCAACCTCGAGAAGCATGGAAGTTGATGGTTGATGGGGCCTCGGGAAGGCACTCCCTCGGGGCAAGGGTGGTATTGACAAGTCCTCAGGGGGTAACCATAGAGCAAGCGGTCATTTTACATTTCCCCGTGACCAACAATTAAGCGGAGTATGAGGCCGTGATCGCCGGCCTTCGCTTGGCAAAGGAGCTGGTGTTGGGTACATTGGTCTAAATGTACCTGATTTGAAGAAGCCTCACCCAACTCAATGATATACATCATAATGTATTTGATGTAGTTTGAGTTACATGTGCAGGTTAAGTATTTGCAGGAATAAAGCAAAAAGTTTCTAAGTCCATGTGTCGACACCCAGAGGGAAAGTGTCGACACTTAAGAAGGCTTGTGTCGACACCCAGGCAAGCAGTGTCGACACTTGGATTCATTGTGTCGACACCTGGGATGCAGAGTCGACACCAGACAGAAAGTGTCGACACAAGGAGTAGTGTCGACACTCAGTGAAGAAGAATGCAGTAAAGCTGTGTCGACACAAGAAGCTGTGTCGACAACCAGTGAAGTTGTGTCTACACCAAAAAGTGTCGACACTTGGAGCAGTGTCGACACTCAGCAAAAGTCTGCAGAGACTAAGTACAAGTGTCGACACCCAGCACAATGTGTCGACACTCAGCAGAAGAGTCAGCACTAGAAGTAAGTGTCGACACTCAGCACAATGTGTCGACACTCAGCAGAAGAGTCAGCACTTGAAGTAAGTGTCGACACCCAGCACAATGTGTCGACACTCAACAGAAGAGTCAGCATTTGAAGTATGTGTCGACACCCAGAACAATGTGTCGACACACAGCTGAAGACTCAACACTTGGAGAAAGTGTCGACACATGGAGCTGTGTCGACACTTAGAAAAGAACAGAAAGATCAACAAAAATATTCTAAGTACAAGTGTCGACACTATGGGAGTGTGTCGACACTCAGCTGAAGTTTCAACAAGAAGAAGTAGTGTCGACATCCAAAGCAATGTGTCGACACTCAACAAGTATCAACATAGAAGACTATGTGTCGACACCAAGAAGCAGTGTCGACACTTGACAGATACAACACATGAAGATGTGTCGACACAAAGGTGATGTGTCGACACTTAGAAGAATTCAGCAAGTTACTGAAGATCAAGTACTTGTGTCGACACTCAATTTCAGTGTCGACACATGAAGAAGAATCTGTGTCGAGACATAGTATCTACAACACAAGGAGTTGTGTCGACAACTTGTAGACTTGTGTCGACACTTACACAACTGGTGTCGACACTTGGTCTATAAGTGTCGACACTTAAAGACAGAAAGTCTCGACACTTTCAGACATTTAGAGAACTTTCAAGAATTGACTGGATGACTGGACAGCTGCCGTTCCAGCCGGTCTACAGCACCTGTCAGAGATTTCAGAATTCAGTTATGGACCGGACCAGCCGGTTACCATGAAGAAGGCCTATAAATAGGCTCATACAGTTTACAGAAACTGTTGTTCAGATTATTGTTCAAGTAGTTATTGAAGTGGTACACAGAGTATCAACACAAGAAGATCTAGCTGTCCAAGTGCAGATCTAAGAAGTTGGAGAGAGAGGGCTCCATCCAAGAAATCAGCCGTTGGAACTAGGCTGAGAAGAAGGATTCAGATTCATTCTGAGTCTTAAGAAGCAGAGGTCAAGGATCAACTTCAGGAGGATTCATTCTTATTCAGTTTTACTTTCAATAAGCTTTGAAGAAAGCTAAGTCAGATTGAATCCAGTTGAGTTCTTCCAAGAACTCATCAAGAAACTCTCAACTCCCCTCTCTTGCTTCTGAGTTGTTGAGTTATTATTTCTATAAACATTTTTATCTTGTAGGATCCTTTGGATCTGAGTGAATTGTAAGCCTGTATTTATAAAGGCTGAGGGTAGGGCTTGAGAGCCTGAGTGTAGGAGATTGAAATCTCTGAGTGTAGGCCTTGTTGGCTGAGTGTAGGCTTTGTTGGCTGAGTGTAGGCCTTTGTGGCTGAGTGTAGGCTTTGTGGAAAAGCTGAGTTGTAAGGCTTTGGGCCTGAGGTGTAGGAACCAGTTTGGGTTCTGAGATAGTGGAGAAGTTTGGCCGAATCTAGTACACTGCTAGATAGGCGAATGGGGAAAGTGGATGTACCCAAATCTTGGGGAACCACTATAAAACACTGTGTCTGCTGTGCTGTGATTGTAATTTACTGTGTATGCTGTGTTATAGCTATGCAAAAGTAAAGTAGATTCTGTGATAGAACTGTTTGCTGCCATTAAAGTGTAAAAAGGATTAGGTCGCCTATTCACCTCCCCCCCCCCCTTCTAGGTGTTTAGGTACTATATCTTTCAAGTGGTATCAGAGCCAGGTTCCTCAAAACAAGGACTAACAGTCTGAGGAGATCCTGAGTGGCAGATTCAGTCTAAGTCAGTTTATAGATTCAAGAAAATCAAGAACCATGGGTTCAACAGAAAATCACAAGGAATTGGGCTCCATGAAATTACCTATATGCAGAAAGGAAATCTTTGGCATATGGAAAGAAAGGGTAAGGCTATTTATGGAGGCCTCAGACCCTAGGATCTACATCACAGTAAAAGAGGGGCCATATGTGCCCATGAAGATATCTGTTCTAGATGCAAATCAGAGAACTCCAAAGGATTTCTCTGAAATGACTAAGGATGAGATTGTCCTAGCCACCATGGACAAGAGGGCACAAAACATTATAGTGAGTGCCATTGATGATGCAACTTTTCAGAATCTTATACACTGTAAGACAGCTAAAGAGATGTGGGACACGCTTATTGTGTATATGGAGGGATCTGAAGAAGTTAGACAAGATAGAAAATCCTTGCTAAATCAGGAGTATGAGAGTTTTAGACAAGGAAAAGGTGATAGCATAACTGAGTGCTATAAGAAGTTCTACAGAATAGTGAATGAACTCATGTCTTATGGAAGAGATTTCAGTAACTATGAACTTAATGACAAGTTCCTAAGGTCCCTAACTAAAGATTGAGACACAAAGATTTGTGTCATTAGAGAAATGGCTAAGTTGGGAGAAATTCCTCCACCTACACTGTTTGGCAAGTTATTGTCTTATGAAATGCAGTTGACAGTGAGAAAAGAGGAGGAGAAATCAACAAGAACTGAACACAAGGAAAGAACTGTAGCTTTCAAGTCAGAAGCATCCAGAAAGTGCAGGAATATATCACCAACTCCACCTCCAAAGGTTGCTGAATCAGAGTCAGATGAAACAGTCAGCACCAAGTCAGAAAGCAGTGAAAGTGATGAAGACTTTGCTGCCTTCACTAGACACTTTCAGATGTTTTTGAAAAAGAAACAGTGGAGGTCAAGGCCTTCTACATCACAAGGAAAGGAAGACTCTTATCAGAAAAAGAGGTCTTCAAAGAAAGACAAGAAAAGGACTAAGTCTAGCAAGGTAACTGGTTCCAAGATAGTGTGATATTGCTGCAATAGACAAGGCCATGTAATTGCAGATTGTCCTGAAAAGAGAAAAGAGTCTAGTGACAGGAAAAAGACTTATTTCAAAGGCAAGAAAGAAAAGTCTTTTGTTGCCAAGAAGGAGAAGACTCTATCAGATATCTCTTCTTCAGAAACTGAGTCTGAGGCTGAAGCTTACATAGGGTTATTTGCTGAAGAAGAAGAAGAAGAATTCATGCAGATTTTGGAGTCTATTTATGAACAAGAAGATAGTCAATGCCAAGGGCTAATGGCTTTGACAGAGCAAGACAAAATCCTAGAACAGCCAGGACCCAGTAAGGTACAAAGTTCAACTCTAAGTTCAGTTTCTTATTCTAGTACAGAATCAGATTCATCATCATCTAGTGATGAGAGTGTATCTGAGTCTGAGGATGATATTCATCAGCTTATAGATGAATATAAGGTGTTGTTGCAAGCTTACAAGAAAAGCAAGTCCCTAGCCAAAAGTCAGGCAATGGAAATTGCTGATCTAAAAGCTGCTGTAACAGATTTTGAGAAGCTAATTGATCAAAAACTTAATGAGATAGCCAGGCTGAAACACATAACAGTGATTCAGATGGGGACTATCACCTTTAAGAATGATCAAATTAAGAGTCTGGAGATCAATCTTCAGAAAGAGAGAGAGCTTGTTGCTAGGTTTTCAAAACCTAAGTCAGTGCTACCTTTAATTGATGAATTTGTTCATCATAAAGGTAAGACTGGATTGGGTTTTATTAAACCTGCAAGGACTGAGCAGTCCAAGTCCAAGTCCAAGGGCAAAGCCCCAACATTCAACAAGTCTGCTGTAGATAAGACAGCAAAGACTGTACCTAAGCAAAGGTACAACAAGTTTGAATGTTGGTGTTGTGGCAAAGTTGGCCATTTTGCAGTGGACTATTGGCACAATGCTAGTGCCAGAGTGAGTACCAAACTACCTGTTGGAAAGCCAGTAGGTAGTTTTGTCAAATTGCAAACTAACAAATACCAAGGACCCAAGAATTCTTTGGGTTCTAAGGTTCATTAAATCTGTTTTGCAGGTGAGTCCAAGTGGCCATACCCCAACATGGTACTTGGACAGTGGATGTTCCAGACATATGACTGGAACTAGAGGATTACTAAAGGACTACATTCCAATAAAAGATGGTCCAAAAGTAACCTTTGGTGGTTCTGAAAAAGGAATCATCAAAGGATTTGGTAACATTTCTAGCAACTTGGTTACCATTACTCAAGTGGCTTATGTTAAAGGGTTGAAACACAACCTAATAAGTATAAGTCAATTAAGTGATGTAGGGTATGACATCTCATTTGTTAAAAATGGTTGTCATATCAAGAGGTCAAGTGATCAAGAGATCATTTTGACTTGTTATAGGAAAAGGAATGTCTACTGCTTAGACATTATGGTTGAGAACAATGGTTCTCCAGTGTGTCTTGTAGCTGATGAGACAGTCTCTCACTGTGTCAAATGGCACAAGAGGCTTGCCCATCTTAACTACAAGACTATTAGCAAACTCTTTAGCAAAGAGTTAGTGAGGAATGGTCCTCAAGTTAAGTGTGTTAAAGATGGTATTTGCTCAGCTTGTCAAAAGGGCAAGCAGACTAAATCCACCTTTAGAAGCATAGAAAACAAGGATGCTGTGAGGTGTTTATATCTCTTGCATATGGATCTCTTTGGTCCAATGCCAGTTCACAGCTTAGGTAGGAAGGTCTATACCTTTGTAGTTGTAGATGACTACTCAAGGTTTTCCTGGGTGTTCTTCTTAAGACAGAAATCTGAAACACCTAGTGTCTTCTATAGCTTTGTCAAGCAAATTCAGAATGAACTAAATAGTACAGTGGTCAGAATTAGAAGTGACCATGGTACTGAGTTTCAGTCTGATAGCATGACAAAACTATGTGAAGACTTTGGGATATTTCAAGAATTCTCTTCACCTAGAACACCTCAGCAAAATGGCATTGCTGAGAGGAAGAATAGGACCTTGATAGAGGCTGGTAGGACCCTATTAGTGATACATCACTACCAGAGTATTTCTGGGCTGAAGCAGTTAACACTGCATGCCATGTTATAAATAGGGCTACCATCACTAAAAGGCTAAACAAGACCCCCTATGAAGTTGTGAAAGGCAGGAAACCAAACCTATCCTATTTCAGGATCTTTGGTTGCAAATGCTTCATACTTAACAATGGTAAGTCTTACTTGACTAAGTTTGCTGCCAAGTCCCAAGAGGGAATTTTTGTTGGGTACAGCAATAACAGTAAGGCTTATAGAGTCTACAACTTGACTACACAAGTTGTAGAAGAATCTGTACATGTAGTTTTTGATGAGACTAAACTTATTAACAATGAGTTGTCTAGTTCTGTATGCAGCCCCACAGGTTTAACAAAGAAAATGGACAAGCTTACTATAGAGAAGTACCTGCTGCAAGACAGCAAGTAGAGGAGAGTAGCTGTTGTCCAGGGGGAGAACTACATGTACCAATTGCAAATGCACAAGAAGTACAGCATGATGGAGATGCTGAAGAGGTTCAACCAGAAGTCAGGATGCCTCCAGCCAATAGGCATCTTAGAGATCATCCAGTAGAGCAGATTATTGGAGATCCAAGACAAGGGTACAAACAAGGAGCAGAAACATGAATGCAGCAATCTACTCCAGCTTTCTATCCAAGTTGAACCTAAAAAGTTTGAAGAAGCCATCAAGATCCACAATGGACTGAAGCAATGCAAGAAGAGCTTAATCAGTTCAAGAGGTGCAAGGTTTGGGAACTGTTCCTAAACCTAAAGACCACAATATAATAGGAACCAAGTGGATCTACAGGAATAAGATGGATGAACAAGGGGTCATCATTAAGAATAAAGCAAGACTGGTTGCTAAAGGATATAGGCAAGAAGAAGGTATTGACTTTGATCAAACCTTTGCTCCAGTAGCCAGACTGGAAGCCATAAGGATGTTCTTGGCCTATGCAACCTATCAAGGATTCAAGGTTTACCAAATGGATGTCAAGTCAGCATTCTTGAATGGTAATCTTAAGGAAGAAGTCTATGTGGAACAGCCCTCAGGTTTTGTTGATTCTACTTTACCTCATCATGTCTATAGACTTAGGAAAGCTTTATATGGGTTAAAGCAAGCCCCAAGGGCTTGGTATGAAACCCTATCTAGTTTCCTCATTGAGAACAAGTTCTCAAGGGGGAAAATAGATAAGACTCTATTCCTTAGGGAATCTAGAGGCAAAGTTATACTAGTCCAAATATATGTAGATGACATTATATTTGGGTCTACTGAAAGCAGTCTTTGCAAAACTTATACAAGGTCAGTTTGAAATGAGTAGTATGGGAGAGCTGAAGTTTTTCTTGGGTCTCCAAGTTAAACAGACTGAAAGTGGTTTATCCATATGTCAGTCCAAGTTCACCCTAGAACTCATAAGGAAGTATGGTATGGATTCATCCAGTACCATGAAGACTCCTATGGGGTCAAGTATGTCTCTTAGCAAGGATGATGCAGGGAAACCTGTAGATGAAACCTTGTATAGAGGGATAGTTGGCTCCCTATTATACTTAACTGCTAGTAGACCAGACATCATGTATGCTACATGTGTTTGTGCAAGGTATCAAGCCTGCCCTAAAGAGTCTCATTTGACTGCAGTCAAGAGAATATTGAGATATCTAAAGGGCACTCCCTATCTAGGCCTCTGGTACTCTAGGAATGGAGATTTTGATCTAACAGGTTATTCAGATGCAGACTTTGCAGGATGCAAAGAAGATAGAAAAAGCACTACTGGAACCTGTCAATTCCTAGGTGGGAGACTAATTTCATGGAGTAGCAAAAAGCAAACCAGTGTGGCTATCTCCACAGCAGAGTCAGAGTATGTGGCTGCAGGAAGTTGTTGTGCTCAACTTCTGTGGATACAACATCAGCTAGAGGACTATAGATTTCAGGTAAGTAGAACTCCACTCTTCTGTGATTCTACTAGTGCTATTTCCATAGCTAATAATCCTGTATCTCATAGTAGAACAAAACATATTGAAATTAAATATCATTTTTTTAGGGAGCATGTAGAAAGAAATGATATTGTACTTGAATATGTTAAAACAGATGAACAACTAGCTGATATGTATACTAAGCCCCTAGAAGAAGCTAAGTTCAATAGATTTAAAATTGAACTAGGAATGATAAACTTAGAATAAGTTTATAGTACTGAAATTGGCTAAGTAAAAAGGTGTCGACACATAGACAAGTCTATGTCGACACAGAATAGTGGTGTCGACACTTCAGGAAAAAAGTGTCGACACATCTAGGAAGTTGGTGTCGACACTTCAGAATATTAGTGTCGACACATGACATGTAAGTGTCGACACATCCATTGTGGTGTCGACACTTAGTATTTACTCAGAATTTTCTAAGTAAAGTCTCGACTATGTGTCGAGTTATGTTGTGTCGACACATAACCAAGTGTCGACACATAAAATCTGTTGACTAAACTTATGTCGACACATATGTGTCGAGACATTATAAGTCAGTGTCGACACTTATTGCCAGTGTCGACACATTTTAAGTTAGCTGTCCCGCCTGTTCATCTTCAAAATCAGAAAGGTATAAATAGGATTTTGCCTTAGTTTGTCGACACGCTTTCAAAGTTTCGAGACCAAAACTGCTGTGTTGACACCTCTCTTCTCTCAAGACAAATTCTACAAACCCTAATGGCACCTAAGCTAGAGGAGAATGTCAACGAGGGTTACGAGCTGGTGCGCGGCTCTTTTGAGGATGCTGATCAAGAAATCAAGCACGTGATAACCCTAGTTGTCGATTCTGGGTTAGAGTATTTAGTTTCTGAACCTACAAAGATATGGAAGAAAGAGGTTCTTGAATTCCTAAATGGAGCTGAAGTAGATGAGTCTGGATACAGAATCAAATCCAGAGTTCATGGAACGAAGGTCAAGGTATCACCAAAGAGTCTGAGGAAGATTCTACAGCTTCCAAAAACTCAAGAGGAAGATGATGTTACTGCATCCAGGACCAGGGAAGCTCTAACCTGGTGTGGACTTGATCCTAAGATGAAGATAGGTTCTGTGTTTAACAGGAAAGGCATGAACAGCCAAGGCAAATTCATGTCTGAAATTGTTGGAAAGGTCTTACTCAGCAAGCCAGGAGGGCATGACAGAGTGTCTGCCTATATGTTTGGAATAATGACAAGAATAATCTTCACTCTAAGAACTGATTGGTATGTTATAGTTTATGAGAAGATTAAGGAAAGCTTGAAGAAGCCCAACCTGGGAAGAATTTTAAGTCTCTACCTAGCTGGTACCATACCAGAGGTAATGCAACAAGCTGCTGGAAGCAAGATAAATCACATGAGGAAGATGGATCTGAGGATCTTTTTTAGATGGGACAGGGTGTTGTCAAAGGAGATGCCAACCCCTGAGAAGACAGTTACTGAGAAGGAGATTCCTCCAAAGAAAAAGAGAAAAATTGCTCCAGTGGCTCAAGAGTCCACTAGCAGTTCAGGAAGTGAAGAGCATGTTGTCTTCTCATCTGATGAGAATATAGAAGAGCCTGCAGTGAAGTCACCTGCTCCTCAAGCTGGTGCTGAGATCCAGGGGGAGCTACCTCCAGCTAGCCCTATCCACAAGGATCAAAGCCAGGGGGAGCTTCCAGTTGTAGTAGAACCCTCTACACTGGAAAGTGAACGAGCCACCAACACCATACTAGAGGTACTCACTAACCTAAATACTTTATAATTTCTTATAGAAGATGCTGATTTGTCTGATATTCATCAGCAAACACAGCTGGACAATCAAGTTCCAGATGCTGTTAGAGAAGACACATCTGCTGTCCTAGAAGTGATTCCTGATCCAGTGGTTGAAGAATTCACCATGGAAGATTTGTTCCTAAATCTAGATCAAGCTGATTTTGACAAGGAAACTGATGCTGCTGAAGGAGAGAATGCTGCTGCTGAGGGGGAGCAAGTGCAAGTTCTGGAAGAGCCTATAAGGCAAGAAACTGAGAAGGCACCTGATGTGCAGCCTGAGAAGCCTCCAAGCCCTAAGGAGAGGGTGGATATAGCCAGCACCTCTGCCTCTGAAGATGAGGATGCAGCAAGGGCAAGGAAAAAGAAAATCTATGTATTCAAAAGAAGAAGCCAGAGTTAGAAGAAGGCTCTCCAAACAATTGCACCACAGCCTATAGTTCAGCAAACACCATCTATTGATTATAGTGCTTTAATGATTGCCCTGCAGATAAAACTGGATGAACATAGAAAAGCCATAGAGGCTTATGTGGATGAAGGGTAGAAATCTTTACAGTTTGATCTTGCCCAAGATATAAAATCAATCAGGTTTGAAATGAACCTTAACAAGAAGAAGATAACAGACTGCTTCCACAAAGGTGGAAATGCAGTGGTGTACTTGGCAACACACCAGGAAAAGATAAAGGCACAAGTGGATGACATAGCATTGAAGCAAGGGTATGTGCTTGAAAATCAGCTAAGAATGAATGACAATTTGACTGCTTCCCATAATGCTATTGTCACTGAGTTAAAGAACAAGGCTGCTGAACCTTCTACTTCCAATGCTACTATTAAAGCTGAATTTGACAAAGCCTTTCAAGAAGAAATTTCTGCTGTTAAGACTGCTATCCAAGCCTCCCAGAAAGCCATATCTGACCAACTTCAAAATCTCAAACCATTCTTTAAAGATGGAATCAGATACTTGGATAGTCAAATCAGATTTCAAAAGGATGATGTCAGAGATCATATGGCTAGAGAAGTCATAAAGGGGGAGAGAGTGTTAGTCAAGGCAAGCTCTGGCCATGCTAAGTGGATATCAAATTCTATCAGAGCTACACTTGGATATCCTCCTCTGTGTGATGATAATGATGTTGCTGAATATGGAATTAACCCTGCATATCTAGGAGGTGAGCAACCAGAGGTAGCTCAAGTCATATATCCTCCTCCAGATTTTGAAATGGTGCATGCTGATGTACAGACTATGTACAACCCACCTGGGGGAAAGGACAATGTAATTATTGAAAAGGTTGTTCAACCTATATCTGAAGCCATGCAAGAGGCATTGCAGAAAGAGGAAGAGACAAGGTTGTCTAAGAAGAGGTTTAGGGAACAAGCAGAACAAAGGCCAGACTTTGAACAGTGGAGGCCTACCTCTAGAAACATTATACTAACTGCCTGGAAAGCTGCCAAGGATAACACTCATGACAGGAACAAATGGTTTTCTGAAGCTGAATGGAGAAAACATGAGATCAGGCAGGACGCAATAGTTCAGTATAGAAGGAAGGCAAAGATGGGAAAGCTACCTCCTACTGCAGTGGAGCCTAGCAAGTACTTTCCTAAGCCATACCATTATTTTGAGAGGCAGAAGATCAAAGCTGAAGAGCTTAAAAAGAAAGATCTGAAAGGCAAGAAGCCTGCTGATGCTGAAACTGCCGATGCTCCTGTCCAAGCTAAAGTCCAAGCTGGCAAAGGAATAGTTATCAAGGAACCAGAACAGAAATAGATTAAGAATTTACTTGAAGATTATTTTGTAATCTTTTGAATGTAAAACATTTTTGTGAACTACTGAAAATGTATAAGTCAAATGTTAGAACAATATATGATCAATATATTTCATGTTTGTTCTGTGAATGTGAATATGTCTATTTCTTATTTGTTCTGTGTAGATGTATTTGTATACATGAGAAATTGTTACATGTTTATGTTAACCCTGTTGTATATTATCCTGCCTTACATCATTGTGTAATTTTAATTATGAATGGTGTATATCATTGACTAAGGGTTATGACTTCTCCAAATAGGGGGAGATTGTTGGGTACATTGGTCTAAATGTACCTAATTTGAAGAAGCCTCACCCAACTCAATGATATACATCATAATGTATTTGATGTAGTTTGAGTTACATGTGCAGGTTAAGTATTTGCAGGAATAAAGCAAAAAGTTTCTAAGTCCACGTGTCGACACCCAGAGGGAAAGTATCGACACTTAAGAAGGTTTGTGTCGACACTCAGGCAAGCAGTGTCGACACTTGGAGTCATTGTGTCGACACTTGGGATGCAGAGTCGACACCAGACAGAAAGTGTCGACACAAGGAGCAGTGTCGACACTCAGTGAAGAAGAATGCAGTAAAGCTGTGTCGACACAAGGAGCTGTGTCGACACCCAGTGAAGTTGTGTCTACACCAGAAAGTGTCAACACTTGGAGCAGTGTCGACACTCAGCAAAAGTCTGCAGAGACTAAGTACAAGTGTCGACACCCAGCACAATGTGATGACACTCAGCAGAAGAGTCAGCACTAGAAGTAAGTGTCGACACTCAGCACAATGTGTCGACACTCAGCAGAAGAGTCAGCACTTGAAGTAAGTGTCGACACCCAGCACAATGTGTCGACACTCAACAGAAGAGTCAGCATTTGAAGTATGTGTCGACACCCAGAACAATGTGTCGACACACAGCTGAAGACTCAACACTTGAGAAAGTGTCGACACATGGAGCTGTGTCGACACTTAGTAAAGAATAGAAAGATCAACAAAAATATTCTAAGTACAAGTGTCGACACAATGGGAGTGTGTCGACACTCAGCTGAAGTTTCAACAAGAAGAAGTAGTGTCGACATCCAAAGCAATGTGTCGACACTCTACAAGTATCAACATAGAAGACTATGTGTCGACACCAAGAAGCAGTGTCGACACTTGACAGATACAACACATGAAGATGTGTCGACACAAAGATGATGTGTCGACACTTAGAAGAATTCAGCAAGTTACTGAAGATCAAGTACTTGTGTCGACACTCAATTTCAGTGTCGACACATGAAGAAGAATCTGTGTCGACACATAGTATCTACAACACAAGGAGTTGTGTCGATAACTTGTAGACTTGTGTCGACACTTACACAACTGGTGTCGACACTTGGTCTATAAGTGTCGACACTTAAAGACAGAAAGTCTCGACACTTTCAGACAGTTAGAGAACTTTCAAGAATTGACTGGATGACTGGACAGCTGCCGTTCCAGCCGGTCTACAGCACCTGTCAGAGATGTCAGAATTCAGTTATGGACCGGACCAGCCGGTTACCATGAAGAAGGCCTATAAATAGGCTCATACAGTTTATAGAAACTGTTGTTCAGATTATTGTTCAAGTAGTTATTGAAGTGGTACACAGAGTATCAACACAAGAAGATCTAGCTGTCCAAGTGCAGATCTAAGAAGTTGGAGAGAGAGGGCTCCATCCAAGAAATCAGCCGTTGGAACTAGGCTGAGAAGAAGGATTCAGATTCATTCTGAGTCTTAAGAAGCAGAGGTCAAGGATCAACTGCAGGAGGATTCATTCTTATTCAGTTCTACTTTCAAGAAGCTTTGAAGAAAGCTAAGTCAGATTGAATCCAGCTGAGTTCTTCCAAGAACTCGTCAAGAAACTCTCAACTCCCCTCTCTTGCTTCTGAGTTGTTGAGTTATTATTTCTATAAACATTTTTATCTTGTAGGATCCTTTGGATCTGAGTGAATTGTAAGCATGTATTTATAAAGGCTGAGGGTAGGGCTTGAGAGCATGAGTGTAGGAGATTGAAATCTCTGAGTGTAGGCCTTGTTGGCTGAGTGTAGGCTTTGTTGGCTGAGTGTAGGCATTTATGGCTGAGTGTAGGCTTTGTGGAAAAGCTGAGTTGTAAGGCTTTGGGCCTGAGGTGTAGGAACCAGTTTGGGTTCTGAGATAGTGGAGAAGTTTGGCCGAATCTAGTACACTGCTAGATAGGCGAAGGGGGAAAGTGGATGTACCCAAATCTTGGGGAACCACTATAAAACACTGTGTCTGCTGTGCTGTGATTGTAATTTGCTGTGTATGTTGTGTTATAGCTGTGCAAAAGTAAAGTAGATTCTGTGATAGAACTGTTTGCTGCCATTAAAGTGTAAAAAGGATTAGGTCACCTATTCACCCCCCCCTCTAGGTGTTTAGGTACTATATCTTTCAGCTGGAGATTCGGGATGTGGAAGCTTTCACTGATTCAAAGGTAGTAGCATCGCAGATCCGGGGAGAGTTTGAAGCTCGGGAGCCTACCCTCATCAAATACCTCTCTAAGGTAAGGGCAATCATCGGAGGATTCGGTCATTCTCAATTCACATGTTCCAAGGGAAGAAAGTGTAGCCGCCGATCGATTAGCCAAGTTCGGATCTCGGGGAGGAGGGACCTTGACGGAGCTATTCCGACCGACTATCGAGGAAGGAGAGTTGATGGTGGTAGATCGGCAACCCTCGTGGGTGGATCCATTTGTGACCTTCCTAACCACCGGTGAACTCCCTGAGGGGACCAAGGTCGGGAGAAGCTTCAAGCGCAAAGCAGCTCACTACTTAATGATGGAGGGGGGCCTGCATCGTAAGATGTTGTCAGGGCTCCTAGCTCGATGTGTGACCGAAGAAGAGATCCCGAAGATTTTGAGGGAGGTGCACTCGGGCGAGTGCGGCAGTCACTCTTGAGGATGGACGCTGGAGGCAAGGGTGGTCATGCAGGGGTACTTCTGGCCCACCCTAAGGAAGGATGCCATGGAGTTTGCGAGGAGGTGCCAAAAATGTCAGCTCTACGCCCCCCTTCAGCTCTTGGCAGCTCAGAGGCTCCGAAGTATCATGGCACCGTGGCCATTCGCTATCTGGGGAATGGACTTAGTTAGGCCCTTTCCTCCGGCTAGTGGGCAAAGGAGATTCCTCTTGGTCATGGTCGATTATTTCTCGAAATGGCCAGAGGTTAAAGCCTTGGCCAAGGTCACCTCACAGGTCATAAGGAACTTCGTCTGGGGGGAGATCATTTGCAGACATGGGTTGCCCCAAGCAATAGTGACTGATAACGGCCCCCAGTTTGCCAGCGAGGAGTTCATCAGCTTCTGCGCCCAACTAGGGATAGATCTTCGGTTTGCCTCCGTCCACCACCCCCGGAGTAACGGCCAGGTGGAAGAAGCAAGCAAAATCATTGTGAACCTACTAAAGAAAAAGGTGGAGAACTTAAAGGGGAGTTGGGTGGAGCAGCTCCCCTCGGTCCTGTGGTCCCTGCGAACAATCCTGAATGCGGACACCGGTGAGACCCCCTTCAAGCTCTCTCATGGGTGTGAGGTCGTCCTATCAGTGGAGTTCGAGGTCCGGTCCCCGCGAGTCACGGCCGCGGGCGAAGGAGACGAGACTTGGAGGCTAGAGAATGAGGAGGGGCAACGCCTCTCGTTGGATATGGTGGAAGAGTTGCGGGACGTGGCGGCTATCATGCAAGAAGAGATCAAGCGGAGAATGGCCAATCATTTTGATAAGCATGTCAGGGTCAAGCAGTTTACTGAAGGGGATCTGGTGCTGAGAAAGGTTGACGCAGCAGGAAGGTCGGCTCCCGTGGGCAAGCTCCACCTGAACTGGGAAGGTCCATACATAGTGAAGGAAGTCCTCAGAACAGGGAGATACTACCTCCAGGACGTGGAAGGGAGGGCCCTAAGCCACACCTGGAGCGGTGATGACCTAAAACGCTTCTACCCATGAAAGGGGAGAGGATGTAACCATGTATCTCAAAAATAACCTTGTTATACTACATCGATTGATTTTCCCTCAACCATTGTCAAATTTTTTCATAATATAGCATACTCATGTGTTTTGTAATACCCCGAGCTTAGCTCGACCCCAGGTAGACCCGCTGTGCAGGCTCTCATCTAGCTGGCAGGTCCGAAGGCTCGCCTGTGGGGGATAGGTTTGGTTGGATTGAGATCTTCATCGGTACCCCGAGCTCGGCTCGGCCCCAGGTAGACCCGATGCGCAGGCTCTCATCTAGCTGGCAGGTCCGAAGGCTCGCATGTGGGGGATAGGTTTGGTTGGATTGAGATCATCATCAGCACCCCGAGCTCGGCTCGGCCCCAGGTAGACCCGCTGCGCAGGCTCTCATCTAGCTGGCAGGTCCGAAGGCTCGCCTGTAGGGGATAGGTTTGGTTGGATTGAGATCATCATCGGCACCCCGAGCTCGGCTCGGCCCCAGGTAGACCCGCTGCGCAGGCTCTCATCTAGCTGGCAGGTCTGAAGGCTCGCCTGTGGGGGATAGGTTTGGTTGGATTGAGATCTCCATCGGCACCCCGAGCTCGGCTCGGCCCTAGGTAGACCCGCTGCGCAGGCTATCATCTAGCTGGCAGGTCTGAAGGCTCGCCGGTGGGGGATAGGTTTGGTTGGAATGAGATCTTCATCGGCACCCCGAGCTCGGCTCGGCCCCATGTAGACCCACTGCGCAGGCTCTCATTTAGCTGGCAGGTCTGTATGCTCGCCTGTGGGGGATAGGTTTGGTTGGTTTGAGAACGTCATCGGCACCCCGAGCTCGGCTCGGCCCCAGGTAGACCCGCTGTGCAGGCTCTCATCTAGCTGGCAGGTCCGAAGGCTCGCCTGTGGGGGATAGGTTTGGTTTGGTTGGCTTGGTTTGGACAAGGCAGGAAGTGCACCGGGAACACAAAATGGAAAAGGTAGGAAAGATCTCGACAGGGAAGTCCCCGTAAAAGAGGTCTCGCAGAGGGGGGGTTTCGTCGAGGAGGCTCCTCTTAATATTCTCGAACAAATAGGCGGAATCATTATGCGACGGGCCTGAAGGGATTCGCGCAGGCTAAAGGGGACGGTTCCGTCTTAAGGGTTCGTGAGCCACGCTTCCGGCTGGTAGTTTGCAGCAGGTTCCCGCCGATCTATCGCTAAGGAAGACTATCCTAGGAAGGCCAAGGGCCTCGGCGGAAGCACACGCAGGAAACATTCGACCACAATAATTACATCGAGCACATTCACAATAACAGGACGAGACATTTACAATGAAAATGTTTGCATTAAATATGTTATATATAAGTACAAATTGGTAGCGTCTCGCGCTTTACATTGAGGCGGAAAGAAAAGGAAAAGGGGCCCCTCATGGAGACAAGTTGTACCCCTCCGAGCTCCCGCTTGAGCTCCCGCTGGAGCTTTCGCCGGAGCTCTCCCCGGAGGTCTCGCCACCCGCTGCAGGGGATTTCGGGACGTCCGAGGGTGGGGTATCCGGGGCGCCCGGGGGCTTTGGAATGGGCTCGAAAATCCAGGGAACGAGTTGTTGAGCAGTGATGTCTTTGCCCCTACCATCCCAGCAGTTGACGTCTCGCAGCGTCTCCAGCGTCAACCTGACTGTAGCCTGCACGTTGGCCTGGAGCAGCTTGTCAATATCATAGACCGAGTAGTACCGACTCTTCAGTCTCTCGTCCAGCGGGGGGCCGCACTCGCCTCCAGGCGCGCAATCTGCTCCCGCAAAAGGATGTTGTCGTATCGAGCTTGGGATAGCTCCTCGCGAAGCATGGCTTGGGCGGAATCCTGAACAGCGAAAGGTTAGCATAAAAGAGAAGAGTTAAGGTAGCGAGAGCAAGCGTAGTGAAAGATCTCGCTTACCCCTTCCGCCTAGCGCGAAGTTAGCAGTTGCTGGGCCTCGGCTAGCTCCTTGGCCAGAGTAGCCGCCTGAGCCACCGCATCATCCCTAGCCTTGAACATGTCTTGAAAATTGCGGTCTATTGTGATGCTCCGGCGAGCACACATGTGCGCAAGCTCCAGCCCGCGCATCAGGGCGCGAGTAGAATCGTAAGCCAGCAGCCGGGTCGACATCCTGTCGTAGACGCTGGCGTCCTCCCGGCTGTAGAGGCAGTAACATAAGGCGAAAGCCTCGCTGGTCACCTCGTCTCGCTCGGCCCAGCTTGGCAGGAGGGACGAGATCGAGACCTTGTTGGCGTCGGGATCCCACTGAAGCATCGGCTTGTTCTCTGCGTCCAGGCATCTCATGCCGAGACCAAAATTATGATGGCCCGCGGCACCTCTCCAGACAGGGGCTGGCCGGAGGTCCCGGCGGCGGCACCCTCGCTCTCTACGGCACCAGGGGCCTGAGGGTTCTCGGCAGGGGCCTCAGGGCCGCCCCTGGTGGCCGCAATCTCGCTGACAGCCCGCAAGACCTCCTCAAAGGAGCGGCCTGCAGGGAGAGGTTGGGCGGGCGACACCATGACGGCCTTGTCATTCTCGGTATCGGTTGTCTTGGGTCTCTTGATTGGTTGAGGCGCGGGGGCACCGGGCTTTCGCTTCACGGCACCACTTGAAGGAGGAGGGGCCGACTCTTTCCGGCAAGCTTGCGCAGCGGCCTTCGCAAGAGCCAGCGGGTCTTTTGGAGGTTGACTCCCTCCAGCGCGAGCCTCGACAAAGGGCTGGCGTATGGGGATCTCGCGCTCTCCTGCGAAAACGATAATACTAAGTTCCAACCTTGAAGAGGGCAATAGAAACAGCAAGATTGAAGGCGGGACCTTACCTTCTCCTGGAAGCACAGGGAGGAGTGAATCGACGTCTCACCGAAGGTAAAGGACGTCAAAGTCCTTGGTTCCAAAGAACTCAAGGAGGGCGCTCTCGCGCGAGCCCAAGGAGGGGGGCTTGTAGGCGGCATCCTCGTATTGGATGGGTGCGAGAGGCACGTTCCCGAAATCGTCGGAAACAAAGATGAACCTCTCGCCCCAGTGATGGTGCTTGTTGGCGAGACCGATCGTCTTGAGCAGTTGGCCAGAGAAGAAGACCACCCCTCCTTTGGCGCGGAAAGTGAACAGCTTGCGGAAGATGGGCAGGCTGAACTCGATCCTCTCGGATCGCATGTAACATATGAAAGCCACGAGAATCACAACTGAATTTGGGTTCAGCTGCGCGGGAACCACCCCGTAATACCGAAGGGCCTGCCGCATCTCAGGCCACAGCGGGAGGCGGAAGCCCACCGCGAAGTGCACGATGTGGATGGCGAGCTCCCCCTCCCCTGCGGTGTTTACCTTGTCATGATTGCCTGGGTTCCGCGCGGTGAAGCTGGCGGGAACGTATTGAGTCTTGACTAGGTTGAACTCATCCACGGTGAGGGTGTAAGATGGAAAAAGGTGCTTCTGGAAAGCTTCCGCACAGTTGGATCGTCCCTCACCTCCGCCTGGCATTGCGATAAAGAGTTTGAAGGCGAGAGCTTTAAGAGGGAGGCGAGAGCAAGAACCTGCGAAAGCGGAAGGAGAAGGCAAAGACAAGCGAGAGACTGCGAAAGCAACCGGAGAAGAGAGAGGTTGGGGTCGGAGAAATGAATGTGGTAGGTGAGCATCCCTATTTATAGAAAACCGTAATCATGATGATTGTTTTCAAAAATGCGGCGGGGGTACGACCGGCACGCCCCTGATCGGCGGCACTTTGTTTTTCCCGCCCAGGTTTGATAGTGACTGATTGACTAAATAAGTAGCGCAAGCATTGTGAGATGACGTGCGACAAGCAAGATAGGCGGGAGCGAGGTAGCTCTCGCCAACCAAGAGACCAGGATAATAACATATATACGCATACAATAATAAAAAGTAATAAGTGCCTAGTTATTGCTCTCGCTGAGCGAGAACGGGATAAAAAAAAGTAAGCGATAAGTGTAGAATTATTAGTTACAGTTCTAAGTGAATAAATAAGGGTACATCTGAGAAGGGGAAGGCCTGGGGAGGAGAAGGGGAGGTCTCGCGGTTCAATAAGGCTCCCAGCGCCATTTCCCTTGCTCCCACCACCATTTCCCTCGCTCCTGCAGCTTGGTCTGGGGTGGCGCCTACGGGTTGAAGTAGGACGACAGAACACTGAATCCCAGGTCAACCCGGCGAGACAGATCCCGGATTCGCTCGATGCACCTCTCGGGTGAGGATCCGGCGGTAGCTCCCCCGGTCGGTCCATCTCGTCGATAAGATAAGCCCGCTATAGAGTCTCTAGCCTCTTTTCCACTGACTGGTGAAAATCTTTTGCCGCAAGGACGCGGACCCGTTCTCGCCGGATGAGCTTCGATAGGACGGCGGAGACCTTCTTCCCCCATCTTTTAGCTCTCCCGGCACCAGTCAAGATCTCCTCCATCTCGTCAGACGAAGGGAAGGGGGAGCTCTCGCCATCTTCCCCCTCTCTTTCTTCTTCTTCTTCTTCCTCTACCTCAGCTCCAAGCCGCGAGCCCGTGTCCCCTGGCAAAAGAATTCCTGTTATAGCGAGATCTAGAGGATTGTTGTGATAAAATTTCCATATACCTGCAGCATGACGAGGCCCCCCGGTCGACGGAAGGCGAGAAGGACCAGCCCCCCCCCCCCCCCCCCCCCCCGCAGCTCCAAAGAGTAGGTGGATTGGCTTTCCTTTTCCGGGGGGTAAATTTTGCGAATGGTAATCCCGGCTTGGTCGGGAGCGGGGGAGGGGGTCTCCTCTCCCGCGGGATGGCTGACATCTAATGGAGGCGCGGAAGATTCGGCAGTATTTCCTCCCGCCGGTAGGGAGGAATCAACCGCGAGGGAAGGCTGATTCGCAGCTCTCGCTCCGCTCTCCTGGGTGGCGAGACCCGGCGGTGCGAAAACTGGCGCTGCGAGAAGACAGTTCAGCATTCAAAGATTTGAGTTAAGGGCGAGAGGGGAACAGTTACCTGCGGTGTTCGGGTCAGGTGGAGGAGCCACCTCCGGAACCCGCGGTTGATCCTCGAGATAGCTAGAGGGTGGATCCAGGGGTTCTCACGGGGACTCGGCAGCATCGGGAACCGTCTCCTGCGAGAGATATCGCGTCAACTACTGAGCAGTTGGTGTTTTCAATAATTGGCAAATCGAGCATACCTTCCGCGGCGAGGGGCCGTCCGCGCGGCTAGGGGTTGGGGTTGGCAGGCTCCAGTTCTCGTGGGGCAGGTCCCGCTGAACCACCTTCGCCCTCTTCTTTTTCTTCTTGGGCAGAGAAGGCTCCGCGACCGACGACTGTCTCGCTAGCCATGGGGCAACCAGGGCGCTGTCAGCCCTAGCTCGCGCCTGTGCCGCATTGATGCAGTCTTGCAGATCCTGCGGAAGCGGTTTGTCGGCGCGCTTGGAAGGCATCGCGAGAGGAGGTGAGAGCTCAGGCGGAGAATGACGACTCGAGGGAAGTGTTATGGCAGTCTATCAGCACACATATTTATAGACACTGTACGGCCCACCGAAAGATTCCCTGATGTTGACACGTGCTCAGCGAATATTTTTTGGTTGGACATGTCTTTTCGAGCGCAGAGCTAGCTCAAAAAGAGCGGGGATTGTGTACAACCACATATTCGCTGAGTCAGACCAGGAGGCGCAATGGTCACAATTGGGCTAGCCGAAGGAGTTCCCGCCCTAGAGAAGATCTCACCCAAGTGGGCAGGAACGATCGCGCCAGATTGTCGATCCAAGATCGGCGAGCGCAACCAAATCGTCGAGAGGGGAATAGCGGGCCAAGATCGTCGAGCGTGGCCAGCGCGGGAACGCTTGCGCTTGCGCCAGGCTCCAATCTCAAAGGGCTCTCGCCTGTAAGCAGGCGAGAGCGTTCGCGCCAGGCTCTGGACAGGAGATCCTCGGCTCTGCTCTCGCCGAGGGGGGGGACCAGGGCCTTGGGTAGAATGTCCTAATTGGACTCAGGAGAAATTACTTCAGTACCCTCAGAAAAATAGCGGGATTCGGCTATTGGCAGACCAACTAGGGGCTTTTCAGTAATTTCAGGTCAGCAAGATGCTATAAATAGACCCATAAGGGCTCCTTAGAAGGCAAGCTATCATTATCTCTCAAATTCCAGTGCTTTCTGAGGAGCTCCTAGCCCAGCTTTGGCTTTGGAGGAGAAGCTCTCAGAGATCTTCCGGGTGTGAGGTGGGACCTCCCTGCTGAGGCTTTGGGTCAGTCTTAGGTCCTTTGAATCCAGTCGAGGGTTGAGACTTGAGAGAAGTAGGTTTTGGCTGCACCCCTTTTTATTTGAATTCCCTTTGAGGTTATATTTGGCTTCAACAGCTGATGTCCCTGACAATTATAGCGACGATGAGGATATTGGTTACCCTAGTGACCTGGATGAGGATTCCACCATTGAGGAATCATCCCCACTCCCCGTCGACGATATTTTGGAGCCTACGGTTACTCCTGCTGAGATTACACCTGTGTCGGTAGGCATTTTACCAGATGATGAGAGTTTACTTAGTTGTGACTTAGGAGATGATCTGTTCGGACTCGAGCTGGTTCCTCTTAGACCGAGATATATTGAGGACTGTTCTGATGATCCTGATATATTGGACGTTCCGACTGATTGGGAAGACTTACCGTTGGTGAACGAGTTATGCTTGGATGATTTCAGTGCTATGAGCCCGAACGATATTTCTTTGATGCAAATACCTTTATCTGACGTTCCTGATTTAAAGCTTCCGTCGGGCTCAATTCTACCCTTGTCTGAGACCCTAATTGATTCTAAATTAAATAACTTGGATAGTGTGTCAGAAGAAATTCTAAGCAAGGAAGTTGCATTATTGGACGACTTTTTGGATTGTACCCCGGGTTTAATTTTACCGACTCGTCCCCCTGACCCGTTGACTCGACGTACTGATCATTTAGGACATGAGTGTGGTACGATTGATTTCAGGAGTTCTACAGTGCCCCCTGAGTTCATTCTGCCAGTTACCCCAGATGAGGTCCCGTTAGTGCCTCCAGATCTTGTATTATTGTTGCTGACCTATGACCCGACCACTGATTCTGAATTACATGATATATCTAATGAATTGGTAGACATGTCAGACGAATTTTTTGTAAGGGCGAATCCATTGTTTGAATTTTCATATGACTTTAATGGCTTTCAGCCGGGTGATCTTTCTTGGACGTTAAACCCGTGTTTCGACGTTGAGAAGGACTTAGCTCCTCCTTTGGACATGTCCCCTTTGACAGCCTATTACCATATGAGTCCATCGTTTGTCACACCCTCGGATGTTTTAGATTTTATTTCTGTGGCGACTATCTCCTTTATCCTAATTTTATCCTCCATGAATTTTAAAGAAAATCACTTATCGAATTATACGTTTCGGATAGGGACACTTATAGTGCCTCTTGATGAGATTCCCTCGGCGCCACCAGATTTAGTTCTGTTCGTGCCGCCTTATGTCATTCCGTTATCACCGAATGCACTATGTACGTTTGCGCATGATGATGCTCGCAATTAATTTTATTTATGTAAGCACTGTAGTGAAGCGCCAACCACGTTACAACAATCAATTCAAATTCTTGCTAGCTTACAAAAAAGAGCGTCTTACGGTATAATTTGCGATTTTGACTTGGTGCGTCTCGCCCCTGAATGGTTACCTTCGGGCACTATAGAAAGTGGGCGAGTTGGCGAGCTGGACCATTTGCGGAATTTAATGACATTAGGAGAACGCACACTACTTTTGAGGTTTTTCACGGATTGGGGTGATACCCCTATTTTTAATGTTTCTGATTTAACACTGCATGTTTTTCCACCACTTGAGTTATTTGCCTGTCCGTTTGGCTCCACTTCATTCTCTTATGGGTTGGGTAGTGAGTTTGTGCCTGGATCACATTCTTTTTCGGTCTTCACTGGAGGTACGTTTGTAGTTGATGTTGAAATTTTTCTTCCTTTATTGCCTAATGCTTTTCCGAGGTACCCCAGGACCATCTTTTTGCATTACAGGATACTCCAGGTTGAAGTGCTCTCCTCTACTTGTGGCGATGTTGGCCACTACCCGCGTCGTTGGCGTGATCGTCCAGTCTCCGATGTCCATTGGCCGTTTGGATCGGGGGTAGCTCGTTTGGTTGTAGCTCTCCCGCGCTGGTGCAGTCAAATCCACTCATCGGTGATGAGTATTTTCGAGCGGGGGAGGATTGATGGAGACTACGACACGCAACACCTTGAAGACGGCGCACTGACAAATGACTGTTAAGAGCATCGCCATAATAGGCGTCCGGATCGCAAGCCGATTTATTAATAATTAATAATAATTGTTATCAAATTATTATTAATTATTAATCCATGCTTTGTGTGTTTTATTTTTAATAATTGGACTTTTATTTCATGTAATATGTACATTATGGTTATGATATAAAATCATGATGTATGTGTGTGTTTTATTTTCACGTTTGGGCTGCATGTAGCCAGTTGAAGTGTTGTTGTTGTAGCCTATATATAGGCATGTCCCCCCTCTATTTGGAGGAGATTGAATGAAAATAAAATTTGAAAACCCTTCCCACTTGAAGCTTCCTCCTTCCTCATCTCTTGACCGAACTTTCTCTTGCTCCTCCTTCTCTCTCCTTGGCCGCCGGCCACCTCTCATCCCCTCTCTCAAATCTCGGCTTTCCTCCTCCCTCCTCCTCCCCTCTACTCCCTTAAAAAAAACCCGAGCCCTAGCCACCACCATCCACCCGGCCCCTCCCTCTTTCTCCAACCCGGCCACCACTCCTCTCCTACCCGAGCCACCATCCACAACTCCCAAGGCCGCCACGTCTTCCTTTTCCCTCCAACAAGAGCCGACCACCCTCCTCCTTCCTCCTACCCGAAACACCACCATCAGGGCCAACCCAAGCCGCCTCTGCCTCCACCAAGACAAGCCGCCACCTCCACTACAAAAACAAAACCGACACCCTCCCTCATAAATTCCTTCCTAAATCCAAAAGATACCCTCCGAAGCTCATTCCAAAATCATACCATATTCTCCCTCCTCTTACCATAACCAAAATATCACCTACCATAAATTCCCTTAACCCTCCATATTGGGAATATCTCTTTCCATTATTATCTCCAATCCACCACTTTTTTTCTCTCTTGCCATACTTGAAGATATTATTTCCATATTAAGAAGATTTCGACGGGACTTTCCATTTCCAGCGTAACGCGACGAAGGCGGACCAATTTCACTCCTACCGGCGTGATTCCGGTGGAGCCATTGAAGAACGATCCTCGCCGAGTGAATCGGAATCATCCATTCCGGTTGGGTAACGAACCTTTCCACTTTCGTGTGATTCTTTCCTTAAATAATCTTGTGGTGGAATTTCTGGCATTAAATTTTGAAATCATTTGAAATTTCGTGATTAGCTTTAATTGTTTTGCGTTGTTTTCTTGATCAACTTAATTTTTGTAAAGGGTTTGGCGAACCCTCATTCTCTTTTGTTGGGAGAGATCTACCTTTTCCAAATTTGTGATTATTTTCGGTAGATCTCTTTGGGTACAACCTTCGCTCGTCCGGATCCAATATTGGTCCTTTTACCTCGATCGGATACCGGCCTATCGCCCTTATTTGATCTCGAAACGGTTTGGCTACCCGTACGTTAGCGTGAAATTGAATGAATGTAATAGCGTGGAGCGGCGTAGAACAATTGTGTGAGCGTAGAATTAGTCATGAAGAGATAGTTGTGCGCGTCCGTAGTTATAATTTGGCTCTAACGCGTACGCTACATCAGCCGGGACTTGTTCCCGAGAAGTGTTATTCTTTCTCGAGAAGTTTGCTTCCTTCTCGAGAAGTCCTGTCTTGTTCCAGAGAAATGCTTCTACTTGTTCTCGAGAAAGCTATATACTGTTCTCGAGAAATGCCTAGTTGTTCCCGAGAAATGCTTCTACCTGTTCCGAGAAGTGCCTTTTAGTTCTCGAGAAGCCTTCTTAGTTCCCGAGAACACTTCTTCCTCAGTACCCGAGAAGTCTTCTTCAATACTCGAGAAATACATACCTTCTACTCAAGAGGTTTTTCCTCATTGAGAAGCCTTCTTCAGTACTATGGGAATCCATGACTCCTTCTTGAGAATTCTGGTTCAGCCAACTCCGATATGTTTTCATAAGTATTTAACTATTAAAGGTATAATACTTTAATACTACATTTATTATATCTACATATATATATATATATTCCTCTTTCTTCTCCTCCTTCATTTAAGTCGTACTCCTTCCTTCCTGTAACTTCCGAACCAGAGCAGTGTGAGCAAGAGAGAGACAGTTCTTCTGTGATTCTTCTAGAGGGCACCGTCGGTGCTCTAGTGCTCGAAATCTTGAACCGAACGTAGATCTAGAAAGCTCTCAACGAGAGCTACGCCATTGTGGTAAAATTTTTCCCATTTCTTGAGTTTTGCCGTTAGGGTTTTGGCCTTAACTTCTATTTCACCCATTCTTGTTCAGATTTCAATTTCTCCCATCTTGTTTATCCCTAATTTGCGATAATAAGTGATTTGGAGAGTTTTTCCGGCAAAATCAAGGCAAGTGATGGTTTCTCCCCTCCTCCTTCCTTTTCAGATCTTATTAGAATTTCTGTTTCCCTTCATTTAGGGATATTATCTCTCTGATTAGTGATATTGTTTTAATCTTTTACTTACGATCCACTTATATTATCATGTTCAAGATTATGTTAATCCTACCTTGTAGAGTTGTTAGTGATTTACTGACGCGGTTGAATCTTGATCTTTTAATCGTCTCTTAACTACCATGTAGGACGATATAGAATTTATTTAAGGTCTCGAATCTTTCCCTAGAGGTTGATCAACTGTTTCCAATCTAGCGATGTTTAGTGGAATCCGATGTGCCAAGTCTTGAGATTTATATCATGATTTTCCATATTGCGGGTATTAGTGGACGAAACCACCACCACAATGTTTGTCTTGGGATTTATACCATGGTTTTCCATGATGCGGGTGTTAGTGGACAAAACCACCGCCGCAATGATTTATAGTATGGTTTTCTGTGTTGCGGATGTAGGTGGACGAAACCACCGCCGCAATATTTGATCCCTTTATTAATAACTTGTGGAACTCTACCGATTGTTTGGGCATCTGCGGTGAATGGTGGAGTGTTTGAGTCTCCCACGCAGTTAGATGAATATTATATCTGTGAGGGTATGTCCAGATGAGTGACCACCTCGCCCGTGTTTTTTGGTGTAGTTGACCACATGTTGCTAATAGAGTTATACAATCCTTCCTGATGATTTAATCGTGTTCCCCCCCACCCCTTATAGTCTTGTGCATCTGGGGTATTTTGTTGTACATGACGATTCGCGTAAGTGTTTCTTTCCTTTTTTTGCACTTTACTTCAGTACTTTTGGTCTTGGGTTGGTACCCCTTATGACTCGTGCTTGCTTTCATTTAAATTTCTTCCATCACTTGTACATTCTTGCTGAGGTGTTCTGTCTTTGGAATGCCTCAGGTTCAAAGCAGTCGCAGGTAGTGGAGCTGCTTTTAGAGTTCCTAAGCAGCAGTGTTGGCTGTGGTTTTTACCTCATCGTTGCAAGGTAGTTTGTTATTTTAGTTTACATTATCTAGTTCAGACATACTTTTGTATTATGTGGATTCGTGTCAAGTTGTTGACACCCATAGGGTTATTAATTCTTTTTGGACACTTTGCTAGCTGCTATTGTTTTTCTTTCTGATTGTATGGATTACTTGCTCTCTAGGATGTTTTATACTAGGGCTGCATGTTAGATATTTTTAACTTATAAAATTTTATTATTAGTATATTATACATGTCATCTCATTCAAAACTAATTCACTACTTTCTGGATAGCGTAAAGAGTCTTTCCTACACATATTATAAATCAAGAGTTATGCATAGCATGAGTTATCCTTCGGGGACGTTTATACTCATGTAGGGTGTTAAAATCAACCAAACCAAAGTATTTTTCCGCAGCGTATAACTATTTTTTTATTCGTGGACTAGTTGATCCACTAAGACAAGGGATACGGCTACCCACTTAACTTAAAAATGTATTTTCTTAATGAACTTATAAACTTTAAAAAAAAAGTGTTTAGTTGAGGTCTTGCATGAGCGTCTGTAGTTATCCCCTGCTGATGTGGCATCATGACTCGTGTTCTCTCCTTACTCTGATATATCCTTTAATGCAGAGAAAATGCGGGTTGTGACAGTCAGTCATGTCCTCGCACCTGTCCTTCTCTGCCCTAGGCAGGACCTCCTCATTCTGCACTTCGTGGCAGTCTTGTTGCTGTTGCTCCTTATTTCCACTCATCTCGAGGAACTCAGGGCACATGTCTATAGCGTGCCCATCCTCCTGAAGGAAGTCACAGTAGGGTAACTCCACCCTGACTTCACTTCTCCTCCTCCGTGCACCTCTCATCCTCTCCCCCAGGGCTATAGCCATAACCTGATTCTGATCGAGGAGAGGGGGTCTCTGGGCTTGCCTCCATCCTGAAGGGTGAAACTGACCCTGTCCCCCCTATCGGTTGTCTCCCATATGGAAACCTCTCTGGGGCCCCTGGTCCTGCTACTCCGGCCTCCAGCCTAGCCGATGGTTTGGCTCCGGGTGCCCCCACCTGGGCTATTGCTACTGATATTGCCTCTAACGAGGTTTAGCTCTCCTCTCCTCCTGAACTCTTCCACCTCTTGGCTCCTTCTCCTCCTCTGTGGCCCACCTAGCTAGCTTCCGGTCAAACTCCGGGTTCGATGCTTCCCTTTCAACTTTCCTTGCTGCCCTCTCCATCAGCTCCTCGTAGGAGAGGGGTGACTCCCTCTTCAACTCCATCCTGAAGAACCCATGCTATAGCCCCAAGGTGAAGGCCATCATCAGGGTGTGCCCTGGCATCTCCTGGACCTGGGTAACCTCCTCCTAGAATCGATCTACATAACTCCTCAAGGTCTCGTTCACCTCTTGCCTGATGTGGTAGAGGGACTCTGACTCTTTCTTCCTCTTCTTGGGGGTGGTGAACCTTAGCATGAACCCCCGACGCAGGTCCTCAAAGCAGTAGATGGAGTTGGCCGGTAGCTGGTGGAACCAGTCTCTCGCCTTCTCTTTGAGAGTGGTGGCAAAGAGTTTGCATTTAATGGCATCTGACATCCGCCTTATCGAAACCACATCCTCAAACCACTGGATGTGCTGGACCGGGTCATCCCTCACAGTGTAATAAGACATCTCTAGCTTCGTGAACACCTCTAGCATTAGAGCAGAAGAAACAAACTCACTGAAGGGGCTGCCTCCCCCTGCCGTGCCGAGCGAGTAGGAAGGTCTCGCACCCCCATCTCGCCGAATTGGTCTCCGCTCGCCAAACCCGGGAAAAGCACTCGCCCGGGGAGCTCGCATCCTCTCCCCTCCTCTGCAATCTGCTTCCCAGCTCGCCGAGCCGGGGCATCCTCACCTGGATCTAGGGAGGCGACGATTGGGATATCTTATTTCAAGCACTCTGCTCGCGCGCCGAGTGAAAACCTGACGAGGCCGAGTACTTCCTACCCGAAGTCTTCAAACATCCCTACAGTGGCGAGAGGGGGAGGGGGTGGCGAGTCGGACCTGTCCGAGCCTTGCCCTGATCCTCCAGTCATCTAGCCTGCTAAAGATTTTCGGTGTTGACCACTTTCCACGCTCACCGCATCAAAAATGTTGAAACCGAAAACTCGGTCTCTGTGGAGTTCACCCTTGGGGAAGGGGTGATCGCACACTTACTTCTCTCTCGCGAGCCAAACAACTAAGGAAAAAGAACTGGGAATAGACCTAAGGGCTCGGCGTGGAGGTCCCACCACATACCCAGAAGATCTTAGAGCGCTTCCCCTCCATAGCCAAATGTCGAGCTAAGGATACCTCAGAAAGCGCAAGAAGACTGAGGCACAAAAAATGTGCCTTCTGAGGTACCTCCTTGGGTTTATTTATTGTTTTCTGAAAATGACCTGTAAATAGCCAACATCCGCTATTCTAAACAACTATATGCAGCGAAAAGTGGGCAGCCAACAACATAACTCCGTTGTTATGAAAAGCTATTTGCACCCCAGGCAAGGGCATCTTGGTAATTTTGCCTCTGTACCCCACGGGGCGTGTTTCTAAGACACGGGGTCAACTCGCAACCCTGCTGGGCGGATGCGGCCTGGCTCCCGCAGCTCGCCTTACATCCTTAGGCGAGTGCGAGCCGGGCCGCCGTGGCTCACCTGTTCTATTCGGATGCGGGATGGCGACAATGTCGCCTATGCGAGAGCGGGCTGGATGGGCTGGCTCGCGCAGCTCGCCCGCCTAACTTTGGTGAGAGCAAACCGACCATCTGGATTCGCCCGCATGTTGTTCTGATGCGGGTCGGTTGCCCTGGCTCGCTCGCCTGGCCTGGTGAACCCACTCAGCGAACACGGGGTTGTTCAAGATGTCACCCCATCTTATTTCCTAGTACCAGTGTGAACTCTTCACCGGATAGACTTTGGTAAGTCCAAGACTGATTAATTTACCAAAACAATATTAGTAATATCTTTTTTAGTTTTACTCTTTTTTATATCTTAATCTTTTTTTTCTTTTGGTTTTAGTTTTTTATGGCGCAATTTTCCTCTAATTTTTATTTTTCTTGAGAGTTTTGTTGCGGCTTTGATCATTTTTCTACAAATTATTGGTTTGGCTACTCTTCACCTTCTCCCGATTTTATTCATTTCTGAGCGGATCATGTTGGCAACATTGATCCTTGCTCAAATATTTTTAATGCGCATTAGAAGGATGGCCCAACTCGTGGGAGTCACATTAATCAACCTTCCTCTCCTTTTTAAAAATCCACTGATCTTTTGCAATACGATCTCAATTTTTTCTCTTCCCACATGTTATGATCTCAACGAGGATTTGTGTTTGCAATTCGTGTGGGTGGACTGTATTTTCTTTGATTTTCCGATCAAGGATGACGTTGAAAGTATCTAGCGTCTACCTAACTCACATAGAGTGGGGTGAATAGGTGATGTTAGTGTCTTTTCGCAGATTAAAAATTACTCAAAAATAAGAAAACACACAAACACAGAGATCTATAGTGGTTCTCTGTATTGGGTACGTCCACTGTCCCGCATCAAATATCTACCACGAAGGGATAGATTCAGCTACTTCATCTTTCTCAGATTATCAACAATCTTACAACGTAGAGCAACGCTCCTACACCTCAGAGAACAAAGTCTCCTACACCTCGATCCACAACCGGATCAACAACTCGATCCACGCACACATCTACAAACTCAATCCACAAATAGATCTACAAACTCGATCCACAAACGGATCTACAACTCGATCCACACATGGATTTACAAACTCGGAGAATAATCTCATACAATATTTAAAACAATATTACAACAATAAACACGATTTCAAGTCTTCGATCCGACGTTCTTTGAAAGGGTTGAACTAGAAACTCAGAGAACTCAAAAAAATGAAATCTTTTGAATCTTGAACCTTCGATCTTCAAATAACTAGGACTGGAGTAGATTAGATCTTGAGAGAAGACACGATCCAGTCGAAGAAGTCGTCGAAGAAGAAGATCGTTCGAAGTCGGCGGCCAATCAGAAGAAAATCGCGAAGAAGGCATGCGTGCGGCAGAGGGGTTCTGATTTTGGAACCTTTTGAAATCAAAAATGAAATTAGGGCAAGATTAAGATTTTTGAAATCACCCTATCCTTATTATAGAGAAATTCAAAATAACGGCTATGAAAGATTTCCAAAAACGAACCCTAGAAATTACTGTGCATGACCGACGGTTTCGAACCAGATAAATTCCATAAAAATCAGCCTAAGTCAAATTCGGTGGAATTCGTCGAATATTGATAATGATACTTGCCGAATTTATAAGTGATATTCGTCGAATTTGCCTTAGCCAAAAAATCCAGAGTGGTCGACATATGTCTCGACACATTCGGTGAGTATTGCCTGGGATACTCGTTGAATTCGACGAGTATCGCCAGTGATATTCGGCGAGTATCGCCAGTGATACTCGGCGAATTTTCCTTGGTCGAAAACTAGATTTCCAGAGAATTTACCCTAAGTATGTACGACGAATTTGACGGGTATCGAGAAGCTTACACAACGAATTCAGCGAGTATCAAGGGGATACTCGACAAATTCGAAGTGTATGACTAACCATACTCGCCAAATTTAACTTAGGTAAAATTCCTCTTCTCTGAGTCCTGGTCTTTGACCTTCCTTAATCCTTCTCTTGTACTTGGGATAGAAGTACACCCCAATAGAGAGATTACACGTGAGTCAACATATTGGCCTACACAATAAAGGATTACATTGTATATTCATGTGTTTACTGACCCACTGTAACCTGACATTGGTGTGTACTTAGCAAAGTAAACCTGCAAGTACACAACTAGAATACAACATCAAATACAAACTCAATTCATCTTAGCTTGACTGGGACCTTCTTCAAATCAGGGTTATTGTGGATACAATACCCAACAATCTCCCCCTATTTGAAGAAGCCAAAATCCTACAAGCTAAGGTGAATTTTGCATACCAAATAACAAAATTAAGACTTAAAAAGAAGAATGAGATTAAAAGGATAATAGCACACATTCCAAGACAATTATAGAAATCACACACACACACACACATATATATATATATCAAAAATGTTTTAGTGCAGCCCACAACACTCAACAATTGAAATATATATAAGAAATCAGATCTGCATGTTATTTCTCTTCAAAAGATGTCTCTCAAAGTATTCTCTGGGCTTCAGATAGTATTTTGGAAGAGGAGGCATAGGATCAGCATTCTTGTACTTCCTGAAATGAATGCTCCTCCTGGTGCAGGTTTCCTTGTATCTGTTCCATTCGTCTTGACTGTAGTGGTCCTGATGTTTCTCCACTCTGAGCTCATATAATGAAAAAGTATCCAAGATAATTCCTTTGGAAGTCGGGCTCCAAACCTCTTCTAATTCTCTATTGGGCTTTACTCTGACTAGAACTGGCCTGACCTGTTCTGGCCTGACTACTGACGTGCCTTCCCCGTATCTTTTTATCTTGTAAACTGGGTGTGCAACATCTTCAACCCATCGAGCTCCTGGAAAGATAGTAGTAATAGCAACAATGTCTTCATCAAAATCTCGTGTTCCTGACCAGTACTGCGAGTAATCCTGGGTAGGATAAACCTTGACAGATGCTGGTACAAGCACCACAGGAACTTGATTTCCGATCACCTAATTGCATAGACACTCAGTATTGTCATATATATAGTCATTTGTAGCCTTGAAGCTTTGTTCTATCAAAGTAGATAGTAAATCCACCTTAGCTGTAAATGCATCCTCCCCCTTTTTGGCTTCGGCAGCGATGGCATTAGCATAATGTAACATACTTATATCGAAGTGAGCCATTGATCGGTTGTGGGCATCGATTAAGGATAGAGCATTGTGATCAACATTTTTCACAACATGAAGATTTTCCTTTAGAGCATTCATAGTCAAAGCAATTGATGTACCTCCTTCATTTAATCAAGTCACTTTTACAGCTTTCCAATCTGAACCTTTACCTCTGCAAGTCCATTCAACATAACTTTTCAGAATCTCAAATTCTCTTGGTTACCTTATGCGATAAGGCTTCAAACTGTGCTTATTACTGCGCTAGCATCCTCTCAACTACTTTTAGGATAGAGCTTTCTGCACTGTAGGATGGTATATCAGCAGCCTTAGGCACTGGAACATCTACTGTGACGTCAGAGTCACTAGGGGATTCGTCGATCGGAGAAAGATAAGCTTTTTCAGCAAGAACAAAATCATCAGCAGTCTGGACAGGAGAATGCTCCTCAGCATCTCCTTCCTCATCAGACAGAACAAATATGCCTTCAGGTACCTCTGGCATCCTGCCAAGTCTCTTCTCCAAGTTGCGGATGAACAGGTCAACCTCAGTGGAGACGGAAATCTGGGACTGAGTTGCCTCCCCCTCAGAAGCTACAATATGAGTCATCTTTGGGAGAGGAACTAGTGGTTTGTCCACAGATATTGGCTCAATATCAGCAACAACACTTGCACTCTCAGCAGTAGTGAAAGTTAGAGTTAGATCTAGAATACTCTAGAGGGGGTGAATAGAGTATATGTGCAATAACAAAATTATGACAGCTTTTGCTGTACTAGTGCATAAACAGATTAAGTAATAAAATCACAGCAGTCCTAAAGTCACAAGCACAGAAAGAACAGAAGAAAAGGGGCAACCAGACGACACAAGAATATTATAGTGGTTCCGCAACTGGGTACATCCACTCTTCTACCACCCTGGTAGGAATCCACTCAGGTTTTTGATCAGGTGCCCTGTCACCACAAGATCTGCTTCAGGTAGATCTAGAAACTATTTAGGCTTTTGATCAGGTGCCTAAAAACCAATAGGTTTTTGATCAGGTGCCCTATCACCAATGAGCTTTTGATCAGGTTCTCAAAAACCAGGAATCACTTTTGAAGGGAGATGACAACCCTTTATACAGGAGGGGGAAGAGAGTGATGGAAGTCTTCTCTTTCTCAATATACAACTGAGAAGACTATGTGGATTCAAATATGTTGTCAAAGCTCCCCCTGTGATTGAAAGGGGTTCAGGCTTGGAAGCTTTGCACAGGGTGATAGGCCTTCAGACTTTGAGCCTTGACCAGAGGAATCTTCAAGAGCTTCTGACTAATATGTTGTTTGTTGTCCTTGAAGTTGTCCTGCAGAGATAAGGAAGAAGAAGACTCTTGATATTGTTTTATTGTTCTTCTTCTTCTTATAGTTGATCTGCATCTTTCCTCTGGCTTCTACTTTGTGTCCCAAATCCTGAGAGAGAGGGACAAGAGAATGTATGATGCAGACTGTTTTTCTTTTTATCGTCTGACTGTGTGTTATATTCTCTGCTTGTATCCAAAAGACATTTTTAACTCCTTCTGACTTTAATGACTAATTGATTCCCGAGAATGGTAAGTGCTTTGGGAATCAATCAGCATTAACTCCTGATTAATTCCATAATTAACTTGTTCTCCAAACGGCAATATTCGCGAGAATGTATGTGAAAGAAATTGTACCTAATCACCTAGAGGGGGGGTGAATAGGTGGCTTAATCTTTTTCAACTTTTAGGCAGATTATATCACAGATTTCACAGAACTATAAACAGCATACACAGCAACAATCACATACACAGAGTACACACTGTTTTATAGTGGTTCCCCAAGGTTTGGGTACATCCACTTTCCCCCTTCGCCTATCTAGTAGTGTACTAGATTCGGCCAAACTCCTCCACTATTCCTCAGATCCTCGGATCTTACACTCAGAACCCCAAAGGGTTCCTACAGCTCAGAGTGATCCCACTCCTACAACTCAGGCTCAACAGGCTTACAACTCAGTCTTCTCCAAAGACCTACTCTCAGCCACAAGGCCTACACTCAGCCTACAACAGGCCTACACTCAGAGAAATAGATCTCCTACACTCAGGCACACAGGCCCTACCACTCAGCCTTTATAATTTTAGGCTTACAACTCAGATCCCTAAGGATCCTACAAGAAATTAAGAATACAATGTATATACCTACAACTCAGAATAAAAGAGAAGAGTTGATAGGTTTCTTGATGAGTTCTTGGAAGAACTCAGCTGAGATCAACCTCACTTGGCTTTCTTCAAAGCTTCTTGAATGTAGAACACAATAGGGTTGATACTCTCTGCAGCTGATCTTCAATCACTGCAACTTAAGTTTCAGAACTAAGTCTGAAACTTTCTTCACAGCCTGGTTCCAATAGCTGTCTTCTTGGAAGGAGCTATCTCTCTCCAACTACTTAGATCTTCACTTGAATTAATTCTTCAATGAATTGCTTGATCTTCTTCTCTTATTGATGTTGTTGTACTCCATGTTCTGTTGACAGAATAAGCCTATTTATAGGCCTTCTTCATGGTAACCGGCTGATCCGGTTCCTAACAGCTTTCTGACAACTCTGACAGTTGCAGTAGACCGGCTGGAATGGCAGCTGTCATGTCATCCAGTCATTTCTTGAAATATCTGTAACTGTCTGAAAGTGTCGAGACAGTCTGTCTTTAAGTGTCGACACCTATAGACTAAGTGTCGACACAAGTAGACTAAGTGTCGACACTAGCCTTCAAGGTGTCGACATAACTCCTTGTGTTGTAGAATTTACTTCTCGACACTACTTCTTCAAAATGTGTCAACACTGATATTGTGTGTCGACACTACTCCTTGTTCTTCAGTATTTAGTTGAATTCTGCTAAGTGTCGACACACCTCCTTTGTGTCCACACATCTTCTTGTGTTGAACTTGTTCAGTGTCGACACATCTTCTTGGTGTCGACACATGCCTTCTGTGTTGATACTTGTTGGGTGTCGACACGGCTCCTTGTGTCGACACATTCTTCTTTTGTTGAGACTTTGGCTGAGTGTCGACACATCTCCTTTGTGTCGACACTTGTACTTAGAATTTGTTGAAATTTGCTGAGTTTCGACACAGCCTCCAAGTGTCGACACTTTCTTCATGTGTTGAGTCTTCTGTTGTGTGTCGACACATCTTCTTCATTATGTCGACACTTATACTTAGACTCTATTGAATTTTGCTGAATCTCGACACAGCCTCCAAGTGTCGACACTTTCTGATGTCGACAAAGTTCCTCTGGGTGTCGACACTGCTTCTAAGTGTCGACACTGCTTCAGTGGACATTTCTTCATTGAGTGTCGACACTGCTTCTAAGTGTCGACACTTTCCTTCTGGTGTCGACTCTGCATCCCTGGTGTCGACACCATTACTCCAAGTGTCGACACTGCTTGTCTCGGTGTCGACACAAGTCTTCTTAAGTGTCGACACTTTACTTCTGGGTGTCGACACATGGACTTAGAAACTTTTCAGCTTTTCCTGCAAATACTTAACCTGCATAACTAAACTCAAAACACATCAAATACATTTTGATGTATATCATTGAGTAGGGTGAGGCTTCTTCAAATCAGGTACATTTATACCAATGTACCCAACAATCTCCCCCTATTTGGAGAAGTCATAACTCTTAGTCAATGATATACACCATACATAACAAAATTACAGTATGATGTAAAGCAGGATTATATAACAGTGTAAGTACATAAACATGTATTAATCAAAACATGTATACACAGATATCTCAGAACAGTTAATGTAATAGTTGAACATATATGACATTGTACTAACAACTTTATCATATACATTATACAAAAGTTTACAGAGTGTTTAAAATCATAAAATACAACTGTAAACTAAAGATAAATTCTATCCTATTGCTGCTCAGGCTCCTTGATCACTATGCCCTTTCTAGATTGTATCTTTGCTTGGACATGGGCTTCAGCATCTTCAGTAGCAGCAGGCTTCTTACCTTTAGAATCCTTCTTTTTCTGTTCTTCAGCTTTGATCTTTTGCCTTTCAAAATAATGATATGGCTTTGGAAAGTACTTGCTAGGCTCCTGGGCAGTAGGAGGTAGCTTTCCCATCTTAGCCTTTCTTCTGTATTGCATAATGGCTTCTTGCCTGTTCTCATGCTTTCTCTATTCCAGTTCAGAATACCACTTGTTTCTATCTTGAATATTATCCTTGGTAGCTTTCCAAGCATTCATAATGATATTCCTGGAGGTAGGGCTCCACTGTTCAAAATCAGGCCTTTGTTCAGCTTGCTCTCTTAACCTTTTCTTAGACAATAGAGTCTCTTGTTCTTTCAGCAACAAAGCTTCTTGTTCTTTCAGTATAGCCTCTGGCACTGGCTGAACCACTTTCTCTATGATGACATTTTGCTTTCCCTCAGGTGGGCTATACATTGACTGTATATCTGCATGTACCATATCAAAGTCTGGTGGAGGATAGATCACTTGAGCTACTTCAGCTTGCTCACCTCCAAGATATGCAGGATTAATCCCAGACTCTGCCACATTATCATCATCACATAATGGAGGATATCCAAGGGTGGCTCTGATGGAATTAGAAATCCATTTTGCATGATCAGAGCTGGCTTTGACTAACACCCTCTCCCCCTTTATGACTTCTCTAACAATATGATCCCTCAGATCATCTTTCTGAAACCTTATTTGGGCATCCAAATAGTTTACTCCATCCTTAAAGTAAGGTTTCAACCTTTGGAGCTTGTCAGTTATAGCCTTTTGAGAGTCTTGTATAGCAGTTTTAACAGCAGTTATGCCCTCTTGTAATGCTTTGTCAAATTCTGCCTTAGCAGTAGCATTAGATGTAGTCTGACCAGCAGCTATATTTTTCATTTCTGTTACTATGGCATTGTGTGAAGCAGTTAAATTATCATTCATCCTTAGCTGGTTCTACAGAACATAGCCTTGCTTCACTTCAAGTTCATCCACTTGAGCTTTGATCTTCTCTTAATGAGTTGCTAGATAGACTACTGCATTCCCTCCTTTATGGAAGCAGTCAGTCATCTCTTTCTTATTCAGATTCATCTCATATCTGATGGACTTAATATCCTGTGCAAGATCAAACTGTAGAGATTTTTATCCTTCATCCACATATTTTTCCAGTGCTTGTCTTTGCTCATCAAGCTTAATTTGTAATGCCACCATTAATGAACTGTAATCTATTAATGGGGCTGGCTGTGGTGCAGGCTGTGGTGCTATTGTTTGTAAAGCCTTTTTGTAAGTTTGGCTCCTTCTCTTAAAGACTTGAAACTTCCTCTTCTTAGCTCTTGTAGCCTCCTCATCTTCAGATGCAGATGTGCTATCAATAGTCACTCTGTACTTAGGACTTGGAGGTATCTCCTTCTCAGTCCTTTGTACCTGCTCAGCATCTTGTGGCACCTTAGTCTCTTTGCCTGCAGTATCTTCTACATTCTTCACTTGCTCCCCCTCAACATGAGCCTTCTCCCCCTCAGCAGCAACACTTTCTTTCTCGACTTCAATGTCATTTTTAAGAAGGTCAGGGAATAGCTCTTCTAGGGTGAATTCTTGTGGAGGATGGGGTGGAGAAACTCTTATCTCATCAGCAACTTGATCAGATACCACTTGATCTGCAACAGATGTGTCCTCCATGACAACATCTTGGTATTGGCTATGTGTTTGTGTTTACTGATTAACATTAGGTAATGAATCAGACAAAACACATCCTCAATAGGGAAATTTAATTTATTAATGTCAGTGATTACCTCAAATATGGTATGGGTAGCTTGTTCACTTTCTAGTGCAGTTGGCTCTTCCACTAGTAGAGGATCCCCGTAGATGGAATCCTAGTGAAGTGGGCTAGCTTGTGGTAGCTCCCCCTGCCTCTCTGCATCATCTTGTCTAGCTGGAGACTTTCCAGCATTTCCAGGGTCTTCTTCATCAGGAGTGAACACTACTTGTTCCTCAGAACTGCTTGATGATTCTTGAGCCACAGGGGCTGACTTCTTCTTCTTCTTTTGGGGTGTTACCTTCTCAGGAGTTGGCATTTCCTTAGTCAAGACTCTATCCCATCTAGAGAAGATTCTCATATCCATCTTACTCATGTGATTGATCTTAGAACCTGCAGCTTGGCTCATTACTTCGGGTATACTACCAGCCAAGTAAAGACTTAGAATCCTACCCAAATTGGGCTTCTTCATACTCTCCTTTATCTTCTCAAACACTACTACAGACCAATCAGTTTCTAGTTTGAAAATAATCCTTGTCATGAGGCTAAACATGTGAGCTGAAACTCTGGCATGCCCTCCAGGCTTGCTCAAGATAACCTTGCCCACAATCTCAGATAAGAATTTGCCTTGACTGTTCATCCCCTTCCTATTGAAAACAGATCCTATTTTCATCTTAGAATCCAGTCCACACCATGTTAATGCTTCTCTAGTCTTAGAAGCAGAAACTTCATCTTCTTCCTTAGTCCTTGGTAGGTTTAGTACCTTTCTCAAACTCTTAGGTGAGACCTTCACCTTTTCTCCATGAACCCTTGACTTAATTTTTAGTCCTGATTCATCTAGGGTTGGGCCATTCAGAAATTCTAGGACCTCCTTTTTCTAGATCTTGATGGGTTCTGAAACAAGGAATTCTAATCCAGTTTCTGCGACTAGGGTTACCACACCTTTGATCGCGGGTTCCGCCTCATCAAATTCATGCCGCACCAGTTCATATCCTTCATTCACGTTCTCTTCGAGCTTGGGCGCCATTAGGGTTTGAAGAAATTTGAATTAAGTGAAGAGAGGTGTCGACACACAAGTTTGGTCTCGAAACTTTGGTGAGCGTGTCGACAGACAATGGTGAAATCCTATTTATACCTTTCTAGGATCGAAGATGAAAGGGCGCGGCAAAATACTCAAATTGTGTCGACACTGTTGAAAAGTGTCGACACAGACTTATAATGTCTCGACAACTATGTGTCGACACAAGTATAGTCGACAGAATATATGTGTCGACACTTGTTTATGTGTCGACACCACTTAGCTCGACACTTAGTTGAGACTTTACTTGACTAATACTTTATAAATCCTAAGTGTCGACACCACCTTTGATGTGTCGACACCTACCCTGCATGTGTCGACACTAATTTTCTGAAGTGTCGACACTGACTTCCTAGATGTGTCGACACCTTTTCTCTGAAGTGTCGACACCACTTTTCTGTGTCGACACAGACAACTCTGTGTGTCGACACTATTTTACTTAGCTAATTCTGTAAACTTATTCTAAGTTTATCATACCTAATTCAATTTTAAACTATTGAATTTGGTTTCTTCTAAAGGCTTAGTATACAGGTCAGCTAGTTGATTATCTGTATTAACATAATCTAGTGAAATATCTTCTTTTTCAACATGTTCCCTTAGAAAATGATATTTTATCTCAATGTGTTTAGTCCTACTATGGGAAACAGGATTGTTTGCAATAGATATAACACTAGTAGAATCACAAAATAGTGGTGTTCTACTTACTTGAATACCATAGTCTTCTAGCTGATGTTGTATCCATAGAAGTTGAGCACAACAACTTCCTGCAGCCACATATTCTGATTCTGCTGTGGAGATAGCCACACTTGTTTGCTTCTTGCTACTCCATGATATCAGTTTTCCACCTAGGAATTGACAGGTACCAGTTGTACTTTTCCTATCTTCCTTACAGCCTGCAAAATCTGCATCTGAATAACCTGTCAGTTCAAAGTCTCCATTCCTAGGGTACCAAAGGCCTAGATAAGGTGTGCCCTTAAGATATCTCAAAATTCTTTTGACTGCTGTCAAATGAGATTCTTTAGGGCAAGTTTGGTACCTAGCACAGACACATGTAGCATACATGATATCTGGTCTACTTGCAGTCAAATACAATAGGGAGCCAACTATCTCTCTATAAAAAGTCTCATCTACAGGTTTCCCTGCATCATCTTTGCTAAGAGACATACTTGACCCCATAGGAGTTTTCATGGTACTGGAGGAATCCATACCATACTTCCTTATTAATTCTAGGGTGAACTTAGACTGGCATATGGATAAACCATTCTCAGTCTGTCTAACTTGGAGACCCAAGAAGAACTTAAGTTCCCCCATACTGCTCATCTCAAATTGTCCTTGTATAAGTTTTGCAAACTTTCTGCAAAGACTATTTTCAGTAGACCCAAATATGATGTCATCTACATATATTTGGACTAGTATGATCTTGCCTCTGGATTCCCTAAGGAATAGAGTCTTGTCTATTTTCCCCCTTGTGAATTTATTCTCAATGAGGAAACTAGACAGGGTTTCATACCAAGCCCTAGGGGCTTGTTTTAACCCATACAAAGCCTTCATAAGTCTATAGACATAATTAGGTTATGTTGAATCAACAAAACCTGATGGTTGTTCCACATAGACCTCTTCCTTCAGATTACCATTCAGAAAGGCTGACTTAACATCCATTTGGTATACTTTAAACCCTTGATAGGTTGCATAGGCCAAGAACATCCTTATTGCCTCCAGTCTGGCTACTGGAGCAAAGGTTTGATCAAAGTCAATACCTTCTTCCTGCCTATATCCCTTAGCAACCAGTCTTGCTTTGTTCTTTATAATGACTCCATGTTCATCCATCTTGTTCCTAAAGATCCACTTGGTCCCAATTATGTTGTGGTCTTTTGGTTTAGGAACAAGCTCCCAGACTTTGCATCTCTTGAACTGATTTAGCCCTTCTTGCATTGCCTCAATCCAATGAGGTTCTAGGATGGCTTCTTCAAATTTCTTTGGCTCTACTTGGGATAGAAAACTGGAGTAGAGTACTGAACTTAGATTTCTGCTCCTTGTTTGTACCCCTTGACTTAGATCACCAATAATTTGATTTGTTGGATGATCTCTTAGATGTCTACTAGTTGGAGGCAGCCTGGCTTCAGGTTGAACTCCTTCAGCTTCTTCAACTTGCTGCACTTCTTGGTCTTCTTCTGCGTCAGGTGCATGTAGTACTCCCCCTGGATAACAGACACTATCATCTACATGCTGACTTGCAGTAGATCCTTCTTCAATAGTGAGCTTGTCCATCTTCTTAGTCACACCTGTGGAGCTGCAAATACTTCTAGACAATTCATTGTTAATAAGTTTAGCTTCATCAAATACTACATGTGCTGACTCTTCTACAACTTGAGTAGTCAAGTTGTAGACTCTATAAGCCTTACTGTTGTTATTGTACCCAACAAAGATCTCCTCTTGGGATTTGGCAGCAAACTTGGTCAAGTAAGACTTTCCATTGTTAAGTATATAGCATTTACAATCAAAGATCCTGAAATAGGATAGGTTTTGTTTTCTACCTTTCACAATCTCATAGGGGGTCTTATTGTGACTTTTGGTGATAGTAGCCCTATTAATTACATGGCAAGCAGTATTAACTGCCTCAGCCCAGAAATATTCTGGGAGAGATGTGTCACTTAATAGGGTTCTACCAGCCTCTATCAAGGTCCTATTTTTCCTTTCAGCAATGCCATTTTGCTGAGGAGTTCTTGGTGAAGAAAATTCCTGAAATATCCCAAACTCTTCACATAGCTTTGTCATACAATCAGACTGGAATTCAGTACCATGGTCACTTCTTATTTTGACCACTATACTGTCTAACTCATTCTGAATTTGTTTGATAAAACTATAGAAGATACTAGGTGTTTCAGATTTCTGTCTAAGGAAGAACACCCAGGAAAACCTTGAGTAGTCATCTACAACCACAAATGTGTAGACCTTCCTACCTAGGCTGTGAACTGGCATAGGACCAAAGAGATCCATATGCAAGAGGTATAAGCACCTCACAGCATCTTTGTTCTCAATGCTATTAAAGGTGGATCTAGTCTGCTTACCCTATTGACAAGCTGAACATATCCCATCTTTAATACACTTAACCTGAGGACCATTCCTCACTAACTCTTGGCTATAGAGTTGGCTAATTGTCTTGTAGTTAAGAAGGGATAGCCTCTTGTGCCATTTGACACAATGAGAGACTTTCTCATCAGCTACAAGACACACTGGAGAAACACTGTTCTCCCACATAATATCTAGACAATAGACATTTCTCTTTCTATAACCAGTCAAAATGATCTCTTGACCATTTGATCTCCTGATATGACAACCATCTTTGACAAATGAGATGTCATATCCTAAATCACTCAATTGACTTATACTAATTAGGTTATGTTTCAAACCTTTAACATAATCCACTTGAGTAATAGTTATAAGGTTGGTAGAAATGTTACCAAAACCCTTGATAATTCCTTTTTCAGAACCACCAAAGGTGACTTTAGGACCATCCTTGATTGGTGTGTAGTCCTTTAGCAATCCCCTAGTTCCAGTCATGTGCCTGGAACATCCACTGTCCAAGTACCATATTGGGGCATGGTCACTTGGACACACCTTACTAAGTCCAGGCTGCTCCTGGATTTTGTCACCTTCAGATAAGACCATCGGTCCCTGGCACTGATTGTCCTCTTGCTCATATATAGAGTTCATTAACTGGATGAACTCTTCTTCCTCTTCTTCAGCAAACAGTCCAATGTAAGCTTCTGCTTCTGAATCAGTTTCTGAAGATGATATGTCTGACAGACTTTTGTCCTTTTTAGCAACAAAGGACCTTTCCTTCTTGCCCTTGATTTGAGTCTTCTTCTTATCAGTAGACTCTCTCCTTTTCTCTGGACAGTCAGCAACAACATGTCCTTGTCTGTTACAGCAATATCATACAATTTTTAATAAAGTTGCTTTGCTTGACTTGGGCTTTCTCCTGTCTTTCTTTGATGACTTCTTGTTCTGATAATGGTCATCTTTTCCTTGTGAAGTGGATGGCTTTGTCCTCCACTGTTTCTTCTTTAGAAACTTCTGAAAGTGTCTTGTGAAAGCTGCAAAGTCCTCATCACTCTCACTGCTTTCAGAATTCCTGCTTTCTGATTCATCTGACTCAGTCTCAGCCACTTTTGGAGGTGGAGATGGAGACTTACTTTTATATTTCTTGGTGGCTTCTGTCTTGAATTCCACTGCTCTTTCTTTATGCTCACTTCTTGTAGTCTTCTCCTCCTTCTTCCTTACCATCAACTGCATCTCATAGGATAGCAGTTTTCCAAACAATGTTGGAGGAGGAATATCTGCTAACTTGGTCATTTCCCTTATGGCACAGATCTTGGTGTCCCAGTCCTTTGTTAGGGACCTCAAGAACTTATCATTTAGCTCATAATTGCTGAAATCTCTTCCATATGATATTAACTCATTGACAATCCTATAGAATTTCTTATAGCATTCTGTTATGCTATCAGACCTGCCTTGCCTGAAACTTTCATACTCTTGGTTTAACAAAGACTTTTTGTCCTGTCTAACTTCTTCTGAACCCTCCATGTACACAATCAGAGTATCCCACATCTCCTTTGATGTTTTACAGTGTATCAAGTTCTGAAATGTAGCATCATCTATGGCACTTACAATGATATTCTGAGCCCTCTTGTCCATGGTGGCCAGAATTATCTCATCTTTTGTCATTTCAGAAAAATCCTTAGGTGTTCTCTGATTTGCATCCAGGACTGAAACCTTCATAGGCACATATGGCCCTTCTTTAACTGTGATATATATTCTAGGGTCTGAGGCTTCCATAAATAGTCTCACCCTTTCTTTCCAGATGCCAAAAATCTCTTTTCTGCAAATTGGCAATTTCATGGATCCAAGTTCCTTATGATTCTCTGTTGAACCCATTTTCTTGATTTTCTTGAGTCTGTACTTTACTTATACTGAATCTGCCAATAGGATCTACTCAGACAGTTATGTTCTTTTTGAGTAACCTCGCTCTGATACCACTTGAAAGAAATTGTACCTAATCACCTAGAGGGGGGTGAATAGGTGACTTAATCTTTTTCAACTTTTAGGCAGATTATATCACAGATTTCACAGAACTATAAACATCATACACATCAACAATCACATACACAGAGTACACACTGTTTTATAGTGGTTCCCCAAGGTTTGGGTACATCCACTTTCCCCTTCGCCTATCTAGTAGTGTACTAGATTCGGCCAAACTCCTCCACTATTCCTCAGATCCTCAGATCTTACACTCAGAACCCCAAATGGTTCCTACAGCTCAGAGTGATCCCACTCCTACAACTCAGGCTCAACAGCCTTACAACTCAGTCTTCTCCAAAGACCTACTCTCAGCCACAAGGCCTACACTCAGCCTACAACAGGCCTACACTCAGAGAAATAGATCTCCTACACTCAGGCACACAGGCCCTACCACTCAGCCTTTATAATTTCAGGCTTATAACTCAGATCCCTAAGGATCCTACAAGAAATTAAGAATACAATGTATATACCTACAACTCAGAATAAGAGAGAAGAGTTGATAGGGTTCTTGATGAGTTCTTGGAAGAACTCTGCTGAGATTAACCTCACTTGGCTTTCTTCAAAGCTTCTTGAATGTAGAACACAATAGGGTTGATACTCTCTGCAGCTGATCTTCAATCACTACAACTTAAGTTTCAGAACTAAGTCTGAAACTTTCTTCACAGCCTGGTTCCAATAGCTGTCTTCTTGGAAGGAGCTCTCTCTCTCCAACTACTTAGATCTTCACTTGAATTAATTCTTCAATGAATTGCTTGATCTTCTTCTCTTATTGAGGTTGTTGTACTCCATGTTCTGTTGACAGAATAAGCCTAATTATAGGCCTTCTTCATGGCAACTGGCTGATCCGGTTCCTAACAGCTTTCTGATAACTCTGACAGTTGCAGTAGACCGGCTGGAATGGCAGCTGTCATGTCATCCAGTCACTTCTTGAAATATCTGTAACTGTCTGAAAGTGTCGAGACAGTCTGTCTTTAAGTGTCGACACTTATAGACTAAGTGTCGACACAATAGACTAAGTGTCGACACTAGCCTTCAAGGTGTCGACACAACTCCTTGTGTTGTAGAATTTACTTCTCGACACTACTTCTTCAGAATGTGTCGACACTGATATTGTGTATCGACACTACTCCTTGTTCTTCAGTATTTAGTTGAATTCTGCTAAGTGTCGACACACCTCCTTTGTGTCGACACATCTTCTTGTGTTGAACTTGTTCAGTGTCGACACATCTTCTTGGTGTCGACACATGCCTTCTGTGTTGATACTTGCTGGGTGTCGACACAGCTCCTTGTGTCGACACATTCTTCTTTTGTTGAGACTTTGGCTGAGTGTCGACACATCTCCTTTGTGTCGACACTTGTACTTAGAATTTGTTGAAATTTGCTGAGTTTCGACACAGCCTCCAAGTGTCGACACTTTCTTCATGTGTTGAGTCTTCTGCTGTGTGTCGACACATCTTCTTCATTATGTCTACACTTATACTTAGACTCTGTTGAATTTTGCTGAGTGTCGACACAGCCTCCAAGTGTCAACACTTTTGATGTCGACAAAGTTCCTCTGGGTGTCGACACTGCTTCTAAGTGTCGACACTGCTTCACTAGACATTTCTTCATTGAGTGTCGACACTGCTTCTAAGTGTCGACACTTTCCTTCTGGTGTCGACTTTGCATCCCTGGTGTCGACACCATTACTCCAAGTGTCGACACTGCTTGTCTGGGTGTCGACACAAGTCTTCTTAAGTGTCGACACTTTCCTTCTGGGTGTCGACACATGGACTTAGAAACTTTTCAGCTTTCCCTGCAAATACTTAACCTGCATAACTAAACTCAAAACACATCAAATACATTTTGATGTATATCATTGAGTAGGGTGAGGTTTCTTCAAATCAGGTACATTTATACCAATGTACCCAATAGTATGACATTAAATCTGATGGCTAATCTCCATTAATTAAGTCATAATTAATGCTGCTAGTTGTAGCTAATGTGTTGGAATCCGCCAACTGTAATCTTCTATAAATCGTCCAACAGAGCTCGCAGATTGTCGAGCTCAGTTTCCATTTTGTCGAGTTGAGAAACTGTCGAGTACACCGATCGTCGACCTGAGTTCGACGTTCGTCGAACTCAGCTAAATTTCGTCGAGCTGAACTTCTGCTGATTACGTCGACCTGCGTTCGACGTTCGTCGAACTGAGTTCGACTCTCGTCGTACTGATTTTCTGACTGCTTCAATTCTGGAATACTGGAATGTGTCGACACAAGTTGATGTCTACACAATTGCTATTGGTGTCGACACAGTTGGTGTCGACAGATGATCTGTGTGTCGACAACTTCTTCTGGTGTTGACACTGCCTGGCTATATGGTGTCGACACAATCTTGTTGTCTGGTGTCGACACTATCTTGCTCAAGTGTCGACACAACATTTCCCAAGTGTCGACACAGTCTATCTGGTGTCGACACAGTCTGGTTGAGTTTTTGACAGTCTATTGTAGGCTGATCCATGTGATGTTGACTCTTGGCCTAGACTAAAAAAATAAACCTATGACCCTAACTATACATTTTAGGTCAGTCTAAGCAAACCTAATAGTGATCCTTACCCAAATCAGAACTATGGTTCCAACAATCTCCCCCTATTTGGGTGAGGACACTATTTACATAAATACAAGTAAAATACAAGGCAATTAAATACAATTAAATCTGGATCATGTACTTCTGCTGATGTTGTTGCTGCTGTTACAGCTGTTTGTTGATCCTTGCCCAAATCTGTATCATTATAATCTGTTGTTGATGATGCTACTATTGCTGGAATTGCTGCTACTGTTGGAATTGCTGTTACTGCAAACCTAATATCTGCAGCTTCATTTACAAGTATCTCCCCCTGCCTGGTTGCAGTAAGCACTGGAGCCAGGCCCCTAAATAAAGATGGGGGCAGCAGAGAGGGCAGAGATTTGAGTAGATAGTGTTCCTGCTTGAATTACCATGAAATCACTTTGCCTTGCCCAAATCTGATTAGGATCATAACTTTAACAGCCTCTCTCTTCAGCCATTGAATTGTCCTCTATATTGGCTGGAAATGTATCTTTTGATCACTATTAGATACCACTATTCCTCTGTGGTAAGATAGGTCTTTACCTACAAAGAGAGATTAGAAATTCTGGACCCAGATTATCTTGGGTCTTGGTTCTCTTTGATAATAATCAGAAATAAAAGAGCATTTAGGTTGATCCTTGTATCCTAGTGGATGATATTTCCTAGGAGGTATTTATCCACTCAGTAAAAGGATTATTAAAAAAACTAACTTTCATGATAAATTTTAAAAGAACTAAAATTTATGTTAATAGAATCTGGGATCGACGATTTCTGGTTGGATCGTCGAACTGAGTTCGACGATGTTGGATGAGATCTTCGATCTCTGTTCACAGAATGATAATGGTTGTTTTCTGTGGTCCATTTTCGTCGATCTCTGTTCGACGAATTATATCTATTTCGTCGAGCACAGATTACTGAACAGTACAAGTCAAAATCTTTGTTCATAGTTCGTCGATCTGAGTTCGACGAGTAGTATTGATGTCGTCGATCTCCGTTCGACGAATTATTTTGAACTAAGATTTTCTGAAAATTATTACATAATAACCTGCAATCAGTTTTAAATTTTTCTGAAGAAAAATCAAGGTTAGAGATTACTCGATCTGCTGATTCTTCATCAGAATCTGATTCTTCATCATATTCAACTTCTCTGTCATAGCTGCTGCAAGATGCATTGATTGCCATCAGACAAAATTCCTTTACCTTAGCCTCCTCTTCTTCTTCACTGGAGCTGGAAGATGTGGATTCATCTTCTGTGTCACTCCATGTTTCAGCCACAAATCCTTTGTCCTTCTTTTTGTGCTTGCTGGAAGAGGGCTTGCAGTAATGCTTTCTTCTTGATTCCTTCTCTCTAGTAGGGGTTTGGTCATATCTTGGCTTGCTGTCATTTCTGGATGACACCCTTCTGAAGTCCTTCTTTGTCATATTATAAAATCTTTTAGCAAACAGGCTCATCAGTTCTTCATTTGTTGATGCAGCCATTGTCTTCTCAGTAGCCTTAAAAGCAATGTTGTGTTCTCTTCTTGCTGGAGGAGGAGTTCTTTGCTCTACTGTTTCTCTGTTCTTGATTAACTGTTCATAAGATTTGAGTTTCCCAGGAGAGATTAAGTTGAAATCTCATTCAAGTTTCTAGCCACTTTGATTGGCCAAATCCTGGTATCCCATGAGCTTGGGAAGCACATTAGGATTTTGTCATTTACTTCTGTCAATGTGATTTCTTTATCCAAGGTTCTTAGCTCACTGATGATGGAGCTAAGCCTATTGTACATCACTTCAACTGTTTCTTCTTCATGCTTTCTGAAGTTTTCATATTGTGTGATAAGATTTGATCTTCTATCTTTCCTCTCATCTGTTGAGCCAGCAACCATGTGGTTTAGTGAGTCCCAGATTGCTTTTGTAGAGGTGCACTCAACCATCTTCTGAAAGATGTCATCTGACATAGTCTGAGCCAATATGTTCATGGCTTTGGCATCAGCAAGCTTTAGCTTTTTCTGGGCATCTGTCCATTGAGATGATGGGAAAGCATTTGCATTTGAAGATGTTGAAGCTTGAGGGGGACCTGTCAAAATAGAATTGTATATATCTTCATCAATAGAGTTCATATACAAACTGATTCTTGCCTTCCAGATGGCAAACCTATTTAGGTTGCACACTGGAGGTCTGGTGCTTGCATAGTCCATGTTCTGTGCTAATGTTGTGTATAAGATCTAAAGGGAAATAAATAAAATAAAAGTGTAGATCTAACAAAGGATCTTTGATTCAAGGGTTATCTTGTACAACCAAAGGAAGCCGCCTCTAATACCAATTGAAAGTTAGAGTTAGATCTAGAATACTCTAGAGGGGGGTGAATAGAGTATATGTGCAATAACAAAATTATGACAGCTTTTGCTGTACTGGTGCACAAACAGATTAAGTAATAAAATCACAGTAGTCCTAAAGTCACAAGCACAGCAAGAACAGAAGAAAAGGGGCAACCAGACGACACAAGAATATTATAGTGGTTCCCAAATTGGGTACATCCACTCTTCTACCACCATGGTAGGAATCCACTCAGGTTTTTAATCAGGTGCCTTGTCACCACAAGATCTGCTTCAGGTAGATCTAGAAACCCTTTAGGCTTTTGATCAGGTGCCTAAAAACCAATAGGTTTTTGATCAGGTGCCCTATCACCAATGAGCTTTTGATCAGGTGCTCAAAAACCAGGAATCACTTTTGAAGGGAGATGACAACCCTTTATACAAGAGGGAGAAGAGAGTGATGGAAGTCTTCTCTTTCCCAATATACAACTGAGAAGACTATGTGGATTCAAAGATGTTGTCAAAGCTCCCCCTGAGATTGAAAGGGGTTCAGGCTTGGAAGCTTTGCACAGGATGATAGGCCTTCAGACTTTGAGCCTTGACCAGAGGAATCTTCAAGAGCTTCTGACTAATATGTTGTTTGTTGTCCTTGAAGTTGTCCTGCAGAGATAAGGAAGAAGAAGACTCTTGATATTGTTTGATTGTTCTTCTTCTTCTTATAGTTGATCTGCTTCTTTCCTCTGGCTTCTACTTTGTTTCCCAAATCTTGAGAGAGAGGGCCAAGAGAATGTATGATGCAGACTGTTTTTCTTTTTATCGTCTGACTATGTGTTCTATTCTCTGCTTGTATACAAAAGACATTTTAATTCCATCTGACTGTAATGACTAATTGATTCCCGAGAATGGTAAGTGCTTTGGAAATCAATTAGCATTCACTCCTGATTAATTCCATAATTAACTGTTCTCCAAACGGCTATATTCGTGAGAATGTATGGCATAAAATCTGATGGCTAATCTCCATTAATTAAGCCATAATTAATGCTGCCAGCTGTAACTAATGTGCTGGAATCCGCCAACTGTAATCTTCTAGAAATCATCGAACAGAGCTCGCAGATCGTCGAGCTCAGTTTCTATTTCGTCGAGCTGAGAAACTGTCGAGTACACTGATCGTCGACCTGAGTTCGACGTTCGTCGAACTCAGCTGGATTTCATCGAGCTGAACTTCTGCTGATTACGTCAACCTGCGTTCGACATTCATCAAACTGAGTTCGACTATCGTCGAACTGATTTTCTGACTACTTCAATTCTGGAATACTGGAATGTGTCGACACAAGTTGATGTCTACACAATTGCTGTTGGTGTCGACGTAGTTGGTGTCGATAGATGATCTGTGTGTCGACAACTTCTTCTGGTGTTGACACAGCCTGGTAATCTGGTGTCGACATAATCTTGTTGTCTGGTGTCGACACTATCTTGCTCAAGTGTCGACACAACATTTCCCAAGTGTCGACACAGTCTGTCTGGTGTCGACACAGTCTAGTTGAGTCTTTGACAGGCTGTTGTAGGCTGATCCATGTGATGTTGACTCATGGCCTAGACTAAAGAAATAAACCTATGACCCTGACTATACATTTTGGGTCAGTCTAAGCAAACATAATAGTGATCCTTACCCAAATCAGAACTAGGGTTCCAACAAGCAGCAACTTCATTAGTAGTAGACATATCTAAACCAACTAAAAATTTTCAGTAGCAATCACATGGTCATCAGCAGGAGCTTTAATCTCATAATCCTCAACCCTGAGGTCATCTTCATCAGCAGTCTCATCAATATCAAATTCCTCAGCATCCATTTCATGCTTAGAAGGAGTTAGATCATCTTCCTCTGGATTCACTTCCTCATCCTCAACTGGCAGAACCTTAGCTACAGTAACAGTACCAATAGCAGCAACCTCTGCTAGCAGATCAACTGGCTCTAAGTCGGGAAGCACTGTATCTGGGTCCACTGTTTCTGGAACCACTGTAAATGAATCTAATAGAGCAACTATCTCCCCCTCAATTCCTGCCCTCAAACTCTCAGGAATGTCACTAGGGGTGGAGTAGGAATCATGTTATCAGGTACTTATTCTTCCTCATCCACTAGCAAGTTTGGGGCACCCCATTTCTTGACTATCCTCCTATCCCACCTTATGAAGATGGTAAAGTCTATCTTCTTAAGGTGATGGATATGAAGTCCTTTAGTCATATCAAACCTATCATCATCTATTTGATTTAGGTATAGGCTGATAATCCTCCGAAAGTTGGGAGTGTGGAGGTTGTCCTTGATCTTTTCAAACCGCAGCGCAACCCAATTTACCTTCTTCCTGCAGATGATGCCAACAAGAACTTTGAACATCTCTGAAGACACGTAATCATGAGACCTCGTCTTGCAAATCAGCACCTTGACGATGATGTCTGAGAGAAGCTTGTCTTCCTCATTCATTCCTTTACGCTTGATGGCCTTGGTTCCTCTAGGAAGTCCACAGAAGGATAGAGCTCTAGGCAAATCAGCCTCTTCAAGGTAATCGGCTTGATCACAGACTGGAAGCCGCAGATACCTGGACAACAGAGAGGCTTTCACCTTGACCTTGTACTTCTGAATCTTGCTTTTGATAATAGTTTCTTCATGTCAGAGCTTTGCATGCTGGAAGAATTTAAGAACTTTTTTGTCCAGAACATTGCATGGGTGTTTTAGGACAAAAGACAGTCATGTAGTTTCCAGCATAAGATTGACATTTCTGAACTCATCAGAGGCATGAGCAAACCCGGTGCGGACAAGTTCTCCCCCTCCTATCAAGTCACTCGTGCTTCTGGGAGCCATGGAAAATCAAGGAAACTTGAATATGGACTTGATGAAATAGTTCTCTGTTAGCTGAGCTAACTAAAATTCAAACCACTTCATTGCACTGCACTGAACTCTCACTGCCCTGCACTTCTGTCGGCAACGATGATAGGGATCTGGAATGGATCACTGCTCAAAATTGGTGGGGAAGCCCTGTAGAACAGTCAACTGGGGTTTGTAAGTGGTTCAAAACCCTATTCAAAAATTACTGAATGCGAAAGCGGTTATGACAGTCAGTGAGGAAGACGACGATGTGGTTGTAGGAATCGAACTGTCAGATTGCAGTTATCGGTGAATCGACAGTCAATCGATGAGTGTCGTGCATGCCCCCTATTGAATATTATATATATATATGATTATTTAAATTAACTTAGAATGGGCGCGTACCTCAAAAATCGAACTGACGGATCCAATATAGCAAGATAGAATTTTTGCACAAGTCAAATTCGACGAAATTCACTGAATCCAGAGTCCGATTCGGAGAGTAAGAGCTGATATTCGACGAATCGGCAAGTTTGTATTCCGATATCTGCCGAATGTTCCTTAAAACATTCTTCTGTCGACTTGGTTTAAGTACCGAGTGAATTCCTGTTTGCTTAGCCTTCTTCACGAGTCCATCTTTAACATGCCTAGCTCCGTTTTGAAGAATGAAAACTTGGCCTCATCCAGCGGCTTCATGAAAATATATGCAACATGTTTGTCCGTCGGGACATAACTGAGAGTTATGTCCTTTTTCTCCACATGCTCACGGATGAAGTGATAGCGCACCTCGATGTGCTTTGTCCGGCTGTGGGAAACTGGATTGTTTGCGATTGCTATTGCGCTGGATGAGTCGCAATACATCAGAATCTCTCTGAACTTTAAATTGGAGACTTTTAATTGATTTCTGATCCATAGAAGCTGTGCGCAACAACTGCTCGCAGAGGTATACTCTGACTCGACAGTAGATGTTGCCACACAATTATGCTTCTTAATGCTCCATGATATAAGCCATCTTTCGAGGAATTGACACACCCTGGAAGTGCTTTTCCTGTCGTCCCTACTTCCTGTAAAATCAGCATCTGAAAAGCCAATTAGCTCAAAATCATTATTTTTTAGGTACCATAAGCCAAGATTTGGTGTACCCTTAGTGTTCACCTGATATCTAGTGCAGACACATGTTGAAAACATTATATCTAGTCTACTGGCAGACAGGTAGAGCAATGATTCAATTATGCCTCTGTACTTGGTTTCATCAAAAGGATTCTGTTTCTCATCCTTGTCTAGAGACACAGTTGAACCCATTATAGTCCTCATAGAGGATGCACTCTCCATTCCGAATTTCTTAAGAAGCTCCTTCCTGAACTTCATCTGAGAGATGAAAATTTCATCTTCAGATTGCTTCACCGGAAGTCCTAAGAAATACTTTAGCTCGCCATTCTGCTCATTTCAAACTTTCCTTACATAAGTTTAAAAAATGTTTTTCAAAGGCTGTCTTCCATAGAGCCAAATATGATGTCGTCGACATAGATTTACACTAGCAGAATCTTGCCTTTAACTTCCCTAAGAAATAATGTCTTGTCTATCTTTTCCCTTGTGAACTTGTTCTCAAGAAGAAAGCTAGATAACGTCTTATACTAAGCTCGGAGAGCTTGCTTTAAACCGTATAATGCTTTATTTAAAAAATAAACATAATCAGGGAATTGAGAATTTATAAAACCTGGGGGTCGCGCTACGTATACTTCCTCTTTCAGATTCCCATTGAGGAATGCTGACTTCACGTCCATTTGGCAGACGGTAAAGCCTTTGAGGGCAGTATACGAAAGAAACAACCTGATCGCCTCGAGCCGAACCACTGGAGAAAAGGTCTGGTCGAAGTCGATCCCCTCTTCTTATCTATATCCTTATGCTACAAGTTTGGCCTTGTTCTAGATAATTACTCCGTGTTCATCCAGCTTGTTTCTGAATATCCACTTGGCGCCGATCACGTTCTGTCCCTTTGGCCTAGGTACCAGCTCCCTAGACTTTGCATCGTTCAAATTGATTGAGCTCTTCTTGCATTGCCTAATATCCAAGAAGCATCCCTGTTTGCTTCTTTGAATTTCTTTGGCTCAACCTACGATAAAACAACTTAGATGCATAACCTCATTAGTTGTACCTCTTTTGGTTCTCGCATCGTCATCTAGCTCTCCTATTATCTGATCAGCTTGGTGATCTCTTAGGTATCTGAACTCTAGATTACTTGCTCTCCGTCCAACAGACTCTGCAATATCCGGTGCATCCTCTGTAGGGTGTAGAAATCCTACCTCTAGCAGTTCTTCATCCACCAAGCCTGGATCGACGATTTTGACTGAGCTTGGAGCTTCTTCCTTGACAGCTTCGTCCAAGCTTAGCTCCTTGAACCTGGTACATGCATCTGCACCAATAACACTAGACGAGCTGCTTTGAAGCATGCTTGTCTCGTCAAATACAATATTTATTGACTCTTCTACCACCAGATTTTTCTTGTTAAAAATCATATATACCTTACTTTGGCTACTATATCCTACAAAAATAACTTCAAAACATTTATCACTAAACTTAATGTGGTAATACTTCCCATTATTAAGCATGAAGAATTTGCTTCCAAAGATCCTAAAGTAGGACACAGTCAGTTTTCTACCCTTCAACAGCTCATAGGGGGTCTTACGATAGCTTTTGTTGATTAGTACTCTGTTTTGCACGTGACAAACGGTGTTGACTGCTTCAGCCCAGAATTACTCCATAAGTGAAGCGTCATTCGACATCGTTGTACATGCTTCAATTAGGGTTATGTTCCGTCTCTCTATAACTCCATTTTGCTAAGGAGTGCGCGAGGTGGAAAACTCATGAAAGATACCTTGAATTTCATAAAAATTTTGTCATGGCACCAGACTCAAACTCTATTCCATGGTCACTTATGATTTTGACCACTGAGCAGTCAGTTCATTCTGAATTTGCCGGGCAAAATTGGTGAAAGACTTGAAGGTGTCTGACTTGTGTTTCAGAAAGAACACCCAAGTGAAACGTGAGTAGTCATCAACAATTACTAACGTATACACCTTACCTCTTAAGCTCTGAATATGCATAGGACCGAATAAGTCCATATGAAGCAAGTATAAGCTTCTTGAAGAATCCTTTTCAGCAATGCCCTTGAAGGTAGCACGTGTCTGCTTACCTATTTGACAGGAGTGACATGGACTCTCTTTAAGGCACTTAATGTTGCGGGCATCACGCACCAAGTTGTGATAAAATAACGTATTTATAGTTTTGAAATTAATATGTGCTAATCTTTTGTGTCATTGGTCACAGAGAGACGCACTACTTTTAGTCATAAAACACACTAGGGTAGAATTGTCTAAATAAAAAAATTTAAACAAAAAATATTTCTGCTCTGAGTGTCTGTTAAGACCGTCTCCAAATTTGCAGACGATTTTATCAAACACTTGTCCTTGTATAACTCAACAATGTATCCTTTATCACATAGTTGACGTATGCTTATAAGATTATGGTGTAATCCTTCAACATAAGCTACGTTTGTGAAGGAGACTACACTGTTGGAAATCATACCATAACCTTTTGTAGTTTCCCTGCATGAACCTCCAAAGATGACTTTCGGTCTGTCTTTGACTGGGGTATAATCACACAAAAGACTACTTGTCCCGGTCATGTGCCGAGTGCATCCACTGTCCAAATACCAGATCAGAGTTATATTAGCATTTGGACATACCTGCAAAAATAGATCATTTTACCTTAGGAACCCAAACGTATTTGGGCCCTTGGTTCCTGGTCAGCTGAACACCACTAGGAACATAAACCTTGCGAGTGGTCGGTCTCTCATAGCTAACTCGTGGGTTACAAAATCGGCAGGGTTGTACTAACAATCTGCGCCAAAGTGACCAATTTTGCCATAGTACCGATATTCAAACCTGTTGTACCTCTTTTTATACTCCTGCTTTACCTTTTGGAGTTGAGGTCTAGTAGGGGTAGGATTCTTAGAGGTGGAGGCCTCCTGGTTTCAGCATACACAGAGGCTTCCCATCTCTTTAGCCTTAGGAACAATAGATTTAGCTTTTGATGCCTTCTTATTATTATGGCCATGTACATACAGACCATAACTCTTCATTTGAATCTCTTTAAAAGGTGCTTTGAACACGCTGGCACCAAAGTCACAGGGACGGGTCCATCCCTGGTATTTGTTCTTGGGCTCTACATAAGTAGGTCTATCATGATGACCGTAAGACGACTCAAGGTCAAACTTATTGTCAGGAAGATTACCTTCCTAAATGAGGGTTGACCAATGGGCGCCTTCCCCTTTTCCTTGGCACTAGCTTTCCTGACAGCCTTACCCTTTCAACCTACGTGGTCAAGACCACTACCCTTCTTCTGAGCTGAAAACTCATCTATGAGAGGGAGAACAGTCTTCGGCTTGGAGAAACTCTCAATGAGTTTTCTCTCCACCGCGAGCTTTTCTTCTAGCTCATCAAGATACTTGTCTTTCAGACTCAGTGTCTCAGCAGAGCCCCCGAGTTCCTCTTTTAAGGGGTGGACTTCATCTTTGAGAGGAAGTAATTGTGCAATTTCTTCAATTCCTTCAGATTAGCTTCCACTGCCTTGAAGGAGGCAATCTCTTTTACCTGCTTTCGGACTACATCACGACATTTGTCGAAAGCCTTTAGTAGGTGCTCGTGCTGAGCCATCAATTCTGATTCGTCCTCATCAGAAGAGTAGTCTTCATAACCATGAGTGGACGTTTCAGATTCGGAGTGTATGGTGTGCGAATTTACATTCCCGTGGTACTCGGAGTCGCCCACTTCCTCGTTTGAATGTGTCATAAGCCTGAAGTAGGCTTCTTCAGTTTCTGAGCTAGACTCACTCCAGCCACTGTCGCTGAGAGTCTTCATCTTCTTGGCGACGAAGCTCTTTTCGTCTTTACTTTTTTCCTTTGAAGGATCACTTTTCTTCCTTTTGGAACCATCCTTTTATTATAAGGACACTACACAATCGCATGCCTTGTCTTATTATAAAAGTAGCAAACAATGTCAGAAGAAAAATGTTGGTTCGGTTTCGATTTATACCTATCCTCTTTATTGTAGCTTTTCGTCGTTCAATCACCGTCACGACGTGATCTCCTGGAATCTGAGGAGGATGACCGATTTTTCATTTGTATCTTCTTTCTTAGCAGTTCTTGAAATGCTTGGAGATAAGAGAGAATTCTCCATCCAATAGCTTGAAGCCTGACGTGCTTGGCTCAGAGTCTCCTGGAGTATCAGGGTACATATCCTTACGGGTGACACAGCTTTGGACTTTCTCGACCTTTCAGCCTTCAGAGTCACTGACTTTTTTCTACTGGAAGTTCTGTTGCTTTGCTCCTCCTTTTTCCTAGTATTCATTTGGAGTTCGTAGGAGAGCAATTTGCCAAACAGGTTCTGGGGGTCTATCTCTGGTAGTTTCCAAAATTCCCTAATAGCAACAACTTTGGTGTCCCGGTCCTTAGTCAGGGATCTTAGAAATTTATCACTGAGTTTGCCAATAGTGAATGTGTGACCATAGTCCCTAAGGCCGTTGACGATCTTGAAAAAGTTTTTGAAGCTGTCAGCAATAGTGTCACTTGGTCCTTGCTTAAATGCTTCGTATTCTTGATTCAGTAAAGATCGTCGATCATCTCGAACTTCTTCACTCCCTTCCATTTGAACTACTAAGCAATCCCACATCTCCTTGGCAGACTTGCAATAGAATAAATTTTAGAGCATTGAATCATCCACTGCACTAGCTATGATGTTTTTCGCTTTCTTATCCAAGGAGACCAAAGTGATTCATCCTTTTTTAGATCCATCATCTTCTTAGGAATCTGAATGGCTGGGTTCAGAGCTGATGGTTGTGTAGGAATATGTGGTCCTTCTTCTACTATCTAAACAATTCTTCGATCAACAGCTTCCATGAAGAACCGTACTCATCCTTTCCACTTGGGAAAGTTTTCTTTAGTGCACACCGGTAGCTTCATACATGACATATCTTTACTTCTATCCATGGTGAATGTGCGGAATCTTTGAATGCTAGATCAGGGATCTTCTTCGAGTGTTAGCCTTATCGAACAAAATGCCCCTCTGATACCAATTGAAAGTATCTCGCATCTACCTAACTCACCTAGAGGGGGGTGAATAGGTGATGTTTGTGTATTTTCGCGGATTAAAAATTACTCAAAAATAAGCAAGCACACAAACACAGAGATCTATAGTGGTTTCCCGTATTGGGTATGTCCACTGTCCCGCCTCGCCTATCTACCATGAAGGGTTAGATTCAGCTACTTCACCTTTCTCAGATTATCAACAATCTTACAACTCGGAGCAACGCTCCTACACCTTGGAGATCAAAATCTCCTACAGCTCGATCCACAACCAGATTTACAACTCGATCCACGCATGCATCTACAAACTCAATCCACAAATTGATCTACAAACTCGATCCGCAAACAGATCTACAACTCGATCCACACACGGATCTACAAACTTGGAGAATAATCTCCTACAATATTTAAAACAATATTACAACAATTAAAACGATTGCAACTCTTTGATCTGATGTTCTTTGAAAGGGTTGAACTAAAAACTCGGAAAACTCGGAAACTTGAAAGCTTTTGAATCTTGAATCTTGAACCTTCGATCTTCAAACAACTAGGACTGGAGTAGATTAAATCTTGAGAGAAGACACGATCCAGTCGAAGAAGTCGTCGAAGAAGAAGATCGTTCGAAGTTCACGGCCGATCGGAAGAAAATCGCGAAGAAGGTGTGCGTGCGGCCGACGGGTTCTGATTTTGGAACCTTTTGAAATCAAAAAAGAAATTAGGGAAAGATTAAGATTTTCGAAATCACCTTATTCTCTTTATAGAGAAATTCGAAATAATAGTTATAAAAGATTTCCAAAAACGAACCCAAGAAATTACTGTGCATGGCCGACGGTTTCGAACTAGAGAAATTCTGAAAAAATCGGCCTAAGACAAATTCGGCGGAATTCGTCGAATATCGATTATGATACTCGCCAAATTTATAAGTAATATTCGTCGAACTTTCCTTAGCAAGAAATACAGAGTGGTCGACATATGGCTCGACACATTCGACGAGTATCGCCTGTTATACTCGTCGAATTTGGCGAGTATCGCCAGTGATACTCGACCAATTCAGCGAGTATCACCAGTGATACTCGGCAAATTTTCCTTGGTCGAAAACTAGATTTCCAGAGAATTTACCCTAAGTATATACGACGAATTCGATAGTATTAAGGGGATACACAACAAATTCAACGTGTATGACTAACCATACTCGCCGAATTTTACTTAGGTAAAATTTCTCTTCTCTGAGTCCTGGTCTTTGGCCTTCCTTGATCCTTCTCCTGTACTTGGTATAGAAGTACACCCAAATAGAGAGATTACATGTGAGTCAACACATTAACTTACACAATAAAAGATTACATTATATAGTCCCGTGTTACTGACCCACTATAACCTGACATTGGTGTGTACTTAGCAAAGTAAACCTACAAGTGCATAACTAGAATACAACATCAAATACAAACTCAATTCATCTTAACTTGACTGTGCCCTTCTTTAAATCAGGGTTATTGCGGATACAATACCAACAGATGTTGTCTTGGATTTTTCCATCCTCACTTGTTTTATTTCGGAATCTCCGAGGTGTGAATACAATAGTTGTTGATTCTCCATTGGAAGAGATTTCTATTCTTAATGCACCTTTAATGAAAATTGTTTTTTTGTGAACAGCCAACGCCTACTCTCATTCCCTTTTTCTCTTCTTTCTTTGTCTTCTCTTGTTTCTTTTTGATTTGAAAAATCTTTTCCATTAAATAGTTTTATTTTTAATTTTTCTTTTCAAATTCCTTCACCTTTTTTTCTTTTCTTTTTCCAAAAAAATTAAAAATATTCAAAATATATATTGACAACTTCTTCTTACGCTTTCTCCTAAGCGGAGATTAAAGGAGTTGCCAACTCACTTTAATTATTATTTTTCATTTAGCTAACCCAGGGGTCAATCTCAAACGACGTTAAACAAAGAGCGCTCTTGGGAGGTACTCCTTACTTATCTTTATGTTCTATGTTTTGTTTTGTTTGTTTGTTTTGTAGGAATAAAAGATTTGGTGTTCGGTGTTCCTTTGTGCTTAGCTCGATTCCACCCAATTTCAAGCTTAAGCATGGGGGAGCGGCATCGACCTTCGAACTCGTCAATTCAGGGAAGTACCTGTTTTATTTTTCTTTATTTATAGTTCTTATCTTTCTTTTTCCTCTTTCTTATTTTTTCTTTTCTTAAACATCTAAGACGATTTCCCTCCAGTCTCTGGGGAATTAGATTTTTTTTCTTTATTACAAAATTTTCCAAAAGAAGTCTTTTTTTGTTTTTTTCTTTCTTTTATTAAACAAATTACGAAAATCAAGAAATTAGAAATGCGAAATCTAATATCTTTGAAAGAGAGATTTGGGCTTTCATCCTATCACATCTCCTAGTACCGCTGCGAAACCCTCACAGGGTAGTCCACAGGAAGTCTTGAAAGTATATATATATATATATGCTTATGTTTTTTTTTAATATTATTAAGTTCCAAAAATAAACACAAAAAAGATAATATCAAAAAATCCAAAAAAAGAAGAAAATTCAAAAAATATATTTGATTTAAAACTTTGTTTTGTCTTTAGTACCCCACGACTTTGTGTTTTCTTGTTTTTAATCACTTGTGTACTTATTTAGTTAGATATTTTTTTCTAATTTTCGTTTTGGCTATGTTTCGCGAGTAATACGTTGACTTGTGAAGTGTTTCTAATTAGATGTAGCATGTTATGATTGAAAAATCTCTTAAATATTTGCACTTTATCATAATTTTGTTTTTATATTTTTCACTTATAAAAAACCTATCATCCCTTGTTTTCTCTTTTTAAAATATTTGTAATATTAATTTATGCTTAATGTAGTTGATGTGAATCAATCTAGACGCTTATTATTTTAACTTTCATGAAAAGTCAAGTTTCTTTATTTTCTATCTAACATTGCACCATTTGGAAATTTCAAGCTTTGCTTTAGATAGATTTAGGAGCATAAAGATGAATTAGGCCATTTTTAAATCATTTATGTTTTCTTGCCTAACTAAAAATTAATCCCTAGTTAACTATTTTGAGTTTTTTCCATATTTTCTTTGCTACCTCCACCTATCTTTTTCACCAAAGCCAACAATCCCAACCTTTTTATTACACTAAAATTTGAGTTTTATTTAAATTTTTTTTATTCTGCGAAAGGTTTATTTTTCTAAAAATGTGGAGAATTACAAAGGAAAAAAGCAAGCTACAAAAATAAGAAGGTAAAAGAAAAAATTTTGTATTATGTGAAAAATTATGTTGTTGGCCAAATTTTCAAAATTCTTATGGCCTCATGTTAAAAAAAGAAGAAAAATGTGATGATTGAAAAAGTTTGAATATTTCTTACGTAGAATTTTTTTATAAAACCTTATCTTGATTTAGTGTGATTTTTTTTAGCCATCATGTTTATCCTTAAATTTCTAATTCCTAATCTTATACCTAAGCCAAGTTTCAGTCCTAATGAAGTTCTTTTGATTCATGTTCCTATGTTTATTTTTAGTTAAGTAGCAAAAGAGTAGATTGGGTAAGAGTTCAGGTAGGAGTTTGTAATTGTGAATTAGATTGGGGTAGGTATAAAATGTCTCTTAGATTTTAGTAGCAACTCAATGTCCTTATCATTCATCCCATTACTTAGTTTTTACTTTTGCTAAAACTTTGGATAATTTCTTTTTATGTTCATGAAATATATAAAATATATATCATGGTTAAGTAAGAATTTTTTATTTATTTATAATAATTTCCCTACTTCTAATTTTGCATCGTACTCGTGTACGGCATAGCCAAATTATTTAATTAGTGCTTTTAGTTTGCTTGCTCGCATGTTTTTGGTTAGGGACAAGCAAAAGGCTTAGTGTAGGGGAATTTTATGATGTTATATTTTGACTAAAATGTGTGTATCATAATAATTATATTTTAATATAAATTATATATATTTTTTCTCTAAATTTGATATATATTGTTTGTTATTTTTATTTTTATATAATTCACACTAATATTATTTTATTTTATTTTATGACAGGTCTGGGGGAATTTCAGCATGACTCAACATAAAAGCCCGATGTCAACCTTTATACATAAATATATTCTCATGCAAATATCTTCATGCATGACCACCTTTCTCATGCATGAAATATTTCATCATTTTAATACCTGTTGTCACCTCATTATGCTTCCAAATATTATTCTCATTCATGAAATATTGCATATTTAAATCCTTGGTTTCTCATTTATTTGATACATGCATTTTCATGTGGTTGGCCCCTTTCTTTTTGTAACATCTCCATCCGTTACATGAAATATAATAGAAGGTCTGGTCGGGGCGGGGCCCCATACCATAGTTCACAAACAGGCGGCGAGATTATAGGTTAATACCAAAGACTACTCGCATCCTAACTCAGAGCATTCTAACAGAAGCTTTAAGGTTACTTGAACTCAAACTCATTTGAATGACCATCATATATAAACCACCATGTATATATAAAAGCATAGGAATATCACAAATACACAAAGGTTATGGCCTTAAGGCCTTCCAGTTATAATTTACTAGTGTGGATTACAAACATCGACACGCTGGCTGACCACACATGAAAACAGAAAAATTCTTCATTCGACCTTCAAGGGCCAGCATAGCAGCAGCAAGGGCTTCAGCTCGCTATTTCCCGCTCGACTTGCCAGCACCTGCACTAGGACAGCCCACCGCAACGGTGTCAAACAAGATAACGGTCAGCATTCAGCTGACAAATTTATAACGACCCTACCCCTTTCCCGGGGCAGTGGTTTTCCTTCCCTGCATGCATAGTATTTTCACAAGCAGATATATCATAAAACGTGCACTCACGTACAGTTCATTATATCACAAACGTCGGTCGCACGATCCGACGCTCCGTGCACTCAGGGCACATTATCAGCGTACCGGAAAAACCAGGGTCCCACCACCGTTCAAAGGTCACAGACCCAACGATAAACATTAAGCATTAATGCTCCACGGCCCATGGCCGGAGACTTTAGTCTTGATGGCATACACCCCAAGACTCTCATTATGTGATCCTAACGAACACCAATAACTTAGGCACTCAAGTTAGACACCCACAATGCGGATACAGTTCTGCCCTTGCCCGTTGATCAAATTGCCAGTTCAATATCTAGACTGACATGGGTCAGCTTCCCCTTGTCCGTTCGGCTCACTGTCCTTTAAGAGCTCATAGCTCATAATAGTCATACTGTCCTCTAAGGACTGGCTTCACAATCAAAAAGGGAGTCAATGCCAGCATTTGTCACGATCGCTTGGTGGGGCCAACAGAAGCTCTCTTTCTGCGCCCAAACTCAACCAAACCCTGCAACATCTTGTAGTGAAAGAAATACAGGTCTTTCCATGACATACAACACATGAATTTCGAGGGTATTTTCCTGGAACTCCACTCTAGTACTACATATTACTCCACTTCACAGGCACAACCCACTGACTCTGTAAAATACTCGTTTATACGCGGAGTCTTCTCCGGTTAGCAAAATAAAGCATCACCAATCCAGACCAACATGTCCGGATGGGCTTCACACAACATGTTTATTTTGTACTACACATTTCCGAATCTATATGCAAGACTTACTGGGAATTACGGGAATCAACCTAAAGGAACTCCCTCGATTCTCCACCTGTTGGTGGGGGATTCCACACACATGCCAAAATAAGGACTTCACATGTCCAAGAAGGAAGAATGTTACCCTTGAAGTTCTCTTCGGAGCCATGACAAAGCTTTTATACATGGATAGAAAGTAGTACATGACTCTCCTCTTTGCTGATCTAGTCTCAGATCTTGATTCTAGCCACAAGATCTTCTCCAACAACTTCATAAGGGTCAGTCCAACACTCCTAAATTCTTCTTCCAAGAACACGCAAAGGAGATGAAAGGAAGAGAGAGAGAGAGTGGAGAAGGAAATAATGAATTCCTCAATCTATATCCCTCTGCATAAGTAGCCTCGGTTTAACCCCAATCACATGATCTCATCTCATCCTAAAGCAACATCCATGATTTGAGTTGAAAAGTCAACCCACTACTTTGACCAGGAAGCCAACGCCGCTAGTACTTTTTAAATGAAGTTATCGAAAGGATACCTGACAGCACTATGTTCGTCGAAACCACATTAGTCAAACGTTGTCCGACGTTCGTCGAACGCTGGTCGACATCCGTCGAACACCGGTTCGACATTCATTGAACGAGACAATCAGTATAACAACAATACATTCGTCGAACCCCGGTTCGATCTTCGTCGAACCCCGGTTCGACGTTCCTCGAACCCCGGTTCGACGTTCCTCGAACCCCGGTTCGACGTTCCTCGAACCCCGGTTCGACGTTCCTCGAACCCCGGTTCGACGTTCCTCGAACCCCGGTTCGACGTTCCTCGAACCCCGGTTCGACGTTCCTCGAACCCCGGTTCGACGTTCCTCGAACCCGGTTCGACGTTCCTCGAACCCCGGTTCGACGTTCCTCGAACCCCGGTTCGACGTTCCTCGAACCCCGGTTCGACGTTCCTCGAACCCCGGTTCGACGTTCTTGCTTTCCAGCTCCTTTTTGGGGTGTTACAATCCTCTCCCTCCTTACAGAAATTTCGTCCCGAAATTTACATTCCACTAGAAAAATGCAGTAACAAATATGTTACAACATATCGTCTCTTCACACAAGAAAATGTTACAACATTTTATACAAATAACTCGGGAAATTCAGCACGCATGGTTTGCTCCTGCTCCAATGTTAGCTCCTCACGACCATAGTTGTCCCATCGGACCTTGACCATCTCGATTTTCTTGTTCCGCAGCTGCTTAACTGCCTTATACTCAATCTAAATGGGCCTAACCTTCGTCGTTAACCCATTTTCGACCGGTACTCGATCATTCGCAAACAACTGAGTTGAATCTTTCATGGATTTTCGAAGTACTGATATGTGGAACACATCATGCAAGCCACTTAGTTCTGCCAAAAGAGCTAACTGATAGGCAGCTTCTCCAACTCGCTCCACTACTTCGAATGGACCAAGATACCTCAGACTTAACTTTTTCAAGCTCTGAATCCTGGACACGCCATTGAATGGTTTGATTTTCAAGTATACCCACTCGCCAACTACAAACTCTACGTTTCGGTGCTTGGCGTTGTAGTACTTTGCCTGTTTATCTTGGTCTATCAGTAGCCTCTCCCAGATAGTGCGTATCGTCGAATTAGCCTCTTTGACTTCCTTATGCTTATACAATTAGACTCGCCTGTTTCCGCCCAAACTAATTGAAAGATATGGTACCTAAACACCTAGAGGGGGGGTGAATAGGTGACCTAAACCTTTTTAAAACTTTGTTGGCAGCAAAACAGTTATCACACAGATTTCTACAGCTAACAGCAATAACAAAATATAAACTGCTAATCCACAGCACAGCACAGCACAGCAGACACACAAATTTATAGTGGTTCCCCAATCTTTGGGTACATCCACTTTCCCCTTCGCCTATCTAGCAGTGTACTAGATTCGGCCAAACTTCTCCACTATCTCAGAACCCAAATAGGTTCCTACACCTCAGGCCCAAAGCCTTACACTCAGCCACCAAGGCCTACACTCAGCCACCCAGGCCTACACTCAGCCAATCAAGGCATACACTCAGCCAATTAAGGCCTACACTCAGAGTTCTTCAACTCCTACACTCAGGCAACCAAGCCCTACCCTCAGCCTTTATAATATAGGCTTACAATTCACTCAGATCCAATGGATCCTACAAGTTAAAATTGAATTACAATAACTAACTCTACAACTCAGAAAATAAGAGAGGAGTTGAGAGTTTCTTGAAGAGTTCTTGGAAGAACTCAGCTAGATCCAAATTGACTTAGCTTCCTTCAAAGCTTCTTGAGTAGAACTGAATTAGTCTGAATCCTCTGCAGTTGATCCTTGACCTCTGCTTCTTGAGATCCAGATGATTCTGAATCCTTCTTCTCAGCCTTAGTTCCAAAGACTGAATTCTTGATTGGAGCTCTCTCTCTCCAACTTCTTAGATCTGCTGTTGAACAGCAAGATCTTCTTGTGTTGATACCCTGTGTACCACTTTTCTGATTACTTGAATAATCTGATCAATTACTTCAAATAGCTTCAACAACTTGTCACACACTTTATCAACAACAACCACTCTTATGTAAACAGTCTGTGCCTATTTATAGGCCTTCTTCATGGTAACCGGCTGGTCCGGTTCATAACTGACTTCTGACATCTCTGAGAAGTGCTGTAAACCGGCTGGAATCGGCAGCTGTCATGTCATCCAGTCAATTCTTGAAATTCTCTAACTGTCAGATAGTGTCGAGACTTTCTGTTCTTAAGTGTCGACACTTATAGACCAAGTGTCGACACATGCTGTGTAAGTGTCGACACAAGTCTACAAGGTGTCGACACAACTCCTTGTATGTCTCGACACTGATTCTTCTTCAAGTGTCGACACTGAAATTAAGTGTCGACACAAGTACTTGATCTTCTGTAACTTGTTGAATTCTTCTAAGTGTCGACACATCTCCTTTGTGTCGACACATCTTCATGTGTTGAAACTGTCAAGTGTCGACACTGCTTCTTGGTGTCGACACAAGTCTTCAATTTTGTTTCTTCAGCTGAGTGTCGACACATTCCCTTAGTGTCGACACTTGTACTTAGAATATTTTGTAAACTTTTCTGTTCTCTGCTAAGTGTCGACACAACTCCTTGTGTCGACACTTTCTTCAAGTGTAGAGTCTTCAACTAAGTGTCGACACATTGTGCTGGGTGTCGACACTTTCTTCAAGTGTTGACTCTTCTGGTTGTGTGTCGACACATTGTGCTGAGTGTCGACACATACTTCAAGTGTTGACTCCTTTGAGTGTGTGTCGACACATTGTGCTGAGTGTCGACACATTCTTCATATGTTGACTCTGCTGATTGAGTGTCGACACATTGTGTTGAGTGTCGACACTTGTCCTTAGTCTCTGCAGAATTTTGCTGAGTGTCGACACAACTCCAAGTGTCGACACTTTCTGTTGTAGACACAGCTCTTCTAGGTGTCGACACTTCTGCTAAGTGTCGACACAGCTTTTCTGCATACTTCTTCACTGAGTGTCGACACAGCTCCAAGTGTCGACACTTTCTGTCTGGTGTCGACTCTTCTTCTCAGGTGTCGACACAATTACTCCAAGTGTCGACACTGCTTGTCTGGGTGTCGACACAAGCTTTTTCAAGTGTCGACACTTTCCCTCTGGGTGTCGACACATGGACTTAGAAACTTTTAGCTTCAGTCCAGTGAATACCTAACCTGCACAAGTAACTCAAACAAACATCAAATACATTATGATGTATATCATTGAGTTAGGTGAGGCTTCTTCAAATCAGGTACATTTGACCAATGTACCCAACAATCTCCCCCTATTTGGAGAAGTCATAACCCTTAGTCAATGATATACACCACTCATAATTAAAAATTAGAAGATGATGTAAAGCAGGTATATGTCAACAGGGTAAACTTAAACATGTAATAAAGCACACATGTATACTCATTAAACATTGCAGAACAAACAAGAAATAGACACATGCTTCTGAACAATCATGAGATATATTTATCAAAAATTGTTCTAACATTGTTTTAATACATTTCCATTGTTTTACAACAATATTTCATATGTAAAAGATTACAACAATGTTTCTTAGTCTAATCTTAGTCTAATTCTGATCAGGTTCTTTTATAACTATTCCTTTCCCAGCTTGTACTTTGGCCTTTACAGCAGCAGCAGCAGCAGGCTCAGCATCAGCAGTCTTCTTTCCTTTGAGATCTTGCTTATCAGCCTTGATCTTTTGTCTCTCAAAGTAATGATAGGGCTTAGGAAAGTACTTGCTAGGCTCCACAGCTGTAGGAGGTAGCTTTCCTAACTTAGCCTTCCTTCTATGCTGGACAATGGCTTCCTGCCTAATCTCATGCTTCCTCCATTCTACTTCTGAAAACCATTTGTTCCTTTCATGAACATTATCCTTGGCTGCTTTCCAGGCTGTGAGAATGATGTTCCTAGAAGTAGGGCTCCACTGTTCAAAATCTGGCTTCTGCTCAGCTAGTTCCCTAAACTTCTTCTTTGACAGCCTTGTCTCTTCTTCTTTGTCCAAAGCCTCTTGCATAACTGCTGTTATAGGTTGAACAACCTTTTCCAGAACAACATTAGACTTTCCAGCAGTTGGACTATACATTGTGCTGACTTCTGCATGAACCATGTCAAAATCTGGAGGTGGATAGATCACCTGAGCTACTTCCTGTTGCTCACCTCCAAGATATGCACTTTGAATTCCTGATTCAGCAACATTATCATCATCACACAGGGGAGGATAGCCCAGTGTAGCTCTGATGGAGTTAGATATCCATTTGGCATGGTCAGAGCTAGCTTTGACTAACACCCTCTCCCCCTTTATGACTTCTTGTGCAACATGGTCTCTCACATCATCCTTTTGGAATCTGATCTGACTGTCCAAGTACCTGATGCCATCCTTAAAGTAAGGTCTAAGCTTGGTAAGTTGTTCAGAAATGACCTTCTGTGAATCCTTGATTGCAGTCTTGACAGCAGCAATTTCATCTTGAAAAGCTTTATCAAATTCAGCCTTTGCAGCAGCAGATGATGTTGAAGGTTCAGCAGTCTTATTCTTTAGTTCAGTAACTATAGCATTGTGAGAAGCTGTCAGATTGTCATTCATCCTTAGTTGATTTTCCAGCACATAGCCCTGCTTCAATGCTATATCATCTATTTTTTCCTTTATCTTCTCTTGATGTGTTGCCAGAAACACCACTGCATTTCCACCCTTGTGGAAGCATTCATTCATCTCCTTTTTATTAAGGTTCATTTCAAACCTTATTGACTTGATGTCCTGTGCCAGATCAAATTGTAGGGTCTTGTGCCCTTCATCAACATAAGTCTCTATAGCCTTCCTTTGCTCATCCAGCTTGATTTGCAGGGCTACCATTAAGGCACTGTAATCAGGAGATGGAGCTTGTGTGACTAAGGATTGTTGAGCAACAGTTTGTAGAGCCTTCTTGTAGCTCTGACTTCTTCTCTTGAATACAAAGAATTTCTTCTTTTTAGCTTGTTCAGTCTCATCTTCCTCAGACTCTGAAGTACTGGCTATATTCACCCTGTCCTTAGGGCTTGATGGTTGGTCAGCTTGCACATCAAGTGCTTTCTCACTTTCTTGCCTTATAGGCTCTTCCTGAACTTGCAGTGTCTCCCCCTCAGCAGCAACACCCTTCTCTTCAGGAGCAGCATGCTTGTCCATGTCAAAATCCTCTTGATCTAAATTAAGAAATAGATCTTCCATTGTGTATTCAGCTGGAGACTGTGCAGGAGAAGTACTGGGTTCATCAACTACTTTATCAGGAACAACCTCTTGTACTACTGATGTGTCTTGAGAACAACATCTGGTACTTGATTTGCTTGCTGAGTTTGCTGATGGACATCAGACAAATCAGAATCTATTACAGAAAAATCTAAAGTATTGAGGTCAGTAAGTACCTCTTGGATAATGATTGTGGCTTGCTCACTGTCCAGAGTAGAGGGTTCTTCTACTGCTGGAAGCTCCCCCTGGCTTGGATCCTTATCCTTGGGGCTAGCTGGAGGCAGCTCCCCCTGGATTTCAGCTGTCTCTTGAGGAGCAGGAGACTTCTCTGCAGCCACTTCCTCTTGACTATCAGGAGTGAAAACAACTTGTTCTTCACTACCTGAACTGCTGGAGGACTCCTGTGTCACAGGAGCTATCTTCCTCTTCTTCTTTGGGGGTGAATCTTTCTTAGAAACTTGCTTCTCTAGGGTAGGTATTTCCTTAGATAGTACTCTTTCCCACCTGGAAAATATCCTTTGATCCATCCTTCTCATGTGATTGATTTTAGTACCAGCAGCATTGCTCATTACCTCTGGTATTGTACCAGCCAGGTAGAGACTTAGTATTCTGCCCAGATTGGGCTTCTTCAGACTTTCTTTAATTTTCTCATACATAACCATTGACCAATCTGTTTTTAGGTTGAAGATAATTCTGGTCATAACACTGAACATGGAGGCTGACACCCTGTCATGCCCTCCAGTCTTGCTGAGTATAACTTTCCCCACAATTTCAGACAGGAATTTTCCTTGGTTATTCATTCCTTTCCTGTTGAATACAGATCCTATCTTCATCTTAGGATCTAGACCACACCAGGTAAGTGCTTCCCTGGTCTTAGATGTAGTCACTTCCTCTTCTGCTTGAATTTTAGGTAGCTGAAGTACCTTTCTCAGAGTTTTGGGTGAAATCTTGACCTTGGTTCCATGCACTCTTGATTTGATTCTGTAACCTGAGTCATCTACAGAAGCTCCAGTAAGGAATTCAAGAACTTCCTTCTTCCATATTTTGGTTGGTTCTGAAACCAAATACTCCAATCCAGAATCGGTGACTAGGGTTACCACCGATTTGATTTCTTGATCGCCATCGTCGAACGCGCCACGAACCAGTTCATAGCCTTCATTGACGTTCTCCTCGAGCTTGGGAGCCATTAGGGTTTGTAGAATTAGTCTTTAGGAAAGAGAAATGTCGACACAGTAGTTTGGTCTCGAAACTCTGAAAGCGTGTCGACAAACAAAGACAGAATCCTATTTATACCTTTCTGGTTTGAAGACGAACAGGCGGGATGGATTACTAAAGATGTGTCGACACTGGCAATAAGTGTCGACACTGACTTATAATGTCTCGACACTCATGTGTCGACACAAGTTTAGTCAACAGATTTTATGTGTCGACACTTGGTTATGTGTCGACACCACTCTACTCGACATGTAGTCGAGACGTTACTTAGAAAATTCTGAGTAAAACTTAAGTGTCGACACCTCATTGGATGTGTCGACACCAACTCGACATGTGTCGACACTAACATTCTGAAGTGTCGACACCAACTTCCTAGATGTGTCGACACCATTTTCCTGAAGTGTCGACACTTACTATTCTGTGTCGACATAGACTTGTCTATGTGTCGACACCTTTTTACTTAGCCAATTTTTAGTTCTGTAAACTTAGTCTAAGTTTATCATACCTAGTTCAATTTTGAACCTATTGAACTTAGCTTCTTCTAAGGGCTTAGTAAACATATCAGCTATCTGATTATCAGTTTTAACATATTCAAGTGCAATATCATTTCTTTCTACATGCTCCCTAAGAAAGTGATATTTAATCTCAATATGTTTTGTTCTACTATGAGATACAGGGTTGTTAGCTATTGAAATAGCACTTGTAGAATCACAGTAAAGTGGAGTTCTACTTACCTGAAATCCATAGTCAACTAGCTGATGTTGAATCCATAGAAGTTGAGCACAGCAACTTCCTGCAGCTACATATTCTGACTCAGCTGTGGAGATAGCCACACTAGTCTGCTTTTTGCTGCTCCATGAAATGAGTCTTCCACCTAGGAATTGACAGGATCCAGTAGTGCTCTTTCTATCTTCTTTGCATCCTGCAAAGTCTGCATCTGAATAGCCTGTTAGATCAAAATCTCCATTCCTAGGGTACCAGAGGCCTAGATAGGGAGTGCCCTTTAGATATCTCAAAATTCTCTTGACTGCAGTCAAGTGAGACTCTTTAGGGCAGGCTTGATACCTGGCACAAACACATGTAGCATACATAATGTCAGGCCTACTTGCAGTCAAGTATAGTAAGGAGCCAACTATCCCTCTATACAAGGTTTCATCTACAGGTTTCCCTGCATCATCCTTGCTAAGAGACATACTTGACCCCATAGGAGTCTTCATGGTACTGGATGAATCCATACCATATTTCCTTATGAGTTCTAGGGTGAACTTGGACTGACATATGGATAGACCACTTTCAGTCTGTTTAACTTGGAGACCCAAGAAAAACTTTAGCTCTCCCATACTACTCATCTCAAATTGACTTTGCATAAGCTTTGCAAACTTTTTGCAAAGGCTACTTTCAGTAGACCCAAATATAATGTCATCTACATATATTTGGACAAGTATGACTTTGCCTCTAGATTCCCTAAGGAATAGAGTCTTATCTATTTTCCCCCTTGTGAACTTGTTCTCAATGAGGAAACTAGATAGGGTTTCATACCAAGCTCTAGGAGCTTGCTTTAACCCATACAATGCTTTCCTAAGTCTATAGACATAATGTGGAAGAGTAGGATCAACAAAACCTGAAGGCTGCTCCACATATACTTCTTCCTTTAGATTACCATTTAGGAATGCTGACTTGACATCCATTTGGTATACCTTGAATCCTTGATAGGTTGCATAGGCCAAGAACATCCTTATGGCCTCCAGTCTGGCTACTGGGGCAAAGGTTTGATCAAAATCAATACCTTCTTCTTGCCTATATCCTTTTACAACCAGTCTTGCTTTATTCTTTATGATGACCCCTTGTTCATCTAACTTATTTTTGTAGATCCACTTAGTTCCTATAACATTGTGGTCTTTAGGTTTTGGAACCAGCTCCCAAACCTTGCACCTTTTGAACTGATTAAGTTCTTCTTGCATAGCTTCAGTCCACTGTGGATCTTGTATAGCTTCTTCAAATTTCTTTGGTTCTATTTGAGACAGAAAACTTGAATATACTACAGCATTCTGATTTCTGCTCCTTGTCTGAACACCTTGTCTTGGATCTCCAATAATCAGCTCTACTGGATGATCTCTTAGATGCCTGTTGGCTGGAGGCATCCTTACTTCTGGTTGTACTTCTACAGCATCTTCATCATGCTGAGTTCCTTGTACTTCTTCAGCTCCTGGTACATGTAGTTCTCCCCCTGGACATAAGCCATCTTCTTCTACTTGCTGTCTTGCAGCAGGTACATCTTCTATGGTTAGCTTGTCCATCTTCTTAGTAAGACCTGTGGGGCTGCACACACTACTAGACAACTCATTGTTAATAAGTTTGTCTCATCAAAAACTACATGCACAGACTCCTCTACAACTTGTGTAGTCAAGTTGTAGACTCTATAAGCCTTACTATTATTGATGTACCCAACAAACACTCCCTCTTGGGACTTGGCAGCAAACTTAGTTAAGTAAGACTTTCCATTGTTAAGTATGAAGCATTTGCAACCAAAAATCCTGAAATAGGATAGGTTTGGTTTCCTGCCTTTCACAACTTCATAGGGGGTCTTGTTTAACCTTTTAGTGATGGTAGCCCTATTTATCACATGGCATGCAGTGTTAACTGCTTCAGCCCAGAAATACTCAGGCAGTGATGTATCACTAAGTAGGGTTCTACCAGCCTCTATCAAGGTTCTATTCTTCCTCTCAGCAATGCCATTTTGCTGAGGTGTTCTAGGTGAAGAGAATTCTTGAAATATCCCAAAGTCTTCACATAGTTTTGTCATGCTTTCAGATTGAAACTCAGTACCATGGTCACTTCTAATTTTGACCACAGTACTATTTAGTTCATTCTGAATTTGCTTGACAAAACTGTAGAAGACACTAGGTGTTTCAGATTTCTGTCTTAAGAAGAACACCCAGGAAAACCTTGAGTAGTCATCAACAACTACAAAGGTATAGACCTTCCTACCTAAGCTGTGAACTGGCATTGGACCAAAGAGATCCATATGCAAGAGGTATAAGCACCTCACAGCATCTTTGTTCTCAATGCTTTAAAGGTGGATTTGGTCTGCTTGCCCTTTTGACAAGCTGAGCAAATGCCATCTTTAACACACTTAACTTGAGGACCATTCCTCACTAACTCTTTGCTAAAGAGTTTGCTAATAGTCTTGTAATTAAGATGGGCAAGCCTCTTGTGCCATTTGACACATTGAGAGACTGTCTCATCAGCTACAAGACAAACAGGAGAACCATTGTTCTCAATCATGATGTCTAGACAGTAGACATTCCTCTTTCTATATCCTGTCAAAATGATCTCTTGATCACTTGACCTCTTGATATGACAACCATTTTTAACAAATGAGATGTCATACCCTACATCACTTAACTGACTTATACTTATAAGGTTGTGTTTCAACCCTTTAACATAAGCCACTTGAGTAATGGTAACAAGGTTTGAAGAAATGTTACCAAACCCTTTGATGATTCCTTTTTCAGAACCACCAAAGGTCACTTTAGGACCATTTTTGATTGGAATGTAGTCCTTCAGTAGTCCCCTTGTTCCAGTCATATGTCTGGAACATCCACTATCCAAGTACCATGTTGGGGTATGGCCACTTGGATTCACCTGCAAAACAAATTAATGAACCTTAGAACCCAAAGTAAACTTGGGTCCTTGGTGATTGTTAGTTTGCAACATGACATAGCTACCTACTGGCTTTCCACCAGGTAGCTTGCTACTCCCATTGGCACTTGCATTGTGCCAACAGTCCAAGGCAAAGTGGCCAACTTTGCCACAGCACCAGCATTCAAACTTGTTGTACCTTTGCTTAGGTACAGACTTGGCTGTCTTGACTACAGCAGGCTTATTGAATGTTGGGGCTTTGCCCTTGGACTTGGACTGATCCTGAACAGTCCTAGCTGGTTTAATAAAACCCAATCCAGCCTTTCCTTTATGATGAACAAATTCATCAATCAAGGGTAGCACTGATTTAGGTTTTGAAAACCTAGCAACTAGCTCTCTTTCCTTCTGAAGATTGATCTCCAGTCTCTTAATTTGATCATTTTTATAGGTGATAGTTCCCATCTGAATCACAGTAATGTGTTTCAGTCTGGCTACCTCATTGAGCTTTTGATCAAATTTCTTCTCAAAATCTGTTGCAAGCTGCCTTGAGATCAGCAATCTCCTTTGCCTGACTTTTGGCTAGAGTCTTGCTTTTCTTATAGGCTTGCAACAGAACTTTATATTCATCTAAGAGCTGATGAATATCTCCCTCAGATTCAGAAACACTTCCATCACTTGATGAAGATGAATCTGACTCTGAAGTAGAACTGGAATCTGAACTTTGAGTTGGACTTTGTACCTAACTAGGTCCTGGCTGCTCCAGGATTTTGGTACTTTCAGTCAATGCCATCAGTCCTTGGCACTGACACTCTTCTTGTTCATAGATTGATTCCATGATCTGCATAAACTCTTCTTCTTCAGCAAATAGCCCTATGTAGGCTTCAGCATCTGTCTCAGTGTCTGAAGAAGAAATGTCTGAAAGAGTCTTCTCATTCTTTGCAACAAAGGACTTCTCCTTCTTTCCTTTGAAGTGAGTCTTCTTTTTGTCACTGGATTCTTTTCTTCTCTCAGGACAATCTGCAATAACATGACCCTGTCTATTGCAGCAGTAACACACTATCTTAGACCCAGTTGCCTTGCTGGTCTTTGTCTTTTCTTGTCCTTCTTTGAAGGCTTCTTCTCCTGATACTGGACTTCTTTCCCTTTGGAAAATGAAGGTCTGGACCTCCACTGTTTCTTCTTCAGGAATTTCTGAAAATGTCTGGTGAATGCAGCAAAGTCTTCATCACTTTCACTGCTTGTAGACTTTGTGCTAACAGACTCATCAGATTCTGATTCAACTACCTCTGGAGGAGGAGTTGATGACTTAGTCCTGCCCTTTCTAGGTACTTCTGACTTGAAGGCAACAGTCCTTTCCCTGTGCTCAGTCCTTGTTGACTTTTCATCCTCTTTTCTCACTGACAGCTGCATCTCATAAGACAACAACTTGCCAAACAGTGTGGGAGGAGGAATTTCTCCCAACTTTGCCATTTCTCTGATGGCACAGATCTTGGTGTCCCAATCTTTGGTTAGGGACCTTAAGAACTTATCATTCAATTCATAGTTAGTGAACTCTCTTCCATAGGACATGAGTTCATTAACAATTCTATAGAACTTCTTGTAGCATTCAGTGATGCTATCTCCTCTTCCTTGCCTAAAGCTCTCATACTCTTGATTAAGCAAGGACTTCTTATCTTGCCTAACTTCTTCAGAACCTTCCATATAGACAATGAGGGTATCCCACATTTCTTTTGCTGTTTTACAATGAATTAAGTTCTGAAAAGTTGCATCATCAATGGCACTTACTATTATGTTTTGTGCCCTCTTGTCCATAGTGGCTAGGACAATTTCATCCTTGGTCATCTCAGAGAAATCCTTTGGAGTCCTCTGATTTGCATCCAATACTGAGACCTTCATGGGCACATATGGCCCCTCTTTGACTGTGATGTAGATTCTAGGGTCAGAGGCCTCCATAAATAGCCTAACCCTTTCTTTCTAGATCCCAAAGATCTCTTTTCTGCATATGGGCAGTTTCATTGAACCCAATTCCTTGTGATTCTCTGAAGAACCCATGTTCTTGATTTTCTTGAAACCTGTGTTCTGACTTACACTGAATCTGCCAAACTAGATCTCCTCAGACAGTTAGTCCTTTTTGAGTAACCTGGCTTTGATACCACTTGAAAGATATGGTACCTAAACACCTAGAGGGGGGGTGAATAGGTGACCTAAACCTTTTTAAAACTTTGTTGGCAGCAAAACAGTTATCACACAGATTTCTACAGCTAACAGCAATAACAAAATATAAACTGCTAATCCACAGCACAGCACAGCACAGCAGACACACAAATTTATAGTGGTTCCCCAATCTTTGGGTACATCCACTTTCCCCCTTCGCCTATCTAGCAGTGAACTAGATTCGGCCAAACTTCTCCACTATCTCAGAACCCAAATAGGTTCCTACACCTCAGGCCCAAAGCCTTACACTCAGCCACCAAGGCCTACACTCAGCCACCCAGGCCTACACTCAGCCAATCAAGGCCTACACTCAGCCAATTAAGGCCTACACTCAGAGTTCTTCTACTCCTACACTCAGGCAACCAAGCCCTACCCTCAGCCTTTATAATATAGGCTTACAATTCACTCAGATCCAATGGATCCTACAAGTTAAAATTGAATTACAATAACTAACTCTACAACTCAGAAAATAAGAGAGGAGTTGAGAGTTTCTTGAAGAGTTCTTGGAAGAACTCAGCTAGATCCAAACTGACTTAGCTTCCTTCAAAGCTTCTTGAGTAGAACTGAATTAGTCTGAATCCTCTGCAGTTGATCCTTGACCTCTGCTTCTTGAGATCCAGATGATTCTGAATCCTTCTTCTCAGCCTTAGTTCCAAAGACTGAATTCTTGATTGGAGCTCTCTCTCTCCAACTTCTTAGATCTGCTGTTGAACAGCAAGATCTTCTTGTGTTGATACCCTGTGTACCACTTTTCTGATTACTTGAATAATCTGATCAATTACTTCAAATAGCTTCAACAACTTGTCACACACTTTATCAACAACAACCACTCTTCTGTAAACAGTCTGTGCCTATTTATAGGCCTTCTTCATGGTAACCGGCTGGTCCGGTTCATAACTGACTTCTGACATCTCTAACAAGTGCTGTAAACCGGCTGGAACGGCAGCTGTCATGTCATCCAGTCAATTCTTGAAATTCTCTAACTGTCAGATAGTGTCGAGACTTTCTGTTCTTAAGTGTCGACACTTATAGACCAAGTGTCGACACATGCTGTGTAAGTGTCGACACAAGTCTACAAGGTGTCGACACAACTCCTTGTATGTCTCGACACTGATTCTCCTTCAAGTGTCGACACTGAAATTAAGTGTCGACACAAGTACTTGATCTTCTGTAACTTGTTGAATTTTTCTAAGTGTCGACACATCTCCTTTGTGTCGACACATCTTCATGTGTTGAAACTGTCAAGTGTCGACACTGCTTCTTGGTGTCGACACAAGTCTTCAATTTTGTTTCTTCAGCTGAGTGTCGACACATTCCCTTAGTGTCGACACTTGTACTTAGAATATTTTGTAAACTTTTCTGTTCTCTGCTAAGTGTCGACACAGCTCCTTGTGTCGACACTTTCTTCAAGTGTAGAGTCTTCAACTAAGTGTCGACACATTGTGCTGGGTGTCGACACTTTCTTCAAGTGTTGACTCTTCTGGTTGTGTGTCAACACATTGTGCTGAGTGTCGACACATACTTCAAGTGTTGACTCCTTTGATTGTGTGTCGACACATTGTGCTGAGTGTCGACACATTCTTCATATGTTGACTCTGCTGATTGAGTGTCGACACATTGTGTTGAGTGTCGACACTTGTCCTTAGTCTCTGTAGAATTTTGCTGAGTGTCGACACAACTCCAAGTGTCGACACTTTCTGTTGTAGACACAGCTCTTCTAGGTGTCGACACTTCTGCTAAGTGTCGACACAGCTTTTCTGCATACTTCTTCACTGAGTGTCGACACAGCTCCAAGTGTCGACACTTTCTGTCTGGTGTCGACTCTTCTTCTCAGGTGTCGACACAATTACTCCAAGTGTCGACACTGCTTGTCTGGGTGTCGACACAAGCTTTTTCAAGTGTCGACACTTTCCCTCTGGGTGTCGACACATGGACTTAGAAACTTTTAGCTTCAGTCCAGTGAATACCTAACCTGCACAAGTAACTCAAACAAACATCAAATACATTATGATGTATATCATTGAGTTAGGTGAGGCTTCTTCAAATCAGGTACATTTGACCAATGTACCCAACACTAATGGTGTACGACACTTCCTACCATACAAAGCTTCAAAATGTGTCATATTTATGCTAGCTTGATAGCTATTATTATAGGCGAACTCTACCATATATAGATGGTCTTCTCACCTCTTCCCGAAATCCAAGGCACACATTCGGAGGATGTCCTCCATTGTTCTGTTGGTCCTCTCAGTCTGGCCATCTGTTTGTGGATGCAAGGTCGTACTGAACGTTAATTTTGTACCCAACAATTGATGGATTAGCCTCCAATCATTAGAAGTGAAGCGCCCGTCTCGATCACTTACAATGCTGCGGGGCACACCGTGCAACCGTACTATTTGCTCGACGTAAAGCTTAGCCAAGATTTCCACTAGATCTTCTCTCTTATTCGAAATGAGGTGAGCTACTTTAGTCAACCGGTCCACGATAACTCAAATAGAATCGTTCCCATATTGAGATCTCGACAAACCGTGCACAAAATCTATCGAAATGTCAAAAATTTCCATTCCGGAATAGATAGCGACTTAAGGAAACCTCCAGGCTTCTAACATTATACTTTCATTAAGGCACAGGTCTGACATTTAGCCACGTAATGTGTTATGTCTTTCTTCATACCCGACCACCAGAACAGTTTTTTAATGTCTGTGTACATCTTTGTGATCCATGGGTGAATTGAATACTTCGTTAAGTGAGCCTCATGCATCATTTCTTCTCTTAGCTTACCCATATTCGGGACGCACAAACGACTATCTTTACGTAAAAGGCCGTCACCCCAGGAGAATTGGACATTTCTCATCCACTGCATAGCATTGTAGACTTTCATCAAGTTCTGTTGCCGGCCAAAACCTGTCCACAAGGTCATACCATACCTTCGTCCAGTTTAGGCACGCATTTATAGTGGAATTCTTGTCAACACAAGAAATCAATAAAGCTTCCAACTCCTGGATCAGACGCCCATCATGCATCTACAACCAATTTGCCCTTGCCGGAGTCCTACGACTCAAGGCATTTGCGACAATATTTCCCTTCCCGGAAGTGTAATGAATAATAAAGGTATAGTCTCCGAGGAACTCCATCCACCTTCATTATCGCATATTGAGATCCCTCTGATCCAATAGATACTTCAGGCTCTTATGGTCCGTGAATATATCCACTTTCACGCCATATAAATAGTGATGTCACAGTTTAAGTGCAAAAATCACCGCCGATAACTCTAAGTCGTGGACGGGATAGTTTCGCTCATGCACTTTCAACTGTTGTGAGCCATAAGCTATCACTTTTCCAAATTAAAGAAGAACGCAGCCTAAGCCTCTCCCTGATGCATCACTATAAATCTCATAGCCGTCTGTACCACATAACGACATCAAAATAGGCGTCGTGGTCAAACGACTCTTCAACTCTTCAAAACCTCGCTCGCACTCCGACGTCCAAACGAACTTCTGATCTTTTTGCGTTAGTGTGGTGTGGGGTAAAGCTATCCGGGAAAAGTTCTCTACAAAGTGCCTGTAGTAGCCATAAGTCCAAGGAAACTCCTGGCTTCAGCTACGGTAGATAGAACTGGCCACTCCAGTATTGCAATTACCTTCACCGGATCCACTGCTATGCCTTCTCCACTAACCACATGGCCAAGAAAAGCCACCGACGACAGCCAAAACTCACACTTGGAGAACTTGGCGTAGAGTTTGTTTCTTTTCAGGGTGTGCAACAACGTCCATAAATGGTTCACATGGTCTTCTTCAAATTGAGAGTACACCAAGATGTCATCAATGAAGATGATCACAAACAAATCCAAGTACTCTCTAAATGTGTGGTGCATTAAGTCCATGAACACCGATGGCGCATTACATAGCCCAAATGGCATCACAGTGAACTCTTAATGACCGTAGCGTGTTCCAAATGCTGTCTTGGGAATGTCACATTCCCGAATCTGCAACTGGTAGTAGCCAAACTTCAAATCGAGCTTTGAGTATACCATTGACCCAGCCAGCTGATCAAACAAGTCATCAAACTGTGGAATCAGATACTTGTTCTTCACTGTTAGCTTGTTCAATTCACGAAAGTCGATACACAACCACAGAACACCATCCTTATTTTTCACAAAGAGAACAGGTGTGCTCCAATGTGACATACTTGGGCGTATATATCCCCGTTCCAATAATTCATGTAGTTGAAATTTTAGTTCCGCCTTTTCCTTTGGCGCTACACGGTACGGTGAAGGGGCTACAGGTTTCGCACCTGGCACCAGCTCAATAGCAAAGTCAATCTCCCGCTGGGGAGGTAACCCAGGAAGGTCTTTAGGAAACACATCAGCATACTCTAATACAATCAGAACATCACTTACACTGGCCTTTATCTCAACGTCATGTATAAGCATGAAGAATAACTCTGCGCCCTTCTGAACAGCATTGACGACTTAGAGAGCAGACATCAGGATCATGCTCTCTCCTGGCATACCAGCAAATTTAGTCTCAAGCTCAGTATTCTGACCTAGTGTGACTTCGCTTGAGTTGCAATCAATACAGGTACGCTGCTCGGAAAGCCAGTTCATACCAAAGATCACATCGAACTCAGATATTGGCAGCAAGGATGCATCCAACCCAAAATCCTGACTTCCTATATATACCTCAATATAGCAAGCCCTAACCGCACACAATACGGATCTGTTAGGCAACAACACCTTCACACTATCTGCCATCATATGACTAGGCACTCTGATTCGAGACACGAAGTCCTCAGATAGAAATGAATGTGAAGCATCCGTATCAAATATTGTTCTCACCGGATAGTCCCGAATCAGGACAAAGCCTAAGACAAACACATCATACAGAAGCTACACGCAAGGTATGAAGTATAAAAAGCAATAAACCAATATCTTAACTCGAACCTGTGAGACGCCACTTTGCTTTTTGGCCTCCTGCTGGCCAAGGTTATATACTCGGGGTTGCACCTGGGATGCAGAGGACTCCACCACCGCCTTTCCCATATCAGCATATGACGCTCCTATCTTCTTTTAACCTTTGGAGGACAACCCGACAGTCACAGGCTATATGACCCACCTTTCCACATGTTAACAGGAACGAGGGTCTTGCCTAGAAGTTGCTCCAGACGCAACTGTAGAAGGAGCTTGCCCAGAAGACTTTGACATCTTACCCCATTTCTCGGGTGCGGCACTTTGAACTCGAACTTTGTCATAGTCAAGTCCCTTTTGCCCTATCCCCGCTACATATATTTCTCCAACACACAATCCATATCCACCAACGATTAAAACCCTTGGTTCACCGAACTCGAGAGCAGGAATCTCAACTCATCTCGCAGCCCTTCATAGAACCGATTTGTTTTACGCTTTTCTTCAGCAAAGATAGACCCCACATAGCGTCCCAATCGTGTAAACTCATGTAAGTAGGTATCAACACTACTTTCTCCCTGAGTTAGATGCTGGAACTCATTTTCCATGGCTATGTCCTGTGCCGATGGCAAGTACTTTGCCAAGAATAGTCTCAAAAACTCCTCTATCGAGATTTCCGTTAGTTGTCTGTCAGCTAAGTGGTGAAACTCTATTTCTTGCCACCATAGTCGAGCCTCTCCTTCCAATAGGAAAGTGGCCAAGGTGACTTTTTGATACTCCTCAGTTCTTATAGATGTCAAAATCCTCTTAACACGCGCAAGCCAATCCTCTGCCTGCGTTGGGGATCCAGCCCCCGCGAACTTAGGAGGATTGAAGCTCATAAATTGCTTTAGTTGCCATTCCGCTGCTCGTACATCTATCACAGCCTCCATAGGTTCTGGCCTCACACCAACCTGTACGGGTACCACTGCAGGTTGTGTCTTTATCATTGTAAATAATACCTTGACAACTAAGTGTAATGTCTCTACAGACGGGGGAGATGTAGGCACCTCAACTGGTGCCATACTCTTATCAGAACACTGGGGATGAGACTGCCTCGCACCACTTTGAGTAACCTATACGTGTAAAAGACACAGTTTAGCGACTTTGCAAAAGCAACAACAACGTTATAGGAATGCGCAAGTTCCTCAAATAGGTGTATTTGCATTCCTTAGTGGACATTCTTGAGTTCATTTATGTTATAACGGGTCGTACTTGCACGTGCTCGCCACCACACAAAATAATTCAACCACGAATTCACAGGAGGAAGACGAAGACAAGCTGATAAAAAATGTAACACCTCCATCCGTAACATGAAATATAATAGAGGGTCCGGCCGGGGCCCATACCATAGTTCACAAACAGGCAATGAGGTTATAGGTTAATACCAAAGACTACTTGTATCCTAACTCAGAGCACTCTAGAGGAAGCTTTAAGGTTACTTGAACTCAAACTCATTTTAATTTCCACAATATATAAACCACCATGTATATATAAAAGCATATGAATGTCACAAATACACAAAGGTTATGGCCTTAATGCCTTCTAGTTACATTTTACTAGTGTGGATTACAAACATCGACACTCAGGCTGGCCACACATGAAAACAGTAAAATTCTTCATTCGGCTTTTAAGGGCCAGCATAGCAGCAACAAAGGCTTCAACCTGATATTTCCCGCTCAACTCGCCAGCACCTGCATAAGGACAACCCACCGCAAAGGTGGCAAATAAGGAAACGGTCAGCATTCAGCTGACCAATTTATAACGATCCTACCCCTTTCCTGGGGCAGAGATATTCCTTCCCTGCAGGCATAGTATTTTCACAAACTGATATATCATAAAACGTGCACTCATGCACACTTCAATATATCACAAACATCGGTCGCACGGCCCAACACTCTGTGCACTCAGGGCACATTATTGGTGTATTGGAAAACCAGGGTCCCACCACCGTTCAAAGGTCTCAGACCCAACGGTAAACAATGAGCATTCATGCTCCACGGCCCACAGGCGGAGACTTTAGTCTTGATGGTGTACAACTCAAGACTCTCATTATGTGTTCCTAACGAACGCCAATAAATTAGGCACTCAAGTTAGACAACCATAACGCGGATATAGTTCAGCCCTTGCCCGTTGCTCAAATTTCCAGTTCAATGTCTAGACTAACAAGCGTCGGCTTCCCCTTGTTTGTTCGGCTCACTGGCCTTTAAGAGCTCATAGCTTACAATAGCCATATTGTCCTCTAAGGATTGGCTTCATAATCAAAATGGGAGTCAATGCCATCGTTCGTCACGATCGCTTGGCCGGTCCAACATAAGCTCTCTTTCTGCGCCCAAACTCAACCCAAAACCTGTAACATCCTGCAGTGTCAGAAATAATGGTCTTTCCGTAGCATATAGCAAATGAATTTCAAGGGTATTTTTCTGGAACTCCACCCCAGTACTTCCTATTACTGCACTTCACAGGCACAACCAACTGACTCCGTAAAATAGTCGTTTATACTTAGAGTCTTCTCCGATTCGCAAAATAAAGCATCACCAATCCAGACCAACCTGTCTGGATGGGCTTCACACAGCATGTCTATTTCGTACGACACATTTCCGGATCTATATGCAAGACTTACTGGGGATTACAGGAATTAACCCAAAGGAACTCCCTCGATTCTCCACCTGTTGGTGGGGGATTCCACACACATGCCAAAATAATGACTTCACATGTCCAAGAAGGAAGATCGTTACCCTTGAAGTTCTCTTCGGAGCCATGGCAAAGCTTTTCTACATGGATGGAAAGTAGCACACGACTCTCCTCTTTGCGGATCTAGGCTCAAATCTTGATTCTAGCCACAAGATCTTCTCCAGCAACTTCACAAGGGTCGGTCCAACACTCCTGAATTCCTTCTTCCAAGAACACACAAAGGAGATGAAAGGAAGAGAGAGAGTGGATAAAGAAATAATGAATTCCTCAATCTATATCCCTCTGCAAGTGTAGCCTCAACTTTAACCCCAACCACATGATATTATCTCATCCTAAAGCAACAACCATGATTTGAGTTGAAAATTCAACCCACCGCTTTGACCAGACAGTCGACGCCTCTAGTACTTTCGAAATGAAGTTGTCGAAAGCATACCTGACAGCACTATGTTCGTCGAAACCACATTAGTCGAACGTTGTCTGACGTTCGTCGACCCCCGGGTCGACGTTCGTCGACCCCCGGTTCGACGTTCGTCGACCCCCGGTTCGACGTTCGTCGACCCCCGGTTCGACGTTCGTCGACCCCCGGTTCGACGTTCGTCGACGCCCGGTTCGACGTTCGTCGACCCCCGGTTCGACGTTCGTCGACCCCCGGTTCGACGTTCGTCGACCCCCGGTTCGACGTTCTCGCTTTCCAGCTCCTTTTTGGGGTGTTACACTTTCTCTCTCCACTTTATTTCTTCAAATTAAACTATGGTGGCCGACCTTCCCTCTTCCTTCTTCATTTTCTCTCCCTCCATTTTAATTTATAACATTTAGCCACACTCTCTCGTCCACCTTCTCATATCCCCAATTAATTCCTCCACATGCATGAAATATTTCATCATTTAATTCATGTGGCCGACACTTCCTATTCCCCTTCTATTCATTACACCTGGCCACCCTTCATCTCCTCTCCCCTCTCATCCACTTCCACTCTTTAATTCCCTCTTTATGTGTCCCCCTTTGGTCTCTTCATTCTCTCTTCTAGATTCTTACATGATGGCTATAAAAGGAGCAATGATTCAAGGCTTTGGAGGTTAGAAGGAAGAAAACAAGTTCAAGTTTTAAAGAGAGAGATAGAGAGTTCTATTTTCTTGTATAAGTGATACATGTTGAGCTTTTTATTTTAGAAGTTATTCCATGAATGTTTTTTTCTCTAAAATTTTAGTTTGTCTTATTTTAATTTTGTACTCTTTTTTATATAAATGAAAATGAATCTTTCAACTCCTCTTATTTTTGTTTCTTTTATTATTATGAGTAAATAATCTCTTTCTTATTACTTGATTGATTATTATTGAAATGAAGATTAAGGTTTCATTTGGTTTGGCGTTTTGTTCAGGGGGCGGGAGGAGGGCTTTTGGAACCGAAGGGGAGAGGCCGTGTTTGGAATCCCTCAATTTCCCTCTATTTCCCATGGTACGGCGGGTGCAAACGGAGCAAACGCCGTCGCCGGCCATTTAGTTACCCGTTGTGTGGCGGCGTTTGCCCCAAACGGAAAGCTCCAAACGTTGGCCAAACGAAGCCTAAATCATAATCTATCATCTCTAATTTTTTGAAGTTTTAGCTTCAGTTTATTTCCAATTTATTTTTGGTGGTGAGTTTATATTGTATTATATAAATTTCGTTATCTGAGTGGCATCTTAGTGGCCGAGAGGCTCATGGATACAATAGATCGCTCGAAAATAATAAGATATGGATATTTTCTTTGAGAATTGAAAATATCAAGTCTTTTGGTTTGCATATTAATTTTATTGTGATTTTAATTTATTTTAAATTTTAAGAGATTATATTTGAAGTACTATTAAAATTAGACGGTAGTCGACTCTAGCGAGATTCTATCGTATTTTTTAATCCTTCAATCAAAACGTAATTTTTAAAAATTAGATCACATCTTTTATAATCGGATTCTCAAGAACACTCAATCAAGTGCTAAGGCTTTTTAATCTTAAATTTTTATCTTACTACTTTTCAATCTGCAACCTCTAAGTTTTATAAAAATAAAACCAAATTTTCGTCAAATAAATTAGTAGAAATTTTCCGTGAGTAAGATTACTCGACAGGCTCCGGACAAATATGACATATTTTCTATACTATATTTCGATAGGTATTCTTGGCTAAATCAGGATATTAGTTGCGAGAAATATTTTTAACTCGTAAAATCTTCATCAAATTTTTGGCGCCGTTGTGAGGATTTTTTTTTGTCGATATTTTGAAAGCACAAAATTATTATATTTATCATTTATCTCTAAAAAAGTTTCTTTAAGATATTAACTTAAATTCTTGGAAAGAGAAATTCGGGATATCAGCTCATCTTTTTTTCTAGTACCAGTGCGAGCTCTTCACTGGGTAGACCTTGGGAAGTCTGAAATTGATTAATTTACCAAAACAATTATTAGTAATATACTTTTTGTTTTTCTCTTTTTTAAATCTTAATCTTTTTGTTTCTTTTAGTTTCGGTTTTTCATGGAGCAATTTCCTCTATTTTTTTAATTTTCTTACAAGTTTTGTGGCGGCTTTGATCATTTTTCTACGTATTGTTGATTTGGATACTCTTCATTTTCCACCGATTTTTTTCATTTTCAAGCAGATCATGTTGGCCACATCGATCCTTGCTCAAATATTTGTAATGCGCGGTGGAAGGATGGCCTCACATGTGGGAGTCACATTAATCAGCCTTCCTCTCCTTTTCAACAATCAGCCGATCTTTTGTCATACGATCTCTATTTTTCTCTTCCCACTTGTTATGATCTCAATGAGGATTTGTGTTCGCAATTTGCGCGGGTGGACCGTATTATCTTTGATCTTCCGATCGAGGATGATGTTGTCTTGGATTCTCAGAGTGCGGACACAATAGTTGTTGATTCTCCCTTGAAAGAGATTTTTATTCTTAATGCACCTTTAGAGGAAATTGTTCTTTGTGAACAGTCGGCGCCTACTCTCATTCCTTTTTTTCTTCTTTCTTCTTCTTCTCTTGTTTCTTTTTCTTTTTCTTTTGAAAAATCTTTTTCATTAGATAGTTTTTTTAAAATTTTTCTTTTCCTTTTCCTTCCATCACATCCTCTTTTTTTTTCCTTCTTTTATTTCTTTTTCCAAAAAAATTAAAATATTCAAAATATATATTGACAACTTCTACTTACGCTTTCTCCTAAGTGTAGATTAAAGGAGTTGCCGACTCTTTTTAATTATTATTTTCCGTTTAGCTAACTCAAGGGTCGAGCTCAAACGGCGTTAAACAAAGAGTACTCCTATGAGGTGTAACATTCCCCACACTTCGAGGCCCCCTAAAGTTAGGGTTAGGGCTTGAATGGTGCATGAAGGCTCTAGTGTGACCATAACTCAGCTTGAACTTAGGGAAACTGATATGTGCACCCCTAATGTGCACAAGTCAACCCCAAGGTCAACCATGGTCAAATTAACTCTAAAGGCTAAATGAGAGCCCAAACCAATTCAAGTGGGCTAAGGCCTTGCCCAAGGACCATCCTAAGTCCCACTAAATTTTCAAATTTATTTAATCTAATTTATTATTTTCATTACGTGATTTAATAGAGGTAATTAGGAGGGATGCTTCATTTGGAGGTGAAATAATTGAGGGAGGCCAAGTGGCACTCTCTTCTTTTTCTCCAACCCCTCCTTTCATCTTCCCTAATGAAGAGGAGGTTTTCAATAGTTATAGGTTGGCCACCATTCAGGAGGGCCTTTTATGGCCATGAACATAACACCAAAAACTTGGATCTCCTAAATAGAGGTCCACATGAGATAAATGAAAGTATAAGAAATAGGGCTTATGCCTAGTACATAGCCATCATAAATATCTCTCTCTCTTAACTGATAATGTGGAAGCTAAACCATATGACCATCAACCTGACGACGGGTAGTAGTAGAGGTAGTGCGCGGCTTCGGCTCCTCAGATCCTGGTGTCTCTATCTCTGGTTGTGCCTGGTCAAACTGCGGCACGTCTCCACGCGCCCCTAAAATAATGTGGTCAAACGACTGTCAATCGAACTAGACTCAACTGCTTCGTCCCTGCCTCACCCCCGCAACTTCTAAGCACCGCGTGGGAGGAAGAAAGCAGAGGACCAATAGTAGCAGAATGTACAAGCAGGTGACAATGATATATATTTGTAATTCTCTAGTATTTCTATATCAATATAAGCAGTAGTGAAGAGCAACAGCTAATGCAGTATAAAAGTACAGTAAGAGGAGCTAAGTAAAACTAGTAAAGTAAAGCAACTGCATTACTATCACAGAAGTGTACCCTAACTTATATGAATGCTCATACAAACATATAAGTTAAGATTTCCAAAATTATAACTCATCATATAAAAAATCTCATACTAATTTATATGATGAGGATCTGCAAGTGTGTATGTTATTCCATGCTATGCAATGCAATGTTTATTATGTAACTCACACACACGACTCTGTGCACAGACCTTTCAAGCATCCCCACTTTTTAGAGGTGGCCAACCTCTCAGGTACCAACTGTCATGGCTCACGGTGGTAATGGAGCGGGTGTCTCCACTCTTAGGCGGGCAGGCACACTATCAGGCCTAGACCTCTCATACGCCTCAATGCTAAGAACATAACAGTGGAGCCCTGTGTACTCTTGATGGCAACTGTCAGTCTTCTGTGTTCGGGTGTGCTCTTAGGGTACAAAGTCCTCTAGACCTCAGTATAAGCATCATACCGGTCTCTCCAAAGGTCTACACTCAGCACTAGAGTTATCGTACTTTCGTCGGTGTGCCAACTGGACCATTACCGTGTGACCCACCACATAAGCACAAACTAGGTGTAACAAAATGCTCCCGAGCCTCCAGCTCGCAGGACCAACCTGTCCTAATATCGACCAACAACCAAAACCTCTAGCTCGTAGGACTAACAAGTCCTATATCACTCTAACCCACACATATGTGAGATTGCTATAACATTCCTTAATCCTATCAGACTAATCTTGTCTAACTTGGGATTACTTAGCGATTTATGGTTAACCCTGGACTTTCCGAGGTCTACCATGTGAGAGGCTCGCAGCGGTATTGGGAACTATGATGGGCTGAATCCCATCGCTCCCTTTCTCATGGCACTTAGGAATGTTATTGTACCCTTAACCAAATCCACTCTCAGGGTTACTAAGTGTGTGATCTCTCCAAAGCATCAACTGCTGAATTACTAATTTTTCAAAATTGTTAAATACAGACCATATGAACTTGTATGTGTGTAGGAATAGGAATCATCCAAATACTTGACCTAAGGACCTAAGATTATTTCTTGAGACCTATCATGATATCTTAGACTTAATTCCAAAGATTTATAATTTTCCTAAAAAAATCAGCAACTATTATAATTTTCCCAAATTATTGTTACATGTGATTTTGAACATGAAGTGTCACTTTATGTTATCAAACTGGCAAGATAAAATTATCCTAACATCACATTGAGCAATAATGAGTTTGAACCAAATTCACATCATTTCAATAATATTTAATATTTATTTTCTAATTACAAAAATCTGGTTCACTAGGTCATGTTACCCATGAAGTACCATAAATATTCATCAAATAATTTCATAAAAATTATTGGAGGTCAAAAATGATAAATAATTACTGATTCCAATAAATGCATAATTTTATAAGTAAAGTTTAGCACAATTATCTCAATAATATAGAAGGAGAATAAATGGTAATTATAACTGCAACCCTAAGATTCTGACTTTCAAAAATTCCAATTAATTTATCCAGTATTTATCATACTAAATAATTGCTATTGGCAAGGTTTCATAATTTTTACAACTATTTTAGTCACCCTATTTTCACTAATACACTTGTATAACAAAAATACTAATTAATTAATTTGCTAAACAAATCAACACCAAATATTCTAAAACTTCATGAGGAGGTGTACTTTCACTAAATAATTTCATGTATAGAAGTTCACTGGATTTGACCAAGCCAATCTTATTAAATTCACAAGATACACATTGTTGGCTAAATGCACACAACTTCACATACAACATGACAAATTGCAAGTGAGATTCACCATCCTAAATGGGTCCAAAGGATCTGAAGTTTTTATCAGGGCCTTATACTTCCCTAATGAACCTCTCACCAAACTTTGGGATTAAAATAATTATTATTCAAAATATTTCATTTACATGAAAAATCAGATTTTTCCTAAAATCATACAAAATGTTGTCCAAAACTTTCCATTTTTGGACTGTAGGTTTATCTATGGTATATTCTTACATTCACCAAATTTCAAGTCAATCCCCTTAGTCAATTAAAAGTTATTAAGTAAATAGTGACTATCCTACCCTAAGGACCAGTCCCAATAGAATTGCCTACATGTAGCTACAGTGCTTCAAATGCCCTGATTTCAATTTCTAAATAAATTAGACTCGCAGGACTACCTTTTTCATGTTGGGCACTTTTCATGTTTCATCACCTAAGAGCCTCATTTTTCTGATTCAAAAGGGTCTATTTTAAAAGGTCAAATAATACTATTATAATAATTATAACATTTTAATCAGATCCAACGGCCACAGGATCGTCTTCAACCTACAGCCTATGGATGTGATCAGCCCGACCTAGAGCATATTTTAGAGCCATTTTCTGGTGATCCAAGCGCCTCCCTGGCCGGCCACCACCCCCGCCACCTCCATTGAGGTCAGGGCAATTACTGGGCGGCAGCTCGGCCGATGGAGAGGAGGTTTCCGGCGAACCCAAGAGCAGCATTTTCAAGCTTTTTCCATGCAAATTAAAAATGGAATTTGGTTCGATTGAGCTCGAACTCATTACCTATTAATCTAAGATGCTAGCACAAGTGGAGAGGAGGAGAAGCATGCCTGATTTCGGGCTTGGATGTGGTTACTCCGGCGGGTGGCCATGGATTTTGGCATTTTCCAGCGAACATCTCCCGATCTTGATTCTCCACCATTTGCAGCGATCCAAGAGTCGATTTCAACTGCTTGAGGCCTTCTGAAGGTGATGAAAGGATCTAATTGAGCCTTGGGGGCCTCTATATAGGAGATCCAAGTTTTGGGTGTTATGTTCATGGCCATTAAAGGCCCTCCTTAATGGTTAACAACCTATAACTATTGGAAACCTCCTCCTCTTCATTAGGGAAGATGAAAGGAGGGGTTGGAGAAGAAGAAGAGAGTGTCACTTGGCCTCCCTCAATTATTTACCCTCTAAATGAAACATTCCTCCTAATTACGCTCATTAAATCACCTAATTAAAATAATAAATTAGAGTAAAAAATCTAAAAATTTAGTGGGCCTTAGGATGGGCCTTGGGTAAGGCCTTATCCCACTTGAATTAGCTTGGGCTCTCATTTAGCCTTTACGGTTAATTTGACCATGGTTGACCTTGGGATTGACTTGTGCACATTGAGGGTGCACATAGCAGTTTCCCTAAATTCAAGCTGAGCTAGGGTCACACTAGGGCCTCCATGCACCACTTAAGCCCTAACCCTAACTTTAGGGGCATCGAAGTGTGGGGGATGTTACAAATTCCAATAAATAAAACAAAAAATTTCGTCCTCGAAATTCAAGCTTGGGTCTACGGTTTTCACAAGTGAAGAAAAGATCAACTTTTAGGAGGTTTAGTTTGTACCTGAGGTGAAGAGCTCTGGGTGTTTCTTATGTATGAGGTCCAAGGGCTCCCAAGTGTCCTCTTCCTACCCATAATTTGACCACAGCAGCTTGACCAAAGGAACACTCTTCTTCCGTAAAACTCAGAGAGTTGTATCATCGATCCGAATTGGCTCCAATCGAACTGACTGGTTAGATACTACCGGGACTGAGGTAGAAGTAATATGTTGCTCCGGCATGAGTAATGCTATTCGAAGTGAGGAGACATTAAAGACGTCATGCACATTCACCAACTCTGGCGGTAGCTCCAGCCTGTATGCTAAGGGGTCGGCCTACTCTAGTATCGTATAAGGCCCCATATACCTAGGGTCGAGCTTCTTATGCCTACGCACCCACGAAACACCATGCATCGGATGTATCTTCAAAAACACCTTGTCCCCCACATAGAACTCTACCTTACGGTGCCTCGTATCATAATACTTTGTCTGCCAACTCTGTACCTCTAGTATCCTGTCTCTAATTAGCCGAATGAGCATGTTCGTGTCCTCGATGTAATCTGACGCAAGTGCCTTCGGGTCCTCATCCTGAACCCAAGATAGTGGTGTCCGACACTTCCTCCCATACAATGCCTCATATGGAGTCATGTCAATACTGGTCTGATAGCTATTGTTGCAAGAGAACTCAATCAATGACAACAGCCGCTCTCAGGGCTTCCCCATATCAAGTATACACAATCACTGCAGATCCTCCATGGTCCTATTAGTCCGCTCTGTCTGCCCATCAGTCTGTGGATGAAAGGCAGTGCTAAATGCAAGCTGGGAACCTAAGTATACTTGTACCACTCTCCATTCCCTAGAACTAAATCAACCGTCTCAATCCAATGTAATCGTCTTTGGTATGCCATGGTACCTCACAAATTACTCCACGAACAGCCTCACCAATAAACCAACTGAAGCGTCCTTCCGGACCGGGATAAACTGGCTATATTGGTTAATCAGTCCACGATGACCCATATAGAATCGGCAGTGGCTACCGTAATCCTCCAGGGCTCTTGCACTCGGCTTTCTGCCGCAAGTATGCCTCGCAGTGTGTCACAAAATCAATGATATCCCTCTTCATCCTCGGCCAATACATGCTCTTCCACAGATCCGCCGTCATCTTAGTGATCCTGGGGTGCACTGAATACCGTATGCAGTGTGCCTCCCTGAGTATGTCTCCCCGGATCCTACCTCCTGTGGGTTTATAAAAAATGCCCCAGAAATGAACGAGGTCACCACATAGTGAATACTCCTCTAACTTGCCCTCTCCCAAGGATCTAAATATAGGCTCCAGCGCTGCATCCTACCTCTGCTTTGCCCCGATGTAGTCTCTGATATCGCACTCCATGTTCATAGCTGTCAAGTACTCCGTATACACCTCTCGATCAGCCCTTGACACCATAGTAATCTGCATGTCTTCCATCATCTACAATATCTCCCGGGTCATCACCGGGACTCCGGTTCAGTAGTGTCGGCTCTCCTGCTCAAAGCATCCGCTACGATGTTCGCCTTCCCAGAGTGATAGTTCATAGTATAATCATAGTCGTAGAGGAACTCTAACCACCTCCACTAGTGTAGATTCAGGTTCTTTTATGTGTCAATGTACTTAAGGTTCTCGTGATCTGAGAAGATCTCATAATGAACCCATTACAGGTAGTGCCTCCAGACCTTCAAGGCGAAGAATACAGCCCTGAGCTCCTATTCGTGCACCGGGTAGTTCTGCTTGTGCTTTTATAGCTGTATTGACACATAAGCTATGACATGCCCGTGTTGCATTAGTACATCACCCATGCCCTGGTATGATACATCTGTATAAATCTGGAACCCTTCCTTTCCCGAAGTAAGGGCAAGGATGGGAGCCGAGGTGTGTGTATCCTTCAGCTTCTGAAATGCAGACTCGCATTGCTCAGTCTAAGTGAACGTCATGTCCTTCTTCATCAAAGATGTGAGGGGAAGTTCTATCTTCAAAAACCCCTACACAATCTTACGGTAATAACCTGCAAGTCCAAGGATGGTCTGAATATCCAAAGCTGACTTTGACTGCGGCTAATCCCTCACAGCCTGCACCTTGGTCGGGTCCACTACTAACCCAGCTCCATTGATAATGTGCCCAAGGAATGCCACCTCCTGCAGCCAAAATTGGCACTTCGAAAACTTAGCATATAGTTGGTGCTCTCGCAGCTTCCACAAGAATAATGTTAAGTGCTGGGTATGGTCCTCCTCGGTCTTAGAGTAGACTAAGATATCATCTATAAAAACTATGACGAACTCGTCCAAAAATGGCGCAAACACCTTGTTCATCAAACTCATGACTGTAGAGGTGGCATTTGTGAGCCCAAAGGGCATCACAATGAACTCAAACAAACTGTAGCGTGAGCTGAATGCCGTCTTTGGTATATCCTCCTCCAGAATCAGAAATTATTAGTAGTCCGACATTAGGTCAAGCTTAGATAACCAGTGCGCTCCCTCTAGCTGATCAAACAACTTGTCGGTCCTTGGTAACAGATAAGTATTTCGCACTGTCAATCGGTTGAGCTCCTGATAATCAATGCAAAGTTGGAGCGATCCATCCTTCTTCTTTACGAACAAGACGGGAGCTCCCCAAGGTGAAGAACTTGGTCTAACAAATCCTGCATCCACCAGCTCCCATAGCTGAGTCCGGAACTCCGCAAGCTCCTTCAGTACCATCCGGTAAGGTGACCGAGAGACAGGCCTAGCATCTAGTACTGGCTGTATCTGGAAGTCTACCCCTCTATGCGGGGGCAGTCCGGGCAACTTCTACGAAAATACATCGGGGAAATCCCAAACTACCAGAATATCACCAATAGAGGCCTCTGCCTCCGCCTTCTCGAAACAAACCTTGTATACCTCGTCTCCCTGCTCCTGGGCCTTAACAACCTGCACAGATGATAATAATTGGGAGATAGGCATAATAACTTTGAATACCACCTTCGAGTCTCCATGTTTCAATGTGATCCTTCTAGCTGGGCAGTCGATCTTGGCATGGTGCCAGTGTAGCCATGTCATGCCCAGAATCAGATCATAGTATTTTAGCGGTAGGATCATCATTGGTACATCAAACAGCTTCCCGCCAATATCTACGGACATTTTGCACTTTGCAGTAGATTGCACCACCGATCCGTCGGGAAGTCGGACTATCCTGAGGAGTCTGGGGAAACATTGGCATCCATCCAAATCCTTCACGAAATCTTCCGAGACGAAAGTGTGTGATGCTCCCGTGTCAAATAAGATGTAGGCGGGCTTACCACACACATGTACTATGCCTGAGGTTGGTTGTTTCAGTTTTATCAACTATCTATATAAAGGGTTACTAAGATGCAATATAAACAATTCAAAGTACAATATTGTAAAGTACCAGTGATGACCTCCTCAGGGTTCATGGGCTGGGCAAGATCCAGCGCATACATCTGCTCCGGCCTTCGGCCTCCACCGTGAGGTCCTCGTACATGACCTCGTCCTCGACCTCTACCCCGCTGTGTCGGAGGGGCTGCTGGAGGTGGAGGAGGTGGATGGAAATGCTCATGGCAGTGTGATTTGATGTGCCCAGTGTTGAAACCGAAACCTCGGTCTCCTGTGGAGTTCACCCTCGGGGAAGGGGTGGTCGCGTACCTACTTCGCTCTTGCAAGTAAAACAACAGAAGAAACAAGAGGAACCGACCCAAGGGCTCGGCGGGGAGGACCCACCACACACCCGGAAGATCTGAGAGCGTTTCCCCTCCTTAGCCAAAGGCCGAGCTAGGGTACCCTCAGAAAGCACTTGAAAACTGGAGCAGGAGAGCACGGGAAGCATGCCTTCTAGGGTACCCCTTGGGTCCTATTTATAGTTTTTAGAATCTAAACTGCCAATAACCAAACTGAACTGACCTGAAATTACCAAAAAACCCTTGGTCGGGTCTGCCAACAGCCAAACTCCACAGTTTTGAAGGGCTATGGGCAGACTAATGGGGGAAAATAGTAAAAAGTACCTCGTATATCTGGGCGAGCTGGGGAGCCTGGCCACCTCGGCAGATCCTGCTCGCCTGCTGTTGCCGAGCTCCTCTGCGAGGGCGCGATATGGGACGGCAAGCTCGCCCATCCATTGGTCGCCATCAGTTGACCTGAGCTTGACTATTTGGTCTAGCTCGGCGAATACCGAGCTCGTGGTCGACGAATGCCGAGCTCGCGGTCGACAAATGTTGATCTCGGGTTTGGTATCTCCTTGCCGAGCTCGCCCAGAATCTTCAGTCCTTTGCTGGGCTTGCCTGTTGCTTGGACGACCTGAACCCGCCTGGTATGATCCTTGGCGACCTCACTCGCCAGACACGGGGTTGTACATAATCCCCGCTCTTTTTGAGCTTGGCAAAGCTCGGAGAGAAACATCCAACCCCAAGTGTTTGGCGAGTGCGCGGTGGGCTGGAGGGAATATTCGGGTGGGGCCCACCTGCGGCTATATATATGCACCTGCTTACCTGCCTGACTCTTTCCATTCCCTTTGCTCTAACCCTGCCAAGATGCCGCTCCCCACGGAGATTCAAGAGCATTTAGACCGAGCTCGCCAGGCTTCTGCAGCTCGCGTAGCGTCCCTGACGGCGGTCCCTGTCGCTGTGCCGCAGGGTGGCTCTACCGAGCCCATCTCCAAGAAGATGAAACTGTTCCCCCATGCGGCCGAGCCCATCTACAATGACCTGAGGGCCACCCTGGAGCACGAGACCGGCTCCTCCACTCTACCTGCCTCTGAAAGGAGGAGGAACGTCATCGAGGTCTGCGACGGCCCAGACCGCCGCCCTGATGGTGCAGAAGACACCGCGCCGTGAGACGCCACCCCGCGAGCCAAGACCACTCTTGGGGACTCGCGGTTCATGACTCCGTAACATCGCCACTGGGAGCCGTCCCCTCCCTTTGAGACCTTGGGTTGAGTTCGCAGAGTCCAAGCTCGCCGGTGCGTGCCCCCTCTCCTCAGCGAACTGACGTGGCCGCAGGAGCTGGTCTAGGGACCATCCCTACCCTGGGATTCGAGCTTCGCTCACCGGGGACTCACAACCTAGGTCGTAGGAAGGATCTGAGGTTCATCCCCCCCCTCCCCCGCATGTCCTTCGAGTTACCGAGCTCGTCAGGTCAATTTTGTTTGGATTATTTCCCCATGAGCTTTTCCTGCATTCCTCTTTTTGCTGACGTTTGACTCCACAGTTCCACCCAGCCAATCCGCTGCCGAGGAGTCTTCGCGGGCAGCCCACTACTCTCCACTCCCCTCTCCGAGCACGCTGGACTCTTACCTGGGCCCCGAAGTGGATCAAGGAGAGCTGACGAGGAGGGAGGTTAAGCTTCTCAAGAAGCTGGTGTGCGGGTTGCACGATGTGCAGGGGGTCAACGAGACGCTACAACGCGACTACGCGCGTCTTGCCGACGAGGTGCGAAGCGGCCAGGCTGGCGAGCTGATGTCTCCTTCCCGGCTTCTAGACGAGATAGGCGATGGCCTCTCAGTTGCGCAGAGGAATTCGGGGAGGATCCGCGAGCTGCTCCGCGCGCGGCAGTCTAGGAGGCGGGAGCCGCGAGACCGGGGTAGATAAGAGGGCGGCTCCCTTGCCGAGCCGACCGGTACTCGCATCCTGATGCTCCCCCTACTCGCGCGCCCCGCATTTTTATTCCTGAACTTGGTCTCTGTAATAAGTAGTTTTAGAATATTCTTGGACATGCGTTATTCAAATAATATATTGTGATGTTTGACTTAACCTTGGTTGGGACGCGTCGGAAGTTGGCGAGCTGGGGTGGCGAGTTGGGGTGGCGAGCTGGGGCGGCGAGGTGAGCCGACTGGACAGCCTGACCCCAGATTTATTTTTCTATAAATAGCCCCCCCCCCCCCCCCCCCCACAACACCAACCCCCCGTACTGTGCTTTTATTGCTTTCTCTCTCTCTCTCTGTGCTTCTTTCTTCTTCTTACTCGCGCCTCGTCTTCTTTCGCGAGCATGGGCAAGACCAACCCCGATGCTGATGGCCGCAGCAAGTGCGCCCAGCACTTCACAGACTACTGCTTCTTCGAGGGGCATACCAACGAGGAGGAGTTCGCGGAGTTCGAGATGGAGTGCGTGCTGCCAACACCTTCTACATTTCTCATTTCGAGGTGGGGTTGCGCCTCCCCCTGTGGCCGGAGGTCCGGTAAATTCTGAAGTACTACGGCGCGGTACCCGCACAGCTGAACTCCAACGCCATCGCCATGATGGTGGCGTTCGCGAGCTACCTCCGGCGAGAGAGGATAGAGTTCAACCTGACAGTGTTCAGGAAGCTCTTCTCTTACAAGGCGACGCCGGATGGGGTCGCTTACTTCGGCGGCTCGCTGATCAAAGTTCGCGAGATCGCGAAAAAGCACCACAACTGGATGACCAGGATCTCCTTTATCAAGGGCGACGTCGGCAACATCCCGTACTTGCCGCAGCAAAAATGCGAGGAGGTCTACCGCCCGCCGGCCGTATCCGGCAACGATGCCGAGCTCCACAAATACTTCCTCCATAAGGATTTCGAGGTCACCTTCCTGTGAAGGGGCCTCGACGCGCTCCTCCCCGTTCTACCCGGCGAAGGTATTGTTCTCTCCATATTTCCGAACTCGCCAGACTGTCGAGCTCGCCGTATTGCTCGTTGAAAATCTTCTAACTTTTTTCCAAGTTTTTCCTTGCAGGGGAGAGGTTGATTCCCGCAAACCCGCTGTTTGAGGACCCGGGGTCGCACCCGGACCCCCTTGCTCGCGAAAAGGCGGCGGCGGCGGCATGCCGAGATGAGGCGGCCCTCTCCCCACCATCTTCCAGCAAGAGGCGGCCTGAGGATGCGGGGTCGAACCCGCCACACCGCCAGCCATTAGCAAAAAAGATGAAGAAGGTCGTGCTCGCTTCGCGGGGAAAACAACATCAACAACATCAATCCAGCCCCAAATACATAAGCTCAACTGAGACCCCCCCCCGACGCGTCGCCAGAGAGCCTATTGAAGGAGACCACCAGCAAAGGCCGGAAGGGAGGCGAGGCTCCTTCTTCTGCGACAACAATCTCCCCACCTCCTTCGGCGAAGAGGGCGGCTCGCGAGCGCGGGGCGCCGAAACAACATCCGATCTTCAACTTCGGGGGCGGTAGAAGGACTCGGCGGGGGAGCCTATGGTGCAGTGGGATGAGCTGGCTCATCGGGTCTCCATCTCCACTCTGCATCCATCCTGGCATGACCGCGAGCCCGCCACTAGCCATGATTACGCCCTCGACTTCGGCCTCTATGGCCGCGAGGATGCCAAGGCCTACAAGAAAATGACCCTACGGCAGCTCGGCCATGAGGGTCTGCAGGCCCACCTGCGGACCATGGAGCTCCACCACATGCTGACTCGCCTCAGATTTGCCCTCAGCAATCAACTCCTAAAAGCCGAGCAGGCTCGCGATGTTGCCAAGGACAAGTTCTCCGACCGGGCGAGGCAGCTCGGCATCGCCGAGGGTCTCCTCGTCCAGGCCGCCGATGGGTTGGTGAGTATCAGGCTCCTTCCTTCTTTTTACTTGAAATATTTTGCACTGTTAACGAATTTATCTTGCATCTGGATGCCAAGGTTGTCGGGGAGCTGCAGGCTCGCAATGCCAAGCACGAGGAGGAGATTGGCCAGCTGCGCGCCCGTCTTGCCGAGCTGGAGGGGGCGAATGTGAGGCTGAAGGAGGAGAATCAGAACCTCAGCCGCGAGGCCTGCCGCCAGGCGGAGATCTTCTTCCCGGCAAGCGACGTCGACCCTACCCTCCCCTATAAGATGTCGCGGGTCTTTGGAGAGGCCGACCTCACCGAGAGGTTGCAGATCAACTCCATCCAAGCGGCCGAGTGCACCCTCCAAATGATAAAGGACACAGGGGTGCTGGTGCAGGGGTGCGAGGAGATCTCCGCCAAGGACCTGATGTCGAGCTTGTTCCCGGCGACGCCGCCCAGCGACAAGGAGGATAGCCTGGACGCGATGTTCGGGAAGGGCTTCCAGGATCAATCAGGTGAGGGGGAGGACCGGTCCGGCGGGGGGGCGAGGCCTGAATTTGTATATTCTTCTTTCTTCTCTTTTTTGTTTACTCGCCGAGGCGAGCCCCTGTAAACACCTTTATCTAATGAAAAAAGATTTTTGATCATACCCGTGCCATTTTGCTTATTTTCATTTTGCTGTGTTCTGCATGTCCGCGAGACTTCCCCAGGCGACCTCGCATAGACAGGTACCGAGTAGGATAGTCATTAGTACGCGCCCGCGGGAGAGTACCTTGAGTGCTCGGCAATTCCTAGGGCCTTGCCGTAGCTCTCTCGCGAGCTATCTTCGGCCTACTTAATCAAAAATAAAACTGAATTTTCCCGAGTAAAATAAAGCAGGGGCGGGGCCTTTCGGCGGGATCGGCCTCCCCTTGGCGAGGTCCCAGGGCCTGGCTTGCCAATTCTCAGGATTCGCCCCAGCTTGCTCGCAAGCCGTCCGTCATCTTATCAGTGTGAGACCAACTTTTCTAAATCTTTCCGAGTAAAACATAGTGTGGGGACGAGGCAGCCCGGCGGGGCCCGGCTCCTCTTAGTGAGGTCCAAAGCTCTATCCTATCGATCTTCTCCCGAGCCCAAACTGGGGAAGCGAGCTCGAACTCGCCCATGTCAGCCAAGAAGTAGGCTGAAGACAACTCTATCCTGCCGATCTGCTCGGGGTCCACTACTAATACCATCGAGTGAATTCCAGCCCTGCCAGCTAGGTGAGAGCCTGACAGCGGGATCTGCTCGAGGCCTAAGGATGACACCGAGTGACTTCCAGCCCTATCACATAGGTGAGAGCCTAACAGCGGGATCTGCTCGGGGTCCACTACTAATACCATCGAGTGACTTCCAGCCCTGCTAACTAGGTGAGATCCTGACAGCTGGATCTGCTCGAGGCCCAAGGATGACACAGAGTGACTTCCAACCCTGCCAGCTAGGTGAGAGCCTGACAGCGGGATCTGCTCGGGGTCCACTACTAATACCATCAAGTGACTTCCAGCCCTGCCAGCTAGGTGAGAGCCTGATAGCGGGATTTGCTCGAGGCCCAAGGATGACACTGAGTGACTTCCAGCCCTGCCAGCTAGGTGAGAGCCTAACAGCGGGATCTGCTCGGGGTCCACTACTAATACTATCGCGTGACTTCCAGCCCTGCCAACTAGGTGAGAGCCTGACAGTGGGATCTGCTTGGGGTCCACTAATAATACCATCGAGTGACTTCCCGCCCTACCAACTAGGTGAGAGCCTGACAGCGGGATCTGCTCGAGGCACAAGGATGACACTGAGTGACTTCCAGCCCTGCCAGATAGGTGAGAGCCTGATAGCGGGATCTGCTCGGGGTCCAAATTCACTTCACTTCTTCATGCAAACTCATAGCGACAATATTGGCATATTAAAGAATTTTCATTAAAAATCAAGGCACAACTTACAAACTTCAAGGGAAAAAGCAGTTTAAGTCGTCACCACTCCAGGTGAGACTTAGGGTCTCGCCTTCCACATTTTGGAGCCGATACCCCCCGGATCTCAACGCCTCTTTTACAATAAACGGGCCTTCCCAGCTGGGGTTGAGCTTCCCCACAGTTGTCGAGCTCCCTGCTGCATCCACCTTCCTCAGCACCAAGTCCCCCTCCACAAATTGTTTGACTCTGACGTGCTTGTCGAAGTACTTGGCCATCCGTCTCTTCACCTCTTCCTGTCGGAGGGCGGAAAGATCCCGCAGTTCTTCCACCATGTCAAGGGAGAGTCGCAGCTCCTCCTCGTTCTCAGCCTGCCATTCTTCCTTGCCTTTCTTGGCCGCAACAACTCGAGGTGTCTGAACTTCAAATTCCACGGGGAGCACTGCCTCACACCCATGAGAGAGTTTGAAGGGGGTCTCTCTGGTAGCTGTGTTGGGGGTGGTCCTTAGGGCCCAGAGAATCGCGGGGAGCTGCTCAACCCAGCTTCCATTTAGATTTTTCACTTTCTTTTTCAGGAGGTTGATGATGATCTTGTTCGCGGCCTCCACCTGCCAGTTGCTCCTGGGGTGATGGACTGAGGCGAACCTGAGGTCGATTCCAAGCTGCTCGCAAAAATGGTGAACTTAGCGCTGGCGAACTGGGGCCCGTTGTCCGTGATAATGGCCTGGGGCAGTCCATGGCGGCAGATGATCTCCCCCTAGACAAAGTTTCTGATAACCTGGGAGGTCACCTTGGCCAGCGCCTTCACTTCCAACCACTTGGAGAAGTAATCGATCATTACTAGGAGGAACCTCCTCTACCCACTGGCCTGGGGGAACGGTCCAACCAAATCCATTCCCCAAATGGCGAAGGGCCAGGGGGTCGTGATGCTTTTGAGTCGCTGGGCCAGCTATAGCTGGAGGGGGCAAACAGTTTGCATTTATGGCACCTTCTTGCGAATGTTGTTGCATCATGGCCCAGGGTGGGCCAGAAGTACCCTTGCCTGACAATCCTCCCTTCCAGGGTCCGACTCCTGGAGTGACTCCCACACTCTCCGGAGTGGACTTCCTCCAAGATTCTTTGTACCTCCTCCTCGGCCACAAAACAAGCCAACATCCCCGAGAGTGTCTTCCTATACAGCTGCCCGTCCTGGAGGAGGTAGTATGTTGACTTATGCCTTAGCTTCTTCTTATCTGCCCCCTCCAGATACTCTCCCATGGAAAGGAAAGCTACAACTGGGTCCATCCATGATGTTTGTTGATCTATCTCCATGAGCTCCCCCTCTTCGATGGAGGGGTGGAATAGGTCAGTGATGATACCTCCCACCCGAGAACTGTGCTTTGCGGGCTGATCGACCTACTCATTTTCCTCCTGGGGCACGTGCTGGATGGAAAAAGTTTGGAATGTGCCAATGACCCCCTTTACCTTGGCTAAGTATAACCGCAGGGTAGGCTCTCTTGCCTCAAACTCCACATTGATCTGGGAAGCTACCACCATGGAGTCGGTAAGGACCTCCACGTCCAACACCCCTAGCTCCTTGGCCAGGCGCAGCCCTGCTATCACGGCCGCATACTCGGCTTGATTGTTGGTGATGGGAAAGTGAACCACCACTGTCTGCTCAATCCTAGTCCCTTGTGGGCTCTCCAAGATCACCCCCACTCCTAGGGAATGCCTCCCTGAGGCGCCATCCACCTTTACCTTCCAAGGAGTCGGACGAGCGAGCTCTTCCTCTGCCACTTCAATCACAAAGTCAGCCAAGAAGTCGGCCATCGCTTGAGCTTTGATTGAGAGGCGCGGAACGAAGGAGACGTCAAACTCACTCAACTCTACCGTCAATTTGGCCATCCTGCCAGAGTGCTCCACCCCCTCAAAGATGTTGCGGAGGGGGTAGTCAGTCACCACTTGGATTGAGTGTACCTCGAAATAAGGTCGCAGCCTTCGGGCTGAGATGATCAGGGCGAAAGACAGCTTCTCCAAAATTGGATACCGGAGTTCGGCCTTCCTCAGGACCCGACTCACGTAGTAAATTGGGAGCTGCTTCTTCCCCTCCTCCCGAACTAGGACGGAGCTCAAGGCCTCCGCCCCGACCCCGAGATACAAAAACAGGTCTTCCCCCTCCTTGTGCCCTTGGAGCAGCGGAGCCTGGGTTAGTTGCATCTTGAGGGCTTGGAATGCCTCCTCGCACTCCTTGGTTCATTCGAACCTTTGACCGCCCCTTAGCATTTTGAAGAAGGGGGAGCACTTCTCCCCAGCCCGGGAGAGGAACCTACTTAGCCCTGCCAGTTTCCCTATCAGGCGTTGTATTTCCTTGGTGTTCCATGGAGACCCTAGCTCCATGATGGCCCTGACCTTGTCAGGATTTGGCTCGACCCCCGCGGGGGTGAGGAGATGCCCCAAGAACTTCCCCCTGCTAGCCCCGAAAACACACTTCGGAGGGTTCAACCGCATCTTGTACTTGCGTAGGGTAGCAAAGGTCTCCTCTAGGTCCGGGAGGTGGGAGTCCACATCCCGACTCTTGATCATGAGGTCATCCACGTACACCTCCAGGTTCCTTCCCTTTTGCTCTTTGAAGACCCTATCCATCATCTTCTGGTAGGTTGTCCCTGCGTTCTTTAGCTCGAAGGGTATCATCTTGTAATAGTAGCATCCGTCCACCGTGATGAACGAAACATCCTTGATGTCCGGTGGGTGCATCCTGATTTCATGATAACCTGAAAAAGCATCTAGAAAACTCATTACAAAAAACCAACGGCTGAGTCAACCAGCGCGTTGATCCGAGGAAAAGGATAACAGTCCTTAGGACAAGCTTTATTAAGTAAAGAGAAATTGATACACATTCGCCACCGGCCGTCTCCCTTTTTGACCATGACCACATTGGAGACCCAGCCGGGGTATTGGATCTCAGACACGAAGCCGGCCTTGAGGAGCTTTGCCACCTCCTCTCTGATGGGATCTGCCAGCTTGTCCGCAGTGGACCTCTTCTTTTGTTGTACGGGGCGTGTTCCCGGGTCCAGGTTGAGGCGGTGGCAGGCCACATTTGCGTCAACCCCCAGCATCTTCGCGGTGTTCCATTTGAAGATGTCCACATTCTTCTGGATGCACTCCAGCATCCTGCCTTGGTCTTCCGAGGTCAGCCCTCCGCTGACGCGGACCTTCTCCACCCTGCCTCCATGGGTGAGGACCTCCAGCTCCACCACTTCCTCTGCAGCCTCTAACCTGGACTGCTCCCCCCATCCTTCAGCATCCCTTTCCTCCGGAACGGGGACCTCCACCTCCACCTCTTCCTCCATGGCCATCACTTCGGCCATCTCCTCCTGATCTCTTCCTGCCACCTCCTTCTCAGTGCAGCTCTCCACCTCCAGCTCCTCCCTACCAGCTTCCTGCTCAGCCTCCTCCATCCTTCACCCCATCTCCTCGGCTCCCTCCTACTAAGAGATGGAGTTCACGGCGGTGACATAGTATTCCCGCGCCACCTTGGGGTCCCCCCTAACCCTGACCTAAATCCCCTCAGTATTGAACTTCAAGCACTGATGGAATGATGAGGGGACGCAGCGGAAGGCGCTGATAAGGGGCCTCCCGAAGATGGCGATGTAACTGTTGGGGGTGTCCACAATAACAAACCTATAGTTCCTGGACTTCCCCCCCAGGGTGACATGGAGACCGACTCCTCCCTCCACTTCCTTCCTCTCCCCCGAAAACCCGAACAAGGGTCCGTCCGAGGCCAGCACTCTCTTCGCCTCCACCTTCATCACGTCAAATGCCTTCTTGAAGACGACGTTGACGGAGCTTCCGTTGTCAACGAGGATCCGAGAGACGGTAAAATTTTTGATGGCTGCCTTGATGACCAGCGCATCACAGAATGGATCCTCGTGATCCGGCATGTCGCTTCTGGAGAAGGTGATCCTCTCTTCTGGGGGTGGGGCTTGGGATGTGGAGGCAACACTCCGACGATACATGGTGTGGAGGCTCGCCTTTCGGGAAGCCTCGACCCCCCCCCCACACCGTGGATCAATCTGATCCCTCCTCGGGTACCAACGTCCACCCGGTCTTCACAACGGTCCTCCTCTGCCCGAGGCAGGACCTCCTCGATCCTCACTTCCTAGTACCCTTGTTGCTGCTGTTGTTGTTCCCTGTTCCCTCTCATTTCAAGGAACTCCGAGTACGTGGTCGTGGCGTGCCCCTCCTCCTGATGGATGTCGCAATAGGGAAACTCCACCCTAACTTCTCTCCTCCTCCGCCCTACTACTCTCCTCCTCTCACCCAAGGCTATGTTCATAGCCTCTTCTTGATCGGGGAGTCGGGACCTCTGGGCCTGCCTCCAGCCCGGGGGGTGCAATTGATCTTGCCCCCCTTGATGGCAATCCTGTTGGGTACATTGGAAAATGTGTACCAGATTTGAAGAAGCCTCACCCTACTCGATGATATGCATCAAGATGTATTTGATGTTGTTTTGAGTTTATATATGCAGGTTAAGTAAATGCAGGAATGCAGAAAAATTTCTAAGTCCATGTGTCGACACCAGGAGAAGTTGTGTCGACACTTATGAAGGCCTATGTCGACACTTGGATTTAATTGTGTCGACACTCGGAAAGGCTTTGTCGACACCAAAATCAACTATGCCGACACCCAGAGGTTGTGTCGCCACACAGTGAAGCATTGTCGACATCAACTGTGTCGACACCCAGAGGCAGTGTCGACACACAGAAGACTTTATCGACATCAACTGTGTCGACACACAGGACTTGTGTCGACACACAGCAGAGTTTCAACAAAGTTAAAGAGAAGAAGTATTTGTGTCGACACACAGAGGCAGTGTCGACACACAGAAGATCTTGTCGACATCAAATGTGTCGACACACAAGACTTATGTCGACACATGGCAGAATTTCAACAAAGTAAATTTGTATGAAGAAAAGAAGTGACTGTGTCGACACCACAAAGGCTTGTGTCGACACATTCAACAGAAGGCTGTGTCGAGAAGTATTAACAACAACAAAGGAAATGTGTCGACACCACCAAGGCTTGTGTCGACACTTAGTCCACTTGTGTCGACATATGAAGATTATCAGTCTCGACACTTTCAGACAGAGACAGTTTCAAGAAGTGACTGGATGACTTGACAGCTACCATTTCTAACCGGTCTATTGCAACTGTCAAAGCTGTCAGAAGTTTGTTAGAAATCGGATCAGCCGGTTACCATGGAGGAAGACTATATAAAGGCTTTCTCCTTCAACAGAAGAATTGAATAATCGCAATTAAGATTGAAGAACATACACAGATAACTAACAACAAGAAGAAGACCTTCGACAGAATTAAGATTGAATAACATACACAGATAACTAACAACAAGAAGAAGACCTTCGACAGAAGATCTAAGAAGTTGGAGAGAGAGAGCTCCATCTAAGAAGTGCAGTTGTTGAACCAGGCTGCCAAGTAAGATTCAGATTGAGATCTAAATCTCAAGTCAGAAGCTGATTGAAGATCAACTTCTCAAGAGTTCAACCCTACTGAGTTCAGATTCAAGAAGCTTTGAAGAAAGCTAAGAGAGGTTGTGCTCTGCCAAAAACTGATCAAGAAACCATCCATCCTTTCTCTCTCTACCTGGGTGGTGGTAAAACACTTTGTAAACACTATTTTATGTAGGATCTATTCTAGATCTGAGCTGTAAGCCTATTTTATAAAGGCTGAGTGTAGGAGAGTAAATTCTCTGAGTAGTAGGCCTTGTTGAAGGCTGAGGTAGGGCTGTGAGCCTGAGTTGTAGGAGATTAATATCTCTGAGTTGTAGGCCTTATATAGGCTGAGTTGTAGGAGCCTTGTTTGGGGTTCTGAGTTGTAAGATCTGAGGATCTGAGGTGAAGAGAAGAAGTTAGGCCAAATCTAGCACACTGCTAGATAGGCGAAAGGGGAAAGTGGATGTACCCAGACCTTGGGGAACCACTATAAGAACTGTGTGCACTCTCTGATTGAATATTTCTGTGAATGCTGTGCTGTGTTAACTGTAGAATTTGCAGTTTATTATTAGTTAACTGTACAGCTTTTCTGCCTTAAAAGAAAACAGGAATTACACCTATTCACCCCCCCCCCTCTAGGTGGTTAGGCACTAATTCTTTCAAGTGGTATCAGAGGGAGGTTCCTCAAAAAGGACTTAACAGTCTGAGTAAGATCCTTAAGGCAGATTGAAGATCAAGAAAATGGGTTCAGGAGAAAATCATAAGGAACTAGGTTCTATGAAACTACCCATATGCAGAAAGGAGATATTTGGCATCTGGAAAGAAAGGGTCAGGCTGTTTATGAAGCATCTGATCCAAGGATCTACATTACAGTAAAGGAAGGTCCTTATATTACAATGAAGATTTCAGTTCTAGATGCAAACCAAAGAATTCCCAAGGATTATTCAGAGATGACCAAGGATGAGATCATCTTGGCAACTATGGATAAAAGAGCCTAGAACTTCATAGTAAGTGTCATTGATGATGCAACTTTCCAGAACTTGATTCACTGCAAGACCTCCAAGGAAATGTGGGATACTTTGATAGTCTACATGGAGGGTTCTGAAGAAGTCAGACAAGATAGAAAATCTATGTTGAACCAGGAATATGAGAGTTTCAGATAAGGAAAGTCTGACAGTATAACTGAGTGTTATAAAAAGTTCTATAGAATAGTTAATGAGCTGATGTCCTATGGAAGAATATTCAGTACATATGAACTGAATGATAAATTCCTAAGATTCTTGACAAGGGATTGGTACACTAAGATTTGTGCCATTAGGGAAGTGGCCAAACTTGCAGATATCTCTCCCCCAACCTTATTTGGAAAGTTGTCATATGAGATGCAACTAATGGCTAGGAAAGAGGAAGAGAAAAGTGCAAAAGGGGAGCATAGAGAAAATTCTATGGCCTTCAAGGTTGAAGCCACTAAGAAAAATAGGAGGATGTCTCCATCACCTCCTAAGATAGTTGCTGAAACTGCTTCAGATAATTCAGACAACCAGAATTCAGACAACAGTGACTCAAATGAAGATTTTGCAGCATTTACAAGACAGTTTCAGAGATTCCTGAAGAAGAAGCAGTGGAAGTCTAAGCCTTCCACATCTCAGCCTAAGGATGAGTATTATCAAAAGAGGAAGTCATCCAGGAAGGACAGGAGCAGGTCTAAGCCAAGCAAATCTATAACATCAAAGATAGTTTGCTACTGCTGTAATAGGCCTGGACATGTTGTGGCTGAGTGTCCAGATAAAATAAAAGAGACTGCTGATAAAAAGAAGAGTCAACACCAGAGCAAGAAGGAGAAATCCTTTGTTGCTAAGAAGGAGAAGACCTTGACAGACCAATCATCTTCAGAGTAAGAATCTGAACCTGAGGCCTACATTGGTCTATATGCAACAGATGAAGAAGAAGAGTTTCTGCAAGTGCTGAACTCTATATATGAATAAGAAGACCATCAGTGCAAGGGACTGATGGCTGTGTCAGAAGAAGACAAGTGCCAGGATCAGCCTGGTCCTAGTAAGGTACAATATCTTTCTAGAAATTAAGATTTTAGTACTGAGTTAGAGTCAGCAACTTCTGCATCAATTGATGTGGATGGGTCTGAGTCTGAAGGTGATATTCATCAGCTGATAGATGAATATGGAGACTTGTTGCACGCACTAAAGAAAAGAAAAAACCTGGCCAAAAATCTGGCTAAGGAAATTGCAGATCTTAAGATGGCTGCATTAGATTCAGAGAAGTTGCTGGATCAAAAACTGAATGAGATTGCCAGATTGAAAAAACATAACTGTTATTTAAATGGGCACAATCATATTCAAGAATGATCAGATTAGAAATCTGAAGGTTAGACTTCAGAAAGAGAAAGAGATTGTGGCTAGTTTTTCTAAGCCAAAATCTGTATTACCCTTAATAGATGACTTTGTGTCACAAAAGGGTAAGGCTGGATTAAGGTTTAAGAGAATAGCATGGGCTTTTAAGTCCAATAAGAAAGGCAAAGCTCCAGCACAAAACAAGAGACCTGTTGTAAACAATTCAACAAAGGTTGTACCTAAACAAAGGTATAACAAGTTTGAGTGTTGGTGCTGTGGCAAGGTAGTCCACTTTGCCTTAGATTGTTGGCACAATTCCAGTGTCAAGGAGAATAGCAATCTGCCTGTTAGAAGAGCTGCAGGCAGATTTGTCAAATTTCAGACTAACATGAACCAAGGACCCAAAACTTATTTGGGTTTTAAGGTTAAGTAGTCTTTATTGCAGGTGAGTCCAAGTTGCCATGCCCCAATATGGTACTTAGACAGTGGATGTACCAGGCACATGACTGGAACAAGGGGGTTGATGAAGGACTACACACCTATCATGGATGGCCCTAAAGTAACCTTTGGTGGTTCTAAAAAAGGAATCATCAAAGGATTTGGTAACATTTCTAATAACCAGATTATTATCTCTCAAGTGTCCTATGTGAAGGGTTTGAAACACAATCTTATAAGCATAAGTTAGTTGAGTGATTTAGGATATGACATTTTATTTATTAAGAATGAATGTCATATCAAAAGGTCAAGTGATCAAAAGATCATATTGACAGGATATAGAAAGAGAAATGTGTACTATCTTAACTTTGTGTGTGAGAACAATGTTTCTCCTATTTGTCGTGTAGCTGATGAGAGAGCCTCTCATTGTGTTAAATGGCACAAGAGGCTGGCCCATCTTAACTATAAGACTATTGGCCAACTCTTTAGCAAAGAGTTAGTGATGAATGGTCCTCAAGTTAAGTGTATAAAGGATGGGATATGCTCAGCTTGTCAAAAAGGCAAGCAGAACAAATCCACCTTTCATAGCCTTAAAAACAAGGATTCAGTGAGGTGTCTATACCTCTTGCATATGGATCTATTTGGTCCTATGCCAGTTCATAGTCTAGGTACGAAGGTCTACACATTTGTGGTGGTAGATGACTATTCTAGATATTCATGGATGTTCTTTCTGAGACAAAAATCTGAAACCCCAAGTGTTTTATATAGTTTTGTCAAACAAATTCAGAATGAACTGGACAGTACAGTGGTCAAAATCAGAAGTGACAATGACACTAAATTTCAATCTGAGAGTATGACAAGACTGTGTGAAGAATTTGGGATTTTCCAAGAATTTTCCTCACCTAGAACACCACAGCAAAATGGTATTGCTGAAAGAAAGAATAGAACACTGATTGAGGCTGGTAGAACTCTATTGAGTGACACTTCTCTCCCAGAATATTTCTGGGCTGAGGCAGTAAACACTGCATGTCATGTGATTAATAGGGATACTATCACCAAAAGCCACAAAAAGACTCCCTATGAGATTATGAAGGGCAAAAAACCAAACTTATCCTATTTTAGGATCTTTGGTTGCAAGTATTATGTCCTTAACAATGGCAAGTCTTATCTAACTAAGTTTGCTGCCAAATCCCAAGATGGGATATTTGTTGGGTACAGCAACAATAGTAAGGCTTATAGAGTCTACAACTTGATTACTCAAGTTGTAGAAGAGTCTGTACATGTTGTCTTTGATGAAACAAGACTGATTAACTGTGAGTTGCCAAGTAGTGCTTGCAGATCTATAGGTATAAATGAGAGCATGGATAAGCTTACCATTACAGAAGATTCAACTGCAAAGCAGGAATTGGAAAATGGTGGCTGCTGTCCAGGGGGAGTACAAGACTCTCCAAATGCTGATGAAAACCAAGAGGTGCAGCATATTGAAGAGGCTGGAGGTGTTCAACCTGAAGATAGACTACCTCCAGCTATTAGACACTTAAAGGATCATCCACCAAATCAGATAATTGGTGATCCAAGACAAGGAGTGCAAACAAGAAGCAGGAATCTGAGCACAGTTCTTTGCTCCATCTTCCTATCTTAAGTGGAACCAACGAAATTTGAAGAAGCTGTTCTAGACCCACATTGGATTGATGTCATGCAAGAGGAGCTGAATCAGTTCAAAAGGTACAAGGTCTGGAAGTTAGTTCCTAAACCAAAAGACCACAACATCATTGGAACAAAGTGGATCTTTAGGAACAAATTGGATGAGAATGTGATAATTGTGAAGAATAAAGCAAGACTTGTTGCAAAAGGATATAGGTAGGAAGAAGGTATTGACTTTGATCAAACCTTTGCCCTAGTAGCAAGACTGGAAGCAATTAGGATGTTCCTTGCTTATGCAACATATCAAGGTTTCAAGGTATTCCAAATGGATGTAAAATCAGCATTCCTGAATGGAAATCTAAAAGAGGAAGTCTATGTAGAGCAGCCCTCGGGTTTTGTTGATCCTCTCAAACTTGATTATATTTATAGACTTAGGAAAGCTTTGTATGGGTTGAAACAAGCCCCAAGGGCTTGGTATGAAACCCTGTCTAGTTTACTCATTGAGAACAAATTCTCAAGGGGGAAAATAGACAAGACTCTATTCCTAAGGGAATCCAAAGGAAAGATATCCTAGTCCAAATATATGTTGATGACATAATATTTGGGTCTACTGAAACTAACCTTTGTAGAAAGTTTGCAAAACTTATGCAAGGGAAATTTGAAATGAGTAGTATGGGAGAACTTAAGTTTTTCTTGGGTCTCCATGTAAGACAGACTGAAGATGGCTTGTCCATAACTCAGTCTAAGTTCACCCTGGAGTTAATTAAAAAGTATGGTATGCAATCATCCACTACCATGAAAACTCCTATGGGGTCAAGTGTGTCTCTTAGCAAAGATGATGCAGGGAAACCTGTAGATGAAACTTTGTATAGAGGGATAGTTGGCTCCCTCTTATATCTGACTGCTAGTAGACCAGATATCATGTATGCTACATGTGTCTGTGCTAGGTACTAATCATGCCCTAAAGAATCTCATCTTACTGTAGTGAAAAGGATTTTGAGATATCTTAAGGACACACCTAATCTAGGCCTTTGGTACCCTAGGAATGGAGATTTTCTACTGACAGGCTATTCAGATGCAAATTTTGCAGGTTGCAAAGAAGATAGAAAAAGTACTACAGGCACCTGTCAATTTCTAGGAGGAAGATTGGTGTCTTGGAGCAGTAAGAAGCAGACTAGTGTGGAAATATCCACTGCTGAGTCTGAATATATGGCAGCAGGAAGTTGCTGTGCACAGCTGTTGTGGATTCAACACCAGCTAGAAGACTATGGTATTCAGGTTAGTAGAACACCTTTGCATTGTGATTTTACAAGTGCTATTTCTATTGCTAATAATCCTGTTTCACATAGTAGGACTAAGCATATAGAAATTAGATACCATTTTCTTAGAGAACATGTAGAGAAAGAGGACATCTAACTAGAATTTGTTAAAACAGATAATCAAATTGCAGATATGTTTACTGAGCCTCTTGATGAAACTAAATTCAATAAGTTTAAAATTGAATTAGGAATGTTGAACATAGATTAGGTTCACAAAATTGGCTAAGTAAATCTGTGTCGACATATCCAGCAAAGTGGTGCTGACACAGAGAAGTGTTGTCGACACTTCAGGAAATTGGTGTCGACACTTCAGGAAGTTGTGTCGACACATCCAGGAAGTTGTGTCGACACTGGGAATAAGTGTCGACACATAAGTTCTGTCAACTATATTGGTGTCGACACATGTAGATGTCTGTGTCGACACTCAAACACTAAGTCATCAGTTAAGGATATTTGTGTCGACACATCATAATTGGTGTCGACACATATAAGTCAACACTGTTGTCGAGACTTAAGTAGTCTGTGTCGACACTTTTCAACAGTGTCGACATATTCAGTGCTTGTTGACGCGCCTTTTCACCTTCGTTTTTAGAAAGGTATAAATAGGTCAACACCATTGTTTGTCGACACGCCTTCTATAGTTTCGAGACCAACACTTTGTGTCGACAAATTCTCTCTTCTAAATTCAATATTTCTCTCAACCCTAATGGCGCCTAAGCTTGAAGAGAATGTCAGTGAAGGATATGAGCTGGTACGCAATGCCTTTGACCATGCGGATTCTGAAATTAAAGCTGTAGTAACCCTAATTGCTGAGAATGGGTTGGAGTTTCTAGTTTCTGAACCAACAAAGATTTAGAAGAAGGAAATCCTAGAATTCTATGGCACTGCAACTTTAGATTCAACTAGATTAAAGATCAAATCAATAGTTCAAGGAGCTAAAGTCAAACTTACTTTGAAGAGCTTGAGAAGAACTCTTCAACTACCAAGAACTTAAGAAGAGGAAGAAGTCCCCTCATTAAAGACTAGGGAAGCACTTCAATGGTGTGGATTGGATCCTACCTTGAAGATTGGAGCTGCAATGAACAGAAAAGGAATGAATCAGCAAGGCAAATTTCTTTCAGAAATAGTTGGCAAAGTCATCCTCTGCAAGCCAGGGGGACATGATAGGATTTCTGCCTACATGTTCAGCCTGAAGATAAGGATCATCTACACATTAAACACTGATTGGTCAGCAGTATTTTTGAGAAGATTAAGGAAAGCATTAAGAAACCAAATCTGGGAAGGATTATGAGTCTCTACTTGTCTTGAATAATTCCTGAAGTGATGACACAGGCTGCTGGATCCAAGATTAATAATATGAGGAGGATGGACATTAGGATTATCTCAAGATGGGATAGGGTCCTAACTAAGGACATGCCTGATGAGGAAAGGCAAGAAGTTCCTGAGAAATCTACAGCACGAGAAACTCCTGCACAAGACCCTGCAGATGAAGCACAAGTGCAGGGGGAGCCTGAAAGTGGAGGATAAGATCTACCTTAACTCTAGAGGGGGGTGAATAGAGTATATTAAAATAATTTTCAAGTTAAAAACTATTTTGCAGTGGAAGACTTAATTTAAGTATATGTGTAAGGTGCTTGCAGTAACTAAAAGAAAATGAATGCAAGAAATAAAACAGCACAGCACACAGCAAAACACAAAGAAGCAACCAGAGGACACAAGGAGCTATAGTGGTTCCCCAATCAATCTGGGTACATCCACTCTTCTACCACCCTAGGTAGGAATCCACTGTAGGATGAGTTGATCAGGTGTCATGGGCACCAATGAGCTTTTGATAAGGTGCTCAAAAACCAAACTAGATTTTTTGATCAGGTGTCTTGCCACCACTGAGTTTTGACAAGGTCTCAGAAACCAACACAAACTTTTGAAGGGAGTTTGATAAACCCTTTACAGCAGAGAGAGAGAGAGAGAGAGAGAGAGAGAGATGAGATGATCTTCTCTGTCAACAATCAGAGAGAAGATAGTGGATGTTATCAAAGCTCCCCCTGAGATCTTGAGTTATTCAGGAAGTGAAGCTTTGCAATAGGGTGATAGGCCTTCAGAAGATTTGATCTCCAGCAAAAGATGATTCCAGCAGCAGCTGAAATGTGTGGTGTCTGGAGTCTTGAATGATAAGGCCTTTGAACACTGGAATCAAAAGGGATCTAGAAGTTTCAGTATATTGATCTCCTTCAGTGATGTGTGTTCCTGTAAAAATTCTATGACTGTGAATATCTGCAACTTTTTCTCTCCTTCTTGTTGTTGTTATTGTTCTTGTTATTATTAACCAGCAGAATCAATAATCTTTTATTCCTTAGATCTGAATAGAATAATTCTCTGTCAAAGATAGCCGTTAGCCTGTCATAAATGACTTCCTTAAATGCATTTTGTCTTCTGGAGGAAAGTCCAATAAAACATTCCTTTGAAATCTCCGTGAAACTTGCTCCAGATTAATTGAAACGGCTACAAGATTCTTGAAATAAATGCTGGGAATAAATAGAAGGGAATACTAAAACTGACTGAATTTGAATCTTGAAAAACGTCGATCTCTCTAGAAAAACGTCGACCTGAGCTCAACTATCGTTGAACTGAGCTCAGCGACTGGACTTAGACTGAAGCAGAAATCGTCGATCTGAGCTCAACTATCGTCGAACTGAGCTCACAGATAGGGAAACAAACTCGGGACAGAAACGTCGATCTGAGCTCGAAGATCGCCGAACGGAGTTTGACGACTCGTTGAAGTGAGCTCAGAGATCGTCGAATGGAGTTCGACGATTCGTCGACCTGAGCTCGACGAAATGACTTAGTCTCCTGAACTGAAATATCTGGTCTTGAGGGTCTTGAGGGCAGCTTTCAAACCTAAATACTAACCCTTAGACTCAATCTAATTGACCTTTAGATCTATACAAGGAGGTCAAAACAAATTTCCTAAAGGACATAGTGATCCTTGACCAAATCAGTAATAGGGTGTTCCAACAATCTCCCCCTATTTGGGTTAGGATTACTATTTACAGACATTGGAAATAAAAGCATACAATGCAGATGTAAAATCAAAAACATCATTGCAGAAACACAGATATAATCACAGATAGTAAGAAATAGGTATTACTGTCAGCTTACAAAATCATTCCTTTTCCTTGCCCTTTTTGAGAACTATTTCTCTGTTAGGGTTGAGAGCTTCTTTCTTGGATCTCCTGTCATCATTTGCACCTAGAAAAGTTTGTGGTTTTGTCCTAGGGAGTACAGCTTCTGGGTGCTGCTTCATATAACTTTCTGAGTCAAAGAATTTGCTGGAAGAGTATCTTTCAAGTTCTTTCTTTCTCTGTTCTGATAGAGTGGTGAAGCTTGATGTATCTTTTCCTTGTTCTCTAGCCTTTTTAATTTGATCTAATACAGCCAACTCTTTCATTCTGGCTGTCCAGGAGTTAGGATTATTCTCTGGGTCTTCAAATGGTACAGGAGGTTCATATCTGTTTGAAGAATTATCAGGAGTAGCTCTGGAAGAAACAAGATCTTTAAGCTTATAAGGGAAAGGACCAGAAGTAGAATCTGTAGGGTCTTGTCCTTCCCTTTGATAAGGATGTTGACTGGAATATCCTTTAGAATACACTTTGAGTTCTCTTTGATTACCTCTGAACTGTCCTCTTCTTGGTTGGTAACCTCTAGACTGATTTCCTCTTTGCTTAGATCTTCCTTGAAACTGATATGAACTTTGGATTCTAGCAGTAGATTGAAAGGCAGAACTTCCACCTGTACCTGCATCAGGTGAAGGAGGAGGAGGAGTATTGAAAAGGGATGACCCTTTATTATACTTCCTTTTCTTTTTCATGGCTTTCAGCTGATTTCTGGAGTACTGCATCCATAGTTCTGTGATCTGGCAATCATGCAATATATAATAAGGAATATCATTTGTATCTTTAACCTTTTCTGGGGGAACTCTCTTCATGGCCTTGCTTCTTGCTTTCCTTTTCCTTGCAATTGTTGCAGAGGAATCATCAGAGTCAGTTCTAAACTGATCACTGTCTGAACTTTGTGGATTATCATACAATACATCAATCCTTTTGATAGAATCTCTTTGTTGTTGGGAAGGAACAGAAGAAATAACAGCAGGAACAGCAACAGGAGCAACAACAGCAGCAGGAATTGGAACAGAAACAACACTGGCAGAAGGAACTAAAACAGTAGGTTCAGAAATAGAAATTTCAAAAATAATAAGCTCAGATATAGCAGGCTCAAAATCAATTGCCTCAGTCATATGCATATCCTCAGAAACTGAAACAGCAACATCAGAACTAACTAAAACATCAACAGCAGCAGCAGTAATTTCAACATTGTCCACAGCCTGGACAGAATCTATAAAAGAGGCTAAAATGCTGGGCTCACAGCAAGAAATAGGCACAATGTCCTTAGTAAGGTCTTCAGTATGCTGGTCTGGAAGGCAGCTGAAGTATACAGAATCAAAAAATGATAGCAGTGACCTGAGATCCACTATAAAGACTGCAACTAGAGCTTGAACTGGAGTTACTGCAGCAGGCAATCTCTCAGCTTCATAAGGCATCTCCCCCTGCCTAGATTCAGTGATAACTGGATCAAGGCACCCAGTAGAAGGGATTGCCTGAGGAGGAAGAATAGAGGATAGCCTGGCAGACAACTCCTGAACAGTTTTCAGAAGTGGAGCCAATGAAGTCTCCAGCAGTAGTGATAGCCTTGGAGCTATCAGCTCATATAGCTTGTCTGCAATAGCTGGAAGGTCTACTTGCTCAAGAGGGACTTGAGTAGAGGTAGGGATGGATGTGGTAGAGATGAAAGTTGGAGTAGCAGGAGATGTTTTGGAGAAACTGTGGATGGTGGAAGTGATGGTTGAGATATTTGAATTGTGGAGATGGAAGATAATGGAGTGGAGATGGATGGTGTGAATGATGATTAAGCAATGATTTCCTGAAGTAAATGTTGATAAGAAGTGGAAGATGATGGTGGCTCAAGAGGGGATGAAGGAGAATCATCCATATAGGAATCATCTAGAAGAGTGAATGATGGAATATGAGATGATGAATCAATGTCCATGTGTGGGTAGGGATGTAGTGGATGGAAGATTTCTTCAGTTGATGTTGGAGTTGGAGAAGGAATTGAAGTTGGAGATGGGATGGAAATGGGGGATGAAATTGTGATAGTGGATGTGATTGTTGTTGATGAAACAATAGGTGGAGAAGGAGGAGATGATGAGGCAGGCAAATCTTCTGCAGGGGCAGAAACCTGAGGGGAAGAGACTGAAATAGTCCTTGTTCCTGAAGAAGAGATTGCAGAGGCTCTGCTGGCCTTTACAATCTACCTGTCCCATTTCCCAAATAGGGCACAGGTAAGCCTCTTGGAGGCATTGATGTGTATTCCATTGGACACAAGCAGGTCAGGGCATCTTTTGTGAAGAAACCGCCCTAAAATCCTCCCAAAATTAACCAAATTCTTGTTAATTTTCTTCTTGATCAAATCAAAAAACACTTCTCCCCAGTTCAGCTGCTTCTTGTCCACAAAGGCACCCATCAAACAGAGCTGATACCTAGAGATGGTATCATGAGCAGAGTGTTTTGCCAACAACATTTTCCCAACTACATCAGCAAGAAATCTGTATGCAACTGACAGATTCTTCTTAAGCAATTTGTTAGGGTTAGTTACTGAATGGCCTATCCTCTCAAGCATAATTGAAAATTCTTCTCCAGAAAGCTCAATAGAATCTTCACCAGAATTTAATTGAAATACTTCTGTCAAAATAGCAGGTTTTAAAGGTACCTGAGTTCCTGAGATGGTTCCAATCACAGTGTTCTGATCTAGAGTGTGGGCAGTATACACCCATTCCTTTATTTCATCTACGGCCAATTTGATCCTTGTAGACATTATGTGAACTAACTGCTGGTGCTTGAAGAGTTCCAGAATGTCCTTGAATATTTGATCGTTGTTATCGAAAGAATCCATGTCTATATCAAAGCCAGTATCAAATTTCATGGCTGCCAAGATTGCGACTGAAACTGCCATTGATTCCTGAAAAAAATGAACAAACACAAGAGCAAGTGCAGAAAAGTTTGGAGGGAAAGAGAAATTCTGCAGAGAGTATGAAAGCGCAAAGGCAGAATGATGGCTAAAAATGAGTTTTATATTATGGTTCGACGCAGAAAAGGAAAGATCGTTGAACTTTGTTTGACGATCTGGGCTTCTAAAGGAAACTGAAAGGTCATCAACATCGTCGATCTCCGTTCGATGATATTGGAGAGCGTTGAGCTCCGTTCGACGATCATTGACCGGAAGAAGATAGCCTAGCACTATCTGAGAAGCGCTGAACTCTGGTCGACGATTTCTGAAATCGTCGATCTCCGTTCGACGATCTTGGAGAAAATCGTCGAGCGCAGTTCAAAGACAAGAAACATACTCTATACACAAAAAATAACATTTTGATTTGCCTAGTCTTGGTCATTTTTAGATTTTTTTTAAAATCTTGGATCTTATTTTAAACTTCCTCCATCTAACATTCTTAACTGATTCAGGAAGAATGTGTGTTTCTTTTCATCCAATGGTTTGGTGAAAATATCTCCCCTTTGCAAATCAGTTGGGATATATTGAAGTTCAATTTTATTTTTCTCAACATTATCCCTTAGAAAGTGATGCCTAATTTCTATATGTTTTTTCTTACTATGGAGGACTGGATTTTGTGTAATGGAAATAGCACTGGTATTATCACAAAATATTTTAGACTTCTCTAAGTTGTAGCCATAGTCTAGGAGTTGATTTTGAATCCACAAGATTTGTGAACAACAACTACTTGCAGCCATATATTCAGCTTCAGCAGTTGAAGTTGACACAGATGTTTGTTTCTTGCAAAACCAGGAGACAAGTCTGTCGCCAAGAAACTGACAAGTTCCACTGGTGCTTTTCATATCTATTTTACATCCAGCATAATCAGCATCTGAAAATCCAGTTAAGTCAAATGCTGAATCTTTTGGATACCAGAGACCTAGATTTGGACAACTTTTCACATACCTAAGAATCCTTTTTACTAAGGTTGAGTGTGACTCTCTAGGGCTCACTTGGAATCTAGCACATATGCATGTAGCAAACATTATGTCAGGTCTACTAGCTGTAAGGTACAATAAAGAGCCAATCATTGCTCTATCTGTTGTCTGATCAACAGATTTCCCATGTTCATCAGTATCTAATACAGCATTAGTAGGCATAGGTGTTTTCATACATGATGCTTCAGACATACCAAATTTCTTAACCAATTCTTTTGCATACTTGGTTTGAGAAATAAATATGCCTTCAGCATGCTGTTTGAATTGCAATCCTAGAAAGAAGGATAGCTCACCCATGCTACTCATTTCAAATTTAGAATGCATTAGGTTGGAAAACCTTCTGCACAAATTTGAATCAGTAGAACCAAATATAATATCATCTACATAGATTTGTACTAGTAGGGTATGGGACTTATGAGTTCTTATAAAAAGAGTTTGGTCTACTCTACCTCTTATAAAATCATTTTTCAAAAGAAAGCATGCTAGGGTCTCATACCATGCTCTGGGAGCTTGCTTTAGACCATATAATGTTTTATGCAATTTGAAAACATGATCAGGATGAGTTGAAGAGATAAAACCTGGGGGTTGTCTGACATAGACTTCTTCTTTGATATCTCCATTGAGAAAAGCACTTTTTACATCCATCTGGTATACTTTGAATCCTTTGTGTGCTGCATAGGCTAAGAAGATTCTTATGGCCTCTAACCTTGCAACTGGTGCAAATGTCTGGTCATAGTCTATCCCTTCTTCTTGAGAGTACCCTTGAGCAACTAGCCTTGCCTTGTTCTTTACAATGACTCCTTGATCATCCAATTTATTTCTGAACACCCATTTTGTTCCAACAATGGAGTGATCCTTTGGCCTTGGCACTAGTTCCCAAACTTTGTTCCTTTCAAATTGATGCAACTCCTCTTGCATTGCAATGATCCAGTGTGGATCTTGCTCTACATCTTGAATGGATTGAGGTTCAATTTGAGAAAGAAAGCAAGTGTGCATCAAGTTTTGGTTGACCTGATTTCTGGTTTGCACACCAGCTGAGATGTCTCCAATCACTTGGGAGATTGGATGGTCTCTTGATGTTACTAAATCAACAGGGGGTGTTGATTGTTCACCAACCTATGTTGTTATTTCCTCTTGTGGTACAACAACTAGCTCTTCAAGAAGATTCTCTTCAAGATGTTGAATGACTTTGTCATCTTCACTGCTTTCATCTTTTCGAATAATTTGTAACCTGTCCAAGTCTTCAGCAAGAGAGTGTACCTACAAAGGTTCTATGGTAGAAGTATTCTTCTCCTTGAAAGACATGTTAGATTCATCAAAAGATATATGAACAGATTCTTCAATTTTGAGAGAAGATTTATTATATACCCTATAAGCTTTACTGATCATGGAGTATCCCAGAAACACTCCTTCATCAGCTTTAGCTTGAAATTTTACTAAATATTTCTTGTCATTATTATGAATGTAGCAAATACAACCAAAGATTTTGAAGTAATCTACTTTAGGTTTCTTCCCTTTGAGTAATTCATAGGGAGTGTTGCCCTTCAGTTTATGTATTAAACTTCTATTCAACACAGTTGGAGGTGTTCACTGCCTCTGCCCAAAAGGATAGAGGAAGATGAGCATCTGACAACAATGTAGTAGCAGATTCAATAAGGGTTCTATTTTTCCTTTCAGCTACCCCATTTTGTTGAGGAGTTCTAGGAGCTGAGAAAGTGTGCCTGATCCCTTCACTCTGACAGAACTCTTGCATAAGAAGAGAATCAAACTCTGTCCCATGATCACTTCTGATCAGTGCAATGTGAGTATTGAACTCACTCTGTATGCATTTGAGAAACTCTGTCAAACACTTAAAGTTATCAGACTTCTTCCTCAGAAAGAATACCCATGTGAATCTAGAGAAGTCATTTACAACAGCTAAAGTATAGGATTTCCCTCCTAAGCTTTGTACTGTAATGGGTCCAAAAAGGTCCCTGTGTAACAGATACAAAATCCTAGGTGAATCACTCTTATTAAGTGACTTGAAGCTATTTTTGGATTGCTTGCCTAATTGACAAGCCCTGCAAAGTCCTTCCTTCTTGTAGGGGCCAGAAGGTAGTCCTCTAACAAGGTTGTCCTTGGATAGCCTAGCAATGGTTCTAAGGTTTATATGTCTTAGTCTCTTATGTCATAATTCATTAGGTCTACAAATAGAGTTGAACAAGCATATATCTACCTTAGTTGAAAGAAAATCTACAAGATAAATGTTACCTTTCCTTTTACATGTCAACACAGTTGTGTTGTCCTCTGATTTGATTTTGCATGAGGATTTGTTGAAAGTCACTTGATAGCCTTAATCTCACAGTTGACTGATATTGATTAAGTTGTGCTTCAGTCCTTCCACATAGGCTACTTTCTTGAATGTGACTGTGCCAATCTGGACTTCACCATATCCTTTTATTAGTCCAAAGTTTGAATCACCAAATATTACTTTAGGTCCAAGCTTGGCCTTGAAGGATGTGAAATTCTCCTTGTTTCCTGTCATGTGCTTTGAGCACCCACTATCCAGATACCATTGCTGGTTTGATATTGGATAGGTCTTCACCTGCACATAAAACAATTTATTTGTTTTTGACCCAGTTTACCTTGGGCCTAGGTTGATAACCTTTAAATTCTGAAATAAAAGACATCTCTAGTTGACTCTTATAGCCTACAGGATGATATCTCATAGGAGGTATTATCCATTCAGCATAAGGGTTAAACCTCTGAGATGTAGGACCTCTAGGATTGAAGTTTGATTTACCTTTAAAGGGTTTTTAAAAACTCTGAGCTCTGTTCGACAATCTCTGAGCTAAGTTCGACGATCTTGGGTCAGATCGTCGAGCTCCATTCGAAGATCGACTATGCCATAGTTCAGGGTTCAGAGATCGTCGACCTGAGTTCGACGATTCAGCCTGAGAACGTTGAGCTCCATTCGGCGATCGTCGAGCTCCGTTCGACGTTTTCTGTTGAACTTTTGTTTTCTTAGGTAAATCAGTCTTCCTAGCCACCTCTACAACTCCCTTACCTTTATTAGAGATAAATTTGATTGGGGTTGTTAATACTATGGGTTGGCTAGATGAGGCACACAAGCCTAGTGTACTATTGAATCTTGAGTTCACTGTGCTTGTGATGTCCATTAGTTTGATACTTCTCCCATTAAGGGATTCTTCAAACTTTTTGGCCTCTGATAGCTCACTTTTCAGTGAAGCTATCTGCTCCCTATAGCATTCCAACTCCTCAGAGAGTTTGAGTTTTTCTGATTTTAAAGTGTTGTGTTCAGATAGCTGATTTCTGAGAGAAATGATTTCCTTCTCAGATTTTAATAAATCTAAACACAGTGCTTTAAACTCACACTTGAAGTCCTCAGAATTAAAATCAAAAGAATTTATTACCTGGTCCTCTTCAGATTGAGTCTCTGATTCTGACTGTGACTCATCTGCATCAAAATTTTGTTGTGAGGCATTGATAGCCATCATGCAGAATTCTTTTTCATCAGCATCATCTTCATCATCACTAGAGCTGGATGAAGCTTCAGATTCTTCTTCTGTCTCACTCCATGTTTCAGCAACAAACCCCTTCCTTGTATTTTTTTCTTGCTGGAGGAGGGTTTGTCATTGCTATTTTTCTTGAAATCCTTTTCTTTTCTCCTTTCTTTCCTGTCTTTCTTGTCCTTGTTTTCATTTTCTAGACAGTCAGGCACAATGTGGCCTGGTTTCCTGCATCCAAAATATATAATCTCTTTGTTATTTGATTTGTCATACCTTGTCTTGTCATGCCCTCTGTATGATCTTTTCCTGAAATCCTTCCTGGCCATTTTATAAAACTTTCTGGCCAGTAAGCTAGCAGCTCTTCATTGCCTGTGACCTTGTCTTCAGGCTGATCTCCAATAAGCTAGCAGCTCTTCTTGATGAGCAGCTCATAATACTTGAGCTTGCCCAAGAGAGCTTCAGTTGTAATCTCATTTAGGCTTCTGGCATCCTTGATTGGCCAAATCCTTGAGTTCCAAGTGCTTGGGAAGCACATTAGGATTTTATCATTGAGCTCAGTCAATGAGATCTCTTTGTCCAATGTTTTCAGCTCATTGGCTATGAGACTGAGTCTTTTATACATATCTGCTACTGACTCAGTGTAACGTCCCGAATCGTTCTAGGCCCCTAGTGTGTGTTTTTGAGTCAGGAGGGTTGACTCGAGTCCTGAGAAGTGCAGGGAATTGGACTGCACTTGTGGAGAAGTGGAGAAATCAGTGCAGAGTGACACGGGTAGTGACACGGGTAGTGACACGGGTAGTGACACGGGTAGCGACACAGGCGTGTCCCTACCCGTGTGTGTCGAGTTACACTCGACACGCCATATCGAGACTGACGAGCTGTGTCGACACCAAGTGACACGGGTAGTGACACGGCCGTGTCCCTACCCGTGTGCGTCGAGTTGAGCTCGACGAGTCGTGTCGAGACTGACGAGCTGTGTCGACACCAAGTGACACGGGTAGTGACACGGCCGTGTCCCTACCCATGTGCGTTGAGTTGAGCTCGACGAGCCGTGTCGAGATCGTCGAACTGTGTCGACACCAAGTGACACTGGTAGTGACACGGCCGTGTCCCTACCCGTGTGCGTCGAGTTGAGCTCGACGAGCCGTGTCGAGATCGTCGAACTGTGTCGACACCAAGTGACACGGGTAGTGACACGGCCGTGTCCCTACCCGTGTGCGTCGAGTTGAGCTCGACGAGGCATGTCGAGATGCAACCCGAGAAGGACACGGCCAAGGACACGACCAGGCACACGGCCGTGTCATGTGGACACGGGTCGGGACACGGCCGTGTCCCTACCCGTGTCAAGTATTGAACCGACATGGAAACTGTCGTTGCCGCTTCGCCAGGCAGGACACGGGTAAGGACACTGCCGTGTCCCTACCCGTGTCACATTTTATATATAAGGGGGGGCAGAAAACCCTAGCCGTTTTCATGTTCATTTCATCCCCAAATTCGTGTGAGAACTCCTGGTGAGAGGAAAAACTGCTGGAGCAAGTTCTACCGGAGGAGATCCGCCATCGCCGTGAAAGAGAAGATGCCGCCAAGGAGAACTACGAGATCCATGGCCGGAAATGGTGATACCGCTGGAGTCAATGTGAGTTTCCTACCCTCTCCCTTGGTGCTAGATCTATAGTTATTTTCCTAGGAGATACATCGACTCAAGAGAGTCTTGATGGTGAGGGGAGTTTTCTAGGAAAGGTCATGCTAAGATTTGTGTCTTAGGTTTTAGATCTCTTCAACCACGCCCTTCTTCAATGTGCTGATAAGGGGTGGATTCGTGAAGGGTTTTGGCCTCTTGAGGGTGAATAAGGGAGGAGGTTTTCTGGAATGATTTGGGAAGAATCGCCTTGAGGAGGAAGATGAACCGATGTCGTTCATTCCGCCTTAAGATGCGTGCAGAATCTGTATTCTGCGCGCAGCGAACTTCGTGGCCATTTTTAAGTGTGCTGTGGCCAGATCTGGGCTTTCGACTAAACACAAACATTGAATCCCTTGAAAATACCTTTCCAACGAATGGTTGCACGACTTCTGGCGAAGTGTGTAGCCACAGGAAAGTCTAAACGAAAATGTTCAATAAATCCTGTATGCAGAAACTGTGTTCTGTACGCAGCGGACTTCAAGTCCGATTTCAAATAGGATAATTTCGAATCTGGGTTGAGGTCTGAATACGAGAGTTGTAGATCTCGGAAACACCTTTCCATTGTGGGGTTACACGTCTTCACCGGATTCCTGTAGCTTCGGGAATCTCCGGTCGAAGTTGCTGTCCAGATTCAACATGCACCTAAAATCTGGGCTTAATGGAAAATGGATTTTGATTCGGTGGAGTTAATAATGCAAGATACTTGGCTTGGCTGAACACTTATGAGTGTTCATTTGTTGCATGATTGAAGTAGCTTATTAATCAGATTTCATATTATCAAATTGTGAAGCAATCTTATTTAAACGAATTAAATTGGTAGAAATTGAAAGATGGATAATTGGGCACTTCATGTTTATATTATGACATTATCAAATGGAAAGCGTGTTAGATCTTCATATGCCCACCATATTTATATTACATTATCATCATTTGGAAAGTCATATAGATGTATAGATTATGGTCATGGGTATGATTGGTTAATGAAATGAGTCTAGTAGTCCAATACCTAGAGCGTCGTCTCCCTACGGGTAGTATTGTGAAGGGATGTAAGTGCGGTGTTGGCCGTCACTTGTTTTGGTTGTGTTGAGATAAGGTATGGATGGATGGTTGTGCTGTGTACTCGTGCTTACTTCCGAGGCCCCTTCCATGTTATGTTGATGTGGTATTTGCATGTGGTGTGAGTCGACACGCGGTGTCGTAATCCTGGGTTAAGGATAGTGTGGCAGGTCTACGGGCTCGCTAGTCGTCACACCGACGGGAGTTGGCAGTTAGACTTGGTCGGTTTGGGCTGTGTCCTCGGTGTTCACGTCCCGAGGCCCCTCCGGCCATGTGAACGGTTGGGCTGTGTCCTCGTGCTTTCTTCCGAGGCCCCTTCCGGGTCACGCAAGGCCAGTTCGGGCTGTGTTCTTGGTGCACATCTACCCAAGACCCCGCTGGGCCATAGTACGCATGGGCTCCGCTGTTGTGTTCTTAGCGTTGAGGCGTACGGAGGCCTAGGTGAAGTAGTGTGATACCCGCCTAGTAGTAGAAGTGCCCGTTCTACTGTCACCGCCTGGCCACGGCGGCTGATGCCTGAGAGGTTAGCTACCTGCTCGAAAAGTGGGAACTACAGTCTGTGTCGACATAGCAATTGCATGGGTGTGCATGGGTGAGTCATTGCATAGCATTCATAGCATTTCATAACATTGCACAACAAGATCCTCATCGTATAAGTTTGTATGGGCACTCCTATACGATGAGTTACTTTATGTAACCCGATCCTTAACTTATAAGTTTGTATGGGCATTCTTATAAGTTAAGTTACTTTCCTGCTGTAGATTTTCTTACACCTGTGGATATTTGATGTTAGCTTGTAGAACTGCTAGATTTTACATTATATTCATGTACCTTGCCACCTGCTTATACTCCTTTACTTGCATACTTGTTATATACTATACTCTAGTTCCTTTTCTCTGCCCGGTGCCGAGGAGTCGCAGGGGGAGCGGATGTGAAGCCACTTAGTCGTTTCGACTAACGGTTGCTACTTCTTCCTTTTTAGGAGGTCACCCCACAGGTAGAGCAGCCGCAGACTACGCAGCAGGACAGCCAGGCCAGGACGACAGGGCCTGATGTGACGGTGCCGTCGATACCGTCGGTTACTGATGTTAGTATTTTGATTACTCTGATGTAGCCCGTTTGGGCAATGATTAGCTGTACTCTGATATTTTGTAGAAGCATGTTTAGCTTCTCATTATTTCATGTTTTGGACATTATATATTACTTAGTGTGGATTTTGACTTCTCTTGCTTATTTATTTGGTTGGGTTGGCATTTGTATTGATATGGTTGTAGCCGGCGGAATAGGCGTCTTGTGGTACAGGTTAGTCCGTGTGCTAATGCTACCGCAAGGCGGCTGTTCCGGGCATAAGACTCCCCCTTCGTGCCGTGTTTTGGGATCCAGGGAGGGGGGTTTACAAATGGTATCAGAGCCACGATCCTCAACTAAGAAGTCATTCAATAATGGTGCCACCCCCGTTTGGTTAGTCAGTTTGGGGACAAACTGACTTAGCGGAAGCAGTGGTGTGCCCATATGTAATTCACATTAAGTTTGTCCAACTTTGACCTTAAGTTTAGCCAACCTGACCACAAATTTGTCGTGTATGTGTAGGTTCCACTGCATGTTGAGCCGATGGGGGGTACTCCTACCCCTCCAATACCCACTCAGTTCGAACAGTCTGAGTTGGGGCAGACGCTCACCGTCATTCTTGATGCTTTTAAGGCACAGCAGGCTCCGGTGCAACAAGAGGCCCCGAGCTCCAACTGGCTGAGCACCTTCCGTGCTCTCTCCCCTCCCGTCTACCTTGGGACGGAGTCAGCCGTACGTACAGAGGAATGGCTAGACACGATACAGGAGTTGTTGGCTGGTATCCGTTGCCCAGCCAACATGGCAGTGACATTGGCAGCGTCCGTCTTGGACTTACATGCGAAGAGGTGGTGGAAGTCCCTCATGGGCTCTACCTTCCAAGGCCGGATCTACACTGAGATAAGTTGGAGTGAATTCTCGGGTGTTTTCTTGGAGCACTTTATCCCTACATCGGCCCGAGATGAGCTTGAGCAGAGGTTCCTTCTACTAAAGCAGGGATCAAAGTCTGTTACAGAATACCAGCGGGAATTCCAGCATCTCGCAAGGTTTGCAAATTCTTATGAGTTGGATGACAGAGGTTATGCCAAGCGCTTCTATAAAGGGTTGCGAGATCCCCTAAGGCAGTCCCTTTTGTTTATAGCGGATGGTAGCTTGGCGGAGATCATTGATATGGCGAAAAGATTGGAGGCGGACCACCTGGGATGTAGTAAGAGGCCTGTGGAGGACGTGATGGAAGCCGGCCCAAGTAATAGAAGGAGACGGGACATCAGAGGAGGAAGAGGTTATCAAAGAGGTGGAGGGCGTGTCCACCGAAACTATAGGGTGGAGCATCCAGTTCCGCAGCCGCCTGCGTTGCCTCCACCCCCACAGCCTCAGCGATTTCAACAACCTGAAGGGTGTCGTGGTCTGGTGTGCTTCGAATGCAACCAGCCGGGCCACATCCGGCGTTTTTGCCCGCAGCTATATGGGAACGCCCCTCCTGCTCTCCCTACTGCTCTCCCTCCTGCTCTCCCTCCAGCAGCTCCACGAGGGCGGGGATATATGCGTGGTCGAGGACGAGGACCGCCAAGAGGAAACCCCGGACCGGTCCGGGATTAGGTGTACGCGCTTGACATGGCGCAGGAACGGAACCCACAAGATGTGATTGCAGGTATGATTTAATTAATTTACATATTTGCATGGTCTAACTTGAATTGATTAGAACTTACTAGCCACTAGCAATACGTTTTGGTTGTTGGTACTTAGGCACCGTGATTATTGGCGGGAAGACGGCCTATGCGCTGTTCGATACCGGTGCCTCACACTCCTTTGTGTCCGAGGATTTCATAAAAGACGTAGAGGATGTACAGTACTTTACTGGCATAGCCCGACGTGTACGCCTTCCGGATGGCTCGGAGATGATCGCAACCGCCAAGTGCGATGTGGAGTTATTTATTGATGGGAAGGCCTTTGATACGCCGGCCACGGTTCTGAGAATGCCAGAGTTTGACATCATTTTGGGCATGACATGGTTGGATTGGCACTTAGCGAGGATCGACTGCGCGGAGAAGCGGATCTATTTGAGACATGGAGACTCTGACGTCGTCTTCCAAGGTATTGGCTTCGCGCCTCGCATGATGTTATCTTCCGTCCAGGTTGTAAAAGCTCATATGAAGGGGGACGAGGTCTTCATGATCTGGTTCGAGTTGAAGGAGGAAGCGTTGGAATTAAAGGATGTACGGGTTGTGCGGGATATTACCGAGGTATTTCCTGAGAAGCTACCAGGATTACCTCCGCATAGAGAGGTTGACTTCCAGATCAATCTAGTACCAGGTGCCAAGCCTGTATCCAAGGCTCCGTACAGAATGGCTCCGAAAGAACTCACGGAGTTTAGAGTTCAATTGCAAGAACTGGTGGATTCAGGGTTCGTTCGCCCCAGTTCATCACCATGGGGAGCCCCTGTGCTGTTCGTAAAGAAGAAGGATGGAACCCTGCGATTGTGCATAGATTATCGGGAACTCAATCGGTTGACGGTGCGGAACACTTATCCCCTACCTCGGATCGATGAGTTGTTCGATCAACTAGTGGGAGCACATTGGTTTTCTAAATTGGATTTGCGCTCCGGATACTATCAGTTGAGGATACAAGAAGGGGACATCCAGAAAACGGCCTTCAGTTCGAGATATGGTTTGTATGAGTTCACAGTAATGCCGTTTGGGCTCACAAATGCCCCTTCGGCCTTCATGAGCCTGATGAACAAGGTGTTTGAACCATATTTGGACATCTTCGTCATAGTTTTTATCGACGACATCTTATTCTACTCAAAGACGGAGGAGGAGCATGTCGAGCACCTGACCTTGGTTTTGAAGAAATTGAAGGAGCACTCCTTGTTCGCCAAGTTTAGCAAGTGTGAATTCTGGCTTAAGGAGGTAGCTTTCTTGGGGCATGTGATCAGTGGGGCAGGATTAGCAGTGGATCCAGCAAAGGTACGGGCCGTGAAGGAGTGGTCGCCCTTGAAGTCGGCGGCCGATGTACGAAGCTTTCTTGGACTTGCTGGCTACTACCGCAAGTTCGTGAAAGGATTTTCCAAGATTGCCCTTCCTCTTACCTCCTTGACGAAGAAGGGTGTGCCATTTGAGTGGACACCTCAATGTGAAGCGGCATTTCAAGAGCTGAAGGATAGGCTTACCTCCGCCCCCATCCTTGCACTTCCGTCGGGGAAGGAAGGATTCCAAGTTTACACGGACGCATCATATCAAGGGATGGGAGCGGTATTGATGCAGCACGGGCACGTGATCGCATATGCTTCAAGACAGTTAAAGAAACATGAAATTAATTACCCGGTCCATGATTTGGAGTTGGGAGCAGTGGTGTTCGCTTTGAAGGTTGGAGGCATTACCTATATGGCGTACACTGCGAGATCTTTTCCGATCACAAGAACTTGAAGTATGTCCACACTCAGAAGGAGTTGAACCTGAGACAACGACGGTGGTTGGAATTTCTATGCGACTATGAGTTCACCGTGAACTACCACCCCGGGAAAGCAAACTCGGTAGCTGATGCCTTGAGCAGAAAAGCGCCAGGCTCTAGCCCAGAGTCTCGGTTGATGAGTATGGAGTTGGCTCGGATGATCGAGGAGATGGAAATTACTCTAGTATTCAAGGCTTCTTCGGCAGAGTATGCGGAGTATTTGGCCAACATGAGCATAGTTTGTGATATCCGAGACCGGATTCGGGTGGAGCAAGGAATGGATGCGGCCTTGGCCCCAGCAATCAAGGCAATTGAAGATGGGACCACCGATGAGTACACACTCAAAGACGGCCTCGTTTATTTTCGTGGCCGACTCTATATTCCCAAGGGCGACAAAATTCGGGAGGATATCTTGAGAGAGGCACATTCCTCTCAATATTCAGTGCACCCGGGTATTGCTAAGATGTACGCCGGTTTGCGAAAGACCATGTGTTGGCCGGGAATGAAGAAGGATGTCCGGTATTATGTCACTCATTGTGAGGCATGTCAAAGAGTGAAGGCTGAATGCAGGAGTCCCGGTGGTTTGTTGCAGTCGCTGCCCATCCCCGAATGGAAGTTCGAGGATATCTCCATGGACTTTGTTCATGGGTTACCTCGTTCCCGCTCCAGGAATGATTCAGTATGGGTTATTGTTGATCGACTGACAAAGGTGGCCCGGTTCATACCAATGAAGAAGGAAGCACACGTGGATGTTTTGGTACGCCTTTTTGTGGAGCAATTTGTTCGGTATCATGGCGTGCCCAAGACAATTGTTTCGGATCGGGATGGTCGGTTTACATCCAATGAGTGGAAGGCGGTACAGGCGTATTTGGGCTCGCGCCTAACCTTTAGTACTGCATTCCACCCACAGACGGACGGGCAGTCTGAAAGGACCATCAGGACACTGGAAGATTTATTGAGGTTATGTGTACTGGACAGAGGAGAGCCATGGGAAAGGCTCTTGCCACTAGTGGAATTCTCCTATAATAATAGCCATCAGGCGAGCATCGGCATGGCGCCCCATGAAGCCCTTTACAGAAGAAGGTGCAGGACTCCCTTGTCTTGGGTACAAGATGAAGATCCGAAGGCATTGGGAAACGAATACATAGATGATACTGATGCGGCGATCAGATTGATATGGGGTCGCATGTTGGAGGCTCAAAGTCGACAGGCAAAATATTATAATAAAAAGCACCGGATGGTGGAGTTCCAAGTGGGCGAAAAAGTGTTTCTCAAGATTTGGCTGATGCATGGTGTGTCGCGGGTACGTGGGGTGAAAAAGCTCAGCCCAAGGTATGTTGGGCCTTATACTATACTAGAAAGGATCGGCCCGTTGGCCTATCGGTTGGAGTTACCACCAGAACTAGAAAATCTCCACGACGTGTTCCATGTGTCGTCACTTCGAAAAGCACTGTTGCGGCCCGACCAGTATATTCCCACTACTGATGGTGCAGTGGCATCAGATAGGTCTGTGCGACTAGAGCCGGTGCGGGTTGTTGACAGCGAGACAAGATCCTTGCGCCGCAAAAGTGTACCCTTGGTGAAGGTACTATGGTCGAATCATGGGAAATAGGAGTACACATGGGAGCCAATGGATTTGATGCAGCAACGCTACCCGGAGTTGTTTGCTCCAGGTAATCTTATTTAAAAGAATATGTTAAATTTCCTGTTATGCATTTCTCCCCTCAGCCTAAGCCTGATTTCGGGGACGAAATCTTTTATTTTGTTTATAGGATTTGTAACGTCCCGAATCGTTCTAGGCCCCTAGTGTGTGTTTTTGAGTCAGGAGGGTTGACTCGAGTCCTGAGAAGTGCAGGGAATTGGACTGCACTTGTGGAGAAGTGGAGAAATCAGTGCAGAGTGACACGGGTAGTGACACGGGTAGTGACACGGGTAGTGACACGGGTAGTGACACGGGTAGCGACACGGGCGTGTCCCTACCCGTGTGTGTCGAGTTACACTCAACACGCCGTGTCGAGACTGACGAGCTGTGTCGACACCAAGTGACACGGGTAGTGACACAGCCGTGTCCCTACCCGTGTGCGTCGAGTTAAGCTCGACGAGTCGTGTCGAGACTGACGAGCTGTGTCGACACCAAGTGACACGGGTAGTGACACGGCCGTGTCCCTACCCATGTGCGTCGAGTTGAGCTCGACGAGCCGTGTCGAGATCGTCGAACTGTGTCGACACCAAGTGACACGGGTAGTGACACGGCCGTGTCCCTACCCGTGTGCGTCGAGTTGAGCTCGACGAGGCGTGTCGAGATGCAACCCGAGAAGGACACGGCCAAGGACACGGCCAGGCACACGGCCGTGTCATGTGGACACAGGTCGGGACACGGGCGTGTCCCTACCCGTGTCAAGTATTGAACCGACATGGAAACTGTCGTTGCCGCTTCGCCAGGCAGGACACGGGTAAGGACACGGTCGTGTCCCTACCCGTGTCACATTTTATATATAAGGGGGGGCAGAAAACCCTAGCCGTTTTCATGTTCATTTCATCCCCAAATTCCTGTGAGAACTCCTGGTGAGAGGAAAAACTGCTGGAGCAAGTTCTACCGGAGGAGATCCGCCATCGCCGTGAAAGAGAAGATGCCGCCAAGGAGAACTACGAGATCCATGGCCGGAAATGGTGGTACCGCTGGAGCCAATGTGAGTTTCCTACCCTCTCCCTTGGTGCTAGATCTATAGTTATTTTCCTAGGAGAGACATCGACTCAAGAGAGTCTTGATGGTGAGGGGAGTTTTCTAGGAAAGGTCATGCTAAGATTTGTGTCTTAGGTTTTAGATCTCTTCAACCACGCCCTTCTTCAATGTGCTGATAAGGGATGGATTCGTGAAGGGTTTTGGCCTCTTGAGGGTGAATAAGGGAGGAGGTTTTCTGGAATGATTTGGGAAGAATCGCCTTGAGGAGTAAGATGAACCGATGCCGTTCATTCCGCCTTAAGATGCGTGCAGAATCTGTATTCTGCGCGCAGCGAACTTCGTGGCCATTTTTAAGTGTGATGTGGCCAGGTCTGGGCTTTCGGCTAAACACAAAAGTTGAAGCCCTTGAAAATACCTTTCCAACGAATGGTTGCACGACTTCTGGCGAAGTGTGTAGCCACAGGAAAGTCTAAACGAAAATGTTCAATAAATCCTGTATGCAGAAACTGTGTTCTGTACGCAGCGGACTTCAAGTCCGATTTCAAATAGGATAATGTCGAATCTGGGTTGAGGTCTGAATACGAGAGTTGTAGATCTCGGAAAGACCTTTCCATCGTGGGATTACACGTCTTCACCGGATTCCTGTAGCTTCGGGAATCTCCGGTCGAATTTGCTATCCAGATTCAACCTGCACCTAAAATCTGGGCTTAATGGAAAATGGATTTTGATTCGGTGGAGTTAATAATGCAAGATACTTGGCTTGGCTGAACACTTATGAGTATTCATTTGTTGCATGATTGAAGTAGCTTATTAATCAGATTTCATATTATCAAATTGTGAAGCAATCTTATTTAAACGAATTGAATTGGTAGAAATTGAAAGATGGATAATTGGGCACTTCATGTTTATATTATGACATTATCAAATGGAAAGCGTGTTAGATCTTCATATGCCCACCATATTTATATTACATTATCATCATTTGGAAAGTCATATAGATGTATAGATTATGGCCATGGGTATGATTGGTTAATGAAATGAGTCTAGTAGTCCAATACCTAGAGCGTCGTCTCCCTACGGGTAGTATTGTGAAGGGATGTAAGTGCGGTGTTGGCCGTCACTTGTTTTGGTTGTGTTGAGATAAGGTATGGATGGATGGTTGTGCTGTGTACTCGTGCTTACTTCCGAGGCCCCTTCCATGTTATGTTGATGTGGTATTTGCATGTGGTGTGAGTCGACACGCGGTGTCGTAATCCTGGGTTAAGGATAGTGTGGCAGGTCTACGGGCTCGCTAGTCGTCACACCGACGGGAGTTGGCAGTTAGACTTGGTCGGTTTGGGCTGTGTCCTCGGTGTTCACGTCCCGAGGCCCCTCCGGCCATGTGAACGGTTGGGCTGTGTCCTCGTGCTTTCTTCCGAGGCCCCTTCCGGGTCACGCAAGGCCAGTTCGGGCTGTGTTCTTGGTGCACATCTACCCAAGACCCCGCTGGGTCATAGTACGCATGGGCTCCGCTGTTGTGTTCTTAGCGTTGAGGCGTACGGAGGCCTAGGTGAAGTAGTGTGATACCCACCTAGTAGTAGAAGTGCCCGTTCTACTTTCACCGCCAGGCCACGGCGGCTGATGCCTGAGAGGTTAGCTACCTGCTCGAAAAGTGGGAACTACAGTCTGTGTCGACATAGCAATTGCATGGGTGTGCATGGGTGAGTCATTGTATAGCATTCATAGCATTTCATAACATTGCACAACAAGATCCTCATCGTATAAGTTTGTATGGGCACTCCTATACGATGAGTTACTTTATGTAACCCGATCCTTAACTTATAAGTTTGTATGGGCATTCTTATAAGTTAAGTTACTTTCCTGATGTAGATTTTCTTACACCTATGGATATTTGATGTTAGCTTGTAGAACTGCTAGATTTTACATTATATTCATGTACCTTGCCACCTGCTTATACTCCTTTACTTGCATACTTGTTATATACTATACTCTAGTTCCTTTTCTCCGCCCGGTGCCGAGGAGTCGCCGGGGGAGCGGATGTGAAGCCACTTAGTCGTTTCGACTAACGGTTGCTACGTCTTCCTTTTTAGGAGGTCACGCCACAGGTAGAGCAGCCGCAGACTACGCAGCAGGACAGCCAGGCCAGGACGACAGGGCCTGATGTGACGGTGCCGTCGATACCGTCGGTTACTGATGTTAGTATTTTGATTACTCTGATGTAGCCCGTTTGGGCAATGATTAGCTGTACTCTGATATTTTGTAGAAGCATGTTTAGCTTCTCATTATTTCATGTTTTGGACATTATATATTACTTAGTGTGGATTTTGACTTCTCTTGCTTATTTATTTGGTTGGGTTGGCATTTGTATTGATATGGTTGTAGCCGGCGGAATAGGCGTCTTGTGGTACAGGTTAGCCCGTGTGCTAATGCTACCGCAAGGCGGCTGTTCCAGGCATAAGACTCCCCCTTCGTGCCGTGTTTTGGGATCCAGGGAGGGGGGTTTTTACACTCAGCTTCTCCTTTCTTGAAGTTCTCATACTGAGTTATGAGATGGGATCTTCTATCTTTTTTCTCATCAGCAGATCTTGAGACTATCTCAGATAACTTGTCCCAGATGTCCTTTGCTGAGTTGCATTCAGCTACTTTTTGAAATATTTCATCAGACATAGTCTTGGCTAAAATATTCATTGCCTTAGCATCTGCCACTTTCCATTTCTTGATTTCTACATCTGTTCCTAAAGGAGGTGGAACAACACTTGTACTTGTATTTTCTGGGGGTCTTGGACACACTGTCAAAACAGAATTAAAAATATCTTCATCAATAGAATTCATGTACAATCTTATCCTTGCCTTCTAAAGTGCAAACTTAGATAGATTGTGTAACATCCCATGTTACTCCTGGCCCCCTCAACTTAGATTGGGTTAGGCATGAGGTAAGATTTAAGGAGATCAACTAGGTTTGACCCTAGGTAGTGGGTGGTAGCCATGTGGAGCCCACTATAGGACCAAGTCAAACTAGGTCAAACTAACCTAATTAGGGACCCTAGCCACACCATGACCCCACCACATTGCCCTAACCCTAAAGACAATCTAAGTGGACCCTAGGGTATGTCACTGGGTCAACATTTTGACCCCAGTTGACCAAGGTCAACCTTGGGCTTAATTTGGTCAAACCCACACTCATAGGCCTAATTAACCTAAGTGGGGCACCCCCCTTGACCTAAACCAAGTTGGGTGGTGCCACTAGACCCATTTCCACCAAGTAGGGTCAGTCCACCCACCATGATTGACCAAGTCAACTCTCCAAGTCAACAAGTCAACAAATTGACCTAAGGAGTGAAATGAAGGCCAAGCCATTTCCCCTTGGACCAAGCCCACCAAAATTGGCCCATAGTCAGCCCAAGTGAACAAGACCAGTCCTACCCCTCTAAATCAGGAGAGAGAATACATGCAAGGGTGTAAAATTGGGATTTTTAGGAGAAGAGGAGAGAGAAAGGGAAATGATGGAAATGGTGGCCACATGGCCACCCCATCAGTTAGTTTTGGCTGCCCAAAAACAAGTGGCCGACCTCCCCTCTTCATTTCCAGCAGAAAACTAGGGCTGTGAGCCACATGGCACCATGGGTGAAGTCTCCAAAGCTCAAACCGAGCTCACTTTGGAGTTAACTCCACATATAGCCCACCTCAGTCCAAATAGACCTCACCAACAGCTTCAGGAGACAGAAAGGAGTGGAATTCGACTGCTTAATCATGGAAAACGGTGGAGAATTGAGTGTTCGGGGTGGAGCTCGCCGGCGCACCACCACCACGGCAAACCGCCGCCTGACCCGCAGCCAAGCCTTGATTCAGGTCCGTTTCACTTCACCTCTACCCGTACTAGAATCCTAGATCAACTAGGGGAGATATCGGGCTCCATTGAGCCCGATGCCATGGGAGAAATGAGAGAATTTTCCAAGCTTTCTAAACCGCTCGGGATCGCCGTCGCCGCCATCTCCCGCCGCCCCATCGCCGGGAAACGAGAGCCACCACCACCGTGAGGGTGATGGCACCGTTGGCCGGGGGTGGCGCCGCCTCAGCTGGCCGGAAACAGCCAGCAAAGATCTCCAGCCAGATTCAATCTCAGCCATTGGCTGGAGGTAGGAGATGAATGGATGCCGTTAAAAATTGCTTTAAGATCCGTGCGGGCCGATATTTAAAAATCAAATTAATTGTTATAGGTTTAATGAAATGAAATGAAATATCTGTCACACTTTTTCAGCCACCTTGCATGTTAAATATAGGCCTCCTAGAGGCATTTCCAGAACTTAGCCTTTTAATGAAAAATGTAGCCAAGAGTTTTATCTTTAATTTGCCACCCTAAACATGTGATTTGGTGTAGTGTACAGTCCTGTAGGACATTTCTCCTAGGACTGGTCCTAGAGTAGGGCAGAAATTTAATTGGATGCCTAGGTTAAACTAATAGTCACCATGGCCCCAAATTTTGGGCACATGCATGATTAGGGCATACTTAGCCCCTGCCAAACTTTAGGAATTTTTAAAGAATATTTTCCTATAGTTTTTGTCAAAATATCAAAATACAACTAAATGAAATATAAGGAGTTCTACACCTCCCCATGGTCCCAAATTTTGGTGGTAGGTCAGTGGGGTCATCCTTGGTGCATGATAAAATTTTCAGCACCTTGGGTTCACTGCATGTTGGAGAATCCACTTGCATGTGTTAGCTTATGTTATGCCTTGGTGTGCAAATAGCAAAAATGCAAATATGGTGTATTTAGCCCAATGGTGACATGCAAAGGTCTTGGAATTATTTTCAGTGGTTCATTAGGGTAAATTTCATCTCTCAAATTAATCATGAAATTTTTGGACTCAAAAATTTCATTTATTGGAATTTATTTTAAATATAGCTATTTTGGAAATAAAATTGGAAAATAGGTTTTCCTCAAGTACAGATCCTAAAATTTTGCCAAGGCATAGATAATGTCACATTTGACTTAGGAAAAATATGTTTTCTCTGTTTTGAAGAACTCTTGGAGTAGATGTCTTAAATTGCCCATTTTACCTTTATTTTATTAATTCTTGAAATAATGGATATATATCTCTGAAAAATTTGGAATTTATTCTACTACCATAAAATGGTATTATTAGTTTTACATGAATTTCGCAGAATTAATGGATGGATTGTTATTTGTTAAATTAATACAATGACATTTTGGTAAATATGTTATAATGGAATTTTATAGGCCATTTCACAATAAATGTTGATGATGCTCTGCCAATAGTCTTAAATTAGTGTCCTAAAAGTTCTGTAATTTTCCTGGAATTTTTGAGTACATAATGCCTATACTTCATTTGGAAAATGGAATTTGTGTGGAATTGATATTAAATAGGAAATGGGAATAAATAATTTAAGGAAAATTATGAAACTCTGTAGGCAGCAATATTTTATCAATATACATCTCAGGAAAAATTTCCTAGGTCAGTGGATACTTAATCATACTACTTCATGTGTAAAATGACCTAGTGTTTAAATTAAAAGATTTAATTTAAGGACTAATTGGCCGAGAAAAATTATGAGAATTTATAAGGTAGTTCCCCTAGTCCATAACACCTTAGGATAAATATTTAGAGGCAAGATGCCTTAAGGTTTGGAAGATCACATTTTTAGGGTATCCATAGGTCATGGTCTGCATATAACACAAACAGGTCTTGCCTTAAGAGTTACCAGGGGATTGATTATCGGATGAAATAAAAGAGTTCAACATGAGTAACCCTGGTGGGTATAGTTGTCTTAGTGAGGGATCAAAAGTGCAAGTCTTAGTTAGCAACTGGAGTGGGAGTCGGCGGAAGACCGTCGGCTTCCCGGTAACGCCTTAAGTCACTAGGGTTGTACTAAAGCAATAAGGAGAGCTGGGGAGATACTTGGGTAGCCATCAACTAAAATAAATATCCTTGTGAAAGGGAACGCTGGGCGTAATCCCAACACAGTTCCTAGTGCCCCTTGATAGCCCTTCATAGGGAATACCGGGGGCAGTCCTGGGATTAACCTTAAATCTCTAAGTATAATAAACCGTAGACAAGAGTAGTTTAATAGGTTAGGACATTGTTGTACCTTCTCGCCCGTGTGGGGGGTTGGAGAGATTCATGATATATGCTCACCCGTCTAGGGTTGGAGGGAGTTGGTATAAAGGCACTGATGTGCGATCTCACCCGTTTGGGGTTTGAGGGAGTTGGCATAAAGGCACTAATGTGCGTTCTCACCCGGGTTTGGATTTGAGGGATTCAGGACGGGTTTTGGTCCTGCGAGCGGGAGGCTCGGTATGAATTACTTGCATGTGCATAAATATCGTGGCGGGGCATGCGGTACTGGCCGTTCGTCACACCGATGGCAGTACGGTGCACTAGGCGGTTGTGAGAGTTAGAGGGGCCAGTGGGTTGTTTTACACTGCGGTCTGGAGGACGATCCCCGATAACGCACATCCGACCCAACAAGACTGACGGGTTTGTCAGCAAAGTACGTACGCGAGACTCTAGAGTGCACCTTGGACGTGTACAGAGGCGTATGAGAGGGGTCTAAGGCTTGGTAGTGTGCATACCGGTCTAGAAGCGGAGACGCCCGCTCCGCTGCTGCCGTAGCCACAGCGGTGGTACCCGAGAGTGATGCTAGCTCTCAAAAAGTGGGAACTAAAGGTCTGTGATCACAGAGTCGTTGTGTGTGAGTTGCACTTGCCTGCGCATAAAATTGCATCATATCATTCATTCATATTAGGTCATACGCTTCATAGATCCTTATCATATAAATTAGTATGGGCTCTTTTATATGATAAGTTAAATTTCCTGGAAATCCTAACTTATATATTTGTATGGGCATTTATATAAGTTAGGGTACGTTTGTGATGATAGCATAGTGGTAGCTTAGCTTATTTACTTGTTCATACTGCTGTTTCTTTACTTTCCTTTACTGCACTGCTCTTACTTATTACTTGTACCGTACTTAGAATTGCTAGAGTAGGATTACATTACTTATTACAACTCTAGTTAGATATTGTCACCTACTTCCACTTTGCTACCCCTTGTTGTCCTCCGCTTCGTCCTCCCGCTCGGTGCCTAGGAGCTGCGGGGCGAGGTGCAGAGGAAACGACTTAGTCTTTTTGACTAATGGTCGGTGACCAACTATTTTTAGGAGCCCGTGGAGATGGAGCACCAGCACGTCGAGGAGGCAGGACATGAGGAGCAGATACCGCTTCAGCAGGCTACTACCACTACTGTGCGTCCTCAGGTGGGATGAGATCTGATGTTCTAGCATAGCTTCCGCATTTATGATTTTGTGAGAGAGAGATTTGATGTACTGGGCATAAGCCCTTTTTACTTTTTCATTTGTACTCTATTGTGGACTATTGTACTATTCATTTCTTTTACATGATTGTACTATGTGACTTGTGGACTGATAGTTTTACATATACAGTTTACTTCTTTCTTCTCATGTTGGCCTACAGGATAATGATCGTACTAGCCGGCAGAATCGGCGTATTGCGGTGTCGACTAACCCGTGAGTTAGTGTCACCGTAAGACGGCGGTTCTGGGCATAAGATCCGGTAGCCCTCCTTGGTAAGGGGGAGGGGGGTCTTACAAACTGGTATCACTTGAACAACGATCATATGAGAAAGAAGTCCACAACATAGGACCACCCCCGCCTGAGCATTAGTTTGCGGACAAACTATGCAGTGGAAGCAGTGGTGTGCCCATGTGTAAAGTCACATAAATGGTCCACAAAGTACAATGTGTTAGGCCAATTTTGCTTTAACCTTACCTTTATGCAACCTCCACAGGTCGCAGCGCCGCAAAATGTGGCTCCTCCCCCTCCAGCTGCCACTCCATTCCTACATACGGAGATGGGGCAGACCCTGACGGCGATTTTGGATGCCTTTAGAGCCCAGCAAGTCCCGGCTCCACAGCCAAATCCGGGGTCGAGCTGGCTGAGTGCATTCAAGAGTCTGTCCCCACCGACGTACCGTGGGATAGAGGATGCGGTGAAGACGGAAGAATGGCTGGAGGCCATACACGAGATCTTAGCGGGCATCAGCAGCCCAGTCGGTCAGGCAGTACCCCTAGCCACCTCTGTGCTAGAGGCTCATGCAAAGAGATGGTGGAAATCAGTCTGGGAGTCTACTTATGCGGACTTTGAGCTGTCAGAGATATCTTGGGAGGAGTTTGGCGATGTGTTTCTGGAGCACTTCGTTTCTGCTACGGACAGAGATGCTTTGGAGGAGAGGTTTTTGAACCTCAAGTAGGGGACTAGATCAGTGATAGAGTACCAGAGAGAGTTCTCCCACTTGGCCAGGTTCACGGGGATTCAGGACACCGACGATAGGAGGTATGCGAAGAGGTTCTACCGGGGCCTCAGGGACGATTTGAGGCAGGCCTTGCTATTCATTTCTCATGGCACATCCAGGCAGATCATCGAGATGGCGAAGAAGCTGGAGGCTGACCAGCTGATGGTGCGAGCCGGAGGGAAGAGACCATTTGATGGGTCGACATCAGGTGAGAGCAGTAGGGGCTCTCAGAGAGGCAGGACCATCGGATACAGGAAGGGTGGGGGACGTCGTCGTCCCAACTTCAGGCAGGAGCAGGGGCCTCCTCTAGCATTGGCTCCCCCACCTCTACAGATGCACGATCCGAGGAGACAGGATGACCGAGGCCACCGACAAGTGGTTTGTTACGGATGCCGCCAGCTCGGGCACATCAGGTCGGAGTGCCCGCACCGATTCCATCCCCCTCCTCCTCCTCCACCTCCAGTGGCCTCAATACAGCAGGGCCGAGGACGAGGCCGAGGACGAGGCCGAGGTCGGGGGTATCACGGCAGGAGACGCGAGCAGGAGCAGATATACGCCTTGGACCTCACAGAGCCGAGGAATCTCGAGGAGGTTATCACAGGTACTTGAAGTTAATTATGAATTTTCTTGGATTTTGAATGATATATATATAGTACCTGGAACTATAGGATAACAATTAACTTTCACATAAACAAACCTCAGGCATAGTTATGATCAGCGGCAAGCCCGCTCATACTCTTTTCGACACGGGTTCTTCACACTCGTTCGTATCCGAGGCCTTCATCGACGGACTCGAAGGCGTGGAGAGGTTCCCTGGACTAGAGATGAGGGTACGTCTACCGATGGGTCGGAGCTGTGGACCACTGCACATTGTGATATGGAGGCCGAGATTGGCACCAAGGCATTTGAGGCGCCGGCAACTATTCTGAAGCTGCAGGACTTTGACTTGATCTTGGGCATGGCCTGGTTGCATCGGAACCATGCCCAGATAGATTGCCCGTCCAGGAGGATCACGCTAAGGCATGGCGACTCTCATGTTATCGTTGAAGGTATCCAGCCTATCTGCCACCTACTGTTATCTTCTATACAGGCTGTGAAGGCCCATGAGCAGGGTGAAGAAGTTTATCTTGTCTGCTTCGAGATGGTGGGAACAGAGGCGACTATCTCAGATATTCGGTGGTCCGGGATTTCTCCGACGTATTCCCGGAGAAATTGCCCGGGCTACCGCCTGCTAGAGACTTGGATTTCAGGATTCAGCTAGTACCGGGAGCGAAGCCGGTGCCCCGGGCACCCTACAGGATGGCTCCCAGGGAGTTAGCAGAGTTCAGGACTCAACTACAGGAGCTAGTCGAGTCAGGATTTGTGCGGCCCAGCTCATCGCCATGGGGAGCACTAGTTCTCTTTGTGAAGAAGAAGGACGGATCACTGCGATTATGTATAGATTACCGGGAGCTGAACCGGTTGACGGTCCGCAATACCTATCCTCTGCCTCGGATAGATGAGTTATTTGACCAGCTACAGGGAGCCTTCTGGTTCTCCAAGTTAGATCTGCGATCCGGCTACTATCAGCTCCGTATCAGGGAAGAGGACATACCGAAGACGGCATTCAGTTCGCGCTATGGATTATACGAGTTCACGGTGATGCCTTTTGGGCTCACGAATGCTCCTGCTGCATTCATGAGTCTAATGAACCGTGTATTCGAGCCTTTCTTAGACCGCTTCGTGATTGTATTCATCGACGACATCCTTATATATTCTCGGACTCAGGAGGAGCATACGGAGCACCTGGCACAGGTCCTGCAGAGGTTGAGGGAGACACAGATGTACGCAAAATTTTCGAAGTGCCAGTTCTGGTTGCAGGAGGTGGCTTTTCTAGGGCACACGATCAGTGGGGCTGGGTTAGCAGTGGACCCAGCCAAGATAGAGACAGTGAGGAATTGGCCACGACCGAAGACCGCATCTGACATCCACAGTTTCTTGGGACTAGCAGGGTATTACCGCAAGTTCGTGGAGGGGTTCTCGAGGATAGCACTCCCCCTCACATCTTTGACGAAGAAGGACACAGATTTTGTTTGGTCAGAGAGGTGTGAAACGGCTTTTCAGGAGCTGAAGGACCGACTCATCTCATCCCCCATTCTTGCGCTTCCATCCGGGAGCGAAGGATTTCAGATCTACACGGACGCCTCTTACCAGGGGATGGGTGCAGTCCTGATGCAGCATGGACACGTTATTGCTTATGCTTCGAGACAGTTGAAGAAGCATGAGCATAACTATCCAGTACATGACCTAGAGCTCGGGGCTGTGGTTTTCGCCCTAAAGATATGGAGGCATTATTTATACGGGATTCATTGTGACATCTTTTCGGATCACAAGAATCTCAAGTATATCGATACGCATAAGGACCTAAACCTGAGACAGAGGAGGTGGCTGGAGTTCCTTTGTGATTATGATTACAAGATCCACTATCACCCGGGAAAAGCGAACACGGTTGCGGATGCCTTGAGCAGGAGGGCCGGCACTTCTGGACCGGAGCCCCGATTAATGTCTATGGAGCTGCTACAGATGATGGAGGACATGCACATTACCATGGTGTCCGAGACCGAGCCAGTAGTATATAGAGAGTATTTGAGCTCAGTGATCAGTGGCGATGATATACAGGAGCGCATCCGAGCACATCAGAGGCTGAATGCTGCGTTACAGCCGATTTTCAGTGCCCTAGAGAGGGGCAAGGTCGAGGACTACAACGCTACAGGATGATCTTCTTCAGTTTCGTGGGCGCATCTACATACCAGCAGGAGGCAGTATCCGGGAGGACATACTCAGAGAGGCACATTGCTCGAGATATTCAGTGCACCCCGGCATCACCAAGATGTGGGCAGATTTGCGGAGGTCTATGTATTGGCCCGGGATGAAGAGGGAGATCACGGATTTTGTGACCCATTGCGAGACCTGCCAGCGTGTGAAGGCAGAATGCAAGAGCCCGGGAGGTTTACTACAGCCACTACCAGTTCCAGAGTGGAAGTTTGAGGACATTGCTATGGACTTTGTACACGGGTTGCCTCGCTCCCACTCTGGGCATGATTCCATATGGGTTATAGTGGATAGATTGACCAAGGTAGCGCGGTTTATTCCAGTTCGAAAGGATGCCCCAGTTGCAGTTCTGGTAAGACTATTTGTGGAGCAGTACGTCAGATATCATGGTATCCCCAGGACTATTGTTTCGGACCGTGATGGTCGGTTCACTTCGAGCGAGTGGAGGGTCGTGCATGCTTACTTGGGATCTCGGCTTACCTTTAGTACCGCCTTCCACCCGCAGACCGACGGACAGACCGAGCGGACCATCCGGACCATGGAGGACCTGCTTAGATTATGCATATTGGATACGGGGAAGCCTTGGGAGAGGCTGCCATTGATCGAGTTCTCGTATAATAACAGCCACCAGGCTAGCATCAGGATGGCTCCATACGAGGCGCTTTATGGGAGGAGATGTCGGACACCGCTATCATGGGTTCATGATGTGGATACCAGGGCTCTTGGATCTGATTATATAGAGGACACTGAGGCTCAGATTCGATTGATCGGAGATCGGCTACTAGAGGCCCAGAGCAGACAGGCAAAGTATTATGATGCTCGGCACCGGAAGGTGGAGTTCCAGGTTGGAGACAGGGTATTCTTGAAGATACGTCCAGTACACGGTGTCTCTCGAGTGCGGAGGCACAAGAAGCTCAGTCCACGATACATGGGGTCATACCTGATCCTGGAGCGGATCGGCCCCCTGGCTTACCGACTGCAGCTGCCACCGGAGTTGGGTGCATTACATAACGTCTTCCATGTCTCTTCCTTGCGAAGAGCTCTCCTTCGGCCAGAGCAGCACATTACTACTACAGCCGGACCGGTAGAGCCTGATAGATCAGTGAGATTGGAGCCGATCCGGATTGACGATACAGCCATCTGAGTGTTGCGGAAGAAGAAGGTCCCTCTTTTGAAGGTGCTGTGGTTCAACCATGGACGGGAGGAGCACACTTGGGAGCCGAGGGATCTGATGCTGGAGCAACACCCGGAGCTATTCGCATCAGGTACATTTAAGTAATGTCTTTAAATCTCTTGATGATTCTTGCAAATAGAACCCCGTAGACCCGAACTTAAATTTCGGGGACGAAATTATTTTCTTGTTTATTGGAATTTGTAACATCCCATGTTACTCCTGGCCCCCTCAACTTAGATTGGGTTAGGCATGGGGTAAGATTTAAGGATATCAACTAGGTTTGACCCTAGGTAGTGGGTGGTAGCCATGTGGAGCCCACTATAGGACCAAGTCAAACTAGGTCAAACTAACCTAATTAGGGACCCTAGCCACACCATGACCCCACCACATTGCCCTAACCCTAAAGACAATCTAAGTGGACCCTAGGGTATGTCACTGGGTCAACATTTTGACCCCAGTTGACCAAGGTCAACCTTGGGCTTAATTTGGTCAAACCCACACTCATAGGCCTAATTAACCTAAGTGGGGCACCCCCCTTGACCCAAACCAAGTTGGGTGGTGCCACTAGACCCATTTCCACCAAGTAGGGTCAGTCCACCCACCATGGTTGACCAAGTCAACTCCCCAAGTCAACAAGTCAACAAATTGACCTAAAGGAGTGAAATGAAGGCCAAGCCATTTCCCCTTGGACCAAGCCCACCAAAATTGGCCCATAGTCAGCCCAAGTGAACAAGACCAGTCCTACCCCTCTAAATCAGGAGAGAGAATACATGCAAGGGGGTAAAATTGGGATTTTTAGGAGAAGAGGAGAGAGAAATGGAAATGAAGGAAATGGTGGCCACAGGGCCACCCCATCAGTTAGTTTTGGCTGCCCAAAAACAGGTGGCCGACCTCCCCTCTTCATTTCCAGCAGAAAACCAGGGCTGTGAGCGACATGGCACCATGGGTGAAGTCTCCAAAGCTCAAACCGAGCTCACTTTGGAGTTAACTCCACATATAGCCCACCTCAGTCCAAATAGACCTCACCAACAGCTTCAGGAGACAGAAAGGAGTGGAATTCGACTGCTTAATCATGGAAAACAGTGGAGAATTGAGTGTTCGGGGTGGAGCTCGCCGGCGCACCACCACCACGGCAAACCGCCGCCTGACCCGCATCCAAGCCTCGATTCAGGTCCGTTTCACTTCACCTCTACCCGTACTAGAATCCTAGATCAACTAGGGGAGATATCGGGCTCCATTGAGCCCGATGCCATGGGAGAAATGAGAGAATTTTCCAAGCTTTCTAAACCGCTCGGGATCGCCGTCGCTGCCGTCTCCCGCCGCCCCATCGCCGGGAAACGAGAGCCACCACCACCGTGAGGGTGATGGCACCGTTGGTCGGGGGTGGCGCCGCCTCAGCTGGCCGGAAACAGCCAGCAAAGATCTCCAACCAGATTCAATCCCAGCCGTTGGCTGGAGGTAGGAGATGAACGGATGCCGTTAAAAATTGCTTTAAGATCCGTGCGGGCCGATATTTAAAAATCAAATTAATTGTTATAGGTTTAATGAAATGAAAAGAAATATCTGTCACACTTTTTCAGCCACCTTGCATGTTAAATATAGGCCTCCTAGAGGCATTTCCAGAACTTAGCCTCTTAATGAAAAATGTATCCAAGGGTCTTATCTTTAATTTGCCACCCTAAACATGTGATTTGGTGTAGTGTACAGTCCTGTAGGACATTTCTCCTAGGACTGGTCGTAGAGTAGGGCAGAAATTAAATTGGATGCCTAGGTTAAACTATTAGTCACCATGGCCCCAAAGTTTGGGCACATGCATGATTAGGGCATACTTAGCCCTTGCCAAAATTTAGGAATTTTTAGAGAATATTTTCCTATAGTTTTTGTCAAAATATCAAAATACAACTAAATGAAATATAAGGAGTTCTACACCTCCGCATGGTCCCAAATTTTGGTGGTAGGTCAGTGGGGTCATCCTTGGTGCATGATAAAATTTTCAGCACCTTGGGTTCACTGCATGTTGGAAAATCCACTTGCATGTGTTAGCTTATGTTATGCCTTGGTGTGCAAATAGCAAAAATACAAATATGGTGTATTTAGCCCAATGGTGACATGCAAAGGTCTTGGAATTATTTTCAGTGGTTCATTAGGGTAAATGTCATCCCACAAATTAATCATGAAATTTTTGGACTCAAAAATTTCATTTATTGGAATTTATTTAAAATATAGCTATTTTGGAAATAAAATTGGAAAATAGTTTTTCCTCAAGTACAGATCCTTAAATTTTGCCAAGGCATAGATAATGTCACATTTGACTTAGGAAAAATATGTTTTCTCTGTTTTGAAGAACTCTTGGAGTAGATGTCTTAAATTGCCCATTTTACCCTTATTTTATTAATTCTTGAAATAATGGATATATACCTCTGAAAGATTTGGAATTTATTCTACTGCCATAAAATGGTATTATTAGTTTTACATGAATTTCTCAGAATTAATGGATGCATTGTTGTTTGTTAAATTAATACAATGGCATTTTGGTAAATATGTTATAATGGCATTTTATAGGCCATTTCACAATAAATGTTGATTATGCTCTGCCAATAGTCTTAAATTAGTGTCCTAAAAGTTCTGTAATTTTCTTGGAATGTTTGAGTACATAATGCCTATACTTCATTTGGAAAATGGAATTTGTGTGGAATTGATATTAAATAGGAAATGGGAATAAATAATTTAAGGAAAATTATGAAACTCTGTAGGCAGCAATATTGTATCAATATACATCTCAGGAAAAATTTCCTAGGTCAGTGGATACTTAATCATACTACTTCATGTGTAAAATGATCTAGTGTTTAAATTAAAAGATTTAATTTAAGGACTAATTGGCCGAAACAAATTATGAGAATTTATAAGGTAGTTCCCCTAGTCCATAACACCTTAGGATAAATATTTAGAGGCAAGATGCCTTAAGATTTGGAAGATCACATTTTTAGGGTATCCATAGGTCATGGTCTACATATAACACAAATAGGTCTTGCCTTAAGAGTTACCGGGGGATTGATTATCGGATGAAATAAAAGAGTTCAACATGAGTAACCCTGGTGGGTAGAGTTGTCTTAGTGAGGGATCAAAAGTGCAAGTCTTAGTTAGCAACTGGAGTGGGAGTCGGCGGAAGACCGTCGGCTTCCCGGTAACGTCTTAAGTCACTAGGGTTGTACTAAAGCAATAAGGAGAGCTGGGGAGATACTTGGGTAGCCATCAACTAAAATAAATATCCTTGCGAAAGGGAACGCTGGGCGTAATCCCAATATAGTTCCTAGTGCCCCTTGAGAGCCCTTCACAGGGAATACTGGGGGCAGTCCTGGGATTAACCTTAAATCTCTAAGTATAATAAACCGTAGACAAGAGTAGTTTAATAGGTTAGGACATTGTTGTACCTTCTCGCCCGTGTGGGGGGTTGGAGAGATTCATGATATATGCTCACCCGTCTAGGGTTGGAGGGAGTTGGTATAAAGGCACTGATGTGCGATCTCACCCGTTTGGGGTTTGAGGGAGTTGGCATAAAGGCACTAATGTGCGTTCTCACCCGGGTTTGGGTTTGAGGGATTCAGGACGGGTTTTGGTCCTGCGAGTGGGAGGCTCGGTATGAATTACTTGCATGTGCATAAATATCGTGGCGGGGCATGCAGTACTGGCCGTTCGTCACACCGATGGCAGTACGGTGCACCAGGCGGTTGTGAGAGTTAGAGGGGCCAGTGGGTTGTTTTACACTGCGGTCTGGAGGAAGATCCCCGATAACGCACATCCGACCCAATAAGACTGACGGGTTTGTCAGCAAAGTACGTACGCGAGACTCTATAGTGCACCTTGGACCTGTACAGAGGCGTATGAGAGGGGTCTAAGGCTTGGTAGTGTGCATACCGGTCTAGAAGCGGAGACGCCCGCTCCGCTGCTGCCGTAGCCACAGCGGTGGTACCCGAGAGTGATGCTAGCTCTCAAAAAGTGGGAACTAAAGGTCTGTGATCACAGAGTCATTGTGTGTGAGTTGCACTTGCCTGCGCATAAAATTGCATCATATCATTCATTTATATTAGGTCATACGCTTCATAGATCCTTATCATATAAATTAGTATGGGCTCTTTTATATGATAAGTTAAATTTCCTGGAAATCCTAACTTATATATTTGTATGGGCATTTATATAAGTTAGGGTACGTTTGTGATGATAGCATAGTGGTAGCTTAGCTTATTTACTTGTTCATACTGATGTTTCTTTACTTTCCTTTACTGCACTGCTCTTACTTATTACTTGTACCGTACTTAGAATTGCTAGAGTAGGATTACATTACTTATTACAACTCTAGTTAGATATTGTCACCTGCTTCCACTTTGCTACCCCTTGTTGTCCTCCGCTTCGTCCTCCCGCTCGGTGCCTAGGAGCTGCGGGGCGAGGTGCGGAGGAAACGACTTAGTCTTTTTGACTAATGGTCGGTGACCAACTATTTTTAGGAGCCCGTGGAGATGGAGCACCAGCACGTCGAGGAGGCAGGACATGAGGAGCAGATACCGCTTCAGCAGGCTACTACCACTACTGTGCGTCCTCAGGTGGGACGAGATCTGATGTTCTATCATAGCTTCCGCATTTATGATTTTGTGAGAGAGATATTTGATGTACTGGGCATAAGCCCTTTTTACTTTTTCATTTGTGCTCTATTGTGGACTATTGTACTATTCATTTCTTTTACATGATTGTACTATGTGACTTGTGGACTGATAGTTTTACATATACAGTTTACTTCTTTCTTCTCATGTTGGCCTACAGGTTAATGATCGTACTAGCCGGCAGAATCGGCGTATTGCGGTGTCGACTAACCCGTGAGTTAGTGTCACCGTAAGACGGCGGTTCTGGGCATAAGATCTAGTAGCCCTCCTTGGTAAGGGGGAGGGGGGTCTTACAGATTGCACACTGGAGGTCTGGTGCTAGCATAATCTTTGCTCTGTGTCATGGTTTTATATAAGGATAAATATAATACGAATAATAAAAATAAAACCCTCTACAAAAGATTGATCCTATCAGAGATCTTTTGGTTCAGGTGTTAGCCTGTAGGAAAACAACCAACCAATTAATGTGTGGTATTTTTAACCAACCTCCCTCTAATACCAATTGAAAGTGGAGGATAAGATCTACCTTAACTCTAGAGGGGGGGGTGAATAGAGTATATTAAAATAATTTTCAAGTTAAAAACTATTTTGCAGTGGAAGACTTAATTTAAGTATAGGTGTAAGGTGCTTGCAGTAACTAAAATAAAATGAATGCAAGAAATAAAACATCACAGCACACAGCAAAACACAAAGAAGCAACCAGAGAACACAAGGAGCTATAGTGGTTCCCGAATCAATCTGGGTACATCCACTCTTCTACCACCCTAGGTAGGAATCCACTGCAGAATGAGTTGATTAGGTGTCCTGGGCACCAATGAGCTTTTGATAAGGTGCTCAAAAATCAAACTAGATTTTTTTGATCAGGTGTCTTACCACCACAGAGTTTTGACAAGGTCTCAGAAACCAACAAAAACTTTTGAATGGAGATTGATAAACCCTTTACAACAGAGAGAGAGAGAGATGAGATAATCTTCTTTGTCAACAATCAGAGAGAAGATAGTGGATGTTGTCAAAGCTCCCCCTGAGATCTTGAGTTGTTCAGGAAGTGAAGCTTTGCAATAGGGTGATAGACCTTCAGAAGATTTGATCTCCAGCAAAAGATGATTCCAGCAGCAGCTGAAATGTGTGGTGTCTGGAGTCTTGAATGATAAGGCCTTTGAACACTGGAATCAAAAGGGATCTAGAAGTTTCAGTATATTGATCTCCTTCAGTGATGTGTGTTCCTGTAAAAATTCTATGACTGTGAATATCTGCAACTTTTTCTCTCCTTGCTGTTGTTATTGTTCTTGTTATTATTAACCAGCAGAATCAATAATATTTTATTCCTTAGATCTGAATAGAATAATTCTCTGTCCAAGATAGTCGTTAGTCTGTCATAAATGACTTCCTTAAATGCATTTTGTCTTCTGGAGGAAAGTCCAATAAAATATTTCTTTGAAATCTCCTTGAAACTTGCTCCAGATTAATTGATACGGCTACAAGATTCTTGAAATAAATGCTGGGAATAAATAGAAGGGAATACCAAAACTGACTGAATTTGAATCTTGAAAAACGTCGATCTCTCCAGAAAAACGTCGACCTAAGCTCAACTATCATTGAACTGAGCTCAGCGACTGGACTAAAACTGAAGTAGAAATCGTTGATCTGAGCTCAACTATCGTCGAACTGAGCTCAGAGATAGGGAAACAAACTAGGGACAAAAATGTCGATCTGAGCTCGAAGATCGCCGAACGGAGTTCGACGACTCGTTGAAGTGAGCTCAGAGATCATCGAATGGAGTTCGATGATTCATCGACCTGAGCTCGACGAAATGACTTAGTCTCCTGAACTGAAATATCTCGTCTTGAGGGTCTTGATGGCAGCTTTCAAACCTAAATACTAACCCTTAGACTCAATCTAATTGACCTTTAGATCTATACAAGGAGGTCAAAACAAATTTCCTAAAGGACATAGTGATCCTTGCCCAAATCAGTAATAGGGTATTCCAACAGAGCCCCATGTTGAGGAAGAGCCTACTCACTTGGACAGTGAAATGATAACACAAACAATTCTTGAGGTAATCAGTGAAGTAAATCAATCAATTTTCAATATTGAGGATGAAATGCTAACTGAATCTTTGATTGATGTTGACCAGCCAACACAACTAAACAATCAAGCATAAGATGTTATCTTGGAAGATACATCTGCTGTTGCTGATGCTCCAGAGATAAGAGAATCTCCAGTCCCTTCTCAACAAGAATTTACCCTAGATGAGTTGTTCACTGCTATGGAGCAAGAGACTCAGGGGGAGAAAGCAGATTTTGAGGGGGAGCAAGTTAATCTTGAGGAAGTGCAGGCTAACCTTGAGGGGGAGCATGTGAGGTCTCATGGGGAGACTGCAAGAAATGAGGAGGAGCAAATTAGAACTGAAACGGAGGAGTAAAGGACTCAGGGGGAGCAACCTAGAACTGCATAGGACTTACCTCCTAGTCCTAAAGATAGAGTTGATATTGCTAGTACCTCAGCATCTGAGGATGAAGAAGCTTCAAGAGCTAAGAAGAGAAAGCTAATGATCTTCAAAAGGAGAAGCCAGAGCTACAAGAAGGCCTTACAAACTGTTGCTCCACTACCTGCCCCAACAGCTGATTACAGCTCATTGTTGGTGGCATTGCAAGTCAAGCTAGATGAGCAAAGGATTGCCATGGAGAATTATATGGATGAGACACATAAAGATCTACAACTCTCCTTGGCAACAGATATAAAATCAAAAAGATTTGAAGTGAATCAAAATAAGAAGGAAATGACTGATTGTTTCCACAAAGGAGGCAATGCAGTGGTTTTCCTAGCTACCCATCAAGAAAAGATAAAGACACAAGTTGATGATATAGCTCTTAAGCAAGGCTATGTCCTAGAGAATCAACTAAGAATGAATGATAATCTAAAAGAATCACATAATGTGATTGTAACAGAGATGAAGAATATTGCTACTGCACAGACTGCAGCAAGGGCTACACACAAGGCAGAATCTGCCAAGCAATTACAAGAAGGAATAGCTACTGTCCAAACTGCTATTACAGATTCTCAAAAGACTATCTCTACACAGCTACTGAAGTTGAAGTCTTTTTATAAAGATGGAGTCAATTTTCTGGATGCCCATATCCGATTTCAGAAAGATGATCTTAGGGATCATATTGTCAGAGAAGTCATAAAGGGGGAGAGAGTATTAGTCAAAGTTGGATCTGATCATGCTAAATGGATTTCCAATAGCATCAGAGCAACACTTGGATATCCACCCCTGTGTGATGATGACAATGTAGCTGAATCTGGAGTGCATCCTGCTTCTTTTAGAGGTGAACAAGCTGAAGTTGCTCAAGTAATTTATCCTCCAGCAGATTTTGAGATGATACATCAAGAAGTACAGTCCATGTACAGCCCTCCAGAAGGTGCTCAAAATGTGATCATAGAGAAAGTAGACAAGCCTGTGTTAGAGGCAGTTTTGAAAGAGCAAGAAGCTCTATTGTCTAAGAAAAGATTCAAAGAGCAGGCTGAATTAAAGCCAGATTTTGAGCAGTGGAGTCCAACCTCCAAGAATATTATATTAACTGCTTGGAAAGTTGTAAAGGACCAGACCCATGATAGGGGTAAATGGTACTCTGCACAAGAATGGCAAAAGCATGAAGCCAGGCAAGAAGCAATTGTTCAGTATAGAAGAAAGGCAAAACTTGGGAAGCTACCTCCTAATGCTCTGGATCCTAGCAAATATTTCACAAAGCCTTTTCATTACTTTGAAAGATAAAGAATAAGGGCTGAAGAGCTAAAGAAGAAAGATCTAAAGGGAAAGAAGCCAGCTGATGACACTGATGTTCATGTACAAGCCAAGGTCCAATCAGGCAAAGGAATTGTCATCAAGGAGCCAGAGCAGCCTTAGAATAGATTTACTTGATTTTATAACATTATAAACTTTAGTGTTTAAAATCTATGTAAAACTATTATGAAAAGAATCTTTTGAAAGTTGAACAAAACATGATTAATGCTCATTCTGATTGCATTGTTATTATGTGATAATTTGTTATATATGTTTTGTTTTAAGGATTTACCCTATCATATAATGTTGTTATACATCATAATGTGTATTTGTTATGAATGGTGTATATCATTGACTAAGGGTTATGACTTCTCCAAATAGGGGGAGATTGTTGGGTACATTGGAAAATATGTACCAGATTTGAAGAAGCCTCACCCTACTCAATTGTATGCATCAAGGTGTATTTGATGTTGTTTTGAGTTTATATGTGCAGGTTAAGTAAGTGCAGGAATGCAGAAAAATTTATAAGTCCATGTGTCGACACCAAGAGAAGTTGTGTCGACACTTATGAAGGCTTGTGTCGACACTGGAGAAAAGCTGTGTCGACACTTGGAGTTAATTGTGTCGACACTTGGAAAGGCTTTGTCGACACCAGAATCAACTGTGTCGACACCTAGAGGCTGTGTCGACACACAGTGAAGTATTATCAACATCAACTGTGTCGACACCCAGAGGAAGTGTCGACACATAGAAGACTTTGTCGACATCAACTTTGTCGACACACAGGACTTGTGTCGACACACAGCAGAGTTTCAACAAAGTTAAAGAGAAGAAGTATTTGTGTCGACACACAGAGGCAGTGTCGACACACAGAAGATCTTGTCGACATCAAATGTGTCGACACACAGGACTTGTGTCGACACATGGCAGAATTTCAACAAAGTAAATTTGTATGAAGAAAAGAAGTGACTGTGTCGACACCATAAAGGCTTGTGTCGACACATTCAACAGAAGGTTGTGTCGAGAAGTATTAACAACAACAAAGGAGATGTGTCGACACCACCAAGGCTTGTGTCGACACTTAGTCCACTTGTGTCGACACTTAGTCTACTTGTGTCGACACTTGAAGAAGATCAGTCTCGACACTTTCAGACAGAGACAGTATTTCAAGAAGTGACTGGATGACTTGACAGCTGTCATTTCTAACCAGTCTACTGCAACTGTCAAAGCTGTCAGAAGTTTGTTAGAAACCGGATCAGCCGGTTACCATGGAGGAAGACTATATAAAGGCTTTCTCTTTCAACAGAAGAATTGAATAATCATAATTAAGATTGAAGAACATACACAGATAACTAACAACAAGAAGAAGACCTTCGACAGAAGATCTAAGAAGTTGGAGAGAGAGAGCTCCATCTAAGAAGTGCAGTTGCTGAACTAGGCTGCCAAGTAAGATTCAGATTGAGATCTAAATCTCAAGTCAGAAGCTGATTGAAGATCAACTTCTCAAGAGTTCAACCCTACTAAGTTCAGATTCAAGAAGCTTTGAAGAAAGCTAAGAGAGGTTGTGCTCTGCCAAGAACTGATCAAGAAACCATCCATCCCTTCTCTCTCTACCTGGGTGGTGGTAAAACACTTTATAAACACTATTTTATGTAGGATCTATTCTAGATCTGATCTGTAAGCCTGTTTTATAAAGGCTGAGTGTAGGAGAGTAAATTCTCTGAGTAGTAGGCCTTGTTGAAGGCTGAGGTAGGGTTGTGAGCCTGAGTTGTAGGAGATTGATATCTCTGAGTTGTAGGCCTTATATAGGCTGAGTTGTAGGAGCCTTGTTTGGGGTTCTGAGTTGTAATATCTGAGGATCTGAGGTGAAGAGAAGAAGTTAGGCCAAATCTAGCACACTGCTAGATAGGCGAAGGGGGAAAGTGGATGTACCCAGACCTTGGGGAACCACTATAAAAACTGTGTGCACTCTGTGATTGAATGTTTCTGTGAATGATGTGTTGTGTTAGCTGTAGAATTTGCAGTTTATTATTAGTTAACTGTACAGCTTTTCTGCCTTAAAAGAAAAACAGGAATTACACATATTCACCCCCCCCCCCGCTAGGTGGTTAGGCACTAATTCTTTCAGATCCCTTCCTGGGTATCCTCTCTGTGGCCCCTGCCCTTGCCACTCAGGCCTCCAGCCCAGCCGACGGTCGGGCTCCTGATGCCCCCACCTAGGCTGCTGCGGCCCCTGGAGCTGCCTCTGCTCCCTCTATCGGGGCTCTCCTCTCCTCTCTTCATGTCCCCTTCCTCCTCTCAATTCCTTCTCCTCCTTCGTGGCCCACCTGGCCAGTTTCCGCGCAAACTTCGGGTTTGGCGCCTCCCCGTCAACTTCTCTCGCTGCCCTCTCCATCAACTCCTCGTAGGAGAGGGGGGAACTCTCTTCAGTTCCATCCTGAAGAATCCCTGCTGCAGGTCTAGGGTAAAGGCCATCATCAAACTATGGCCCGGCATCTCCTGGACCTGGGTAACCTCCTCCTGTAACTGATCCACGTAGCTTCCCAGCATCTCATTCACCCCCTGCTTGATGTGGAACAGGGATTCTGACTCCTTCTTCCTCCTCTTCGAGGTAGTGAACCTCAGCATGAACCCCGGTGCAGGTCCTCGAAGCAGTAGATGGAGCTGGCCGGTAGCTGATGGAACCACTCCCTTGCCTTCTCCTTGAGGTTGATAGCGAAGAGTCGGCACTTGAACCCGTCCGACATTTGCCGGATGGAAACTACATCCTCGAACCATTGAACATGCTGGACCGGGTCGCCCTTCCCGGTGTAGTAGGACATCTCGGGTTCCTTGAACCCATCTGGAACTGGAGTTGAAGAGACCAACTCGCTGAAGGGGCTGCCTCCCCCTGCTGGGCGAGCTGGCGAATCTCGTGAGCCTAGCTCGCCGAACCGGCCTCGACCTGCCGAGCCGGGGAAGAGCTCGCTCCCGGGGAGCTCGCACCCTCATCCTTCCTCGACCACTTCCTTCCCATCTCGCGTGTCGGGGGCGTCCTTGCCCAAAGAGGGGGCGGCCGCGATCTGGATTGCTGGAGTCGAGCACTCGGCCCGCATGTCGAGTGAAAACTTGACGAGGTTCAGCACCTCATTTCTGAAATCCTCGAACATCCCCACCGTGGCAAGAGGCGGGGGGGTGGGGGTGGGGGGGCGGCGAGTCCGGCCTGTCAGATCCATGTCCTCCTGTCATCGGGCTCGCTGAAGCTTTTCTGCACTGACCATGCTCCACACTCACCGCACCAAAATGTTGAAACCGAAACCTCGGTCTCCTATGGAGTTCGCCCTCGGGGAAGGGGTGGTCGCGCACCTACTTCGCTCCTGCAAGCAAAACAATAGAAGAAATAGGAGGAACCGACACAAGGGCTCGGCGGGGAGGACCCACCACACACCCGAAAGATCTGAGAGCGCTTCCCCTCCTTAGCCAAAGGCCGAGCTAGGGTACCCTCAGAAAGCACTTGAAAACTAGAGCAGGTGAGCACGGGAAGCATGCCTTCTTGGGTACCCCTTGGGTCATATTTATAGTTTTTAGAATCTGAACTGCCAATAACCAAACTGAACTGACCTGAAATTACCAAAAAACCCTTGGTCGGGTCTGCCAACAGCCAAACTCCGTTGTTTTGAAGTGCTATGGGCAGACCAACGAATGCAAAACATTAAAAAGTACCTTGTATATCTGGGCGAGCTGGGGAGCCTGGCCACCTCTGCAGATCCTGCTCGCCTGTTGTTGCCGAGCTCCTCTGCGAGGGCGCGAGCTGGGACAGCGAGCTTGCCCATCCATTGGTCGCCATCAGTTGACCTAAGCTTGACGATTTCGGTCTAGCTCGGCGAATACCGAGCTCGCGGTCGACGAATGCCGAGCTCGGGTTCGGCATCTCCTTGCCGAGCTTGCCCACAATCTTCAGTCCTTTGCTGGGCTTGCCTGTTGCTTAGACGACCTGAACCGCCCGGTATGATCCTTGGCGACCTCATTCGCCAGACACGGGGTTGTACACCCAGGCTGGTGGCATCCAAAGCATACCACCAGAGAACATCCTCTGTCATCAAATCTCTGCGGCTCCTGGATGTATGGTGGTATGGCTGGCACTGCGGGAGGTTGCTGCTCTGGCCTGACACTAGGATGGGTGCATCCTCTACCTCCCTTATGCCTCATGAACCTGCCCCGCTGCGGTACTCTGCTGCCCTTACCATGATACATCTCCTCAATCGGTCTCTTCCCTCTACCCTACACCATCAAATGATCTACCTCCCACTTCTTCGTCATCTCGATAATCTTCACCAAACTAGCCTCCGAGATGAACAGAAGATCCTGCCTGAATGAATCCTGAAGTCCTCTATAAAATTTCTTTGTATAGTCTGTCTCACTCAGAGGACTAGTGAATCCTGCCAAATATGAAAACTACCATTGGTACTCCAGCACCGACCGGTTTCCCTGCCTGAGGTGCAGAAATCGATCCTCCAGCGCATCTCTGTCCATCAGAGATATAAAATGCTCCAACAAGGACTCTTTAAACTGGTTCCAGCTGATCTGGGAGTACTCATAATCAGCAAAGGTATAGTCCATGAGGGACTTCCACAACCTCTTGGCATGGCCCATTAGTGTCGTAACTGTCAAGGCTATTGCCTGGTTGCTCGGGCAAAGGATCCTCGCGAGAATCTCCTACATAGTGTCCAGACACTCCTCTGTCTTGTCTGTTGTCTCTGTCCCATAGTAAGTCGGAGGGGAGAGGCCTCAGAAAGTAGTCAGCCAGTTTGAGCTCAGGTTTGGCTGTGATGTCGGAACCTGCTGAGCTCTAAAGGCATCCAGGATGGCCATGAGAGTTTGGCCCAACCCTAGCTGCTGAAAAGGAACAGCAGCTGACAAAGGAACCGTAGCCTGCAGTTTGAAACACTTCAATAATTAACTAAGGTTGGCCTCTTCTCATTTATATGGACAAAAGATGTGATTTTCTCACATGGTCACACCATAGCTTTCGCTGCTTAGTTTGTCAGCAAACTGAAGCTCGAGCGGGGTGACCCAGTGGTTTCTTTCGCTTATGATCGTGGTACGATGAGTAAGCTCAGGCATAAAATTCCCTAACATCACCTTACGTAATAATGGCTCTGAAAGTGCAGGTTAGATCTGATATACCCTAGAGGGGGATGAATAGAGTATGGTGCTTACTAAAAAGTTTTTACAACTGTTGTTGTATACCTAAGTGAACAGAGAAGCAAATAACATAAAGTAAACACAGCAACTAACTAAACACAGAGCAATCACAGACCACAGCCAGAAAATAAAAGAAAATAGCAACCAGAAGACACAAGGAGCTATAGTGGTTCCCCAACCAATCTGGGTACATCCACTCTTCTACCACCCTAGGTAGGAATCCACTGTAGGATGAGTTGATCAGGTGTCCTGGGTACCAATGGGTTTTGATCAGGTCCCCAAAAACCAAACCTCAAGTCTTTTGGAAGGAGACTTGTGAACCAGGAATCACTTTTGAAGGGAGATGACAACCCTTTATACAGGAGGTGGTGAGAGAGTGAAGGTATCTTCTCTGTCAACAATCTGAGAGAAGATTCAAGTGGAATGATGTTAGCAGCTTGCTGCCCCTGAGATCTTGAATGTATCAGGAAGACTGGAGCACTGCTTTAGGGTGATAGGTCTTCAAAGACCTAGAATGCCTGGACCAGAATATGTTTCAGGAACTCCTTTGACAGATTGATTGATTGTTGTCCTTTGAAGTTATCATGTGAATAGAGAGAAGAAGACTCTTGATTGAATTTGGTTGTTCTTCTTCTTCTTGAAAATATTCTCTGGTCAGGCAGATTGCAGTCAAGAACTTGTGATTTTGTGAATGATTGATCTTCTTTGCAACTTCAGAGTGTCTATCAGATTGATTGCTGTGTTGTAATTCTTGAACTCTATCACTGCTTGATTCTGTTCTCTCACTGTGTCTCTGTTTTTTTTGTGTATCTATGTGTCTGTAACTAACTGAGGAATATTCAAACTTTTGAATGTCGAGCAGTAATTACAGTCAGCCTTGGAAAGAATCAGCAATTAATGACTTTCCAAACTGTCCCATGGAAAAACGACATGTAATTGTCCATAGTCAATGCACGTTCTAACGGTATCATTCCGAGAAGATCTGGCATTAAATGTTCAGGAATCAGCGCCAAGAAACGGAACGGGAACCTTGAAGAAAACCTAATCTGGATTTGTCGAACGAAGAACACATTTCGTCGAGCTGAACTTGTGTTCGTCGAGCTGAGCTTGAATTCGTCGAGCTGAGCTTGAGAGAGTTTGTCGACCAGACAATCTTCATTCAGCTGATAGACAGTCTTCATTCGTCGAGCTGAGAATCAAATTCGTCGAGCTGAGAAAAGTTCTAGACTTAGATAAAATATCCTGCATCTGCTGAAATACTGTGTCGACAAAAGTTGGTGTCGACAGATTGATCTTGGTGTCGACACAAATCCTCTGGTGTCAACATAAGCTGGTGTCGACTGAAATCCTGGTGTCGACACAAATCGTCTGGTGTCGACACAAACCCTAAGTGTCGGCACAGATTCTCTGAGCCCATAAATCGTCGAGTAGAGTTTAGCATTCGTCGACCTGAGAAGCAGACTTCGTTGACCTGAGAAACTGTGAACTTGAGGTCCAAGTTCGTCGAGCTCAGAATATAATTCGTCGACCGAAGCATGAAGCTGAACTTAGAAAAATTTGAAGTTCTCCTGACTTTGGCTTGATGTAGAAACTGAGTTTTCGCCAAACAGAGAACACAGATCGTTGAGCTCAGCACTAAGAATTGTCTCACGATCGTCGAGTGCAGAACTCCTTTCGTCGAGCTGAGTTCGACGAACGTCGAACTCACTTTACTTAGTCTTGAAAACTTATGAGTCTGGAGTCTCTGAGGGTCTTGTTGAAAGCTGGTCCATCTGGAGTTGAGCCTAAGGACTTAACCTAGACTCTAGGACACAAATTGACCCTGGCTATACATGATGGGTCACATCCTAAATCAGTGAACCTAGCCCAAATCAACTAGGGATCCAACAATCTCCCCCTATTTGGGTGAGGTCACTAACAGAGACTCAAAACAAAAAAACAAAGCAAGAAAGAAATATATCTGGTAGAGAATTATAACACATGCAACAAATATATATATACACACGGTTTTGTTTAATAGAAAGCACAGTTTTTAAAAAACAAATAACAGACAGAAATTGAAACAACAACAAAATTACTTCTTTGGCTTCTTCTGCTGAAGTTTGTCTTCTGTTTTCTTTTCTCCTGGCTCCTTGAAAATGATTTCTCTGTTAGGATCTTGAGCTTGAGCCACTGTCATGGTCATATCAGCTGCCCCAATAATTTTCAATGATGTAGCCCTGGGGACAACTCCTTCTGGATGTAGTTTCATATAATCATCAACATTAAACAGTTTGTTGCCTTTGTCAAACCTTTTAAGCTCTTCTTTTCTATACTTTGACATTGTTGAAAGACCAGAGATATCCTTTCCTTCTGCTTTGGCTTTATTTATCAATGATAGACCAATCAGCTCTTGGTACCTAGCTATTCTTGCAGTATTAGCAGTCTTTGGATCTTCAAAAGGAATTGGAGGAGAGAGAGATCTTTTTGGGCTTTCAGCTTTATGTACTTCAGAACTTTGTTGATGCTGCTGCTGCTGTTGACTTCCTGAGGAGGATGGCCTCTGCTGGCTGCTTCCAGAAGATCTCCCTGACTGTCTCTGATAAGTTTGCATTGGGGCAGATCTCTGGGAGCTAGAGCCACTGGCACCAGCTGCTGGAGGAGGAGGAGGAGGAGGATCCTTCCTATATCTGTGCACTAGAGGAGGGGAGTATCTCCTGCTTCTCTTTCTATCTTTCTGCTTGTTTTTGGAGAGCCACATCCATGCTGGCATTCCCTTATATGGAGTCACATTATGCAGAATATAGTAGGGAGTGTCTGCAGCGGGATTTGGCTTGGGAGCTGGAGGAGGAGCAGCCTTTCTCTTCTTTGCCAACAGTCTCTTTTTCTTACTAGCTGCATCCTCATCAGAATCATTATCATCATCATCAGATTCTGAATCTTGAGGGGTATCATACAAAGCATCCAAAGCTTTTAAAGCTTTATCAGAAACAACAACCTTTGTTGGAGGAGAGGGAGAAGGTTCAGGAATAAGGGTTTCAGCAACAAGAGAAGAATTATCTGTACAAGGTTCAGAAACAAAAGAGACAGAGCTATCAGCTACTGCCTTATTCTCTTCTTCAATATCTGCCTGAATAAGCTCATCTAGAGTAGGCATTGGAGAGTCATCCATAATAAAATCTGGTGCTGAAACTGGCACTGATGTATCTTCTGGAATGACTTTTGAGCTAGAGGTAGAGAGAGCAAAATTATCACAGAGTTGCTTGGCAACTGCTGGACTAGCTGGAGAGGTATATGGTACCATAGCCAAATATGACTTAGAGAAATCTGCTGGAAGGAATTGCATATGTACAGTATCAAAATTTCTCAGCAAAAATGATAAATTTACTGTGGGATTTAAATAGAAATCACCAACAGGAGTTATTTGAGCAACTGACTCATCCAACTCAATGTCAGTATTCATGAATTGAATAAACTCAAACATCTCAGCATCAAAGTCTGTCAAAATTATTGTATCCTCATCTGAATCTGTATTAGCTAGAGAGGGAACTACTGTGACTGCTGTTACTGTTGTTGTATCTACATCTGCTGCAACTTCATCACAGAGCATCTCCCCCTGCCTGGGTTCAGGAATACCTGGAGCCAGGCCCCTAGATGAAGAGGGGACAGTAGATAAAAGAGAGATCTGGGCAGATAAGGAGTTAATGGAGGTCATAAGAGGTGTAATGGCCTCTTGGATCAAAGAGTGGATGAGAGGTGAGAGCAAAGAAATGAGGGTAGATGGATCAAATGGGGAAGGGGAAGGGTATGGAATGGGAGGAGGAATAACAAATGGAGTGGGGGCATCTTGCATGATTGTATCTGATGGTATATGATAAGATGGGATGGTGGATAAGTGTGGGGGAAGAGGAGACGGTGGAGGTGTAGGAAGTACTGTCTCATGGGGGGAATCTGGAGGAGTGAGTTGTTGATGAACTTGCAAAGGGGAAGATGGAGGTGGAGATGGAATGATTGCCAGGTTAAGTGGTGGAGATGAAGGAGGGGTAGGTACATGAGGAGGCTTCTTTGGAGGAAGAGGTGCTGGTTGAGATGGAGGAACCTCTTCAGTAGGGAGGGGAGCGGCCTTTACAGCCCTTGTGCTCTCAGAAGTTTGGAGGGAGGAGGAAGAAGCCTTTGAGGGCTTGGAGATGGTCCTCTCCCACCTGCCAAACAGAGCGCAAGTGAGGCGCTTGCTGACGTTTATGAAGATGGTCGGGGAGACCATACATTCAGCAGCCTTCTCTTTGAGAAAGATTCCCAAAATTCTGCCAAAGCAGACTTCCTTCTTGTTGTTCTTCTTCTTGATCAATTCAAACAAAACCTTACTCCAATCAACTTGTCGCTTATGCACCACTGCACACATTATTAGAAATTGGTGACGGGTAATATAGTCATGAGCAGAGTGCTTGACCATCAGTATCTTTCCCGTAATATCTGCCAGAAATTGGTAGGCGGCGGATAGTTGCTTTTCAATAACTTATTAGGGTTATTACCAGAGAAACCCATCAGTTTCAGCATATCACTGAATTCCTCAGAATCCATTTCCAGATTGTCTTCTCCGTTCACTAATTCAAATATGTCAGAGAGAACTGTGGGAGAGAGGGAAACAGCAGTGTTCCCTATATTGTCGGTCAAAACATCTTCTTCAGAAACTGTAGATATATATACCCACTCTCGTATTTCCGTTCCATAAAGTTTAATGTGCCTGGTCATGAAATCCTGTAAACTGAGTTCTTCCAGTAGTTCCAAGATGTATAGAAAGGTGGGGTCAGAATGTTGAAACGACTCAAAATCCATGTTGAAACCAGTGTCGAACTTCATTGCAGCCAAAGCACCTGAGGGAATCGCCATTGATGTCCTGCAAGAAAAACACAGAGAGAAACGGCGATCAAGAGCAAAAGACCTGAAAGCGTGGGACAGAGGTCGAAGAAAACCTAGATATAAGATTTTCAGAATATGAATCGACAAACTCCGTTCCACGAAAAAGAAAAGTTCTTCGAACTGAGCTCGACGAAATAAATTATAGACAGATAATTCGTCGTTCTCATCCAGAAGAATCGAAAACAGTTCGTCGAACTCCGTTCGACGAAATATCTTCTAAAGCAAAGTTCGTCGATCTCTGGTCGACGAAAATTGTTTCCTCACACAAAGAATTCGTCGATCTCCGTTCGACGAGAATCTCTCAAACTTTCCCTAATTCGTCGAACTTCGTTCAACGAACTCTGGAAAATTTGTCTAATGTAGACAGAAACTAGGTTAACTCTTCTCCATCAATCATTCCCAGTTGATTTATAAAGAACAGATGGGTTTTCTCATCCAATAGCTTGGTGAGAATGTCTGCTCTCTGTAGATCAGTAGGAATATGGATCAAGTTAATTTCCTTTTTGTCCACATTATCTCTAATGAAATGATGTCTTATTTCAATATGTTTAGCCCTAGAATGGTGAACTGGATTCTGTGCTATAGCAATAGCACTGGTATTATCACAAAATAATGTTGAATTATTTAAGTTGACACCATAATCTAAGAGTTGGTTTTGTATCCATAGCATTTGTGAACAGCAACTACCAGCAGCCATGTATTCTGCTTCTGCAGTTGATGTAGACACAGATGTCTGGTTTTTACAAAACCAGGAGACAAGTCTCATACCAAGAAACTGAAATGTTCCAGAGGTACTTTTCCTGTCCACTCTACATCCAGCATAGTCAGCATCTGAGTATCCAGTTAACTCAAACTCTGACTCTGCAGGATACCAGAGTCCTAGACTAGGGAAACTCTTTATATATCTCAAAATTCTTTTTAGGAAAATAAGGTGAGATTCTTTAGGATTCACTTGGAACCTAGCACAAAGGCATGTGGCAAACATTATATCAGGTCTGCTAGCTGTTAGGTATAATAGGGATCCAACAATTGCCCTATAATTTTTCTGATCCACTGGTTTCCCTGCTGCATCAGAATCCACAACAGCATTTGTAGTCATAGGGGTTTTCATCCCTGAGGCATCACCCATCCCAAACTTTTTGATAAGCTCTTTAGTATACTTAGCTTGGGAGAGGAAGATACCATCTGGGAGCTGCTTCACTTGGAGACCAAGGAAGTAGGAAAGCTCACCCATGCTACTCATCTCAAATTTAGAATGCATGAGGTCAACAAACCTCTTGCACAATTTGGGATCAGTAGACCCAAAGATAATGTCATCCACATATATTTGTACTAACAATATTTGGTCCTTATGATGTCTAGTGAAAAGTGTTTTATCTATGGTTCCTCTTGTAAATTCATGCTCTAAAAAAAAGCTTGCTAGGGTCTCATACCAAGCTCTTGGAGCTTGCTTTAAACCATAGAGAGCTTTATGCAATTTAAAAACAAAAGAGGGTTGAGTTGGAGAGATAAAACCTGGAGGTTGTTCTACATAAACCTCTTCTTGAAGTACTCCATTCAGAAATGCACTTTTGACATCCATCTGGTAGACCTTGAATCTCTTGTAAGCTACATAGGCAAGGAATATCCTAATGGCCTCTAACCTTGCAACAGGGGCAAATGTTTGGTCATAGTTTATTCCTTCCTCTTGTATGTAGCCTTGAGCAACAAGCCTAGCCTTGTTCCTCACTATGTTTCCTTGATCATCCAACTTGTTCCTGTAGACCCATTTGGTTCCAATAACTCGGTAGTTATGGGGTCTTGGAACCAAATCCCAAACTCTACATCTCTCAAACTGATTGAGTTCCTCTTGCATTGCAATGATCCAGTGGGGATCTTGCTCTGCCTCATGAATGGTGAGAGGTTCAATTTGAGAGAGTTAACAGACATGCATCAAGTCTTGGTTGAGTTGATTTCTTGTCTGTACACCTACTTAGATGTCTCCAATCACTTGAGATCTGGGGTGATCTCTAAGTGTGACAAGATCAATTGGTGGAGTTGGTTGAGCAACAGCTTCAGTATTTAATTCCTCTTGGGGAATGATACTAGCTGTTGGGGGAAGTTCAGCCACTTCCTCTTGACTTTCCTCTTCACTATCTTCAGCAACCTGTGGAGTAGGATGGTTTGGTATCTCTTGGGTAAGGTTCAGTCCATCCATAGACTCACACAGTGGTGGAACCTGCAAAGAGCTTATGGTATAAATTTCTTTCTCCTTGTATGACATGTTAGTCTCATCAAAAGATATATGAATAGATTCTTCAATTTTAAGAGTTGATTTATTATACGCCCTATAAGCTTTACTGATCATGGAGTATCCCAGAAACACTCCTTCATCAGCTTTAGCTTGAAATTTTACTATGTATTTCTTGTCATTATTATGAATATAGCAAATACAACCAAAGATTTTAAAATAATCTACTTTAGGTTTCTTCCCTTTGAGTAATTCATAGGGAGTCTTGCCCTTCAGCTTATGTATCAAACTTTTATTCAACACATAGTTGGAGGTGTTCACTACCTCTGCCCAAAAGGATATAGGAAGATGAGCATCTGACAACAATGTAGTAGCAGATTCAATAAGGGTTCTATTTTTCCTTTCAGCTACCCCATTTTGTTAAGGAGTTCTAGGAGCTGAGAAAGTGTGCCTGATCCCTTCACTTTGACAGAACTCTTGCATAAGAAGATAATCAAACTCTGTCTCATGATCACTTCTGATCAGGGCAATGTGAGTGTTGAACTCACTCTGTATGCATTTGAGAAACTCTGTCAAACACTTAAAGTTATCAGACTTTTTCCTCAGAAAGAACACCCATGTGAATCTAGAGAAGTCATCTACAACCACTAAAGTATAAGATTTCCCTCCTAAGCTTTGTACTGTAATGGGTCCAAAGAGATCCATGTGTAACAGATACAAAATCCTAGGTGAATCACTCTTATTAAGTGACTTGAAACTATTTTTGGTTTGCTTCCGTAATTGACAAGTCATGCAAAGTCCTTCCTTCTTGCAGGGGCCAGAAGGTAGACCTCTAACAAGGTTGTCCTTGGATAGCCTAGCAATGGTTCTAAGGTTTATATGTCCTAATCTTTTATGTCATAGTTCATTAGGTCTGCAAATGGAATTAAACAAGCATATATCTACCTTAGTTGAAAGAAAATTCACAAGATAGATGTTACCTTTCCTTTTACCTGTCAACACAGTGGTGTTGTCCTCTGATTTGATCTTGCATGAGGATTTGCTGAAAGTCACTTGATAGCCTTCATCACACAGTTGACTGATACTGATTAATTTGTGCTCCAGTCCTTCCACATAGGCTACTTTCTTGAATGTGACTGAGCCAATCTGGACTGCACCATATCCTTTTGTTAGTCCAAAGTTTGAATCACTAAATATTACTTTGGGTCCAAGCTTGGCTTTAAATATGTGAAATTGTCCGTGTTTCCTGTCATGTGCTTTGAGCACCCACTATCCAGATACCATTGCTGGTTTGATGTTGGATAGGTCTTCACCTGCACATAAAGTAATTTATTTGTTTTTGACCCAGTTTACCTTAGGCCTAGGTTGATAACCTTTGAATTCAGAAATAAAAGACATCTCTGGTTGACTCTTATAGCCTTCAGGATGATATCTCCTAGGAGGTATTATCCATCCAGTATAAGGGTTAAACCATTGAGATGTAGGACCTCTAGGATTGAAGTTTGATTTGCCTTTGAAAGATTTTTCAAAACTTTGAGCTCTGTTCGACGATCTCTGAGCTAAGTTCGACGATCTTGGGTCAGATCGTCGAGCTCTGTTCGAAGATCGACCATGCCAGAGTTCAGGGTTCAGAGATCGTCAACCTGAGTTTGACGATTTAGCCTAAGATCGTTGAGCTCCACTCAGCAATCGTCGAGCTCCGTTCGACGAATTCTGTTGAACTTTCGTTTTCTTAGGTAAATCAGAATTCTTCCTAGCCACCTCTACAACTCCCTTATCTTTATCAGAGATAAACTTGATTGGGGTTGTTAATATTATAGGTTGGCTGGATGAAGCACCCAAGCCCAGTGTACTATTGAATCTTGAGTTCACTGTGCTTGTGATGTCCATTAGTTTGATACTTCTCCCATTGAGGGATTCTTCAAACTTCTTGGCCTCTGATAGTTCACTTTTCAGTGAGGCTATTTGCTCCCTACAGCATTCCACCTCCTCAGAGAGTTTGAGGTTTTCTGATTTTAAAGTACTGTGTTCAGATAGCTGATTTATGAGAGAAATGATTTCCTTCTCAGATTTTAATAAATCTAGACACAGTACTTTAAACTCACACTTGAAGTCCTTAGAATTAAAATCAAAAGAACCTATTACCTGGTCCTCTTCAGATTGAGTCTCTGATTCTAACTCTGACTCTTCTGCATCAGAATTTTGTTGTGAGGCATTGATAGCCATCATGTAGAATTCTTTTTCATCAGCATCATCTTCATCATCACTAGAGCTGGATGAAGCTTCAGATTCTTCTTCTGTCTCACTCCAAGTTTCAGCTACAAACCCCTTCCTGGTGTGTTTGTTCTTACTGGAGGAGGGTTTGTAATTGCTGTTCTTCCTGAAGTCTTTGTCTTTTCTTCTTTCTTTCCTGTCCTTTTTGTCCTTATACTGATTTTCTGGACAGTCAGACACCATGTGGCCTGTTTTCCTGCATCCAAAATAAATAATCTCTTTGTTATTTGATTTGTCATACCTTGGCTTGTCATGCCCTCTGGAAGACTTTTTCCTGAAGTCCTTCCTGGCCATTTTGTAAAATCTTTTGGCCAGTAGGCTTAGCAGCTCTTCATTGCCTGTGACCTTGTCTTCAGGCTGATCTTTAATGGCTTTGAAAGCTATTGACTTCTCTTTTCTGACTGCTGGTGAAGCAGCCTTCTGCTCTTCTTCTCTATTCTTGATGAGCAACTCATAAGACTTGAGCTTGCCCAAGAGAGCTTCAGTTGTGATCTCATTTAGGCTTCTGGCATCCTTGATTGACTAGATCCTTGAGTCCCAAGTGCTAGGGAAGCACATTAGGATTTTATCATTGAGCTCAGTCAATGAGATCTCTTTGTCCAATGTTTTCAGCTCATTGACTATGAGACTGAGTCTATTATACATATCTGCTACTGACTCAGCTTCTCCTTTCTTGAAGTTCTCATATTGCGTGATGAGGTGAGATCTTCTATCTTTTCTCTCATCAGCAGATCCTGAGACTATCTCATATAACTTGTTCCAGATGTCCTTTGCTGAGTTGCATTCAGCTACTTTTTGGAATATTTCATCAGACATAGTCTGTGCTAAAATATTCATTGCCTTAGCATCTGCCACTTTCCATTTCTTGATTTCTGCATCTGTTCCTGATGGAGGTGGAATGTTAAAAGTAGCGAACATGTAGAAACAAACAGATAGAGTTTTGAATAATTGAAACTTTATTATCCAAAAAAGATGACTATTACAAAGGTATGCCCTCCCTTATATAGAATGGAGGAGAGATGAGAGAATACAAATAAGAGATGTGGGACTAAAAATTTACAAGCTAAGCGGACTATACAAAGTAAACCGCACAAGCCGCGCGGTTAGACAGAAGGACTAACCGTACTGCTACAACAAGAGAAGCAGATAGGTCGCCTGTGAAGATCGCTAGACCGCCCGGTTTACAAGCCGGCGAGTCAAACCGCCAGACCGCGCGGTCTTCAACCCGCCAAGACAGACCGCCCGGTCACCAACTTCAACACTCCCCCTCAAGCTGGAGCATATATATCAATCATGCCCAGCTTGTCGCAAACATGCAGAAACGAGGCGGAAACTGGCTTGGTGAAGATGTCAGCCAGCTCTTTATCAGACGTGACAAACGGAGTGCAAATTTGTTCTTTTAAAATCTCTTCACGAATGAAATGGCAGTCAATCTCAATGTGCTTTGTTCTTTCATGGAATACCGGATTTTTGGAGATGTATATGGCGGCCTTGTTATCACAGAACATAGGTAGAGGATGGTTGTACACCTCTACTAAATCTAGCATGAGAGCCCGCAATCATTTCAACTCACAAGTGGTTGACGCCATACTGCGATACTCAGCTTCTGCACTGGACCTGGAGACAACAGACTGCTTCTTGCTCTTCCAGCTCACCAGGTTTCCCCCAACAAATGTGCAAAAACCTGAGGTTGACTTGCGATCCCCTTTGTCATCAGCATAACTTGCATCTGAGTAGGCTTCAATCCTCAGATGACCATTCTTCTGAAAAAGTAATCCTTTCTCGGGCGCTGCTTTGACATACTCCAAGATCCGCAAGGCGGACTGCAGATGACACTCCCTAGGCGCTTGCATGAATTGACTCACCTTGCCCACAGCATAGGAAATGTCGGGTCTGGTCACTGTGAGATATATGCGCTTACCAACCAGACGCCTGTACCGCGAACTATCTGAAAGAGGAGGCGAATCATCTGTCCAGGTTTTGTCCTCCCCAGTAGCCATGGGGCATCGGGCAGGTTTTGCTCCAGTTAATACTGCCTCTTTTAAGAGATCAAGGGCATACTTACGCTGAGAGAGAACTAAGGAGTCGGGCTTCCGAGAGAGTTCGATCCCCAGAAAGTACTTTGGAGAGCCCATATCTTTAGTGATCAGATGTTGGCGAAGATGTCGCTTTGTCAGGGCTACCCATTCCTGGTCATCGCCAGTGAGAAGAATATCATCGACGTACACAGCAAGAACAACCAGCCCAGAAGGAGTTTTGCGAATAAAGAGAGAGTGATCAGCAGAGCTTCGCACAAAACCAACAGCCGCCACAATGCCGCTGAACTTGTCAAACCAAGCTCGAGGACTCTGCTTGAGGCCATAAATTGCCTTCTGCAGCCAGCATACTCGTGTCTCCCCCTGAGCAACATACCCAGGAGGTTGCTCCATGTAAACGGCCTCGTGAAGATCACCATAAAGGAAGGCATTCTTGACGTCCAGCTGAGAAATCGGCCAATCCCGATTGACGGCCACAGAGAGAAAAACCCGGATAGTGCTGAGATGAGCCACAGGGGAGAAGGTGTCAAAGTAATCAACCCTATAGGTCTGAGTAAAGCCCTTAGCAACAAGGCGAGCCTTATACCGATCCACAGTGCCGTCTGGGCGAAATTTGACCACAAAGACCCAGCGACAGCCAACAACATCAGTACCGAAGGGAGGAGGAACAAGAGTCCAGGTACCCCGCTCAGTTAGGGTCGCCATTTCCTCATCCATGGCCATCTTCCAGTGAGGAATAGCAAGGGCCTCCTGATAGGAGCGGGGTGTGGCAGTGGCATAGATAGCCAGTGCAAATGCCCTGCGAGAAGGGGTAAGACGATCATAGGAAACAACAGCAGCAAGGGGGTGTAGGGTACACGTCTGAACCCCTTTGCGAAGAGCTATAGGAAGATCCAGGTCAGCCGGGCCTGCGGCATCCGGAGCATCCGTGGTAGAGAAAGCTGGCCCGGGAGAAGAGAGCGACGGCAGCGGAGAGGAGGGAGAGGGTGGTGGAGAAGGTAGAGAGAGGTGGTAGAAGAGGAGGGGGTGGAGACGGTGTAGGGGTGGAGAGTGTAGTAGGAGGCGAGGGAACGAAGGGAACGGCAGGAGAATCAGAAGCTGGGAGAAGATAAGAGGAGTCATCCGAGAAGTAGGAGGTATTCTCGAAGAAGGTGACGTCAGCGGAGATAAACTGCTTACGAAGGACGGGATCAAAGCAACAATAGCCTTTCTGAGTGGTGGAGTACCCCAGAAAGACACATTTGGTGGAGCGAGGGGAGAGCTTATCACGGGTGGTAGAAGGGGTATGCACAAAGGCAGTGCATCCAAAGATTTGGAGAGGAAGAGGAAACGGCTCCTTGCCCGGATACAAAATGGAGAACGGGGTTTGGCCGTGGAGAACCGTGGAGGGAATGCGATTGATGAGGTAGCAGGCAAGGAGAACAGCATAGCCCCAATATGAGCGAGGAACATGCATCTGGGTCATCAAGGTGCGGGCGACATCGAGGAGGTGACGGTTTTTGCGTTCAGCCACACCATTTTGTTGTGAAGTATAGACACAACTAGTTTGATGAAGAATCCCATTTTGCATGCAGAATGTAGAGAAGTCACGACTGAGATATTCTTGGGCATTATCAGATCGAAAAACTTTGATAGAAACACCAAACTGAGTTTTGATCATGAGATAGAAGGATGTTCATACAGAGAATAATTCGGAGCGATCTTTTAATAGATACACCCACATACAGCGAGAGAAATCATCAATGAACGTGACAAAATATGAACTACCTCGACCAATGGTAAGAGTAGGAGAAGGACCCCAGATATCGGAGTGGATAAGGTCAAACGGACGGGTAGAGCTACGAACGTGCTTTGGAGGGAAGGAGGAGCGGTGATGCTTGCCAAGCTGACAGGCCTCACAGTTGAGCGGAGGACTTTGAGGAGGAAGGTGGGGCAGAAGTTGACGAAGAAGGCGGGGAGGAGCATGACCAAGGCGGAGATGCCATTGGAGAAGATCTGTGGAGGTGGAGGAGAAGGTGGAAAAAGCAGAAATGTTGTCCAGGAAGTATAAGTCGTCACTCTCAGTCCCAGTAGCAATCGTCCGTTGGGAGTCCGGATCCTGAAAAGAGCAAGAAGTAGAAGTAAATGTGACGGAACACTGTAATTGCTTGCAAAGAGAGGTAACAGATAATAAGTTGCACGGGAACTAGGGCACGTATAGAGTATCCGCCAAGTGAAGAGACGGAGTGACATGAACTATCCCTGTTCCATGGACAGATGATGAAGAGTCGTCAGCGAGAATAACCGGGGGCAAGCGATCTTGTTTTTCTAGGAGAGAGAAACACGGGAGATGGCCGGTCATATGATTCGTAGCACCAGTGTCGATCAGCCATTTTCCCTGAGTAACAACGTGTGCACGACCAGAAGACATGACAACCGAGGCGAATGGCTTGGAGGAAGATATGAAAGCCATGAAGGGAGGAAAAAGAAGCTGCAGCGGTCTCGGTGACAGCACACCAGCGGCAAGAAGGGCCACGACCAAGGTACAGAGCACAAGCCACGCGACTGAACCAGGAGGTCGCGGCGACTAAAAGCAGGTCGGGCGGCTAGGAAGGCCGCTACCAAGAAGCAGAGCAAAGCAGAGGGAAAGAAGTCGCACGGCTTGTAAAAGTCGGGCGAACAGAGGAGAACAGGTCGCACGGCAAAAGATGAGGCCGGCGCGACTAGCAAGTAGGAGCGGTAGAAGGGAACAACAAGAAGCGCGAACAGCAGCGGCTAGCAAGAGGTCAAAGGCACAGCGGGGAAGAGGTCGTGCGGACTGAAAAGGTCGAGCGAACAGAAGAGAGGAGAAGAGCAGGTGACCACGACCAAGATACGGGTAAGAAGATACAACCCGCACGGTCAGGCAGATCACAGCAGCTGCTAGAAAGCGGTCAAAGGCACAGCGGGGAAGAGGTCGCGCGGACTGAAAAGGCCGAGCGAACAGAAGAGAGGAGAAGAGCAGGTGACCGCGACCAAGATGCGGGTGAGAAAGGAACAACCCGCACGGTCAGGCAGATCACAGCAGCAAACCGCGAGTAGAGAGACAAGACACGCGGACAGAGACAGACCGCAACGACTAGGAAGTCGGAGCGGCAGGAAAGAACAAGGGGCATGGCGACAAGGAAACAGGTCGCTGCGACAAAGAGCAGAAGGAGAAGAGAACCAAGAAGAAGCAAGCCGCGCGAACAGGGCAGCGGTCAGAAACAGGCCGCGCGGATAGAAACAAGCCGCGCGGACAGAAGAGAAGGCAAGCCGCGAATGAAGTCGCAGAACGCGGAAAACAAGCCGCGAACAACAGAGAGCGCACAGAATCAGGAGGAAATGACCGTGTCCTCTGATACCATGTTAAAAGTAGCGAACATGTAGAAACAAACAGATAGAGTTTTGAATAATTGAAACTTTATTATCCAAAAAAGATGACTATTACAAAGGTATGCCCTCCCTTATATAGAATGGAGGAGAGATGAGAGAATACAAATAAGAGATGTGGGACTAAAAATTTACAAGCTAAGCGGACTATACAAAGTAAACAGCACAAGCCGCGCGGTTAGACAGAAGGACTAACCGCACGGCTACAACAAGAGAAGCAGATAGGTCGCCTGTGAAGATCGCTAGACCGCCCGGTTTACAAGCCGGCAAGTCAAACCGCCAGACCGCGCGGTCTTCAACCTGCCAAGACAGACCGCCCGGTCACCAACTTCAACATGGAACAGCACTTGTACTTGTATTTTTTGGGGGTCTTGGACACACTGTCAAAACAGAATTAAAAAATGTCTTCATCAATAGAGTTCATGTACAATCTAATCCTTGCCTTCTAAAGTGCAAACTTAGATAGATTGCACACTGGAGGTCTGGTGCTAGCATAATCTTTGTTTTGGGCCATGTTCTGTGAAGAAATAAATCTAGTAACAAGCATAAAACAAGCAGATCTAACTAGAGGGATCTTTGGATTCAGGTGTTAGCCTGTGCAACCACTAAGGTGTGGTATTTTAACCAACCTGGCTCTGATACCAATTGAAAGTGCAGTTTAGATCTGATATACTCTAGAGGGGGGTGAATAGAGTATAGTGCTTACTAAAAACTTTTTACAACTGTTGTTGTATACCTAAGTGAACAGGGAAGCAAATAACATAAAGTAAACACAGCAACTAACTAAACACAGAGCAATCACAGACCACAGCCAGAAAACAAAAGAAAATAGCAATCAGAAGACACAAGGAGCTATAGTGGTTCCCCAACCAATCTGGGTACATCCATTCTTCTACCACCCTAGGTAGGAATCCACTACAGGATGAGTTGATCAGGTGTCCTGGGCACCAATGGGTTTTGATCAGGTCCCCAAAAACCAAACCTCAAGTCTTTTGGAAGGAGACTTGTGAACCAGGAATCACTTTTGAAGGGAGATGACAACCCTTTATACAGGAGGTGGTGAGAGAGTGAAGGTATCTTCTCTGTCAACAATCAGAGAGAAGATTCAAGTGGAATGATGTTAGCAGCTTGCTCCCCCTGAGATCTTGAATGTATCAGGAAGACTGGAGCACTGCTTTAGGGTGATAGGTCTTCAAAGACCTAGAATGCCTGGACTAGAATATGTTTCAGGAACTCCTTTGATAGATTGATTGATTATTGTCCTTTGAAGTTATCCTGTGAATAGAGAGAAGAAGACTCTTGATTGAATTTGGTTGTTCTTCTTCTTCTTGAAAATATTCTCTGGTCAGGCTGATTGCAGTCAAGAACTTGTGATTTTGTGAATGATTATTCTTCTCTGCAACTTCAGAGTGTCTATCAGATTGATTGTTGTGTTGTAATTCTTGAACTCTATCACTGCTTGATTCTGTTCTCTCACTGTGTCTCTATTTTTTTGTGTATCTATGTGTCTGTAACTGACTGAGGAATATTCAAACTTTTGAATGTCGAGCAGTAATTACAGTCGGCCTTGGAAAGAATCAGTAATCAATGACTTTCCTAACTGTCCCATGGAAAAATGGTATGTAATTGTCCATAGTCAATGCACGTTCTAACGGTAACATTCCGAGAAAATCTGGCATTAAATGTTCAGGAATCAGCGCCAAGAAACGGAACGGGAACCTTGAAGAAAACCTAATCTGGATTCGTCGAACGAAGAACACATTTCATCGAGCTGAACTTGTGTTCGTCGAGCTGAGCTTGAGTTCGTCGAGCTGAGCTTGAGAGAGTTCATCGACCAGACAATCTTCATTCACCTGATAGACAGTCTTCATTCGTCGAGCTGATAATCAAATTCGTCGAGCTGAGAAAAGTTCTGGACTTAGATAAAATATCCTGCATCTGCTGAAATGCTGTGTCGACAAAAGTTGGTGTCGACAGATTGATCTTGGTGTCTACACAAATCCTCTGGTGTCGACATAAGCTGGTGTCGACTGAAATCCTGGTGTCGACAAAAATCGTCTGGTGTCGACACAAAACCTAAGTGTTGACACAGATTCTCTGAGTCCAGAAATCGTCGAGTAGAGTTTAGCATTCGTCGACCTGAGAAGCAGACTTTGTCGACCTGAGAAGCTGTGAACTTGAGGTCCAAGTTCGTCGAGCTCAGAATATAATTCGTCGACCGAAGCATGAAGCTGGACTTAGAAAAATTTGAGGTTCTCCTGACTTTGGCTTGATGTAGAAACTGAGTTTTCGTCGAACAGAGAACACAGATCGTCGAGCTCAACACTAAGAATTGTCTCACGATCGTCGAGCGCAGAACTCCTTTCGTCGAGTTGAGTTCGAAGAACGTCGAACTCACTTTACTTAGTCTTGAAAACTTGTGAGTCTGGAGTCTCTGAGGGTCTTGTTGAAAGCTGGTCCATCTGGAGTTGAGCCTAAGGACTTAACCTAGACTCTAGCACACAAATTGACCCTGGCTATACATGATGGGTCACATCCTAAGTCAGTGAACCTAGCCCAAATCAACTAGGGATCCAACAGGCTCTGATCCAAATTTCACATCATTCCAATAATATTTCATATTTAATTTCTAATTACAAAAATCTGGTCCACTAGGTCATGTTACATATGAAGTACCATAAATATTCATCAAATAATTCCATAAAAATTACTGGAGGTTAAAAATGATGAGTAATTATTGAATCTAAAAATGTATAATTTTATAACTCAATTTGAGCACAATTATCTCAATAATATAGAAGGGGCATAAATAGTAATTATAACTACAATCCCAAGATTCTGACTTTCAAAAATTCCAATTAATTTATCTAGTGTTTACCATACTAAATAATTGTTATTGGCAAGATTTCATAATTTTTGCAACTATTTTAGTCACCCTGATTTCACTAATACACTTGCAAAATAAAAATACTAATTAATTCATTTGCTAAGTAAATCAGCATTAAATATTCTAAAATTTTATGAGGAGGTGTAATTTCACTAAATAATTGCATGTATAAAAGTTCACTGTATTTGACCAAGCCAATCTTGTTAAATTCACAAGATACACCTTTTTGGCTAAATGTACACCACTTCACATACAACATGACAAATTACAAGTGGGATTCACCATCCTATATGGGTCTAAAGGATCAAAAAATTTTATCAGGGCCTTATACCTCCCTAATGAACCACTCACCAAACTTTGAGATTAAAATAATTATTATTCAAAATATTCCATTTATATGAAAAATCACACTTTTCCTAAAACCATTCAAAAATGTTGTCCAAAAATTCTCATTTTTGGACAGTAGGTTTATCTATGGTATATTCTTACATGGTCCAAATTTCAAGTCAATCCCTTTATCTAATTAAAAGTTATTAGGAAAATAGTGTCTGTCCTACCCTAAGAACCAGTTTCACAAGAATTGTCCTACATGCAACTACAGTGCTCCAAATAACCTGATTTCAATTTCTAAATAAAGTAGACTCACAGGGCTACCTTTTTCTTGCACTATTTTATTACCTCATGTCGACATTTTGATTTAATATTTATTATATCTATACTATAATGTGTGGATTTACATCTTCTTTTGTTGGTTGTTTGAATGATCGTGTTTGCCGGCAGGTTCGCTGTCTTGTGGGGGCAACTAACTCGTAGTTGTCGTCATTGTAAGGCGACTGTCTTGGGCATAAAATCTCTCCTTGTTCGTGCTCAATTCCTAGGAGGTGGGATTTTACAGGAGGCACCCCTTACTTATCCTTATGTTCTATGTTTGTTTTGTTTGTTTGTTTTGCAAGAATAAAAGCTTAGGTGTTCAGTGTTTCTTTGTGCTTAGCTCGATTACACAAATTTTCAAGCTTAAGCAAGGGGAGCGACATCGACCTTCGGACTCGCCAATTCAGGGAGGTACCTGTTTTATTTTTCTTTATTTTTAATTCCTATATTTTTTTCCTCTTTCTCTTTTTTCCTTTTTTTAAACATCTGAGATGATGTTTCCCTCTAGTCTAAGGGGAATTAGATTTTGTTCTTCTTTTTTATTAAAAAAAATTCAAAAAAAGTCTTTTTTGCTTTTCTTTCTTTTATTAAAAAATTCTGAAAATCAGAAAATTAGAAATGCAAAATCTAATTTCTTGAAAATGGAGATTTGGGCTTTCATCCCATCACATCTCCTAATACCACTGCGAACCCCTCACAGGATAGTCCTCGAGAAGTCCAGGAAGTATATATATATATGCTTATGTGTTTTTAATATTATTATGTTCCAAAAATAAACACACAAAAAAGATAATATCTAAAATCCAAAAATGAGAAAATTCTAAAAATATATTTGATTTAAAATTTTGTTTTGTGTTTAGTAACCCACGATTTTGTGTTTTCTTATTTTTTATCACTTGTGTACTTATTTAGTTCGATAAATTTTTCTAATTTTCATTTTGGCTATGTTTCACGAGTAATATGTTGACTCGTGTAGTGTTCCTAATTAGATGTAGCATGTTATGTTTGAAAAATCTATTAAATATTTGCATTTTCTCATAATTTTGTTTTTATACTTTTCACTTATATAAAATCTATCATCTCTTATTTTCTCTTTTAAAAATATTTGTAATGTTAACTTAGGTTTAGTTGATGTAGGGATGTCGGATCAGAGATCTCCGCGAAGCTAACGCTCTCCCTACGCACAACACGTCGTAGATCTACCGCACCTACACAACACCTATCGCCCACAATAGTCCTCGTCTCAAAACGCAGCACAAACAACGAGGGAGGAATGGTCGACTCGAAAACGACGATCGGAAATTTGAGTCGGAATATTCCCCAAGAAAACACAAAGGTTGCCACTCCTTTTTGAGAGCAAGACCAAGGCTATAGGCCAAGATTCGCTCAGGCAAATAGGATCCACCCGATCCGGGAATTAAAAAGCCTTGCAACGGCGATTTCGATTCAAAAACTTGCAGCGATTAGATTAAAGATCCGAAGAAAAAGATTTGCGAAAATCCACCACAACTAAGGAGAAGAATCACACAAGGAAGAGGAAAGGGATTACCCAACCGGAAAGCTTTCACACGAGATAACTGTGGGAGAATCACTCTCTCCACGGATCCACCGGCGTCACACCGAATGGTTTGCAACCTTCTTCCAAGGAGTCGCACCGAAGGAAGCCACGCCGGAGTCGCACTGAACGGGGATGGAGAAGGCAAGGCTTGGCTTCACACCAAAGGGGAGGGGGCGGCTATGGACTTCTCCATGGTGGCCGAAATTTCCACAAGGGGGGTTTTTAGGTTTCTTTTTCCAATTGTCTTAACTCTTCATGAAAGCCTCCTTTAAATAGGAGTTACAAATAAGCCTTAGCCCTTCATGATGGAGATTTAATCTCATCCATCCGAATGGCTAATTGCACACCAAAACTAAAATAATTCAAATTGAAAATATAACAACACATGCAATGAATATAAAATTATCACATAAGCATAGGATAATTTTATATTCCAATTATAAAATAGAGTGCACGAAAAGGAAATAAATAAAACTAAGGCGTTGCCGTGGCGGTAGCATGGCGCGGGCGGAGGTTGTAGCGTAGCTGTCCGTTAGCATCATCGTGCCGCCTCACGTCCTTGAGTCGTATGGCCTTAGCAACCGGATCATCAACAGCATCATCAGCATCGTCTTCAACTGGTGGAGGAGGTGCCGCGCCATCAATCCTCCCCCTCTCAAATGCACGCATCTCCGTTGCGTGGTCCAAGCGATAGCGGTGAAGGAGAGCGGCATCCAAACTCTGCAGCTCCGTCTCGAGTACCCAAGAGTCATCCGAAGGGGGCCGATCACGCCAACGGATGAGAAAGCGGTGGGTGTCGCCAACAGCAGTGGTAACAGGCTCAACATCAAGTATCATCTCTGGAGTGGAAAATGTCCGTGGAAACCTAGGGAACATATTAGCGGTAGGCAAGAAAGAAGGCAACTTACCATCCGATGATATACCTGTGGGGACCGAAAGAGAGAGATCATCCGTACTACCACTCCCCAACCCATGAGAATTTTTAGTGGGAGAAGAAGACGACAAAGAAATCAACCTGCCTCTGATACCAAATTGATGTAGGGATGTCGGATCGGAGATCTCCGCGAAGCTAACGCTCTCCCTACGCACAACACGTCGTAGATCTACCGCACCTACACAGCACCTATCGCCCACAATAGTCCTCGTCTCAAAATGCAGCACAAACAACGAGGGAGGAATGGTCGACTCGAAAACGACGATCGGAAATTTGAGTCGGAATATTCCTCAAGAAAACACAAAGGTTGTCACTCCTTTTTGAGATCAAGACCAAGGCTATAGGACAAGATCCGCTCAGGCAAATAGGATCCACCCGATCCGGGAATTAAAAAGCCTTGCAACGGCGATTTCGATTCAAAAACTTGCAGCGATTAGATTAAAGATCCGGAGAAAACGATTTGCGAAAATCCACCACAACTAAGGAGAAGAATCACACAAGGAAGAGGAAAGGGATTACCCAACCGGAAAGCTTTCACACGAGATAACTGTGGGAGAATCACTCTCTCCACGGATCCACCGGCGTCACACCGAATGGTTTGCAACCTTCTTCCAAGGAGTCGCACCGAAGGAAGCCACGCCGGAGTCGCACCGAACGGGGATGGAGGAGGCAAGGCTTGGCTTCACACCAAAGGGGAGGGGGCGGCTATGGACTTCTCCATGGTGGCCGAAATTTCCACAAGGGGGGTTTTTAGGTTTCTTTTTTCAATTGTCTTAACTCTTCATGAAAGCCTCCTTTAAATAGGAGTTACAAATAAGCCTTAGCCCTTCATGATGGAGATTTAATCTCATCCATCTGAATGGCTAATTGCACATCAAAACTAAAATAGTTCAAATTGAAAATATAACAACACATGCAATGAATATAAAATTATCACATAAGCATAGGATAATTTTATATTCTAATTATAAAATAGAGTGCACGAAAAGGAAATAAATAAAACTAAGGCGTTGCCGCGGCGGTAGCACGGCGCGGGCGGAGGTTGTAGCGTAGCCGTCCGTTAGCGTCATCGTGCCACCTCACGTCCTTGAGTCGTATGGCCTTAGCAACCGGATCATCAACAGCATCATCAGCATCGTCTTCAACTGGTGGAGGAGGGGCCGCGCCATCATTAGTGTAGTAGATGCAAACAGATCCAGACACTTATTATTTTAACTTTCATGAAAAATCAAGTTTCTTTATTTTCTATCTAACCATGCACCCTTTGAAATTTTCAAGCTTTGCTTTAGATAAATTTAGGGGCATGGAGATGATTTAGGCCATTTTTGAATCATTTCTGCTTTCTTGCCTACCTAAACATTAATCTCTAGTTAACCATTTTGAGCTTTTCCATGTTTTCTTTGCTACCTCCACCTATCTTTTTCACCAAAGCTAACAATCCCAACCTTTTTATTACAATAAATTTCGAGTTTTATTTAAATTTTTTTTATTGTGTGAGAGATTTATTTTTGTGAAAATATGGAGAATTATAAAGTGAAAAGCAGGCTATAAAAAGAAGAAAGTGCCAAAATTATATTATGTGAAAATTATGTTGTTGGCCAAAATTTAAAAGTTCTTATGGCCTCAAGGTAAAAAAAAAAGAAAAAATGTGTTATGATTGAAAAAGTTTGAATATTTCTTATGTAATTTTTTTTTATATAACTCTTATCTTGGTTTTGTGTGATTTTTTTAGCCATCATATTTTTCTTTTAATTTTCAGTTTCTAATCTTCTATCTAAGCCAAGTTTCAGTCCTAATGAAGTCATTTTGGTTCATGCTCATATATTTATTTTTAGTTAAGTAGCGAAAGAGTAGATTGGATAAGCGTTCAGGTAGGAGTTTAAACTCGTGATTTAGATTGAGGTAGAAATAAAATGTCCCTTAGATTTTTTTAGCAACTCAATGCACTTATCATTCATCTCATTACTTGGTTTTTACATTTGCTAAAACTTGGGATAATTTATTTTTATGTTAGTGAAATATATAAAATTTATCTTATGGTTAAGTAAGAATTTTTGATTTATTTTTCATAATTTCCGTACTTCTAATTTCTCATCGTACTCGTGTTCAGTATAGCCAAATTGTTTAATTAGTGCTTTTTTAATTTGCTAGCTCGTATGTTTTTACTTGGGGTCAAGCAAAATTCTTAGTGTGGGGGAATTTTATGATGTTATATTTTGACTAAAATGTACGTATCATAATTATTATATTTTAATATAAATTGTATATATTTTCTCTAAATTTGATATTATATAATTTGTTATTTTTTTATATAATTTGCAATAATATTATTTTATTTTATTTTATGACAGGTCTGGGGGGTTTTTAGCATGAATCGACGTAAAAGCCCATTGTCAACCTTTGTACGTAAATATATTCCCATGCAAATATCTTCATGCATGACCACCTTTCTCATGCATGAAATATTTCATCATTTCAATACATGTTGCCATCTCACCATGCTTCTATATATTATTCTCATGTATGAAATATTATATATTCAATTCCACGGTTTCTCATTTATTTCATGCATGCATTTTCATGTGGTTGACCCCTTTCTTTCTCCCTCCACTTTATTTCTTCAAATTAAACTATGGTGGCCAACCTTCCATCATCCTTCTTCATTTTCTCTCCCTCCATTTTAATTCATAGCATTTAGCCACACTCTCTCCTCCATCTCCTCATATCCCCCAATTAATTCCTCCACATGCGCATGAAATATTCCATCATTTAATTCATGTTGCCGACTCTTCCTATTCCCCTTCTATTCATTGCACTTGGCCACCCTTCATCTCCTCTCCTCTCTTCCACTTCCACTCTTTATTTCCCTCTTTATGTGCCCCCTTGGTCTCTTCATTTTATCTTCTCTTCTAGATTCTTTCATGATGGCTATAAAAGGAGCAAAGATTTAAGGCTTTGGAGGTAAGAAGGAAGGCATCAAGTTTCAAGAGAGAGTTAAAGAGTTCTATTTTTTGTATGAGTACTACATGTTGAGCTTTTTTATTTTAGAAGTTATTTCATGAATGTTTTTTCTCTCTAAAATTTTAGATTGTCTTATTTTAATTTTCTACGCTTTTTTTATATAAATGAAAATGAATTTTCTTCTCCTCTTATTTTTGTTTCTTTTATTATTATGAGTAACTAATTTTGTTCTTAGTACTTGATTGGTTAGTTTTTGAATGAAGATTAAATCATAATCCATCGTGTTTAATTTTTAAAAGTTTTCGCTTTGGTTTATTTTCAATTTATTTTTGGTAGCAAATTTATACTGCTAGTATATAAATTTTGTTATTTGATTGACGTCTTAATGACCAAGAGACTCGTGGATACCATAGATCGCTCGAAAATAAAGAGATATGGATATTTTCTTTGAGAATTGGAAATATCAAGTCTTCCGGTTTGCGGATTAATTTTATTGTGATTTTTTATTTATTTTAAATTTTAAGAGATTATATTTGAAATACGATTAAAATTAGACGGTAGTCGACTCTAGCGAGATTTTATTGTATTTTTAATCCTCCAATCAAAACATAATTTTTAAGAATTAGATTGCATCTTTTATAATCAGATTCCTAAGAACACTTAATCAAGTGCTAAGACTTTTTAATCTTGAATTTTTATCTTACTACTTTTCAAGCTACAACCTTTAAGTTTTCCAAAAACAAAACCAAATTTTCCTCAGATAAAATAATAGAAATTTTGCGTGAGTAAGATTACTCGACGATCCCCGGGCAAATACGACATATTTCATATATTATATTTCGATAGGTATACTTGCCTACATCAGGATTTTAGTTGTGAGAATTATTTTTAACTTGTAAAATCTTCATCAAGTTTTTGGCATCATTGTGGGAGATTTCTTTTTTTGTCGATATTTTGAAAGCACAAAATTATTATATTTATCATTTATCTCTAAAAAAAGAATCTTTAAGATCGTAACTTAAATTTTTGGAAAGAGAAATTTGGGATGTCACCCCATCTTATTTCCTAGTACCAGTGCAAGCTCTTCACCGGGTAGACCTTGGGAAGTTCAAGACTGATTAATTTACCAAAAAAAAATTATTAGTAATATACTTTTTAGTTTTACACTTTTTTATATCTTAATCTTTTTCTTTCTTTTTGTTTTGGTTTTTCATGGCGTAATTTTCCTCTAATTATTATTTTTTTACAAGTTTTGTGGTTGCTTTGATCATTTTTCTACAAATTGTTGGTTTGGATACTCTTCATCTTCCGCTAATTTTATTCATTTCTGAGCGGATCATGTTGGCCGCATCGATCCTTGCTCAAATATTTTTAATGCGTGGTGGAAGGATGACCCCACATGTGGGAGTCACATTAATCAGCCGTCCTCTCCTTTTCCACAATCAGTCGATCTTTTGTCATACGATCTTGATTTTTCTCTTCTCACTTGTTATGATCTCAACAAGGATTTGTGTTCACAATTCGCGTGGGTGGATCATATTATCTTTGATCTTCCGATCGAGGAGGCACCCCCTGCTTATCTCTATGTTTTATGTTTTGTTTTGTTTGTTTGTTTTGCAGGAATAAAAGATCAGGTGTTTGGCGTTCCTTTATGCTTAGCTCTATTCCACCCAGTTTCAATCCTAAGCATGGGGGAGCGGCATTAACCTTCAGACTCACCAATTCAAAGAAGTGCATGTTTTATTTTTCTTTATTTATAATTCATGTCTTTCTTTTTCCTCTTTCTCCTTTTTTTTTAAACATCTGAGACGATGTTTCTCTCTAGTCTGGGGGGAATTAGATTTTGTTCTTCTTTTCTTTATTAGAAAATTTTCAAAAAAAAATCTTTTTTGCTTTTTCTTTCTTTTATTAAAAAATTACGAAAATAAAAAATATTAGAAAAGCGAAATCTAATTTCTTGGAAAGGGAGATTGGTCTTTCATCCCATCACATCTCATAGTATCGCTGCGAACCCCTCACAAGATAGTCCTCGGAAAGTCCATTAAGTATATATATATATATATATATATATATATATATATATATATATATATATATATATATATATATATATATATATATATATATATATCTTTATCTATTATAAAGAAGTATCGAAATCAGTTCACGACCGTTCAATATAAATCACACATTTGATCGCAGCCGTTGATCGCAACAATGAATCAGGATCGTTCATATTTTTTCTTAGGTCTCCTAAACCTATATAGGGTCTCTCCAATTTACATACTTTGTAGGGCACCCTACAACCCATCAGCCCAGCCCAAAAATTTACAAATGCAGACCCGTCAACAAATTTCGGCCCGCACGGAAGCCTACGGAAATCAACCGACGGCCCGTTTTGGCCCGCCCGCCCGCCAGCCTAGCAAACCAACCAATTCTCTTCAGGAGGGAAACCTATATATACCCGAAAATTTCTCCACATCTGGCGGTGTGGGACTAATCCCGCCTGGGATTACAATCCCAGGCGGGATTAATTAAGCGGGATTAATCCCGCCTAAGCAGGCGGGAATTAATCCTGCCTAAGCAGGCGGGATTAATTCCCGCATGCTTAGGTAGGATTAAATCCCGCCTAAGCAGGCCATTTCTATTATTTTTATTTTAAATATATTATATAAATATATTTAAATGTATATATATAAATATTTTTATTTTAAATATTAAATAAATTTTATATATAATCCCGCCTGCTTAAGCGGGATTAAATCCCGCCTAAGCAGGCCATTTATATTATTTTTATTTTAAATATATTATATAAATATATAAATATTTATATTTTAAATATATATATACATATTTTTATATTATATAAATATTTATATTTCAAAAAATATTTTTTAAAAATAGTACAATAATATTTAAATGCCGCGGGGCGGGCCGGGCGCAGCCAGGTGCGGGGTGAGGGCGAAGCCCGCCGTCACGGGCCAGGTACTGTGGCGCGTAGCCATAGGGGCGGAGCCCCGTGTCGGGCACTAGTATATATATATGCTTATATTTTTTTAATATTATTATGTTCCAAAGATAAACACAAAAAAAGATAATATCTAAAATCCAAAAAATGAGAAAATTCAAAAAATATATTTGATTTAAAATTTTGATTTGTCTTTAGTACCCCACGACTTTGTATTTTCTTGTTTTAACCATTTGTGTACTTGTTTAGTTAGATAAATTTTTCTAATTTTCATTTTGACTATGTTTTGGGAGTAATATATTGACTCGTGCGTTGTTCCTAATTAGATGTAGTATGTTATGTTTGAAAAATCTATTAAATATTTGCACTTTCTCATGATTTTGTTTTTATACTTTTCACTTATATAAAATCTATCATCTCTTGTTTTCTCTTTTAAAAATATTTATAATGTTGATTTATGTTTAGTGTAGTAGATGTGAACCGATCTAGACACTAATTATTTTAACTTTCATAAAAAGTCAAGTTTTTGTATTTTCTATCTAACCTCGCACTTTTTGAAATTTCCAAGTTTTGCTTTAGATAGATTTGAGAGCATGAAGATGATTTAGGTCATTTTTGAATCGTTTGTGTTTTCTTGCCTACCTAAAAATTAATCCATAGTTAATCATTTTGAGCTTTTCCATGTTTTCTTTGCTACCTCCACCTATCTTTTTCACCAAAACCAACAATCTCAACCTTTTTATCACACTAAATTTTGAGTTTTATTTAAAAAAATTTTATTGTGTGAGAGGTTTTATTTTGTGAAAATGTGGAGAATTATAACGGGAAAAGCAAGCTACAAAAAGAAGAATGCAAAATAAAAAAAATGCATTATGTGAAAATTATGTTGTTGGCCAAATTTTCAAAATTCTTTTGGCATCATGTTACAAAAAAGAAAAATATATGTTATGATTGAAAAAGTCTGAATATTGTTTACGTAGAATTTTTTATAAAACTCTTATCTTTGTCTATTGTGATTTTTTTAGTCATCATGTTTATCTTTTAATTTTCAATTCCTAAACTAATACCTAAGACAAGTTTTAGTTCTAATGAAGTCCTTTTGATTTATGCTCCTATGTTTATTTTTAGTTAAATGGCGAATGAGTGATTGAGTAAGCGTTCAGGCAGGAGTTTGGACTCTTGATTTAGATTGGGGTGGATATAAAATGTCTCTAAGATTTTAGTACCAACTCAATGCTCTTTTCATTCGTCTCATAACCTGGTTTTTTTTTACTTTGGCTAAAACTTGGGATAATTTATTTTTTTGTTAGTGAAATAAATAAAATTTATGTTATGGTTAAGTAAGAATTTTCGATTTATTTTTCATAATTTCCCTACTTCTAATTTCGCATCGTACTCGTGTTCGGCATCACCAAATTGTTTAATTAATGTTTTTTTTTAATTTTGCTAGCTTGTATGTTTTTGCTTGGGGACAAACAAAATGCTTAGTTTGGGGGAATTTGATAATGTTATATTTTGACTAAAATATGTGTATCATAATTATTATATTTAATATAAATTATATATATTTTTTCTAAATTTGATATTATATAGTTTGTTACTTTTATTTTTTTATAATTCACACTAATATTATTTTATTTTATGTTACGATAGGTATGGAGGGATTTCGGCATGACTCGATGTAAAAGCTCGTTGTCAACCTTTGTACGTAAATATATTCCCATGCTAATATCTTCATGCGTGATCACCTTTCGCATGCATGAAATATTTCATCATTTCAATCATGTTACAACCTCACCATACTTCCAAATATTATTCGCATGCATGAAAATTTTCATATTTAAATCCATGGTTTCTCATTTATTTCATGCATGCATTTTCATGTGGTCGGCCCCTTTCTTTCTCTCTCCACTTTATTTCTTCAAATTAAACCATGGTCCCTCTTGGCTTCTTCATTTTCTCTCCCTCCATTTTAATTCATAGCATTTAGCCACTCTCTCCTCTACCTCCTCATATCCCCCATTAATTAATTCCTCCACATGCAGGAAATATTTCATCATTCAATTCATGTGGTCGACCCTCCCTATTTCCCTTCTATTCATTGCACTTGACCAACCTTCATCTCCTCTCTCCTCTCTTCCACTTCCACTCTTTAATTTTTTCTTTATACCCTCCCCCCCCCCCCCCCCCCCCACCACCCCTCTGGTCTCTTCATTTTGTCTTCTCTTATAGATTCTTCCATAATGGCTATAAAATGAGCAAGGATTCAAGGCTTTTGATGTTAGAAGGAAGGCATCAAGTTCAAGTTTTCAAGAGAGATTTAAAGACTTCTATTTTCTTGTATGAGTGCTACATGTTGAGTTTTTTTATTTTAGAAGTTATTTCATGAACTTTTTTTCTTTCTCTAAAGTTTTAGTTTGTCTTATTTTAATTTTGTACTCTTTTTTATATAAATGAAAATGACTTTTTTATCCTCTTATTTTTTTTTCTTTTATTATTATGAGTAACTAATCTCTTTCTTAGTACTTAATTGGTTAGTATTAGAATGAAGATTAAATCATAATCTATCGTGTGACACCTCCATCCGTTCAATGACATATAATTGAAGGTCTCTCTGCTCGATGATCTTCGTCGAGCTCCGCTCGACGATTTTCCTGTTCTCGCCAACTGCTTTTTGGGGTGTTACATATCGTCTCTAATTTTTAGAAGTTTTCATTTTGATTTATTTCCGATTTATTTTTGGTGGTGAGTTTATATTGCTAGTATATAAATTTTGTTATCTGCTTGGCGTCTTAGTGGCCGAGAGGCTAGTGGATAGTGTAGATCGCTAGCTCGAAAATAAAGAGACGTGGATATTTTCTTTGAGAATTAGAAATATCAAGTTTTTTGGTTTGCGGATTAATTTTATTGTGATTTTAATATATTTTAAATTTTAAGAGATTATATTTGAAGTATTATTAAAATTAGACGGTAGTCGACTCTAGCGAGATTCTATCGTATTTTTTAATCCTCCAATTAATTTTGAATTTTTTCTTATTACTTTTCAATCTGCAACATTTAAGTTTTCCAAAAACAAAATCAAATTCTTGTACAATAAATAAATAGAAATTTTGCAGGAGAATGACTACTTGACATGCCCCAGGCAATTACGTTATGTTTCATATACTATATTTCAATTGGTATACTTGCCACATAGGAAAATTAGTTGCAAAAAATATTTTTAACACGTAAAATCTTCATCACTCTCCACTGGATGCCTGCTTCGATGATAACAGATGAAAGAAATTTTAATTACACAATCCTATTGCATGAATTAGGGGTTAATGTTTCTATTTTTCTACATCGCAGGCATGTGATTATCAAGGCAAGGAGTCACAGCGCAATGAGGGTTTTTATTCCGATTAAGTTTTTCTCGGCTCAGTGGTTTACTATACCAACGAGTTGATTTGATTGCTCTTTGGTTTTCATTATATTTTACAGTGAGTTTATGTCGGCGCAATAAGGGTCTGTTCCCTTCCTTTTTACCCATGTTTTCACCTATTGCTTTTAATTTTGTTGCTTCTCTATTTCAGTTAATGAGGAACAAATTAGTCATGGGCAAAAGGCCCAAGCCCGGAAAGCCCACCCGGGCCCGGTCCGGCAAAAGCTCGGCTAGGCCCGGCATAGGAAAAGCCCGGCCCGGACCAAGGCTAGGCTTGGGGCCCTTACCGGGCCCCCATTTTTGCCGGTTGCCCGGGTCGGGCAGGTCAAAGCCCGGGCGCCGCACTAGCCTGAGTCTGGCACCTATCTAAGGAAAAAAATCCCGCCAGGCAGGATTAGCCTTTTGAATTCAGGTTGGCCCTGGCCCGGCCCGGGCCGACCTGAAGGGCCTAACCGGGTGTAAGACCCTCTTTTTTTTCTTTGACAACCGGGTCTTACGCCCAGAACTGCTGTTTTGCAGTGACACCGATACTCGGAGGGTCGCCACTACAAAATGCAGATTCTGCCGGCATTGACGATCATCGAAGAAGTAGAAGTACAAACAATTTAAGTCCACAAAATCGCCACAATATATATAAGTAAAAGTGCTACAGTCCACAATGAGTATAAGATACGAAACATAGTAGAAACAAAACATGAGCTTAAGCCCGGTACATGTCTAATACAAACAATCTCTCTCACACAACTCACACATCTAGCGGAAGCAACTGAAAACCGTCCATGACCTGTCGCCATGTAGTAGTGGTAGTGAGCAGTAACTGCTCCTCGTGTCCTGCCTCCTTGTCCTGTCGGTGTTGATGCTCCTACTGCTAGGACCACTAAATTGATGTGGTCCACCGACCGTTAGTCAAAAGACTAAACCACTATCGTCCTCGCCTCACCCCCGTGACTCCTAGGCACCGTGCGTGGAGGATGAATGCGGAGAAGAACAAAGCAGGGTGTAACAAGCAGGTGAGAACTACCCTAGCAGGTGTATGTACAAAGAACTATAAAAGAAAAAGCATGATAGCAGTTCTACAATAAGGAACAATAATTTAAATAAGTAGAGTAGAGTAGTATGTGTATGAAAAGTAAACTAAGAAATAAGTAACCTTAACTTATATGAATGCTCAAACAAACTTATAAGTTAAGGGATCTTTTGCATGCCTCCCATCATATAAAAATTCTCATACCAATTTATACGATGGGGTGTCAGGTTTAATGCAGGTATGAGTGTATTGATATGTTATGCCATGATTCATGCAAATGCAACACACGCACACGACTTTATGCGCACAGACATTTAGTTCCCCCTATTTAGAAGCTAGCATCACTCCCAGGAGCCTCCGTCGTGGCAAACAGAGATAGTGGATCGGGCTACCCCACTCCTTGGCGGGTATATACACTACCAGGCCTAGCCCTTATGTACGCCCCTGAAGGACACACGAGCGTCTCTGCGTACTATGCTGACCCACCGCCAGACTTTCCCTTGGCTAAGTGTCCACCACACCGGCCGAGTCAGCGTATCGATGTATGTGCGAACAACCATCTAATACTGAAGACCCATGACCTTTATGCACATGCAATTATGATAGATATAAATCTCCGAGCCGTCGGCTCCCCGGACTAACTCGTTTGTCACAACAACCTTTCGAGCCTACCGCTAGTGAGTCTAAACCAAACTAGCCTCCCGTGACCACGAGGTAAGTGGAAGTGAAGTCCTAATATATTGCTAATGACTTTTGTATTATTTTTATTTTTATGATTTGGGTTAACCTTGGACTGCCCCGGGCATTCCCTGTGAAAGGCTCTCGAGAGTACTAGGAACTACGATGGGCTGAATCACAAACCTCCCTTTAGCAAGGTACTTACTAAATCTAACCATAGCCAACCCATTTAATGTTATACTAAATCTAACCGTAGTGTGTTTTGACTTTCTCTCTTTCTCCACAGGAAAGACAATCTTTTGCCGATCCCGAGCACCACTTAACACTAGTCAACTCAACACCCTTCCCATCATGACTCCTAATGATGAACTCATTTTCACCTTATCAAATCAGTATACTATTAACCCCAACTCTCTATGTCCATCTTACATGCAATCACAATTCCGCAGTTTTACTATATTCAGACCAACTCAAGCTATATGATGAGCATGAGTGGTGACCCCTTCAAATATTCATCCAAATGCCCTAGAATTATTGCTGGGGATCTATCATGACATATTTAGACTAAATCGAAAAACTTATAATTTTCCTAATTAATTTGACATTTATTAAATTTTTCCCAAAATTAGACCATGGGTGGTTTTGAACATGAAGTACTGGAATTCCTTAAGTTATGGACACCCGAGAATTATGAACACTATATAATGCCAAAATATCAGAGAATACCAAGTTTCACAAATTTGCATATAGGTATTAGCCCCTAATTAATTAATTCAAGATAATTACAGTAATTAAAGGTAAAGAAGGAAATACCACCAAACATTATCCAACAATTACAAAACAATTACCATAGATTTAATATGATCATAAAATATTACGGACTAAGTTTCATACAATTCCAATGTAGGTAAGCTATTTATAAAAATACTTCAAATATATCCCTAATAGAGCACTTTGTGAATAAATATACTGGTAAACTCTTCCAAACAATATGAAATAATTTTCCAAGCTTTAATATGCTCTAAAGGGTTTTTTTGACAAGTTTTTGTGAATTAAAAATGAATAAACAACTCATAATATTTTCTTAAGTGATTAGGACAACTATTAGTTTTGTGAAGGAAGTGCCATAAATACTAACCCAAAATTTACACTACAATTTCCAAAGCTTCTTAGCAACAATATATGATCAGAGCCTAACTTTCAAGATCATTCATGGTTATATGATTAGGTAACAAAATCATGATTTAAAGTGCACTAATTGGACATGAGTAATTTCCAATTGATTAAAGTTGTGTCCATGTGTCTAAATGTCACAAAATTTCTTTCTAGGGCTATTCCCCACCCTAAGATCACATGGACTAAACTCCAAGTTGATAAAGGACATATCACCCTATGTCCTTCACAAACTCCCAAGTTCAACCTTTAGGTTTGAACTATGGTCCTAGTGCAAATCCCCCATAATCCACCCCAAACCTCAAGTGAGGGTGTTTTAACTGACCTTGAGGCTTTAGCCAAAGTCTCATCCCATTTAGGTGAGAATTGACCCCTCCATGCCCCCAAGCACCCTTTTGCCCTAATTTAACCTTAAGGGACCAAACTTTGGTCACATCAATACCTATTCAAATCAATCCCAAATGGTTGACATTTTTATCAAAGATATATAACGACCCTAACGACTATTCACCAAAATTTTGGTGAATTATGAGATAACTAGACCCTAAATTTAAATCATACATGGATTATTAAATTTTTACAAAAACTATAGAAACATATTTTCAAAAAATTCCCATTTTTGGATATGTCAAAGGTATAGGTAAGAGTGACCCCCAGTTCAAATTTCAAGTCATTACGATAGCTGGATTGATGGGGGCACTCAATTTTGTCACTGACAAGCCATATGTATAAACTGCACCATTTTGAGTGTTGTGGTCAAACCACTGACCCAAATGAGTCGAAATAAATTTTAAAATAAAGTAGACTTCTAGATCTACAATTTTTATGTCGACTAATGTTCCTAAAAATGCATATAAGGGTCTCATTTGTCAGCACTAAAAGATACATGTTTAAGGATAATAAATAACTATGCTTTATATATAAAGGTATTAATAATTTTATAAGATAACACTGTTCATCTTTAGCCCAAACAAAACGCGAAAAAAAATTCCCTAAACATGTAGCTTTTGCGTAATCCACCGCCGGCCATCCAGCCACCTCCCTGACCAGCCACCGCGACCACCACCTCCGTCGGGGTGGTGGCTAGCGCCCGGTGGTGGTTTGGCCGCCGGAGGTGGTGGTTTCCGGCGAACCTACTACCATGATTTTTGAAATTTCTCCATTTTTTCTCACTTGGATCGGCTCGTTTGAGCCCGATTTCTTAGCCTAATTTGATCTAGATACTAGCACAAGGGGAGAGGAAGAGAAGCGGACCTTCCATTGGGCTTGGCGACGTGTTTGGTGGTGGTGCGTCATGGCCTGCGGTGGAGCTTTTCGGTGCTCTGCAACTGTACAACCAAAATTCTCGGTTTCCTTAGGTGAATCGGTTAAACGACTCCTCTAACCTTGGGGAAGCTTTTAAAGCAATTAAAAGGGGGAGGGGAGTGGTCATGGCATCAATGCCATTAATGGCCATGAAGGAGAAATTTCGGCCACTCCAATATCCACTGGATTCAGCCTCAAATCAGCCTCAAACCAGCCCTGAGAGGCTCTTGATCTTCCCAAAACTGAAGGGGAATGAATCTCCTTCAATTGGGAGAGAGATGAGGGGTCAAGAGCATTCAAACACCATGAATGGTCATTTTCTCTCTTCTCTCTCCTCCAACTTGAGGAAACTCCTATTTCTCTCTCCTAGTCGCCATTTTCAGAAAATGGATGGCTAATTACGTAATTATCAGCCTCCTAAGCTAGTGGACCACTCAAATTGGGCTTAGCCAAAATGGCTTGGGCTTTGTTAGGTCAAAATATGTCATTTTGACATAAAATTGAGGTGGAGTTGATTTTGATCAATTTGACCTTTTGGGTTGACCTCAATGGGTCTTTGGTGACCCATTGACCTCCCCTAAGATCTATGAAGACGTTGATGGGGTTGGTTTGACACCTTGGTCGTCACTTGACCCTTAGGTAGGACACTTTGACAACTATAGGGTTTAAGTTGACTTTGGTCAACTTGACCACTTATGTTGACCCAAATGGGTCCTTAGTGACTCAATGGACCTCTTAAAGGGTTAGGGAGGTTTAGGTGGGGTCATCTTGACAAGTTGGAGGTCCATTGGCCCTAGATAGGTCACTTTTACCATTTTTAGAGTTATAGTTGACTTTGGTCAACTTGGCCTTTTTAGTTGACCCCAATGGGTTCTTGATGACCCAATGAACCTTCTAAAGGGCTAGGGATGTTATGGTGGGGTCAAAGAGTTAAGGTGAGGGCTTAAAGTCAAACCCTAGGTTAGGTAATTGGAATGTGTTATTTGCAGACTATGGTGAACTCACCTTCATTCATTGGTTCACTTGGTCTTCTTGGGTTTCCTAAGGTTTTATCATGACCTAGTCATGACAAAACCATTTTAGAGGTCTAGTTAGAAATGAGATGTTACACCGGACTCCCCCTTTGAGAGGGAGCCCGAGTCAGGCCAGGTTTAAACTTGGCCCGGGCCGAGCCCGATTGAAAAAAAGCCCGGGACCGACCGGGCCGGCCCGATCGAGCTTTTTGCCCATAACTAGCACAAATCAAAGTTATATTCATCCTTCTTTAATTTACTACTGATCAGTTAGAATTTTTTTTATAAAATTGTTAGTTCTGATCATATGATTTCAACAAATCATTTATGCATTCTGTCTCAACTACATCATTTGTTTTTTTTTTATTTATATATATTTATATGTAATTGAGAGAGGGGGAGGGAGTGTATGCTAGCACAACAGAATAATATATGGCATGGATCCGTTGTGCGGATCAGTGGCCTTCAAGCAAGTTGATGAAGTTCTTGACGCAAAGTGGAAGCACTCACGAATTTGTGAGAGCTTTGGTTTTGGTCGTGGTCTCCAATTGGTGCATTATACTTATGACTGTACCTATGACCTATAAGGTGCAAAATACATTTGCTCCAGTTAATTTTTTCCTAGTACCAGGACCCCTATCAAATATAGTTGGGCCTTAGAGGACAACATAATGTCCTAAAATTTTGCACATTAACACTTTTTACACTAAATTAGTTAGAAACTCCAACTGTTTTTTTCCTTGGTTAGAAAACAGGTTTTTGTTTGTTCATTTATTATAGTTTCTATTCTAGCACAAAACATCAGTCCAATAAGTTTTATTTTTTTTATATATTCTTTATTCCATGTGTTGTTTTGTTTCTTATATTGATTTACTTTCGATTAAATACTGGCTTAATTTGTGACAAGTTATGATAATGAATAAGCTGTTAATTGAAAATTGATGCTTGCATAGAGATTTATAAAAATAATGACGAATAAGTAGTCGATTCTTTGGATAGTTTGTTCATAAGTGTTTATCTAAAATTTCATTCATTCATAAGAATCCGTTTGTTTGGACGCGTTTTTTCGCCCGGGTGGGATTTATTCGTCCGGGCGCATTTTATTCGCGTGGTGGCGATTTTTTCGCTAAGTCGGGATTTTTTCGCCCGAGCCCGATTTTTTCGCCCGAGCTCAATTTTTTTTACTCGGACGTTTTTTTCGCCCGGTCGCGTTTTTTTTAGCCCGGTCATTGTTTTTTTTTTCGCCCGAGTATTTTTTTGCCAGTCGCATTTTTTACGCCCGGACGCGATATTTTTTGTCGGGCCACGCTTTTTTTCGCCCGATAGTGCTTTTTTCTCCCAACAGCGCTTTTTTCGCACGGTCGCGTTTTTTTTCGCCCGGGCGCGATTTTTTCGCCCCTCTGCGATTTTTTTTTAAAGGGCGGGTTTTTTTCTCTTGGGCGCGGTTTTTTCACCACGGGGCAGTGAAACACGGTGCACCTTCACTGCCACAACACAATTTTTTCATCGCGGTTCAATTTTTTGCCCGGTATAAAATGAAAAAACACGTCCGAGCAAAAAATACGCATTCGAGCGAAAAAATCGCGGCCGCGCGAAAAAAATCTCTTCCCATTGTGTCTCGAAGAAAAAACCTCGTCCAGGAAAAAAACTCGCTTCCTGGTAAAAAAATCGCGCCCGGGAGAATTTACGGGACGAAAAAATCATGTCTCAGCGAAAAAGCCACACCCGGACAAAAACATCTCGCACGGGTCAAAAATATCGCATCCAAGCGAAAAATATCACGCCCTGGCGAAAAAACGCTCCCGGGCGGAAAAAAACTTCATGTCTAAAAAATTACGTCCGGGCGAAAAGATCACGCCAGGGCAAAAAATCGCGCCCGGGCGAAATCATCACGCCCGGGCGAAAAGATCGCGCCAGGACGAAAAAATTCCCGCCCGGTCGAAAAAATTGCGCCAGGGCAAAAAAATCGCGCCCTGTCGAAAAAACCACTCCCTTGTGAAAAAATTTCGTTCGGTCGAAAAAAATCACGCTCGGGTGAGAAATTCGCTCGCGGTTGAGAAATTCGCGTCCCGGTGAAAAAATCACGTCTGGATAAAAAAATAGGATTCAGACAAAAAATCACACAAATGACTTTGAAAAGATAATCCTTTTGAGAAGCTATAAGCTAGATCCCAGTAGCTTATGAAAAATCAAGTTATTATCGATTTTGAAATAAGTGATTTTCTATAAGTTGCACAAACAAACAGCTATAAAACTGTATTTGTGGTTTAAATAGAGATTATTCATCAGCATAAATTGTTTCAAACAGAGCAATTATCTTCTATTTTTCCCACCTGATTTAAGTGATTAGGTCAACTTTTAAATAACATCAACATTAGGGTGCAACTAAATTTTTATCAATCGGCGTCATAGAATAGATACTTTTGATTATCACTATAATCTTTTAGATATAATGTCTGCAGATGGCCGCCCTTTCAGATATAATGTGCAGCCCTCGAACAATGTCGCCGTCCACAAAAATTCACGCACGGCCAAATATTTCACGTCCGGACGAAAAAAACAGCGTCCAAGCCAAAATTTCGCGATCGTGCGAAAAAACCAATCACAAGCGAAATAAATGAGCTCCGAGGAAAATATCGCTCTTGTACGAGAAATATCGCTCTCGGGCGAAAAAATAGTGCACGTGCGAAAAAAACACGTATGTGCGAAAAAAAGTCGTTCGTGCAAAAAAAATCAAGACGGGGCGAAAAAATCAATCCGAAAGAAAAAAAACACCTTCGGGCGAAAAAGATCATGCACGAGTGAAAAAACCGCTCCCGGACGAAAAAAACACGCTCGGGCGAAAAACCCTGCTCCTGGGCAAAAAAAGCCAACCGGGCGAAAAAAGCCAGCCGGGCGAAATTCGCGCCCAGACAAAAATTCGCGTGCTTGCAAAAAACATCTCCGCTAAAAAAACTCACCCGGGCAAAAAAAAATGCATCCGCAAAAAAATCGCGCCTAAAAAAAAATTTAATTTGAAGATTTTTTATGAGATAAGCGTTTTGAAATGACAAAATACTTTTAAAAAGTTTGAAAAATATATGATAACGAACTTTTCAAAAGAGAAAAAAATAGCCTTTTCTGTGAGAGCCTTTTCTACCGATTAGTGGTGCACAAAAAAACCGGACCGGTTAGGACCGTCTAGGGACCGGTCCCGGTGAGGATCGGTCCGGACTGGGACCGTTTCCGGACCGGGACTGGTAAAAGACCAGTCCCGGACTGCGACCGATCAAAAGACTGATAAAAGACCTGTCATTTTAGTAACTTTAGTAAGAGATCGATCATTTTTTGTCATTTTAGTAAAAGACCGGACAAAAAACTTGTAAAAAAGACCGGTCCGGGACCGGTCCGGACCGGTTAGGACTGGTCCTCCGGTCCCTGCCGGTCCTCCTCCAGAGGAGGAAAACCGGTCCCGGACCGGGACTGGTTTGAGCGGGACCGGTCCGGGACCGGTTGGCCAAATACCGGTCTTTTAAAAGACCGGTCCCGGACCGGCCCGGCAATCTTTTTGTGCAGGACTGCTACCGATAGACAATTCAAATGATTTTTTAACGAAAAATACCTAAAAATACTTCATAAAAGAGGCCCTAAGCTTCAATGATTTGAAAAAAAAGACTCGGTACTAAATAAAAGTTAAACAGGGATGGGTTTACTTACGAGTTTAGACCACTAGCACAAACACAAATTTCTCACCCAACAAAATGAAATAAAGGCAAAGTAATTTTTTTTATCACACAAGAAACTACCATAATTGCAATCACAGTAATTATTCGACAAACAGGTAAGTAGATCTAAGTTTTTCAGGCAAGAGGAGCAGCAGATCCCTCAGCCGGCTGCCGCCCTGCCGCCGCCTGATGGTGAACTGCGTGCAGCAGATGCGAGGTGGCTTTTTCGTAGCTAACGAAACCCATGAACCAGAACTCGTGCCCGTCCACAGTCACGATATGAATATACTTCTCCGGCGGATTCTCCTTGGCGGTTACGGGATCCACCGTCGCAATCTTCCCCAGTGGGATCAGGGCCTTGTAGTAGCTCCACGCCTCTTGTCCGGAGGGCGCCTTGAAGCTAAGTGGCCGGTCGCTGCAGAACGCAACGTGTGCGGTTGTTAAATAAAGCGTGCCGGCAACAGGACCCGTAGTGGTGGAGAGGTAGCATGCGAATGTCTTTTTGACACGATCGGAGGAGCCTGCAGGAAAAGTTTGATGGAAGAGGGTTTCAAATCCGCCCTCCGTAAGGGCTCTGGCCGTCAAGGTGACCTTCCCCCAGGCGGCGTCCGTCATCGAAGATGCAGTTCTCAGATTTTGCCATACGTTAGTCGCCAGGGTCTCGGCCTTGCGCGTCCAGGAGTTGAAGGCGTCAAGGATGGTTTCCATGGGGCTTCCGCCGCTCCCATGGCGGGGTGCTGGCTCGAGCAGTACGTAGGGTGGAGGATCCTCATCGCCGCGATGGGGACCCCAGTATGTGGCGGCCTGCTGGTTCTCCGGATGTGATGGTGGCGCCGCAGGCGGGCCCATTTGGTGAGTCCCCCACTTTGCCGCGGCGGCCGGAGAAGCTCCCGTCCCCTTTTCTTGCATCTTGATCGGACAAAATTGATGAAATATTCGATAAGAATTATAGCGAACAGGCCCTAATTTATAAAAGACGACCTCGCCGTGTTAACGGAAGTTCTTGTTTAGGGTACTTTTAAGGGAAAAGCTGTTTGCCTGCGCATCTAATAGGGCGACGCGTGGTGGCAACGTGTCCCCCGTTCTCAACTTTTAGGTATTTTCTACAGTCACCCAATTAACGAAAAACAAAATAACAGTGATATGCAATTTAGATATGAATGTGCAAATTAAATAATTAAAAATAATTTAATTATTATTAAAATATAGAAATGTATATAGTATAGGATAGCTAGCTAGCTGCAAATCAAAATCAACTAGCAGGTTCATTCTCGTGTATTTGATCCAATAGGTCCAAGTTCAGTCTGTATTTGATTATAACTATTCGTGTTCAAAAAACCTGGCTCAGTGGGCTGGCCCGAGCCCGGCCCGGGAAAAGTTTAAATAAGCCCGGCCCAGGCCTAGCCCTGACTGGGGGCCCTTACAGGGCCCCATTTTGACTCGGTGCTCGGCACGGGCCGGGCCCGGGTAAGCCCAGGTGCCGGGACAGGCTTGGCCCGACACCCAGGCCGACAGAAAATCCCGCCAGTGGCAGGATTACCATTTAGGCTGGCCCTTAATCAGGCCGCGGCTTCAAATCTTTTTGATGCAAATGATTCTTTAATATTTTGTTAAAAAATTTTGAATAATTTTTTGATTTGCAAGTTAATAATTTAGGCTCTGTTTGACACTGCGATGTCAGTCATAAACTCATGGTGGCGGTCATAAACTCATGGGTTAAACTGTCATTCGTTAACGATCGCCTAACATGCATCATCCGTTTTAACATAAAAGTAGATGAAATTCTTTATATGAGCGTTAAGGAATAGTCATTTAACCCTCATATTCATGACAGTCACCACCGTGTCAAACCGAGCCTTAATTTGCACATATTTTTTTATTCTACACGTAAAATTAATTTCCACATATCTAAAACTTGATCGCACATGACAATCACCTTTATAAAGGGCGTTGATACTGGCCAAAAATGCAAAGAATCAAAACTATCATGTCAAAAAGACATTTGCATCTCTAGATTATTGCAGCTGATATATAATTTATCTTAAATTAGCCACTATTATATTGAAGTTCATATATTTCAGTCTGACGCAAATTTGTCATGTTTCTCTCTTCTGTCCATGGCTGGATCGTCTTGAACCCTGACCAGCTACCAACCCACTTGAAGAAACAATAAGACGGGGTGGTGGGCATGACAAAATCATTTCAGAACCCTGACAATTGCAACGTCCCAAAATTTTCCTAAAGGATTGATTGTGGGTCGTTGACCGTTGATTGAAAGGCCGACCGACAATCGGGCCTCGACCTCTAATCAGTGGTAGTGGTCGGTCAGTGATCGGCCGCAAATAGGCTAATCTACGACCATCGATCGGATAATCATTAGATTGGGGTTTTAAGATCTAATGGTTAGGATACCTTGTTGGGTGGAATTTATGCTGACTTTGTATAAGCCAAGTCCTGATTCTCTAAAAACTCTTTTTTTCTTAGACAGTGAAAGACGTGATGAAGAGGAGTTGGAAAGCGAAGAAGTGGAGGACGGCATAGTTTTGTTACCCCAAACGTACGTCCATTGCCAAAAAAAAACAAATAGATCGGGCTTCCATGATCGTTCACTAGCCAGTTGCGAAAGGATTTTCATGGCGGGGAGAAAAGCCAGGAAGACAATGATCGCTCTCTGCCTATTTTTTAGAATGCATGAATGCATTTTTTGTTTCGTTGCTTTCAATGTTGGTATTTGTAGCATCCAATGTCTTTAATTATATTGCTTGTGGTATCCACGGTTCATTGCGAATCATCGGGGTGTAGGGTTGCAACCCCTGCATGAATTCATTACATTTTTTATTTTAATTTTTGGATTAAGCATTGTGAGTGAAGTCAAATCGTTATGGTGGCCTGACATGGTGTTGTTGTTTCACATTGCATGTATTGTAAGAATCTCGATAGAGGCGCGAATGCTTCCATAGCACAATTGTAAAACCATTGTATGTGCTATGTTGGATTTGGGGCAGACGATATAAGAATCCCTCCTAGTAATAGTGCACGGCCGAGGAAATTCGTATGCTCAGGGTAGTTGCCATGCAATAGTGTTAGTAAACAGACTAAACCCTATTGCATGACGCCTACTCTGCAAGGCAAGACATCACTACTTCGTGGTAAAACCAACCTATGAAGAAAGTGCAAGAGACAAGAATGAAGTCTTATGTCACATTTTTATACATAATGCATGAAGTCCTTGATTGTCGTGGAATATTAGGGCTAAGGCGTGCCCTTGAAAATTAGTGCTATGATATTCCCATAATTTAAAGTAAATTACATGGAACAATAACAAGTGCTCACATCCCTTGTCACATCATCGGGGCTGAAGTAGGTGCTCAACAAGTGAAATCTCCATCATCACTTAAGGTTGTCTAGCTGGTGTTTTGACATTTTACCTATTCGGTATTCTAGAGAGGAAGAAAGAGGTGAGTTCTTGTAGACAAGCTTCTCGCCAATAGAGGAGACTTCTCGCAGATGAGGTTCTCACCAATAGAGTATTCTCCCTCGCTCCATTAGTACTCACCTATTTAAAAAGAACTCGCCGAGAAGGGATACTCATGGAGCAAAATTCACATTGCTAGAATACCATGGAAGGTACTAGAACCCGCTATACCCATCTAGAAGCCCAGGCATGCTCGGGAAAAAGGGACTGACCACAGATCTACCCCTAGATCTATAAATAAGACTAGAACTCCTCCAGTACACTTTCCTCCAAACATAATTCTTATCCCTATAGAAGAGCTAGATGTGATCAATATGAACAGAGAAAGTAAAAGGGACATCCAACAAAGATCTCAAAAAGGGTCGCAAAGTACTTTTCCTCTCTCCAAAAAGAACTCGTGAGTACTCTTTAACACTAAGAAAATCTCACTCAACAACACCAAAAATCTAGAGATCCTATCTCGTCACCCCTCAACTCGAGCAAACAATCACTGGGATAAAAAGGCATCAACAGTTCAACACGCGACCTTCAAATTCTAGGTGATTGAAGAATAAAAGTTGCAACGACTGGACAGAACTATGCCGATGACCCACATGACATTTCTCGCAACCCAGACTGGCCTGTCACTCAAGCAAAACTTGACTACATGATGGATATGCCCATCCGCATTGTGGAAAAGGTAGAAGGGGCCGATACAAGAGCACAAACCGTTACATTTTGCGAAATAACATGGAAGAAAAATCTCCTCCTCTCTATATCTAATGAGCACATTTGAGTTAGATGTGTCATATTGTGTGCATTTCATGCTTGAGGGAGATCTTTCCTCCCCTTTTTATTTATGTTTTTACATTATTGTTGTAGCTGTGTGGTTTTGCTTTCCTGAAGGCTTTGGTTATCTCCCATGCAGCTACCAGTGATTGTGGTGTAATTCATGCGCGTCTCGGCTACTTTTCATAAAGGAGAAACCACTCGTGCATTTTCCTTCACACACGAGTATTGGACCCCTTTGTGTACGACCACTGGTCGTGCACGACTATTTGCATAAAATGAACCGAGAATCACTCGAGTGTACGCACAAGGATAATAATACGGCCACTGGTTATGCGGGGTTAATAATTTACGCTCCAAAACCTCAATTATTCCCGCCGGCCCAGGTTCCTTCTTGCACAAGCAGTGAACATTCATATAGTGCATAAAACACTCAATTATTCATGCATGACCACGGGTCATGCACCTTCTTATGTGTTATCAAATTCCCACTCTAGGTATAAATATACAGGTCCGTATTTCTAGCCAAGAGACCGTATTTTTCCGCCATGTTTTGCCCTTTTCACAATTTTCTCATATCCAAGTGTTAGGGTTCTTCCACTACAATATCCATATAATCAAGAGCTCAATGAAAAAGAAGAATTCATCTCATCGCATGCTATGGAGCAGGAAGAGAAGACGTGGGCGGCACAAAACCCTTAAGAAGATGGGTCAACTACGAGCTTACGACAGGAGTTCCTCTACCCCAGTTGACAGCCGACAAGCAAGGCATTCATAGAGTTGATATCTTGGGCCCCTTGTCTCTATGGAAGAGTCTAAAGCAATGTTTGTATCTCTCTCCTCCTCTCCCACAATCTAGGTTGATTTGTATTTGGTTTCTCTTCATGTATTGATGATGGTGGAAAGTATTTTTTCTGAATGCTTTTAATGTTTCCTATTGAAGTATTTTGTGTGTTTTCTTTTTCCGTAAAGTAACCTAGGAGTCCTAGCCTCTTGTTTTGTGATTTTCCCTTTAGTTTTTCCTTGTGGTTCGTGGAAAGAAGTGGTGGATGTGCCGTCTTGGTTATACATAAGCATGTTGTGAAGCGGAGGTTGGCAAGATGCAGAAGAGTGAAGCAGAGGTTGGCAAAACTTGGAGGTGTGAAGCAATTCCAGTGACCCATATTAGTTGTAAGACCCATTTTTTTACGCTACTGGGTCTTAGACCCAGAATCGCTGTTTTGTCGTGACACCAACACTCGGGGAGGTTATCACTAAAAAAAGTCGATCCTGCCGGCATTAGTGATCACAAAAAAAAGTAGAAGTAACAACTAAGACAAATATAATAAAGTGAAAAGTGTTGAAGTTGTCTATCTAAATCACCTAGAGGGGGGGTGAATAGGTGAGTTCTGCGTCTTTTTGCGGAATAAAAATTGAAAGAGTGATGCACAGAAAAATATGCAAGCATACACAGACGATACCAAGAATTATAGTGGTTCCCCAACCTTGGGTACATCCACATTCCACCTCACTGATCTAGCAATGCACTAGACTCGGCTACTCCACTATTCTCGGATTGAAAACAATCCTACCACTTGGAACAAAGTTCCTGCAACTCGATCCCTCAAAATATGATCTACACTCGAAAGAGAAACTTCCTACAAATAACTCGGAGAACAAAACTCCTACACTCGGAGAATAATCTCCTACAAGAATAAAATGGAATAAAAAGAAATACAAACAGTATTAATCTCAGATCTGAAAACTTCAGCCCTTCTTCTTCCTTGAACTTTGAAGCTCTGTTAGAAATAAATTGAAGAAGACACGACTAAATCTCTGGATCTGAAAATTCTGGACCCAGCACGATCAAGAAAAGAATCTGTCGATGTAGAAGATCTTGATCTGTTGAATCACTTGCTTTGAATCTCTGGATCGAAAGCAGATTGGCAATGAAGATGATGAATAACGACAACTTCCGATTTTGGAAATAGAATTTTTGATTCAGAATGCTTAGGTTTTCTTCTTAGGGTTGGTAGATTATGATAAGACCTTTTATAGGACTAGCCTAACGGTCATAATCACAATAAATTCTTGACATGTGGACCAATCACGTGCTAATCACATTTGAAATCACGTCTGTCAAAACTTAGAAAAATTCAAAAAATAGTACAACATTTTTCGAGAAGAATAATAGTACTCGAGAAAAGGTTTTCTGATTCTCGAGAAGAATGATGAGGATCTCGAGAAAAATACTTAGTAAAAATGTTGAGGTGGAAATCAGCAATTTTAAGAATGAAGGAAAGTACTCGAGAAGAATAAAGTTTTGTTCTCGAGAACAATCATTTTGGTACTCAAAAACAAAGAAGTATCTCGAGAACAGATATCTGGCTCTCGAGAAAAATGTTCCAGGTCTCGAGAAAAACTTTCTGCTTCTCGAGAACTAAACATAACCTTCTCGAGAAAAATATTTCGCTTCTCGATAAAAAGACTTGGTAAAAATATAAAGGTGGAATTTAGACATCTCGAGAAAGAAAAAAAGTACTCGAGAAAAATGTACTTCTGTTCTCGAGAAAATTATTCTGTTACTCGAGAAGAGAATTTGTTACTCGAGAAGTGACTTCTAGTTCTCAAGAAGTAATACTGACTTTCTCGAGAAATAACATGTGGCTTCTCGAGAAAAAGACTTAGAAAAATCTTCTGTCTGGAAAAGAAAAAGATTAAGGTCACCTATTCACCCCCCCCCCCCCCCTCTAGGTGATTAGGTACAATTTCTTTCAAGTGGTATCAGAGGGAGGTTACTCAAAAAGGACATAACTGTCTGAGTAAAAGATCATGTTGGCAGATTCAGTATAATCAATCAGAATCAAAAAAATCAAGAAAATGGGTTCCACAGAGAATCACAAAAAACTTGGATCCATGAAGTTGCCAATCTGTAGAAAGGAGATTTTTGGCATCTGGAAAGAAAGGGTTAGACTATTTATGGAAGCCTCTGACCCTAGAATCTATATCACAATCAAAGAAGGGTCATATGTGCCTATGAAAGTATCAGTTCTGGATGCAAACCAGAGAACTCCTAAGGACTATTCTGAGATGACTAAAGATGAGATTATTCTGGCCACAATGGACAAGAGGGCTCAGAATATAATTGTGAGTGCAATAGATGATGCCACATTTCAGAATTTGATACACTGTAAAACATCAAAGGAGATGTGGGACACACTGATAGTGTACATGGAGGGTTCTGAAAAAGTTAGACAGGATAGAAAGTCTTTATTAAACCAAGAATATGAGAGCTTCAGACAAGGAAGGTCTGATAGCATAACTGAGTGCTACAAGAAATTCTATAGGATAGTTAATGAGCTAATGTCCTATGGAAGAGAATTCAGCAATTATGAGCTGAATGATAAGTTCTTGAGATCCCTAACTAAAGACTGGGATACTAAGATTTGTGTCATAAGGGAAATGGACAAGTTAACAGACATTCCTCCTCCAACATTGTTTGGAAAGCTGTTATCCTATGAAATACAACTAATGGTTAGGAAAGAGGAGGAGAAGACTACAAGAATTGATCATAAAGAAAGAGCTGTGGCATTCAAGACAGAAGTCACTAGGAAATATAAAAGTAAGTTTTCATCTCCACCACCAAAAGTTGCTGAGACTAAGACAGATGAGTCAGACAGTAAGAATTCTGAAAGCAGTGAGAGTGATGAGGACTTTGCAGCTTTCACAAGACATTTTCAGAAGTTCCTAAAGAAGAAACAGTGGAGGTCTAAGCCATCCACTTCATAAAAGTCATCAAAGTATGACAGGAGAAAGCCCAAGACAAGTAAAACAACATCTTCAAAGATAGTCTGTTACTGTTGTAACAAACAGGGACATGTTGTTGCTGACTGTCCAGAGAAAAGAAAAGAGTCAACTGATAAGAAGAAGACTCAAATCAAGGGCAAAAAGGAAAGGTCCTTTGTTGCAAAGAAGGACAAAAGTCTGTCAGATATGTCTTCTTCAGAAACTGATTCAGAAGCTGAAGCTTACATTGGACTATTTACTGAAGAAGAAGAAGAGGAGTTCATCTAGTTAATGAATTCTATATATGAGCAAGAGGACAATCAGTGCCAGGGACTGATGGCCTTATCTGAAGGTGATAAAATCCAGGATCAGCCTGGACCTAGTCAGGTACAAAATTGTTCTTCAAGTTCAGTTTCTTGTGCTGATTCAGAATCAGATTCATCAGCATCAAGTGATGAGAGTGAATCTGAATCTGAAGGAGATATTCATCAATTGATTGATGAATATAGAGTAGTGTTGCAAGCTTTGAAGAAAAGCAAATCCTTGGCCAAAAGTCAGGCTAAGGAAATTGCCAGTCTTAAAGTTGCTGCAACAGATCTTGATAAGTTGATTGATCAAAAACTAAATGAAATAGTCAGGCTGAAGAACATAACTGTTATTCAGATGGGGACTATAACATTTAAAAATGATCAAATCAGAAATCTGGAGATTAGTCTTCAGAAAGAGAGAGACATAGTTGCAAGGTTTTCTAAACCAAAGTCTGTTCTACCTTTGATAGATGAATTTGTACATCAAAAGGGTAAAACTGGATTAGGGTTTACAAAACCTGCTAGGACTATTCAGTCTAAGTGTAAGGGCAAAGCCCCAGTACTCAACAAGCCTGCTGTAGATAAAACAGCCAGAGTTGTACCTAAGCAAAGGTACAACAGATTTGAGTGCTGGTGTTGTGGCAAGGTTGGCCACTTTGCCATAGACTGTTGGCATAATTCTAGTGCCAAGGTGAGTAGCAATCTGCCTGCTAGAAAAGCTACAGGTCGTTTTGTTAAGAGACAAACTAACCAGCACTTGGACAGTGGATGTTCCAGGCACATGACTGGAACTAGGGGATTGCTAAAGGACTACACACCAATCAAGGATGGTCCTAAAGTCACCTTTGGTGGTTCTGAAAAAGGAATCATCAAAGGTTTTGGTAACATCTCTAGCAACCTTATAACAATTACTCAAGTGGCTTATGTTAAAGGTTTGAAACATAACCTTATTAGTATAAGTCAGCTGAGTGATTTAGGATATGACATCTCATTTGTCAAAGATGGTTGTCATATCAGGAGATCAAATGATCAAGAGATCATTATGACTGGTTATAGAAAGAGAAATGTCTATTGTCTAGACATTATGTGTGAGAACAATGTTTCTCCTGTGTGTCTTGTAGCTGATGAGAAAGTCTCTTATTGTGTCAAATGACATAAGAGGCTAGCCCATCTTAACTACAAGACAATTGGCCAACTCTATAGCAAAGAGTTAGTGAGGAATGGTCCTCAGGTTAAGTGTATTAAAGATGGGATATGCTCAGCTTGTCAAAAGGGCAAGCAGACTAGATCCACCTTTAATAGCATTGAGAACAAAGATGCTGTGAGGTGCCTATACCTCTTGCATATGGATCTCTTTGGTCCTATGCCAGTTCACAGCCTTGGAAGGAAGGTCTATACATTTGTAGTTGTAGATGACTACTCAAGGTTTTCCTGGGTGTTCTTCCTTAAACAGAAATCTGAAACTCCTAATGTCTTCTATAGTTTTGTCAAACAAATTCAGAATGAGTTAGACAGTACAGTGGTCAAAATAAGAAGTGACCATGGTACTGAATTCCAGTCTGACAGTATGACAAAGCTATGTGAAGAGTTTGGGATATTTTAGGAATTTTCTTCACCAAGAACACCTCAGCAAAATGGCATTGCTGAAAGGAAAAATAGAACCTTGATTGAGGCTAATAGAACCCTATTAAGTGACACATCTCTCCCAGAATATTTCTGGGCTGAGGCAGTAAACACTGCATGCCATGTAATTAATAGGGCTACTATCACCAAAAGTCACAATAAGACTCCCTATGAGATTGTGAAAGTCAGAAAACCAAATCTATCCTATTTCAGGATCTTTGGTTGTAAGTGCTACATACTTAACAATGGTAAGTCTTACTTAACCAAGTTTGATACCAAATCCCAAGAGGGGATCTTTGTTGGGTACAGCAACAACAGTAAGGCTTATAGGGTTTACAACTTGACTACTCAATTTATAGAAGAGTCAGTACATGTAGTATTTGATGAAGCTAGACTTATTAACAATGAATTGTCTAGAAGTGTATGTGGATCCATAGGTGTGACTGAGAAGATGGACAAGCTCACTATAGAAGAAGGACCTACTGCAAGTCAGCAAGTAGATGATAGTAGCTGCTGTCCAGGGGGAGTACTAGATACACCTGATGCAGAAGAAGACCAAGAAGTGCAGCAAGTTGAAGAAGCTGAAGGAGTACAACCTGAAGACAGGCTGCCTCCAGCTAATAGACATCTAAAAGATCATCCAGCCAATCAAATTATTGGTGATCTAAGTCAAGGGGTACAAATAAGGAGCAAAAATTTAAGATCAGTACTCTACTCCAGTTTTCTATCCCAAGTTGAGCCAAAGAAATTTGAAGAAGCCATCCTAGACCCTCATTGGATTGAGGCAATACAAGAGGAGCTGAACCAGTTCAAAAGATGCAATGTCTGGGAGCTTGTTCCTAAACCTAAGGACCACAACATAATTGGAACAAAGTGGATCTTTAGGAACAAGCTGGATGAACATGGAGTTATTGTGAAGAACAAAGCTAGACTGGTTGCTAAGGGATATAGGCAGGAAGAAGGGATTGACTTTGATCAGACCTTTACTCCAGTAGCCGGACTGGAGGCAATAAGAATGTTCTTGGCCTATGCAACCTATCAAGGGTTTAAAGTATACCAAATGGATGTCAAGTCAGCCTTTCTGAATGGAAATCTGAAAGAAGAAGTCTATGTGGAACAGCCATCAGGTTTTGTTGATTCTACTAAACCTAATTATGTCTATAGACTTATGAAGGCTTTGTATGGGTTAAAACAAGCCCCTAGGGCTTGGTATGAAACTCTGTCTAGTTTTCTCATTGAGAATAAATTCACAAGGGGGAAAATAGACAAGAATCTATTCCTTAGGGAATCCAGAGGCAAGATCATACTAGTCCAAATATATGTAGATGACATCATATTTGGGTCTACTGAAAATAGTCTTTGCAGAAAGTTTGCAAAACTTATGCAAGGATAATTTGAAATGAGCAGTATGAGGGAACTTAAGTTCTTCTTGGGTCTCCAACTTAGACAGACTGAGAATGGTTTATCCATATGCCAGTCTAAGTTCACTCTAGAATTGATAAGGAAATATGGTATGGAATCATCCGGTACCATGAAAACTCCTATGGGGTCAAGTATGTCTCTTAGCAAAGATGATGCAGGGAAACCTGTAGATGAGACTTTATATAGAGGGATAGTTGGCTCCCTATTGTATTTGACTGCAAGTAGACCAGATATCATGTATGCTATATGTGTCGGTGCTAGTACCAAGCTTGCCCTAAAGAATCTCATTTGACAGCAGTCAAAAGAATTCTGAGATATCTTAAGGGCACTCCTTATCTAGGCCTTTGATACCCTAGGAATGAAGACTTTGAACTGACAGGTTATTCAGATGCAGATTTTGCAGGCTGCAAGGAAGATAGGAAAAGTACAACAGGTACCTGTCAATTCCTAGGTGGAAGACTGATATCATGGAGTAGCAAGAAACAAATAAGTGTGGCTATCTCCACAGCAAAATCAGAGTATGTTACTGCAGGAAGTTGCTGTGCTCAACTTCTATGGATTCAACATCAGCTAGAAGACTATGGTATTCAAGTAAGTAGAACACCTCTATTTTGTGATTCTACTAGTGCTATTTCTATTGCTAACAATCCTGTCTCCCATAGTAGGACTAAGCATATAGAAATAAAATACCATTTTTTAAGTGAACATGTAGAAAAGGAAGATATTTCCCTAGAGTATATTAGTACAGATAATCAACTAGCTGACATGTATACTAAGCCCTTAGAAGAAACCAAATTCAATAAATTTAAAATTGAATTAGGGATGATAAACTTAGAATAAGTTTTCAAAATCAGGCCTAAGTTCAGCTTGCTCTCTGAATCTCTTCTTAGACAATAGAGTCTCTTGTTCTTTCAGCAAAGCCTCTTGTTCCTTCAGTAATGCCTCTAATACTGGCTGAACTACTTTCTCTATGATGACATTTAGATTTCCATCAGGAGGACTATACATTGACTGTATATCTTGATGTATCATATCAAAGTCTGGTGGAGGATATATTACTTGAGCTACTTCAGCTGGCTCCCCTCCAAGATATGCAGGATTAATCCCAGACTCTGCAACATTGTCATCAACACATAATGGAGGATATCCAAGGGTGGCTCTGATGGAATTTAAAATCCACTTTGCATGATCAGAGCCTGCTTTGACTAACACCCTCTCCCCCTTTATGACTTCTCTTTCAATGTGATCTCTAAGATCATCTTTCTGGAATCTTATCTGGGCATTCAGATAGTTTACTCCATCTTTGTAGAAAGATTTCAACCTTTAGAGCTTTTCAGTTATTAGCTTCTGAGAATCCTGAAGTGCAGAAGTAACAACAGTTAGGCTCTCTTGCAATACTTTGTCAAACTCTGTGCCTGCAGTTTTCTCTATAATCTCCACTTGCTCCCCCTCAATAATGACTTTCTCCCCCTCAGCAGCAGCACTTTCTTTCTCAAAGTCAGTTTGGAGAAGGTCAGGGAATAGTTCTTCTAAGGTAAATTCCTGTTGATGATGGGGTGGAGAATCTCTAATCTCATCAACAACTTGATCAGCAACAGATGTGTCCTCCATGATAACATCTTGGGGTTGACTAGGAATCTGAGGTTGCTAATTAACATCAGACAATCTGTCAGTCATATCTTCATTTTCAATAGAGAAATCTAATTGGTTGATTTCAGTTATTACCTCAAGTATGGTCTGAGTAGCTTGTTCACTCTCTAGAGGAGTTGGCTCATCCACCAGAAGAGGCTCCCCCTGGATTGAATCCTGGAGAATTGGGCTTGCTGGTGGTAGCTCCCCCTGCCTCTTTGCATCTTCTTGTCTAGCTGGAGATTGTCTAGCATTTCCAGTTTCTTCTTTATCAGGAGTGAACACTACATGCTCTTCAGAGCTGCTTGATGATTCTTGAGCCACATGGGCTGTCTTCTTCTTCTTCTTCAGGGGTGTTTCCTTCTCAGGAGTTGGCATTTCCTTGGTCAAGACTCTATCCCACCTAGAGAAGATCCTCAAATCCATTCTCCTCATGTGGTTAATCTTAGTTCCAGCTCCTTGACTCATGACCTCTGGTATACTACCAGCCAGGTATAGACTTAGAATCCTACCCAAATTGGGCTTTTTCATACTCTCTTTAATTTTCTCAAACACAACTGTAGCCCAATCAGTATGTAGTTTGAATATTATCCTTGTCATGAGGCTAAGCATGTGAGCTGAGATTCTATCATGGCCTCCAGGCTTGCTCAGGATTACTTTGCAAACAATTTCAGATAGAAATTTGCCTTGCATGTTCATTCCCTTCCTGTTGAAAACAGAACCTATTTTCAAGTTGGAGTCCAATCCACACCATGTTAGTGCTTCTCTAGTCTTAGAAGCAGAAACATCTTCTTCTTCCTTAGTCCTAGGTAGTTGTAGTACCTTTCTCAGACTCTTAGGAGAAACTTTCACCTTAGCCCCATGAACTCTTGACTTAATTTTGAGTCCTGATTCATCTAGGGTTGCTCCATTCAGAAATTCTAGAACTTCTTTCTTCCATATCTTGGTCGGCTCTGAAACAAGAAATTCTAATCATGTCTCTTCTATTAGGGTTATCATGCTTTTGATCTCAGGTTCCGCGTCATCAAAAGCATGTCGCACGAGTTCATAACCTTCATTCACATTCTCTTCGAGCTTGGGCACCATTAGGGTTTGAAGAAATTTGAATCTAGAGAAGAGAGGTGTCGACACACAAGTTTGGTCTCGAAACTTTGGTGAGTGTGTCGACAAACAATGGTGAAACCTTATTTATACCTTTCTAGAATCGAAGATGAAAGGGTGCGTCAAAATACTTAAATTGTGTCGACACTGTTGATAAGTGTCGACACTGACTTATAATATCTCGACAACTATGTGTCGACACAAGTATAGTCGACAGAATATATGTGTCGACACTTGTTTATGTGTCGACACCGCTTTGCTCGACACGTAGTCGAGACTTTACTAGACTAATGTTGAGTAAATCCTAAGTGTCGACACCACCTTGGATGTGTCGACACCTACTTTTCATGTGTCGACACTAATTCTCTTAAGTGTCGACACTGACTGTCTAGATGTGTCGACACCATTTCTCTGAAATGTCGACACCACTTTTCTGTGTCGACACAGACAACTCTGTGTGTCGACACCTTTTTACTTAGCCAATTTTGAAAAGGATTAACTGGCTCTGATACCAAGAAAGGTACTACAACTACCTAGGACTAAGGAAGAAGAAGATGTTTCTGTTTCTAAGACTGAGAAGCCAAAGGATGATGAGCAACCACAAAGGACTGAGAAGGATTCACATCCTAGTCCTAAGGAGAGGGTTGAAATAGCCAGCACTTCTGCTTCTGAAGATGAAGAGGCTGCAAGAGCCAAGAAGAGGAAATTCCAAGTCTTTAAGAGAAGGAGCCAGAATTATAAGAAAGCTTTACAAACAATAGTACCACAGCCTGCACCACAGCCAGCCCCATCTACAGATTTTAGTTCTTTGATGGTGGCTATGCAGATAAAGCTGGATGAACAAAGGCAAGCTCTGGAAAAGTATGTGGATGAATGGAACAAGTCACTACAGTTTGATCTTGCACAAGATATTAAGTTAATCAGATTTGAAATGAATCTGAACAAGAAAGAGATGACTGACTGCTTCCATAAGGGAGGAAATGCAGTAGTCTATCTGGCCACACATCAATAAAAAATTAAGACACAACTTGATGAGCTAGAAGTAAAGCAAGGCTATGTCCTGAAAAATCAGATAAGAATGAATGACAATTTGACTGAATCACACAATGTGATAGTCACTGAGATGCAGAATCTGGCTGCTGCTCAAACTATAACAAGGACTACTGCCCAGGAAGAGTTTGATAAGAAGTTCCAAGAGCACATCACTGCTTTTAAGACTGTTCTTGAAGACTCTAAGAAGGCTATAACTCAACAGCTTCAGAAGTTTAAACCCTTCTACAAAGATGGAGTAAACTATCTGAATGCCCAGATAAGATTCCAGAAAGATGATCTTAGAGATCACATTGAAAGAGAAGTCATAAAGGGGGAGAGGGTGTTAGTCAAAGCAGGCTCTGATCATGCAAAGTGGAGAAGCCAAAGGTGTTTAATCTTAGTTCCAGCTCCTTGACTCATGACTCATGCAAAGTACTTAAATTGGAGTACATCACAGCCATGACACACAGGATCCTCATCAAGAAACCTGTCAACTTTTCAAAGCCATGTGTTGGCCTCTTCTCGAGTTACTTAAATTGGAGTACTTTGTGTATCATATCAAAGCCATGTGTTGGGTACATTGGAATAAATGTACCTGATTTGAAGAAGCCTCACCCTACTCAATGATATACATCAAAATGTATTTGATGTGTTTTGAGTTTAGTTGTGCAGGTTAAGTATTTGCAGCGAAAGATGAAAAGTTTCTAAGTCCATGTGTCGACACCCAGAAGAGAAGTGTCGACACTTAAGAAGGCTTGTGTCGACACCCAGAGAAGCAGTGTCGACACTTGGAGTAATTGTGTCGACACCAGGGATGCAGAGTCGACACCAGAAGGAAAGTGTCGACACATACAGGTTGTGTTGACACTCAATGAAGAAATGACCAGAGAAGCTGTGTCGACACTTAGAAGCAGTGTCGACACCCAGAGGAACTTTGTCGACATCAAAAGTGTCGACACTTGGAGGCTGTGTCGACACTCAGCAACACTTCAGCAAAGTTCAAGTACAAGTGTCGACATAATGAAGAATGTGTTGACACACAGCAGAAGACTCAACACATGAAGAAAGTGTCGACACTTGGAGGTTGTGTCGACACTCAGCAGATTTCAACAGAGTCTAAGTACAAGTGTCGACACAAAGGAGATGTGTCGACACTCAGCCAAAGTCTCAACACAAGAAGATGTGTCGACATAAGGAGAAATGTCGACACTCAGCAAGTATCAACACAGAAGGCAGGTGTCGACACTAAGAAAATGTGTCGACACTCAGCAAGTATCAACACAAGAAGATGTGTCGACACAAAGGAGTTGTGTCGACACTTACAAGAATTCAACTAAGTACTAAAGAACAAGGAGTTGTGTCGACACACAATATCAGTGTCAACACATTCTGAAGAAGCTGTGTCGAGAAGTAAATTCTACAACACAAGGAGTTGTGTCGACACCATGAAGGCTAGTGTCGACACTTAGTCAACTTGTGTCGACACTTAGTCTATCAGTGTCGACACTTAAAGACAGACTGTCTCGACACTTTCAGACAGTTACAGATATTTAAAGAAGTGACTGGATGACATGACAGCTGTCATTCCAGCCGGTCTACTGCAACTGTCAGAGTTGTCAGAAAGTCGTTAGAAACCGGATCAGCCGGTCACCATGAAGAAGGCCTATATATAGGCTCATTCTGTCAACAGAAGAAGGTGATTGAAGAGAGAATCAACAACAATCAATTGAAGTGATCAGAAGATCTAAGTAGTTGGAGAGAGAGAGCTCCTTCCAAGAAGACAGCTGTTGGAACCAGGTTGTGAAGAAAGTTTCAGACTTAGTTCTGATTCTTAAGTTAGCAGTGATTGAAGATCAACTGCAGAGAGACTCAACCCTATTTTATTCTACATTCAAGAAGCTTTGAGGAAAGCCAAGTGAGGTTGATCTCAGCAGAGTTCTTTCAAGAACTCATCAAGAAACCTGTCAACTCTTCTCTCTTATTCTGAGTTGAGGTTATATAGATTATATTTTTAATTTCTTGTAGGATCCTTAGGGATCTGAGTTGTAAGCCTGAAATTATAAAGGCTGAGTGGTAGGGCCTGTGTGCCTGAGTGTAGGAGATTCATTTCTCTGAGTGTAGGCCTGTTGTAGGCTGAGTGTAGGCCTTGTTGGCTGAGTGTAGGTCTTTGTGAAGACTGAGTGGTAGGGCTGTTGAGCCTGAGTTGTAGGAGTGGGATCACTCTGAGCTATAGGAAAATGTTTGGGGTTCTGAGTGTAAGATCTGAGGATCTGAGGAATAGTGGAGGAGTTGGCCGAATCTAGTACACTACTAGATAGGCGATGGGGGAAAGTGGATGTACTCATACCTTGGGGAATCACTATAAAAACTGTGTGTACTCTGTGTGTGTGACTTATTCTATGTTTGTTGTGTAAAGATCTGTGAATACTGTGATTAATTCAGTCTGCTGTGATTAAATCTGCCTAAAAGTTTAAAAAGATTAAACACCTGGCTCTGATACCAATTTAAGTACACTGATCCTGTGTGGCTTTGCTTTACTTCTAGCTCATCAAGTTGTGTTTCATCAAATACATTTTGAAGTAACTCGAGAAGGAAAGTCATGGACTACTCGAGAACACATGGCTTTCTCGAGAACAGCACTAGGCTTTCTCGAGAACTGCTTTTGTAACTCGAATACATGATAAGTCTCACTCGAGAATAAACTTAAGTTCTTCTCGAGTACAAAAATTCATACTTGAGAAAAATACTTAGAGATTTTTCTAAAAATCTGTAAACTCAGTTTCTTCAAGATATACTGCTGCCAACTTTTCTCTCATGCTTTTAGTGCTTGAAAAAGAAGTGTGTTCCAATATAGAGGCTACACATGAGTCAACACCATGGATCACACAATGAGATATTACATTGTATGTCCTATGTTTGGTGACTCATTATAGACTGACATTGGTCTACACTTGCCAATTGTATCTTGCAAACACTCAACTAAAAAGAACATCAAATACAAACTTAATTCATCTTAGTTCAAGGGTGACTTCATACAAATCTGGGTTATTGTGGATGCAATATCCAACAATCTCTCTCTATTTGTAGAAGTCAGAACCCTCTACACTAAGATGAATTATATCAAAATAAACAAATAGATAAACTAATAACCATAATAATTGGAAGAAATGCAGTAATAAAGAAAAATAAGATTATCAAAACTTAAAGAATTATATTCATAGAAATTGTCCAAGAGAAATTCAATTCCACAAGATTTCAAAAATTGAATTTTCTGATCATCAACAATATCTACTGGTTTTGTTGTTGTTGATGTCTTTCTTTCTTTTCATGTTGTCTCTTCTGGTAGCTGTAAGGTTTTTGAAAATATTTTGGAGGTCTGGGTGGAGCCTTGGGATTATTCCTTCCATATTCTCTGTCATACGACCTCCTTTTGGTAAGAGATTTTTCATATAGATCTCATTCATAGGAGTTGTAATAGATGTTCCTGTCTTCATTAAAATCAACCACAAGTTTCAGAGTATCTAGAATCAGAGCTTTGGAGGTTGGACTCCAAACTTCAGAAAATTCTTGAGGTCTTCTTCTATCAGCATGAGGATGAGTTGATCTACTGGCTGGGAAACCATCACCATATTTCCTTCTTTTTGCTTTCTGAATCTCTGGAGGTGCTTGAGAAGGCACATTTACTTGATCAGATTCTCAAACTTCCTCATAAATTTCTGGAGGTGGTCCTTCAAAATAATCAAGAGGTGGTACTTCAAAATATTCAGGAGGTGGTGAGAATGTTGGCCTATTCACATCCAAGTGTGCAGGAGGGGGTACAAAAGGATCCATTGACAGATCAGGGAAGAGTTGATTATGCATCCACATGGTAGTATCATAAGTGTACAGCTTTGTACTTTTGACTTCTTTCAGCACTGATGTCTGGATCTCTTTTAATTTGTCATCCCACTGATTTTTCATTGTTTAAGCTTGTTTTTCAAGCTGTTCTTTCATTTTATCCTCCACCTTTCTGAATTCTAGGGATAGGGTGCTAATCACAGCTTCTTTGAACTGCCCAACTTCTTCACAAGTCTTGAAGTTTCATTCTTGGGCATTCTTTTCTAAATGAATCTGATTGTTTGTAAGGATAACTGATTGTTCTATTACAGTACCAATGCTTGTGATAGTATGATCAATTACTTTTCCTCCAATTTGTAACAGCCTTTTAAATTCATCAGTGTTATTCTGGATTTCAGCAAATTCACGACTCATTTCTTTTTCCAAGGCAGTGACTTTATCAGTTACAATTTTGAGAGAAGTATCAAAATAATCTCTCTGAGTAGCTAGTATAGCTTCAATCTTGCTTAAGATAGTACCTTCAGGAAATGTTTCAGTTTGAGTAGATGGTGGAGGTAGAATTGAGGCTGTCCAAGGATCAATTTCTTCAATGATGACAGTGGAGGTAGAGGTTAGTTTTTTTTGTTGACAGTGTTGTCTTCATCCTCAACATCTATGGGTAGTATTGAGGGAATGTTGAAATGAAGACTTAGGAAAGGTGGTTCAACATCTTCAATAGGTGTTTCATCTTCTCAGTCATGTATAGAGACAATTTCATCATTATGTATATCTTCAGGTGGAGAATGAGGCAGTGAAGGTTGTGGTGCAGGAGATTTTTCAGCGTGAGGAGATTTTCCTTGTTCTGGTACAAGAGATTTTGCTGGAGGAGAGGGATGTACTTCAGGAACAGTGAAAAGAGGTTCTTTGGAAGATAGTTCCTCTATCATCCTGTTGATATCTTCATCAGTAGATAAAATATGTTCTTGAACTTGTGCATCAGTCAGATTTTTTGTATCTGGTATACCTGCAGCAGTAAAATCTATATGTTCTGTATGAAACAAGGTAGAAGTGGCAGCAGAAGAAGAAGCTGAATTTTCTTCTGTAACAATATTGGCAGTAGTAGGAGTAGAAACTGGGGCTGGAAATGCTGTAGCAGCTGGAGCAGGAGCTGGAGTTGGAGAGGGCTGAGCTTGATCAGATGGGGCAGGATCCCCCTCAATAACTGAATTAATTATCTGATGAGAAGGGGGAGATGGAGTCATGTCCACATCTTCAATTTCCTTTGTAGCTTTGTCAGACTTCTGAAGTTTAACTTCCCATATCTGGATGGATATGATGGAAACTTTCTTCATATGGTGGAGGGTCATGCCATTTTTCATGGAAAATGCTTCTGGGTCCATCTGGTTTAGGTACAAAGAAATGATCATGCCATAATTAGGGCTCTTAATACATGCCTTAATTTTATCAAAGATCATCATACCCCACTGATATTTCTTTCTACAAATAACTGCAGTCATCATGTCAAAGAATTATGGTGTGATATAACTTATAGAACTTGTCCTGCAGAGGAGGACTTTTCCCAGAATATCTTCCAACAACTTACTTTCTGCATTCATGAATTGTCTGCGAACAATGTGGGTTGATTGGGGAAGGCCACAAAAACCATAGGCCCTTTCATAATCTGTCACTACTAGGTCGTCTTCTTCATCAAACACTGGTAGTTGCAGAAATTTGGAAACAGAGAGAGGGGTCATTTTTACCTTGACATCTCGAACCCTTGATTTGAGCACCTTGCCATTGCGCTTGACTTTGAGATGTTGAAAGAATTCTTTGACATCAGAAATTAAAACACGGCATGGGTGTTCCAGAACAAATGATAACCCGGCGGTATCGAGTAAGATTAGAATATTTCTGAAGTCATCTGAAATTTTGCCAATGCCTGTTGAAACCAGTTCGCTGCCGATTCCGAGCTTGGAAGACAATACCATTGATGTGGATAAAGAGATGGCTGGCCGGCGAATAGAGAAGTGGGCTTGATTGCGGCAGTCGGCGGAGACGGAGAAAGTGAAGAGTCTTTTATCGAGAGAGGGATTTGAAATCTGGACCTATAGACGACTTCGAACTCCAATCGACGAAATTCGAACTCCGATCGACGAAATTAACATTCACATGCTGTAACTGCATTCTCGAGTAGAATTTCCAAGTTCTCGAGAATTAATTCCTTGTTCTCGAGTAGAGCTTTTGTTCTCGAGAACAAATTCCGCCGTTCTCGAGTAGAGCTTTTGTTCTCGAGAAATAATTTCGCCGTTCTCGAGTACAAGTGATGTACTCGAGAAATGAAATCCATACTTTGAAATTTTCTGGATTTTGAAGGATGACCAGATCTTGAACTTGCTTAAGACCTTTTTCTTCATACTTATTCTTCATTATTGAGCATGCCAAGTTCTGTTTTAAAGAACGAGAACTTAGCCTCGTCCAGCGGCTTCGTGAATATATGTGTAATCTGCCTGTCAGTTGGGACATATTGGAGATTTATGTCACCATGCTCCACATGCTCCCTGATGAAGTGGTATCGCAGCTCTATGTGCTTTGTCCAGCTGTGAGAGACTGGGTTGTTGGCTATCACAATTGCACTGGAGGAGTCGCAAAATAAAGGAATGTCCTTGACCTTCAAGTTGTAGTCTACAAGTTGGTTCTTTATCCAAAGCAATTGTACACAACAACTGCCGACAAAAAATGTATTCTGACTCGGCCATTGAGATTACGACACAATTTTGCTTTTTACTGCTCCAAGAAATGAACCTTCTTCCAAGAAATTGACAAGTCCTGAAAATGCTCTTTCTATCATCTTTGCTTCCTACAAAATCTACATTTGAGAAATCAATTAGTTCGCTGTTATTACTTTTTGGTTACCATAAGCCAAGATTTGGTGTACCTTTAAGCTACCTCAAAATCCACTTTGCAGTAGCGTAGTGAGATTCCTTAGAGTTCACTTGAAATCTAGCACACATGTATGTTGAAAACATTATGTATGGTCTACTAGCAGTAAGATAGAGCAAGGATCCAATTATGCTTCTGTACTTGGTTTCATCAAAAGGTTTCTCTTTCTTATCCTTATCCAGAGACATAGTTGAATCCATTGGAGTCCTCATAGAGGTTGCATTCTCCATTCCAAATTTCTTAATTAACTCCTTGGTGAATTTTGTCTAAGAAATGAAAATTTCATCTTCAGATTATTTCACCTGAAGTCCTAAGAAATACTTCAGCTCTCATATACTGCTAATTTCGAACTTCCCTTGCATAAGTTTGGAAAACGTTTTGCAGAGATTGTCGTCAGTAGAGCCAAATATGATGTCATCGATATAGATTTGCGCTAGCAAAATCTTGTCCTTTATTTCCCTAAGAAATAATGTCTTATCTATCTTTCCTCTTGTGAATTTATTCTCAAAAAGAAAGTTAGACACCATCTCATACCAAGCTCGAGGAGCTTGTTTCAAACCATATAAAGCTCTAAATAAAAGATAAACATGCTTAGGATAGTTAGAATCAATGAAACCTGGAGGTTGTTTCACATACACCTCTTTCTTTATGTCACCATTAAGAAAGTCCGACTTCACGTCCATCTGATAGACAGTGAAGCCCTTAAGTGTTATATTGCTAGGAACAACCTGATTGCCTCCAACCATGCTACTGGTGCATACGTCTGATCAAAGTCGATTCCTTCTTCTTGTTTGTATCCCTTGGCAACGAGCCTGGCCTTATTCTTTATAATTGTCCCATCCTCGTCCATCTTGTTCCTTAGACCCACTTTATTCTGATAATGTTCTTGCCTTTGGGTGTTGGAACAAGCTTCCAGACTTGGCAATGCTTGAACTGATTCAATTCTTCTTCCATTGCCATTATCCAAGATGGGTCTGAGTTTGCTTCCTCAAAATTCTTTGGTTCAACCTTGTTGGAACCCCACCTGTGTTTAGGATTTGGGTTAAGGTTCACTGTTAGGGTTGCATAGATTGACCCTCTTTATATATTCTAGGTTCATAGGTCTTCATTAGATTATAGGGTAGGCCAACAAGTCATATTGATCAGACCAAGCCCTCAGAAGACTTAGAAGATTGCAGAAACCAGAACAAGGCAGAAATTTCATGTTGAAGAAGTCATTCGATGAACTCTGATCTTCTATCAGACTTTGAGTTCGACGATCCTCTATCTCTGTTCGACTATCTTGGATCCCAGTATGGAAAGCTGTATTTCAGTTCAAAGCTCTCAGGGATCAGCTTGATGAAAGAGAGGTTGAGTTCGACGATCCAGGATCTCAGATCAACGAAAATTACCAGTTCAACATTTCTATTATCTGCAGTTATTTCAAATTGATTAGGCTTATTTTATTGCTTATATTCCTCTGAGTAATTAATGCTTAAATTCTCAGAATATAGACATTCATTTGGCATCATTAATTACTGGTTTTCACATAGTCATTATACAACTAATTCTTGGGACAGTTAAGGAATTACTTTATTGCTCTTCTAGCCGTTGTCCAAGTTCTAAGATTTCAGCAGTCAATTAAGGCAATCGAATTAAAATTCAAAGACCTATTTGCTGCAGATGATATAGTCAAGTTTTTTAAGAAAAACACGCACACAAGAAATTATTCAAAAAAGAAAGAGTTCTGCACTTTCTTCATCAAGTGTTCTTCTTTCAGCAAGCTTTCAAGAGACAATCAACTTCATCTATCTATAGTTTTCTGGAGAAATTTTTCAAGAAGACCTATACACCATGCAAAGCTCTCAATTTTCCTGAACAGAACTTCATCTCAGAGGGAGCTTTGACACCATCAAGGATCCACAAGTTTTCTTAGTTGCTTTGAGAAAAGAGAAGACAACATATATTTTTTATTTCTTTCACCCCATTATACATAGTGTTCTAACTCCCTTCAAAAGTTAAACACTTGGTTGCAAGTCTCCTGATCAAAAGACTTGATTTGGTTTTTGGGCACCTGATCAAAAGTCTGAAGGGTTTCCTAATCTACCTGAATCAGATCTTGTGGTGACAAGGCACCTGAGCAAAAACTTGATTGGTGGTATGACACCTGATCAAAAACCTGAGTGGATTCCTACCAGGGTGGTAGAAGAGTGGATGTACCCAAGTTTAGGGGAACCACTATAAAATTCTTGTGTCGTCTGTGACGCTCTCTTATTTTTATTGTGTGCTGCTTGCTGAATAGTTTAGTTTTATTTCTGCACTAACTGATTACACATATAAGTATTACTATTTTAATTCCGCAATAAAAATATAATAAGATTTTAAAATACTCTGTTCACCCCCCCCCCTCTAGAGTTAAATAGATCTAACCTCTTAGGTAGTATCTTTCATACCATCCTTCAATTGGTATCAGAGCCAAGTTTTCTTTGGTTTCACAGATTCACATCTGAACCAAGATCCTTGTTAGATTGTTTTTCTCTTCTTTAGTTTTTCTGTTGTTACAACAATGGCACCGAATAAAGATTATGCTAGCACCAGACCTCCAGTCTACAACTTGAATAAATTTGCACTCTAGAAGGAAAGAATCAAGCTTTACATGAATTCTATTGATGAGGATATTTTCAATTCAATTTTGACAGGACCCCCTCAACCTACAGTATAGACTGCATCCACATAAACTTCAAGCACTTATGCAGTTCCACCACCTGAGTGGACTGATGCTCAAAAGAAAGCCAAAATAGCTGATGCAAAATCTATGAATATACTGGCCCAAACTATGTCAGATGACATATTTCAAAAGGTGGTTGAATGCACTTCTGCCAAAGAAATTTGGGACTCTCTAAACTAGATGGTAGCAGGCTCAGCATATGAGAGAAAGAATAGAAGATCTCTCCTAATATCTCAATATGAGAATTTCAAGAAGGAGGAATCTGAAATAGTGGCTGAGATGTATAACAGACTTAATGTTATCATCCATAAACTAAAGACCCTGGATAAAGATATCTCCTTAACTGAGATAAATGACAAGATCCTAATGTGCTTCCCCAGCACTTGGGATTCCAAGATCTGGCAAATCGAGGAAGCCAGAAGTTTGAATGAGATATCCACTGAATCTCTCCTTAGAAAGCTAAAATCCTATGAGCACTTAATCAAGACCAGAGAGGTTGCTGAACTGAAGGCCTTAACCACTTCAAGGAAGGAGCACAATATTGCTTTCAAAGAAATAGAAGAATCAGAAACCCTTCCTGCCAATGAAGAGTTGATGAGTTTGCTGGCCAAAAGATTCTACAAACTGGCCAAGAAAGACTTCAGGAGAAGGCCATCCAAGAGTGATGATAAACCTAAGTATGATCGAACTCCTACCAATGAGATTATCTGCTTTGGATGCAGAAAGCCTGGGCATATTCTTCCTGAATGCCCAGAAGCTTAGAAAAGAGACAAAAGAAAAGAGAAAGAAAACAAAAAGAATTCAAGCAGGCACTCAAGCAAACACTCCTCCAGCAAACATAAAATAAAGGAGAAAGGCTTCATTGCTGAAACTTGGAGTGATACTGATGAAGAGACCTCATTTTCCAGCTCCAGTGAAGATGAAGAAGAAGCCAAGGAAAGAGAAGTCTGCCTCATGGCAATCAAAGCCTCATGCAGTAGGCCTGATGCTAAAGACCAAGCAAAAACTCATTCTAAGAAATCAGAAGAGGAATCAGAGACAGAAGAGGATTAGGTAATCTATTCTTTTGATTTCAATTCTATTGATTTTAAAAATGAATTCAAAGCCTTATGTAATGACCTAATAAAATCTGAAAAAGAAATCAAAATGCTAAGAGATATGCAAGCTGAATTTGATAATCTATTTGCTGAAAACACTATGCTCAAGGATGATTTAGTTTTAGCAAATGAACAAATCATTTCTCTGAAAACAGAATTATGTGAGGCCAGGCGACTTCAGGAATCTTTCAATGTGAGAAGACTTAAGCTGATGGACATCACAAGTACAGTCAATGCCTGACTTAATGGCAAGCTAGGCTTAGGTGCTTCATCAATCTTACCTCCCATACTTAAGAAAAATATATTATCAACTCCCATAAATTTTGTTTCAAATAAAGGAAAAGAAGTAATATACAATAAACAACCTAAATTAAAACCTAAAAATAATAAAAGGAAACAAAACAAGAAAAATCTAAATAAAAACAATGGTCAACAGATTTCGTCGAACTCAGATTGACGAAATGTGGCTAGCTCGTCGAACACCGATCGACGATCTATGAACGCCAACATTAGCCATAATAATTCATCTTACTGCGATCGACAAACCTTGTATGGTTCTTTGAGCAGAGATCGACAAACTTGGGGCACACAAAATGAATGTATTCGTTCTCAAAGCAGAGATCGACGATCTCATCCCAACTCGTCGAACTCCAATCGATGAACTTACAACACTTCGTCGAACCCAGTCAAAATTAACAAAAATCATAACTTTAACAAAAATTTTAATCAAACTAGAAAACCTGTTAATCCATTTGTTAATTGGGAAATTCCACCTATGAGATACCATCCCTTAGGATATAAATCTCAACCTGAATTTTCTGTTATATTAAGTTTTCATATCATGAAAATAAAGGGCCCAAGGTAATCTAGGTCAAGAACCACTAATTTTTTCCTTTGCAGGTAAAGAGTTGTCCAGCTTTTAATCAACAATGGTATCTGGATAGTGGATGCTCCAAGCATATGACTGGCAGCAAGGACAACCTAAATAATTACAAGTCCAAATTGGGACCAAAGGTGATCTTTGGTGACTCAAATTGTAGCCAGACTGAAGGCTTTGGAGAAGTTAAGATTGGCGCAATTACTTTCAAAAAGGTTGCATATGCAAGTGGACTGAAACATAACCTCATCTCCATAAGTCAACTATATGATGAAGGTTATCAGGTATCTTTTAACTCAAGCTCTTGTATTATTTCTACTAAAGAAAATCAAACTGTTTTAATTAGAAATAAACAAGACAACATATATGTAGTTAATTTTCAAACTGTAATAACAGATATTTGTTTATTTAATCTTGTTAGCAATCAGAATGATTTATAGCATAAAAGATTAGGTCATGTTAATCTGAAAAACATTGCTAGGTTATCTAAAGACAACCTTGTTAGAGGATTGCCTTCTGGTCCCTACAAGAAGGAAGGCCTCTGCAGGGCTTGTCAATTAGGCAAGCAAACTAAATCTAGCTTTAAATCAGTTAATAAGAGTGATTCACCTAGGATCTTATACTTGCTATACATGGACCTTTTTGGCCCTATTGCTGTACAAAGCCTAGGGGGAAATCTTATACTCTAGTTATTGTAAATGACTACTCAAGATTCACTTGGGTGTTCTTTCTGAGATCTAAGTCAGATACATTCAAGGTTCTTACAGATTTTCTCAAGACCATACAGATTGAGTACTCTACTAAAGTTACATTGATCAGAAGTGATCATGGTATTGAGTTTGAGTCTCTTCTAATGCAAGAGTTCTGTGAGAAGGAAGGTATCAGACATTGCTTCTCAGCTTCTAGAACTCCTCAACAAAATGGGGTAGCGGAAAGGAAAAATAGAACCATAATTGAAGCTGCAAGCACATTACTTGCAAATGCTTACATGCCCCTATCCTTTTGGGTAGAGGTTGTGAGCACAACAAACTATATACTGAACAGAAGCTTAATACATAAACTTAAGAATAAGACCCCCTATGAATTGCTTAAATGGAAGAAACCTAAAATCACCTATTTAAAAATATTTGGTTGCATATGCTATATTCATAACAATGACAAGAAATATATTAGAAAGTTTGAAGCTAAGGCTGCAGAGGGAATTTTTCTAGGATATTCCCATGTCAGCAAAGCTTATAGGGTGTTTAATAAATCTACTTTAAAAATTGAGGAATCTGTTCATGTAACTTTTAATGAAGCTAACATGTCTTATAAGGAGAAAGAAATTTCTACCAATAGCACTGAAAGTGTGGGTTAGATCAACAATACTCTAGAGGGGGGGTGAATAGAGTATATTTAAAAATTGTTAGGTCCCAATAAAAGTGCTGCTACAGCTTTTGCTGTAAACAGAAGAAGTGTAGTAAATAGAAAACTGAAAAACAAATAAGATTAAACCTAATCACAACCACACAACAAGAAACAAAAAGAAAAAGATAAGCAACCAGACGACACAAGAAATTTATAGTGGTTCCCCAAATCTGGGTAGTCCACTCTTCTACCACCCTTGGTAGGAATCCACTCAGGTTTTTGATCAGGTGCCTAACACCAATGAGTTTTGATCAGGTCCCCAAAAACCAACTCAAGTCTTTTGGTAAGAAGACTTGCAACCAGGAATCACTTTTGAAGGGAGATGACAACCCTTTATACAGGAGGGGTGAGAGAGTGATTATGTCTTCTCTTTCTCAATAAACTGAGAAGACTTAAGTGGAATGATGTTAGCAAACAGCTCCCCCTAAGATGTAGAATGATTCAGGGAAGATCTGGAGCTTTGCTGCAGGGTGATAGGTCTTCAAGTAGAGTTCTTGACAAGCAGTGATGCAGGATCTTCTTGACTGATTTGATATCTATTGTCCTTGGAAGTCCTGGAGAGAATGTTGAAGAAGAAGACTCTTGATATAGTATAGTTGTTCTTCTTCTTCTTCTGAATCAATATCACTACCTATCACTGTAAGCTTCAGTATGAGTTTTGTGTGAAGCTTTTCTGGTGCTGTATGAAATCTTGCAGTCAGTCTATCTATCTGTGTTTTTCTGACTGAGTATTTTCTTGTTCTCTCTTCTTTCTGATTGTCGATCTTAATTTCTTCTATCTTTTCAAAAATTTGAATCCTCTGTAATAAATGCTAACGCCTTGAGAATAATCGGCATTTACTCATTTCCTCAATTGTCCCGTGGAAAATCAGCAAGCAATATTCCTGAAGAAGACTGTAATTAATGCTTGCTCTAATGGCTACATTCAGAGAATGTTTGAGCATTTAATCTGTCAGGAATTATGGCATTTGAGTGAGGATTGAATGCCGAAAATGGCTAAGTCTGGAATCGTCGAACGTATAACAGAATTCATCGAGCTGAGTTACTAGTTCGTCGAACTGAGATTTTGTATTCGTCGACCAGACAGCTTCGGTTCGTCGAGCTGAGTTCCAAGTTCGTCGAGCCGATAATAGAACTTGCATGCTTCAGAACTTTGCCTTTTCTGTCTGAAGTTTGTCGAGCTGACAATTGCATTCGTCGACTGAAGTTCAGCAACAATTCTAGACTTAGTCAAATAGTTTGTGTTGACTGATATTCTGTGTGTCGACATGAAACTTCTAGTGTCGACACAAGTGGGTGTTGACTGATTAATCTTGGTGTCGACACAAGACTTCTGGTGTTGACATAGTTGGTGTCGACACATGCCCTAAGTGTCGACACAAATCTTCTGGTTCCAGAAATCGTCGACCAAAGAACACAGTTCGTCGACTTGAGGATTAGTCGGCCTGAGAAGTTGACTTCGTCGACCTGAGATCTTCTAACAGAAGGTTGTTGTAAACTCGAGGTCCAAATTCGTCGAGCTCAGAATCTTGTTCGTCGACCAAAGTCTGAAGTTGGACTTAGAATAATCTGAAGTTACCCTGTCTTCAGTTTGTTAAAGTGTCCTAGTTTTCGTCGACTAGAGAATGAAGATCGTCGAGCTCAGCTCAGAGAAATATCTCAAGATCGTCGAGCTGAGAACGCCTTTCATCGACCTGAGTTCGACGAACGTCAAACTCATTTTACATAGTCTTGGAATCTTCTAAGTCTTGAGTCTCTGATGATCTTGTTGATAGCTGGTCCATCTGATATTGACTCTAAGGACTTGGCCTAGACTCTAGGACACAAATTTGACCCGGGCTATACATGTTGGGTCACATCCTAAGTTAGTGAACCTAACCCAAATCAACTAGGGATCCAACAATCTCCCCATATTTGGGTGAGGCCACTAATAGACTCAAAACATAAACATAAAGATAAACAAAGCAAGAAAAAGATATATCTGGCAGAGAATTACAAACACATGCAGCAGATATATATGTACATAAGTTTTGTTTAAACAAATAACATAGTTTGAAAGTAAATGCAGAAGGGAATTAAAACAAAGTAAAGATTACTTCTTCTGCTTCTTCTCCATGGACTTGTCTTCTTTTGTCTTATCTCCTAGCTTTGTAAAGATAATTTCTCTATTTGGATTTAAAGCCTGTGCCTGTGTCATTGTCATGTCAGTTGCCCTAATAATCTTCAGTGATGTAGTTCTGGGGACAACTGCTTCAGGATGTAGCTTCATGTAATCATCAACATTAAACAGTTTGTTAGGTTTATCAAATCTTTTTAGTTCTTCCTTCCTGTATTTTGACATAGTTGTATATTCTGATATGTCTTTGCCTTCAACTTTTGCTTTATTAATCAAGGATAGACCAACGAGTTCCTAGAATCTGGCCATTTTAGCAGTGTTAGCTGTTTCAGGATCCTCAAAAGGAATAGGAGGTGAATCTGGTCTTTCAGGACTCCTAGTTTTCTGTTCTGCAGAGAGAGTTGGTTGTTACTGTTGATGCTGTTGATGTTGCTGTTGTTGATTTCCTGAAGAATGATGTCTTTGCTGACTGCTTCTAGAGGATCTCCCTTGATGTCTCTGATAAGTTTGCATAGGAGCAGATTTCTGAGAGCTAGAGCCAGTGGCACCAGCTGCTGGAGGAGGTGGAGGAGGTGGATCTCTTCTGTATCTCTGAACTGGTGGAGGAGAATATTTCCTACTTCTTTTCCTCTCCTTTTGCTGATTTTTAGACAGCCACATCCATGCTGGCATTCCTTTATAAGGAGTAATATTTTGAAGGATGTAGAATGGGGTGTCATTCTTTGAGCTTGGCTTAGCAGCAGGAGGAGGAGGGGCTTTCCTTTTCGTTGACAACATTTTCTTCTTCTTCTTGGAAGTTTCTTCATCAGAATCTTCTTCATCATCATCTTCATCATCATCACTGGCAGAACCCTGAGGGTTATCATACAAAGCATCCAATGCTTTTAAGGCTTTATCATAAATAATAGTCTTTTCTGGAGCAGGAGCAGAGGTTTCACAGGCTAGAGTTTCAGCAGGAGTGGAAGAAGAGACTATACAAGAATCAGAAGTATCTCGGACAGAGCTTTCAGATGCTGCCTTATTTTCTTCTTCAATATCAGCCAAGATTAACTCATCTAGATCTGGCATAGGGGAGTCATCCATCACAAAGATTGGTGCTGAGATATCTTCTGGAGAGGATGGAATGACTGTAGAGGTTTGTGCAGAAACTGGAATTTCAAAACTGTCACATAGTTGCTTAGCAACTTCTTGACTGATAGGAGGAGTATAAGGTACAATAGCCAACTGTGGCTTAGTAAATTCTCCTGGAAGATACTGTATATATACAGTGTCAAAAGTTTCCAGTAATGCTTGTAAATTAACTGTGGGATTGAGGATAAAATCACCAACATTTGTGAAGGCTTCAGAATCTGACTCAAAGTCCATGTCAGTATCAATAAAATCAATTAAATATTTATCTATATAATCTGTATATGCTGCTGCAGTATCTGCTAGTGCTGGAGCTGAAGTGTCTGAAGCTGTAGCTGCTGCTTCATCATCAGGCATCTCTCCCTGCCTGGTTTCAGTAGGAACTGAGGCCAGGCCCCTGACTGAGGAGGGGGCAGCAGTGAGGGCAGATATTTGAGCAGATAAAGATTGAATGGTGGTAGCAAGAGGTGTAATGGCCTCTGCTATTAGGAATTTCAGAAGAGGGGTGATGATGGCGATGATAGATGAGATGGTAGTAGGGTCCAATGAGAAAGTTGTAGGTGGTGTTGTAGTTGGCGTGGAAGTGGTGGCAACTAGTGATGGAATGGAGGGTGGAACATCAGGTATATGAAGGTTTGATGGTGATGAGGATGGATGGGTGGAATCTTGCATCATGGAGTCTGATGGGAGGATGTAAGATGGTATGGAAGATAAATGTGGGGGAAGGGGAGACTGTGGTGGTGTAGGAATGTAGGTGTCTTGAGGTGATTCAGGAGGTGTTGGTTGTGGATTTTCTTGAAGAGGGGTAGAGGTAATGTCAGTGATGTCAAGTAGTGGAGATGGAGGTGGAGTAGGAACATGAGTATGATGTGGTGATTGGGGTGTTGAAGAAATAATGGGAGTGGAAGTGAGTTGTTTTGCTGGAAGGGGTGCTGAAAGAGATGATGGAGTGGGATGAATCTCTTCAGCAGGTGTGGGAGTGGCTTTAACAGCCCTGGTGTCTTTAGAAGCTGGGGTGGAAGAGGTAGAAGCCTTAGTGGGCTTGGTGATTGTCCTCTCCCACCTATCAAATAAGGCACAGGTGAGCCTTTTACTGGCATTAATGAATATGGTTTGGGAGACCAGTGATTCAGCAGCCTTTTCCTTGAGGAAGATCCCTAGGATCCTTCCAAAACATACTTCCTTCTTGGTATTCTTCTTCTTAATCAAGTCAAACAGAAGTTGTGCCCAGTCTATTTGCTTCTTGTTTATTACTGCACACATGACCAAGAACTGATGTCTTGTGATGTAGTCATGGGCAGTATGTTTGCCAAGCAAGACCTTCCCAACAATGTCTGCCAGGAACTTGTATGCTGCAGACAAATGCCTCTTCAACAATTTATGTGGGTTGTCACCAGCATAACACATCAGATTAAGCATCACATTAAACTCTTCTGAATCAATTTCTAATTCCTCTTCTCCATTTGTCAAACCAAATATTTCAGTTAAAACCACGGGGGTTAAGGAGATAGTGTTACCGTCGATTGATCCTGTCATAGTATTGTCTTCAGGAGTGGTTGAACTATAGACCCATTCTCTGATTTCTGTTCCTGCCAACTTTATCCTGGTGGTCATCAGGTTCTTCAGATTCTGTTCTTCCAGAAGTTCCAGAATATATAAAAAGATTGGATCCGAGTGCTGGAATGATTCGAAATCGACATCAAAGTCAGTGTCAAACTTCATAGCGGCTAGAGCTCCTGCTGGAATCGCCATGGAATCACCTGCAAATGAGAGAAACGACAATCAAGTGCAAGGGGAACAGAAAGCGCGGGACGGAGGTCGAAGAAAACCTAGATATAAGGTTTTCTAGAATATGAATCGACAATCTCCGTTCCACGAAAATACAATTAATTCTTCGAACTGAGGTCGACGAAATGAGTTAATAATAAATAAGTCGTCGATCTCATTCAGAAGACTTGAAGACAATTCGTCGATCTCCAGTCGACGAATATCTTCTGAAGCAAGTTCGTCGAGCTCCGGTCGACGAAAATTGTTTCACACAGAGAATTCGGCGAACTCCGTTCGACAAATATCTCTCAAACCTTCCCCGGTTCGTCGAACTTCGTTCGACAAACTTTGGAAAATTCGTCGAATGTAGACAGAACTTAAGCTAATTCTTCTCATTGATCATTCCTAGCTGATTTAGAAAGAAAGCATGATTTTTCTCATCCAGAGGTTTGGTAAATCAGTGTAGATATAGACAAGCTTAATCTTATTTTTGTTTACACACTCCCTAATGAAATGATGTCTTATATCAATATGCTTTATCCTACTATGGTGAACTAGATTTTGTGCTATGGATATAACACTAGTATTATCACAGAATAGTGTTGAATTATTTAAGTTGAACCCATAATCTAGGATCTGATTCTGTATCCAAAGCATCTGTGAACAACAGCTGCCTGCTGTAATATATTCTGCTTCAGCAGTTGAAGTTGACACTAATGTTTGCTTTTTACAAAACCATGATACTAATCTCATACCTAGGAACTGATAAGTTCCTGAAGTACTTTTTCTATCTACCCTGAATCCAGCAAAATCAGCATCAGAGTATCCAGTTAACTCAAATTCTGATTCAGCAGGATACCATATGCCTAGATCAGGACAAGTCTTTATATATCTTAAAATCCTTTTTAAGAAAATTAGATGAGATTCTTTAGGGTTCACTTGGAACCTAGCACAAAGGCATGTAACAAACATAATATCTGACCTACTTGCTGTGAGGTATAATAGGGACCTAACAATGCCCCTATAAAGTTTCTGATCTATAGGTTTTCCTGGTATATCAGAGTCCACAACAGCATTTGTGGCCATGGGAGTTTTCTTTGCTGAGGCATCAGCCATCCCAAACTTCTTTAGAAGTTCTTTAGCATATTTTGCTTGTGAGATGAAGATGCCATCAAGGAGTTGTTTCACTTGGAGACCAAGAAAATATGAAAGCTCTCCCATGCTACTCATTTCAAATTTAGAATGCATAAGGTCAGAAAACCTCTTGCACAATTTTGAATCTGTAGAGCCAAATATGATGTCATCTACATAGATTTATACTAACAAAATTTGGTCCTTATGATGTCTAGTGAAAAGGGTTTTATCTACTGTTCCTCTTGTAAATTTATGCTCTAATAAGGAACTTGCTAAGGTCTCATACCAAGCTCTTGGAGCTTGCTTTAGACCATAAAGAGTCTTATTTAATCTAAAAACATAAGAGGGATAAATTGGAGAAACAAAACCTGGAGGTTGTTCTACATAAACCTCTTCTTGTAGCACTCCATTTAAGAAGGCACTTTTCACATCCATTTGAAAGACTTTGAACATTTTGAATGCTGCATAGGCAAGGAAAATCCTTATAGCTTCCAACCTTGCAACTGGTGCCAAGGTCTGATCATACTCAATTCCTTCCTCTTGCCTGTATCCTTGAGCAACAAGCATAGCCTTGTTCCTCATAATAACTCCTTGGGCATCAAGCTTATTCCTGAAAACCCATTTGGTTCCAATAATTGGATAGTTTTGGGGTCTTGGAACCAAATCTCAAACTCTACATCTCTCAAACTGGTTTAGTTCCTCTTGCATTGCAAGGATCCAGTGGGGATCTTGCTCAGCATCATGAATGGTTAGAGGTTCAACCTGAGAGAGAAAACATGCATGCATCAAGTCTTGTTTGAGTTGATGCCTTGTCTGTACACCTGCTGAAATGTCTCCAATTACTTGAGATCTGGGGTGATCCCTAAGTGTGACAAAATCAGTGGGTGGAGTTGGTTGTGCAACAGCATTTTGAATAAGTTCCTCTTGTGGAATTATATTTACTGTTGGTTGAGGCTCATGTTCTTCAGCTTCATGTTCTTCACTATCTTCAATGACCTGTGGAGAGGGATGAGTGAGAACCTCTTGGGTGAGGTTTAGTCCATCCAATGTCTCACACAAGTGGGGTACCTGCAAGTTGCTAATGGTAGAAACTTCTTTCTCCTTGCAGTACATGTTAGTTTCATCAAAAGAAACATGAATTGACTCTTCTACTTTTAATGTTGATTTATTGAATACCCTATAAGCCTTGCTTACTTGGGAGTATCCTAGAAAAACTCCCACTTCAGTCTTAGCTTCAAAATTTCTAATATATTTCTTGTTGTTATTATGTATATAGCATGTACAACAAAATACTTTAAAATAGTTAATTTTAGGTTTCTTCCCTTTGAGCAATTCATAGGGAGTCTTATTCTTTAGTTTGTGAATTAAACTCCTATTCAGGACATAGTTTGTTGTGCTTACAGCCTCTGCCCAAAAGGTTAGTGGCATATATGCATCAGCAAGTAATGTACCTGCAGCTTTAATGAGTGTTCTATTTTTCCTTTCAGCTACCTCATTTTGTTGGGGAGTTCTAGGAGCTGAGAATCAATGCCTGATACCTTCCTTCTCACAGAACTCATGCATAAGAAGAGACTCAAACTCTGTGCCATGATCGCTTCTGATCAATGCAACATGAGTAGAGAACTCAATCTGTATGGTCCTGAGAAAATCTGTAAGAACCTTGAATGTATCTGACTTTGTTCTCAGAAAGAATACCCAACTGAATCTAGAGAAGTCATCAACAATAACCAAGGTGTAGGATTTCCCTCCTAGGCTTTGTACTGCAATGGGTCCAAAAAGATCCAAGTGTAGCAAGTACAAGATCCTAGGTGAATCACTCTTATTAATTGATTTGAAGCTAGTTTTAGTTTGCTTGCCTAATTGACAAGCCCTGCAGAGACCTTCCTTCTTATAGGGAGCAGAAGGTAGACCTCTAACAAGGTTGTGCTTAGATAACCTAGCTATAATTTTCAGATTTACATGTCCTAGTCTTTTGTGTCATAAATCATTCTGATTACTAGTTAAATTCAGTAAGCAGATATCAGTTGTGGAAGAGGAAAAATTTACTAAATAAATGTTTCCTTGTCTACTTCCAGTTAAAACAGTTTGGTTATTTTTATCAATGATAGAGCAAGTAGCAGGGTTAAAGTATACCTGATAACCATCATCACATAATTGACTTATGGAGATGAGATTATGCTTTAGTCCACTTACATATGTCACTTTTCTGAATGTGACAGCTCCTATTTTTACTTCTCCAACTCCTTCTGACTGACCACATTTTGAGTCACCAAAGATAACCTTTGGCCCCAATTTGGACTTGTAGTTGAATAGGATGTCCTGGCTGCCAGTCATATGCTTGGAGCAGCCACTGTCTAGGTACCAAGTTTCATTTTCCCCTGGACACTTTTTCACCTGCAATATAAACAGTTAGTGATTTTTGACCCAGGTTACCTTGGGCCCTTTGTATGGCTGATAGGAGAAACTAGAAATAACAGAAAATTCTTGCTGGGATTTATATCCTAGGGGGTGGTATATCCTAGGTGGAATCGTACAGTCAGCTAGGCGATTGAATGATTTCCTAGAAGTATTTAAGTTTCTGTTACAGTTATAGTTTTGGTTAAGTCTTCCTGGGTTCGACGAATTTGTGTAAGTTCGTCGACCAGAGTTCGACGAATTGGGTTGATATCGTAGATCTCTGCCAAGAGAATAAACATGTTCATTTTTTGCGCCCCACGTTCGTCGATCTCTGCTCGACGAACCATACAAAGTTTGTCGATCGTAGTTAGACGAATAATTATAACTATAGTTGGTGTTCAGAGTTCGTCGAGCTGGGTTCGACGAACGGGCCCCTTTTCGTCGATCGGAGGTCGACAAAAATTGTTGAACTTTGTTTTTATTTGGTGTTTTCTGTTTTTCCATTTTGTCCTTAGTTTTAATTTGTTCAAGAATTTTATTTACTTTATATACTTGCTCATTATTCTTCTTTCCTTTCTCAGAAATAAAATTGATGGGTTGTAACAGGTGGTTTTTCTGAATAACAGGTGGTTCACTAGATGAGGCACCTAATCCTAACCTACTTCCATTAAACCTAGCATTAGATGTGTTAGTGATTTCTACTAGTTGTTTACTTCTTCCATTTAGTGATTCTTCTAGCTATTTTGCCTTATTTAATTCATCTTTCAGAAGGGTGATTTGTTCACTAAACATATCTATTTCATTTTTCAATTTGGTGTTTTCTAATACTAAGCTATCATAGTTAACTTGCTTATCTCTGAGAAGTTTGATTTCCTTCTCAGAGTTGATTAAATCTAAACACATGATTTTAAAATCTGATTTGAAAGATTCTGAATTATAATCAAACAATGATAATACCGGATCAGCTTCTGATTCAGAAGCTTCCTCATTGTCTGACTCTCCTTCTTCTGAGTTGCTTCTTGAGGCATCAATTGCCATAAGGCAAACCTCTTTTTCTCTTTCTTCTTCATCATCTTCACTGGAGCTTGAAGATGTTGACTCCTCTTCAGTCTCACTCCAGGTCTCAGCTACAAACCCCTTTTCCTTCCTCTTGTGTTTGCTGGAAGAGGGTTTGCTGGTGAACTGCTTTCTGTAATCCTTTTCCTTTTCTCTTCTCTTCTCTTTCTTCTGATTCTCTGGGCACTCAGAGAGGAAATGCCTAGGTTTTCTGCATTCATAACACACCACTTCCTTTGTTGGTGTCTTATCATACTTTGGCCTGTCATCCTTTCTTGATGACTTCCTCCTGAAGTCCTTTCTAGCCATCTTGAAGAATCTCTTTGCAAAGAGACTCATGAGCTCTTCATTTGATGCAGTGGATTCTGATTCTTCTGAGGCTTTGAATGCTATATTCTGATCTCCTCTGGCTGCAGGAGGTGTTCTTTGTTCAGCAACCTCCCTTATCTTAATTAACTGCTCATAAGATTTCAGTTTGCCCAACAGAGATTCAGTTGATATCTCATTCATTCATCTAGCCTCCTTGATATGCCAGATTCTTGTATCCCATGAGCTTGGGAAGCACATCAGAATTTTGTCATTCACTTCAGTGAGAGTGATGACCTTGTCCAGAGTTTTTAGCTCATTAATGATTGAGCTTAGTCTATTATACATCTCTGAGACTATTTCAGCTTCCTGCTTCTTAAAATTCTCATATTGGGATATGAGATATGATCTTCTATCCTTCCTTTCATCAGCTGATCCATCAACCATTTGGTTCAGGGAGTCCCAAATGGCTTTGCTGATGTGCACTCAGCAACCTTCTGGAAAATATCATCAGACATTGTCTGTGCCAATATATTCATGGCTTTTGCATCAGCCATCTTGGCTTTCCTGTAAGCATCATTATAGTTTGGAGGAGGTACTGCATTCATATTTGTGGAAGTGCTTGGAGGAGCTGCAGGTGGTTGAGGTACTCCTGTTAAGATGGAAGCAAAGATATCTTCATCAATAGAATTCATATACAATTTGATTCTTGCCTTCTAGATTCCAAACTTTTGCAAGTTGCAAACTGGAGGTCTGGTGCCTGCAAAATCTTTGTTCTGTGCCATGACTGTGGTTCTACTTTAAAAGGTGAACAAAGTGATATGTAGATCTAACACGGGATCTTTGGTTCAAGGATTAACTTGTGCAACCAAAGGAACCTTGCTTTGATACCAATTGAAAGTGTGGGTTAGATCAACAATACTCTAGAGGGGGGTGAATAGAGTATATTTAAAAATTGTTAGGTCCCAATAAAAGTGTTGCTACAGCTTTTGCTGTAAACAGAAGAAGTGCAGTAAATAGAAAACTGAAAAACAAATAAGATTAAACCTAATCACAGCCACACAACAAGAAACAAAAAGAAAAAGATAAGCAACCAGACGACACAAGAAATTTATAGTGATTCCCCAAATCTGGGTAGTCCACTCTTCTACCACCCTTGGTAGGAATCCACTCAGGTTTTTAATCAGGTGCCTGACACCAATGGGTTTTGATCAGGTCCACAAAAACCAACTCAAGTCTTTTGGTAAGGAGACTTGCAACCAGGAATCACTTTTGAAGGGAGATGGCAACCCTTTATACAGGAGGGGGTGAGAGAGTGATTATGTCTTCTCTTTCTCAATAAACTTAGAAGACTTAAGTGGAATGATGTTAGCAAACAGCTCCCCCTGAGATGTAGAATGATTCAGGGAAGATCTGGAGCTTTGCTGCAGGGTGATAGGTTTTCAATTAGAGTTCTTGACAAGCAATGATGCAGGATCTTCTTGACTGATTTGATATCTATTGTCCTTGGAAGTCTTGGAGAGAATGTTGAAGAAGAAGACTCTTGATATAGTATAGTTGTTCTTCTTCTTCTGAATCAATATCACTGCCTATTACTGTAAGCTTCAGTATGAGTTTTGTGTGAAGCTTTTCTGGTGCTGTATGAAATCTTGCAGTCAGTCTATCTGTCTGTGTTTTTCTGACTGGGTATTTTCTTGTTCTCTCTTCTTTCTGATTGTCGATCTTATTTTCTTCTATCTTTTCAAAAATTTGAATCCTCTGTAATAAATGTTGTCGCCTTGAGAATAATCGGCATTTACTCATTTCCTCAACTGTCCCGTGGAAAATCAGCAAGCAATATTCCTGAAGAAGACTGTAATTAATGCTTCCTCTAACGGCTACATTCAGAGAATGTTTGAGCATTTAATCTGTCAGGAATTATGGCATTTGAGTGAGGATTGATTGCCGAAAATGGCTAAGTCTGGAATCGTCGAACGAATAACAGAATTCGTCGAGCTGAGTTACTAGTTCGTCGAACTGAGATTTTGTATTCGTCGACCAGACAGCTTCTGTTCATCGAGCTGAGTTCCAAGTTCGTCGAGCTGATAATAGAACTTGCATGCTTCAGAACTTTGTCTTTTCTGTCTGAAGTTTGTCGAGCTGACAATTGCATTTGTCGACTGAAGTTCAGCAACAATTCTGGACTTAGTCAAATAGTTTGTGTTGACTGATATTCTGTCTGTCGACATGAAACGTCTGGTGTCGATACAGGTGAGTGTCGACTGATTAATCTTGGTGTCGACACAAGTCTTCTGGTGTTGACATAGTTGGTGTCGACACATGCCCTAAGTGTCGACACAAATCTTCTAGTTCCAGAAATCGTCGACGAAAGAACACAGTTCGTTGACCTGAGGATTCGTCGGCCTGAGAAGTTGACTTCATCGACCTGAGATCTTCTAACAAAAGGTTATTGTGAACTCGAGGTCCAAATTCGTTGAGCTCAGAATCTTGTTCGTCGACCAAAGTCTGAAGTTTGACCTAGAATAATCTGAAGTTACCCTGTCTTCAGTTTGTTGAAGTGTCCCAGGTTTCGTCGACCAGAGAATGAAGATCATCGAGCTTAGTTCAGAGAAATATCTCAAGATCGTCGAGCTGAGAATGCCTTTCGTCGACCTGAGTTCGACGAATGTCGAACTCATTTTACTTAGTCTTGAAATCTTCTAAGTCTTGAGTCTCTGGTGATCTTGTTGATAGTTGGTCCATCTGATATTGACTCTAAGGACTTGGCCTAGACTCTAGGACAAAAATTTGACCCTGGCTATATATGTTGGGTCACATCCTAAGTTAGTGAACCTAGCCCAAATCAACTAGGGATCCAACAAGCACATTGCAAGTACCTCACTTGTGTGAGAGATTGGATGATCTAAGCCTCACCCAAGAGGTTCCAATACATCCCTCTCCACAAGTTGAAGAAGAAAGTGAAGAAGAAAGTTTAGAGGTGGCTGAACCCTATCCAACAACTAATGAAATTCCATAAGAGGAATTTATTCCCCGAGTTGTTGCCCAACCAGCTCCTCTCACTGATTTTGTCACACTTAGAGATCATCCTAGATCTCAAGTGATTCGAGACATTTCAGCTGGTGTGCAAACAAGGCATCAACTCAACCCTGACTTGATGTTTGATTGTTTCCTCTCTCAACTTGAGCCCCAATCCATTAAAGATGCTGAGCAAGATCCCCACTGGATCATTGCAATACAAGAGAAGCTCAATCAATTTGAGAGATGTAGAGTTTGGGATTTGGTTCCTAGACCCAAAGACTACCCAGTCATTGGAACCAAATGGGTGTTCAGAAATAAGTTGGATGTAGAAGGCAACATTATGAGGAATAAGGCAAGGCTAGTGGCTCAAGGCTATAGGCAAGAGGAAGGCATTGACTATGATCAAACATTTGCTCCTGTTGCAAGGCTTGAGGCTATAAGAATCTTCCTTGCCTATACTGCATTCAAAAAAAGTTCAAAGTCTGCCAAATGGATGTCAAAAGTGCATTTCTGAATGGAGAACTCAAAGAAGAAGTACATGTGGAGCAACTACAAGGTTTTATCTCTTCAACATATCCCTCGTCTTTAAATTGCATAAAAATCTCTATGGCTGAAAGCAAGCTCCAAGAGCTTGGTATGAGACCTTAACTAGCTTCTTGTTAGAGCATAAATTTTCTATAAGCATTGTAGATAGGACTCTTTTTATTAAGCATCATAAAGATAAAATCTTATTAGTACAAATTTATGTAGATGATATTATCTTTGGCTCAACTGATCCGAAACTATGCAAAAGGTTTTCTGACCTTATGCATTAAAAGTTTAAGATCAGTAGCATGGGTGAACTTTCATATTTCCTTGGTCTCCAAGTGAAGAAATCATCTGATGGTATCGTCATCTCCGAATCTAAATATGCTAAGAAGCTTATTAAAAGATTTGGGATTTATGATGCCTCAATAATGAAGACACCCATGGCTGCAAATGCTATGATATATTCTGATGAGCATGAAAAATCTGTTGATCAGAAGTTGTATAGGGTAATTGTTGGGTCCCTATTATATCTCACAGTAAGTAGGCTAAACATCATGTTTGCTACATGCATTTGTGCTAGGTTACAAGTGAACCCTAAAGAATCTCACTATATTTTGCTAAAAAGGATTTTGAGATATATAAAGGGTTGTCCAAATCTAGGACTTCTATATCCATCAGAGTCAGAATTTGACTTAACTGGATTTTCAGATGCTGACTATGCTGGATGTAGAGTGGACAAAAAAAGCATAACAGGAACATGCCAGTTCCTTGGTGATAGGCTAGTGTCCTGGTTCTGTAAAAAACAAACCTCTGTGTCCACATCAAGTACAGAAGCAGAATACATAGCTGCTGGCAGTTGTTGCTCATAGGTTTTGTGGATACAAAACTAACTACTGGATTATGGATACAACTTAAATAATTCAACTATATATTGTGATAGTACCAGTGTTATATCCATAACACAAAATCCAGTACATCATAGTAGGACTAAACATATAGAAATAAGACATCATTTCATTAGAGATTGTGTAGACAAAAAGAAAATTAATCTTGTCTTTATTTCCACTGATTTACAAAGAGCAGACATCTTCACCAGGCCATTAGATGAGAAGAAACATTTATTTTTCTTAAATCAGTTAAGAATGATCAATGAAGATCAGTTAATTTAAATTTTGTCCGTGGTCGATGATTTTTTGACAGTTCGTCAAACGGAGATCGACGATCTGCGAACTCCTCGTGAAGAGTTCGTCGAACGGAGTTCGACGATCACTTCTAAAGTGTTTTCGTCGTACGGAGATCGATGATCCCTGCTTCTATGAATTTATCGTCGAATGGAGATCGACGATTTATTCATCTTCTTCAGACTGAGATCGACGAACTCATTTTCTATTAAAATACTTCGTCGAACTCAGATCGAAGATCTTTTCATTTTCGTTGGACGAAGGTCGTCTTTTCGTCTTCTAAAGACCTTATAATCTAAGTTTTAGACGAAAGTCGTTCCGCGCTTTTAATTTCCCTTGCACTTGATCTCTTTTTTTTCCTTGCAGGAGCTCTCATGGCGATTTCGTCGGCAAACCTCTCCGGGATGAAGTTCGATGCTGGGTTTGATCTAGACGTGAACTCCTTCAAGCATACAGACCAAATCTTTCAAGATATTTTGAAGTTATTCGATGAGCCGCAACTTGTCAAAGTGATGACTACCAGGATGAAGCTGCCTGTTGTAGAGATAAAAGAATTGGTTTTCTCGTCGTCTTCTCCACACGGACAAACCCTAGTCGGCACCATTACTGGACAGGAGGTGATTCTAACTCCTGATATTCTTTTTGAGATATTTGGTTTTATTAATGGAAATGACGATATAGAACTGGATAGTGATGAGTTTGGTGAAATGCTTACACAGATGGTTCACTCCGAGGGAAACCCTTGTAAGTTACTAAAAAAGAACTTGTCTGTTGAGTACAAGTTTCTGGCCGACATAGTAGGCAAGGTGTTGCTTGGGAAGCACACCGCCCATGACTATATTACCAGGCACCAATTCCTTCTGATGAGTGCCCTGGTAAATAAGAAATCAGTGAATTGGGGTAAAATTCTGTTTGATTTAATTAAGAAGAAAAATAATAAAAGAGAAGTCTACTTTGGGAGGATTCTGGGCATTTTCCTCCAGGAGAAATGTCCTCAACTGTTGGTCTCTCCAACAATTTTCATCAATTCTTCCAAGAGACTGACCTCAGCTCTCTTTGGAAAATGGGAGAGGACCATCTCAAAGCCCTCCAGGGCCTCCTCTTCCTTAAGGACTTCATAGGACATAAGGATTATAGTAGTCACTCCTCAACCTACTAAAGAGGCACTAGAGATTCTTCCTCCCCCTTTGGTTTCAGATTCTACCATACTTCCTTCTCCACCTCATACCTCACTACCTTAATCTCCTCTACCTCACCACCCTCAGGAGATTCCATTCACCACTTCTGTATCTACACAAATGTCTCTCACCTTCAATCTCCTCACAACACCAACATCATCCCCATCACCAATAGAATCACCAATACATACTTCTCCAAAATATCTACTTGCTGATAACACACCTATGGATATCACATCCACCATCATCCATCCAATTCTACCATCTCCTCCCTCCACTTCCTTAAATGTTTGTACTTCTTGTGGTATCACCACTTCTTCTCTCCTATCTTCCTCATTTGATCCATCTACCATCATCTCTCTTCTCACTCCAACCATCAAATCTCTCATAGAGGATGTCATTGCACCTCTAATTCTTTCCATCAATTCCTTATCTACTCAGATTGCTTCTTTCTCTGGCCCTTCTTCACTTAGGGGCCTGACATCAGGTCTTCCTGATACTAGGCAGGGGGAGATGTTTTATGAAGAAGTTCCACCTCCTCTAGCAGCAGTAGCAGCAGTAGAAGCAATAGTTCTTATAGATACCGTTATTTCAGATACTGAGATACCAGATGCACAAGAAACAGAGCTAGCAAAAATTTTGGCTACAAATTCAGAGACAGATGATTCAGTTTATTCTTTGGATGTTCTTTCTGTTGGAGAAGTTACCATCTCTCCTTTAGTTGAACTGACTGATATTCTAGATTCTTTTGACTTGAATCACAACAACATTATTTCATTTGTATCCAATAAGTTTTGCATAGATATTGTCTGTTATACTGCTCTAGTGGGCACATAAATTTTACAACTTATTCAGAGCAGCTTTACAGCTCCAGAGCCTGAGCTTGTTCCAGCTCCAGAGGCTGAGTCTGTTAAAATTGCTGAGGATGAGTCTTCTGAGCCCAAGGCTCTCTCTCCTCCAACCTTTGTCTTCTCCTCTTCTCCACTACCTGACATGGATGAAATTCAAGATGAAGAAACGGTCGAAGATAAGAAGAATGTTAAAGAAAAGCAATCTGTAGAGGAAATTCCAGCTCCAACTCAAGGAGTATCTCTTTCAGAAGAGCAACTTAAGGCTAGTTTTGCAGTAACAGAGCCACCAGTTGTATCATCCCCTCCCAAGGACATTTCTTCTCCAGAGGCCATCTCAGCTCCAACATACAAGATGGATGACAATCCTCCTCCTGATCTAGATGAGATCATTATGGCAGATATATAAGAAGAAAAATTGTTAATTTCTGAAAATGTTGCTGAGACAGTTGCTCCAGTAGTTCCAGAACCTCCAGCACACCCTCAGGCTGAAAAGCAAATTTCAAAAGATCTTTTACAAGCTCTTGATGATCTATATGATAACCCTCAAGGATCTTCTGCTGATGATGAGGATGATGAGTCTGATTCTGACAGTTTCAAGAGATCTAAATCAAAGAAGAGGAAGGATCCAGGAAAGGCTGTTCCCAAGCCCAATCCAAACAATGATATTCCTTATTACATCTTATATAACATTCCTTTGACTCCAACAACTCCTCATTGGATGAAGTTGTCAAGGAACTAGGCAAAATCTCAGAAGAAGAAGAAGAGGTCTGGATCTTCTCCAGTGAAGAGATTCAGGAAAGATCCACCTCCTCCTTCTCCTCCTCCTGCAGGTGCCTCAGGAAACATTACTTCCAGGTCTACCTCCTCCCAGCAAGCTAAGCATTATGCCCCTAACAGTCAAGGAAGATCTTCTAGATATTATTCCAAAGGTGGCTACTCTAGTGGGAAAGGAAGACAGCACCAAGACAGATTTGTTGGAAAACACAGTGAATGCAAACCTCCAAGTTTTTATTATGCTGGAAAATCTGAAGAAAATTATTCTTCAACAAATTTTCAGCAATAGTCTGTTATTTTCAAGAAGCCACATAGGACTGCTCAGGATGTTTCAACTGATACAGGGAGACCTCCATCTCCAGGGTATGAACCTGAGTTAGATCCCAACTTCAAAATGGCTAGATTCCAAGAATTGGTTGGCTTGTCTCAGATAAATAAATCTAAAGCAGAAGGATCTGAACCATCACAATTCACTACAATGTCTACCTATAGACAAAAACAACTTGACAAATTTGAGGTAGATAAACATCTCTTTGATCCTAATGCTTACATGTAGGTACACCCAGAAGCAGTTGTTCCAAGAGCTTCTACTGTAACAATTCTGGGAGTTTAAGACCTGAAGATGTCCAAGCAAGAAGCAGAAGATCCTCTTGGGGAGATTGTATTTACTAAATCTTCTTCTTCTGCTCCTCCTTCAGACAGGCCCATCTCTATGTATATATTTTTTTATCTGCTGAATTATTTTTCATTCTGTCAGATATTTACTTTCATGTTGAATGATTGTATTTTCTTTACTTATGCATTGTACATAGTGACCTCACCCAAATAGGGTGAGATTGTTGGAACCCCACCTGTGTTTAGGATTTGGGCTAAGGTTCACCATTAGGTTTGCATAGATTGACCCTCCTTATGTAGTCTAGGGTCATAGGTATTCATTAGATTATAGGGTAGGTAAACAAGTCATATTGATCAGACCAAGCCCTCAAAAGACTTAGAAGATTGCAGAAAACAGAACAAGGCAGAAATTTCATGTTGAAGAAGTCGTTCGACGAACTCTGATCTTCTATCAGACTTTGAGTTCGACGATCCTCTATCTCTGTTCGACGATCTTAGAGCCCAATATGGAAAGCTGTGTTTCAGTTCAAAGCTCTCAGGGCTCAGCTCGATGAAAGAGATGTTGAGTTCGACGATCCAGGATCTCAGATCGACGAAAATTATCAGTTCAACATTTCTATTCTCTGCAGTTATTTCAAATTGATTAGGCTTATTTTATTGCTTATATTGCTCTAAGTAATTAATGCTTAGATTCTCAGAATATAACTGTTCATATGGCTCTGCAACTTAAGATTCAGAACAAAGTCTGAACCCTTCTTCTCAGCCTGGTTCCAATGGCTGTCTTCTTGGATGGAGCTCTCTCTCTCCAACTACTTAGATCTTCACTTGATTCTTCAAAGAATAGCTAGATCTTCTTCTTATTCAATTACTTGATCATCAGTTTCTGTAGACAGTATAAGCCTATATATAGGCCTTCTTCATGGTAACCGGCTGGTCCGGTTCATAACTGATTTCTGACAACTCTGACAGGTGCTGTAGACCGGCTGGAATGGCAGCTGTCAAGTCATCCAGTCAGTTCTTGAAAATTCTGTAACTGTCTGAAGGTGTCGAGACTGTCTGTCTTTAAGTGTCGGCACTTATAGACTAAGTGTCGACACAAGTTGACTAAGTGTCGACACTAGCCTTCAAGGTGTCGACACAACTCCTTGTGTTATAGAATTCACTTCTCGACACAGCTTCTTCATCATGTGTCGACACTGATATTGAGTGTCGACACAACTCCTTGTTCTTCAGCACTTAGTTGAATTCTTGTAAGTGTCGACACATCTTCATGTGTTGAACTTGTCAGTGTCGACACATCTTCTTGGTGTCGACACATGCCTTCTGTGTTGATACTTGCTGAGTGTCGACAATGCTCCTTGTGTCGACACATTCTTCTTTTGTTGAGACTCTGGCTGAGTGTAGACACATCTCCTTAGTGTCGACACTTGTACTTAGAATTTTGTTGAACTTTGCTAAGTGTCGACACAGCTCCTTGTGTCGACACTTTCTTCAAGTGTTGAGTCTTCTGCTAAGTGTCGACACATTCTTTCTTGTGTCGACACTTTCTTCAAGTGTTGAGTCTTCTGCTGAGTGTCGACACATTCTTTAATATGTCGACACTTATACTTAGACTCTGCTGACTTTTGCTTAGTGTCGACACAGCCTCCAAGTGTCGACACTTTCTGATGTAGGCACAGTTCCTCTAGGTGTCGACACTGCTGTTAAGTGTCGACACAGCTTCACTGGACTTTTCTTCATTGAGTGTCGACACAGCTCCTTGTGTCGACACTTTCTGTCTGGTGTTGACTCTGCATCCCTGGTGTCGACACAAGTACTCCAAGTGTCGACACTGCTTGCCTGGGTGTCGACACAAGTCTTCTTAAGTGTCGACACTTTGCTCCTGGGTGTCGACACATGGACTTAGAAACTTTTTCATCTTTCCTGCAAATACTTAACCTGCACAAGTAAACTCAACATACATCAAATACATTTTGATGTATATCATTGAGTAGGGTGAGGCTTCTTCAAATCAGGTACATTAGAACCAATGTACCCAACATGCAACAACACATCCAACTTATCCTTCGCCATCGAAGAAGGGACTCCGATGCGTGATATAAATCCTTCGGATAAGAAGGAGTGTGAAGCTCCCTTATCGAAGAGTGCTCGTGCCGGATTTTCACAAATCATTACAAATCCTAAACAAGCAGTGGTAAGGTAACATGTGCATAACAAGTATTTATAGAAATTGACTTGCTATAAATTAAACCGTACCTGTCACCACATCAGCCTGTTTGATGGCCTCCTGTTGGCCAAGATTGTATACCCTTGGTTGGGCCGGAGCATAATGGGATGCGGTCGACTCCACCGCCTTGCCCTTCTCTTCATAAGTAGCTCCCGGCCTTCTCTCGGACTTAGGACATCCGCTCCAACAGTCACGGGAAAAATGCCCCGTCTTTCCACAAGTAAAACACGCGCCCGGGGTCCGACTCGTAGTCGCCCCAGAAGCACCAGAAGGAGCTGGACCCTAAGTCCTATGCTTCTTGAAAGACCTCTGATAGCCGAACTTTGAAGTAGTCGGCACTTTAAATTCAGATTTCCTATCACCCAAGCTTTTCTTTGCTTGTACATTCTTCATGTCTTTTTCCAAGGACCGGGCAGTATTGACCAAGGTTAAGAAACTCTGCGTCATCGGCCCCAAGAGTAGTAATCTCAACTCATCTCTCAAGCCTTCATAGAAGCGATTAGTCTTGCGCTCCTCATCCATGATGGTGGAGCTAGCATATCGACTCAAACGGGTGAACTCATGGAGATATTCATCCACGCTCTTCTCACCCTGAACCAACTTCAGAAATTCGTTCTCCATCGAAATCCTCTGAGTAGAAGGGAGGTATCTTGCTAAGAACAATCCCGAGAACTCTTCCATCGAAACGTCTATAAGTTGTCTACCTCTCAAATGATGCAGCTCCAATCCTTCCCACCACATCCTCGCTTCACCGTCCAGAAGGAACGTAGCGATGGTGGTCATTTGCCACACCTCCATCTTCGTTGCTGTCATGAATATCTTCACCCTGGAGAGCCAGTCTTCAGCCTGAGATGGGGTTCCCAACCCCGAGAATACCGGAGGGTTAAAGCGCATTACATGCTTAAGCTGCCTCTCAGTTGCCCTCCTTGGCACCACCGGTTCCACAACCACTTGCTCCACTCTCCTCGGCTCAGCCTCTTGAAGAGGTTCCTGCTCCATCACAGGAGCGGGCTGCTGCGTTTGCCTTGCAAGCTGCGCATTTATCACGGCCAACACCGCTTCAGCCACCAATCGTATGTTCTCAGCCGACAGAGGTGTTGCAGGAGCAACATCCGGTGCACTACTAGCCTTAGAAACTCGGCGTTCTGACGGCCCAACACCACTTCTGGTCATCTATAGTGGTACAAAACATCGTTAAGCGACCAAATAAAATTGCAAACAGCAATTATAGGAACACACAGGTTCCTCAAACACGAGTATTTTCATTCCTAAGTGGACATTCATGGGTTCTTTTACCGTTATAACGATGACGCACACAATGTGCTCACCACCCCTTAAAACGAATTCGACCCCGAATTCAATTTAAGCCCGACCAAAACCATTAGTCTGATACCAAATTGTAACACCCCCTATCCGTCATATACTACAGACAGACCTGGTGGTTACTTATGGAAACCATCCAACCAATCTCAACGTCCTACACAGAGCATTCTAGCGGAAGCAGTTTATAAAAGTTGTAACAAAGAACCCAGCATTAAAGCATGAATGTACACTAACCAAAATAGGAATGTATACAAAATACCAACATAAGCCTTAAGGCCTTACAAAATGTTTCACTTGATATTACATGATTTACAAACCACGGCACGCAGGCCGGTCATACATGAATAAAACAGTAAACACTTCCATTTGGGCCTTCGAGGGCCGGCTTCGCAAAAAGGGCTTTAGCCCGATATTGACCGCTTGGTCCAGCAGCATCTGCAAGCAACAAACCACCGCACGGTGGAAAAACAAGGCAACGGTCAGCAATGCTGACCAAATTATAACGATCCCGCCCCCAACTCGGGGCGGCGATGCTCCTTCCCTGCATTTCATTAGCATAAGCGAGCAATATATATATACAGTCAATACTGTTGGAACACCCTATTACTAATTTGGGTCAGGATCACTATGTCTCTAGGAATCTGTGTTTGACCTTCTGTATAGCTTAATAGGTCAATTAGAATTGAGTCTAAGGGTTAGAAGTCTAGGATTGGAAGCTGCCCTGAAGACCAAGTTTTTCTGTAGACCAAGTCTAATCGTCGAGCTCAGCATGACGTTTCGTCGAACTCCGGTCGACGATCGTCTAGCTCAACTTCTACAGATCGTCGAGCTCCATTCGACGATCGCTGAGCTCAATCTCATAATATCGTCGAGCTCCACTCGACGATCGCTGAGCTCAACTTCACAATATCGTCGAACTCCATTCGACGATCGGTGAGCTCAGGTCGACGATTTTGACTCTGCACTGGATCTTTATCTCTGAGCTCAGTTCGACGATCTTTGAGCTCAGATCGACGATCATGTTGCTGATTGAATTTTCCAGTTCGCTGAGCTCAGCTCGACGATAGCAGAGCTCAGTTCGACGTTTTCAGTTATCTTTCAGAATTCAAATTCAAATCAGTTAGAAGTTATTCTGCATTTAATTCAGAAGATCTGCTAGCCATTTTCATTTACTTCTGGACCAAGTTTCAAGGGATTTTTCAAGGAATAATTCTGTGGACTTTCCTTCAGAAGAAATTATGCAATTAAGGCTGTAATCAATGCAGACCAACGGCTATCTTTGACAGAGTGATATTCTATTCTGGCACAGAGAATAAAATATAGAATGTTTTTGAATCAAGATAGAGATTGACAAGAAGAGGACACACAACTCAGTATACAAAACACTTTTCAAAATTTCTGTCAACAAGAATTCAGAAGAACACTCATCAGAGAGATCAAGCTTTCAAAAATCTTCAGATCTCTTCAGCTCTCAAAGTGTTCAAGGCCAACATCATTTCAAGACTCCAGACTCTCAATATTTCAGCTTGCTGAAATCATCTTGTGCTGGAGATCTATCTTTGAAGGCCTATCACCCTCAGCAAAGCTCATCTTCCTGAAGATTTCAAGGATTCAGGGGGAGCTTTGACATCAATCCACTTAGTCTTCTCAGTTGATTGAGAAAGAGAAGACTGCCATAACTCTCTCACCCCCACTCTGTAAAGGGTTTTTCAAACTCCCTTCAAAAGTTTGAATCTGGTTCTTGAGCACCTTGTCAAAAGCTCATTGGTGGCAAGACACCTGATCAAAAAATCTGATTTGGTTTTTGAGCACCTTATCAAAAGCTCATTGGTGCCTAGGACACCTGATCAACTCATCCTGCAGTGGATTCCTACCTAGGGTGGTAGAAGAGTGGATGTACCCAAGTTTGGGGAACCACTATATTTCCTTGTGTCATCTGGTTCTGCTTGTTTTTCTTTTTATTTCTGGCCTAGATTCTCTTGTGCTTAGTCTCTGCATAGCTTAGTTTTGTGATTAGTTTTATTTCTGTTTCTCTGCTCACACTCATTACAACAATTGTTGTAAAGATTTGCAAAAGTTTTCCTTTGTGTTTTAAAAGCACCATATACTCTATTCACCCCCCTCTAGAGTATATCAGATCTAGTTTCCCTTTCAATTGGTATCAAAATGAGGTTGGTTAAACATACCATACCTGATTGGTTGTACAGGCTAACACCTGAACCCCAAGATCCTACACTAGATCTGTTTTTCTTTTGTATTTTATTATTAAATTTTGTCTGCACAAATCATGGCCCAAAACAAAGATTATGCAAGCACCAGACCTCCAGTGTGCAATCTGTCAAAGTTTGCACTTTGGAAAGCAAGGATTAGACTCTACATGAATTCCATTGACGAAGATATTTTTAATTCTGTTTTGACAGTGTGTCCAAGACCCCCAGAGAGCACAAGCACAAATGCTGTTCCACCTCCATCAGGAACAGATGCTGACATCAAAAAGTGGAAAGTAGCTGATGCCAAGGCTATGAACATTCTAGCTCAGACAATGTCAGATGACATTTTTCAAAAGGTAGCTGAATGTAATTCAGCCAAGAGATTTGGGACAAGCTCTCAGAAATAGTTTCAGGCTCAGCTGATGAGAGAAAGGACAGAAGATCCCATCTCATCTCCCAATATGAGAACTTCAAGAAGGGAGAGACTGAGTCAGTGGGAGACATGTACAACAGACTGAGTCTAATTGTCAGTGAACTGAGGACATTAGACAAAGAGATCTCACTGACAGAACTTAATGACAAGATCCTAATGTGCTTTCCCAGCACTTGGGATTCAAGAATCTGGCCAATTAAAGATGCCAGAAGTCTGAATGAGATCACCACTGAAGCCTTGTTGGGTAAGCTCAAATCTTATGAGCTACTCATCAAGAACAGAGATGAAGAACAGAAGGCTGCTTCACCAGCCACAAGAAAGGAGAAGACCATAGCATTCAAGGCAACTGAAGATCTGCCTGAAGAAAAAGCCACAGGCAATGATGAACTTCTCAGCTTGTTGGCCAAAAGATTCTATAAGATGGCCAGAAAGGACTTCAGAAGAAGATCATACAAGGAGCAGGATAAGCCAAGGTATGACAAGTCCATTGGCAATAACAAAGACATTATTTGCTTTGGTTGCAGGAAACCAGGGCATATAGTTCCTGACTGTCCAGAGAACAAGAACAAGGACAGAAGGGAAAGAAAAGAGAGAAGAAAGGAGAAAGACTCCAAAAGGAGTGGCAATAGCAAACCTTCTTCCAGCAAAAATAAGCATACAAGGAAAGAGTTTGTTGCTGAATCCTGGAGTGAGACAGAAGAGGAATCAGAAGCCTCATCCAGCTCCAGTGGTGATGAGGATGATGCAGAAGAAAAGGAATTCTGCATGATGGCAATTAATGCCTCACAACACAACTCAGAGGAAGAAGAGTCAGAGTCAGACTCAGAAACTCAACCTGAAGAAGATCAGGTAATTAGTTCTTTTGATTTTACTTCAGAAGATTTTAAATCTGAATTTAAAACACTGTGTTTAGACCTGCTAAAGTCTGAGAAAGAGATTATCTCTCTCAGAAATCAATTATCTGAACAAAATGTTTTAAAGTCAGAAAACCTCAAACTCTCTCAGGAGTTGGAGAACTATAGGGGACAGATAGCTTCACTGAAAAGTGAGCTCTCTGAGGCCAAGAAGCTTGAAGAATCTCTCAATGGGAGAAGCATCAAGCTGATGGACATCACAAGCACAGTGAACTCTAGACTTAACAGTACACTGGGCTTGGGTGCTTCATCCAGCCAACCTATAGTCCTAACAACTCCCATAAAGTTTATTTCTAGCAAGGGAAAGGGAGTTGTAGAGGTTGCCAGGAAAAATTCTGATCTGCCTCAGAAATTTAAGTCCCAGCAGAAATCGTCGAACGAAGCTCGACGATCGCCGAATGAAGATCGACGATCGCCGAACGCAGCTCGACGATCTCAGGGAAAATCGTCGAACGCTGATCGACGATCTCAGCCAAAGTCGTCGAACGCAGCTCGACGATCTCATATACCTGACCTCACCCATAGTCGACCGTCGAACGGAGCTCGACGATCTGACCCAAGATCGTCGAACTCAGCTCCAAGATCGTCGAACAGAGGTCAGAGCTCTGGAAAATTTTTCAAAGGCAAATCAAAATTGAATCCTGAGGGTTCTTCATCCCAAACCTTTAACCCTTATACTGAATGGATTTTACCTCCAAGGAGATATCATCCTGAAGGATATAAGAGTCAACCAGGGATGTCTTTCATTTCTGAATTTAGAGGTTATCAACCTAGGCCCAAGGTAAACTGGGTCAAAAACAAATGAATTGCTTTATGTGCAGGTGAAGACCTATCCAACATCTAACCAGCAATGGTATTTGGATAGTGGGTGCTCTAAGCACATGACAGGGAATAAGGACAACCTCACTTCCTTTAGAGCCAAGCTTGGACCCAAAGTTATCTTTGGTGATTCCAACTTTGGACAAACTAAAGGATATGGTGCAGTACAGATTGGATCAGTAACCTTCAAGAAGGTAGCATATGTGGAAGGACTGAAGCACAACCTGATCAGCATCAGTCAGCTATGTGATGAAGGCTACCAGGTGACCTTCAGCAAAACCTTATGCAAAATCAAGTCAGAGAACAACACAACTGTGTTGACAGGTATAAGGAAAGGTAACATCTACTTAGTAGATTTTCTTTCAACTGATATAGATATCTGTTTATTCAATTCAGTCTGTAGACCAAATGTTTTATGGCATAAGAGACTAGGACACCTAAACCTTAGAACTATTGCTAGGCTATCCAAGGACAACCTTGTTAGAGGACTACCTTCTGGCCCCTACAAGAAGGAAGGACTCTGCAAGGCTTGTCAATTAGGCAAGCAAACTAAAAACAGTTTTAAGTCACTTAATAAGAGTGATTCACCTAGGATATTGTATCTGTTACACATGGATCTATTTGGACCCATCACAGTACAAAGCCTAGGAGGGAAATCCTACACTTTAGTAATTGTAGATGACTTCTCTAGATTCACTTGGGTGTTCTTTCTAAGGAAGAAGTCTGATAACTTTAAGTGTCTGACAGAGTTTCTCAAATGTATACAGATTGAGTTCAATACTCACATTGCCCTGATCAGAAGTGATCATGGGACAGAGTTTGATTCTCTTCTTATGCAAGAGTTCTGTCAGAGTGAAGGGATCAGACATACTTTCTCAGCTCCTAGAACTCCTCAACAAAATGGGGTAGCTGAAAGGAAAAATAGAACCCTTATTGAATCTGCCACTACATTATTGTCAGATGCTCATCTACCTCTATCCTTTTGGGCAGAGGCAGTGAACACCTCCAACTATGTGTTGAACAGAAGTCTGATACATAAACTGAAGGGAAAGACTCCCTATGAATTACTCAAAGGGAAGAAACCTAAAGTTGACTATTTCAGAATTTTTGGCTGCATTTGCTATATTCACAATAATGACAAGAAATACTTAGCAAAATTTCAAGCCAAAGCTGATGAAGGAGTGTTTCTGGGATACTCCATGATCAGCAAGGCCTATAGGGTCTATAATAAATCATCTTTGAAAATTGAGGAATCTGTTCATATTTCTTTTGATGAAACTAACATGTCTTTCAAGGAGAAGATTTCTTCTACCATAGAACCTTTGCAGGAACACTCTCTAGTTGAAGATATGAACAAGCTACAGGTTGCTCAAGAAGAAGAAAGCAGTGAAGATGAAAGCAATGCTCAACACATTGAAGCTCCACTTGAAGAGTCAGTTGTTGTACCACAAGAGGAAACAACAACACAGGTTGGTGAACAATCAACACCCCCTATTGATTTAGTAACATCAAGAGACCATCCAATTACCCAAATAATTGGAGAACTCTCAGCTGGTGTGCAAACCAGAAATCAGGTCAACCAAAACCTGTTGCACACCTGCTTCCTTTCTCAAATTGAACCTCAGTCCATTCAAGATGCAGAGCAAGATCCACACTGGATCATTGTAATGCAAGAGGAGTTGCATCAATTTGAGAGGAACAAAGTATGGGAACTAGTGCCAAAGCCAAAGGATCATTCCATTGTTGGAACAAAATGGGTATTCAGAAATAAACTGGATGATCAAGGAGTAATAATAAGGAACAAGGCAAGGCTAGTTGCTCAGGGATATTCTCAAGAAGAAGGAATTGACTACGACCAGACTTTTGCACCTGTTGCAAGATTGGAAGCCATCAGAATATTTCTAGCTTATGCAGCTCACAAAGGCTTCAAGGTTTATCAGATGGATGTCAAGAGTGCCTTCTTGAATGGAGACATCAAAGAGGAAGTCTATGTCAGACAACCTCCAGGTTTTATCTCTCCAACTTTTCCTGATTATGTTTTTAGACTAAATAAAGCATTATATGGTCTCAAGCAAGCTCCTAGAGCATGGTATGAGACCCTAGCATGCTTTCTCTTGGAAAATAGTTTTATAAGGGGTAGAGTAGACCAAACTCTTTTTATTAGAACCCATAAGTCTCATACCCTACTAGTACAAATTTATGTAGACGATATCATTTTTGGTTCTACTGACTCAAAATTGTGCAGAAGGTTTTCTAACCTGATGCATTCTAAATTTGAGATGAGTAGCATGGGTGAGCTATCCTTCTTCCTAGGATTGCAAGTCAAACAACATGCTGAAGGCATCTTTATTTCTCAAACCAAATATGCTAATGAATTGGTTAAGAAATTTGGTATGTCTGAGGCATCTTGTATGAAAACACCCATGCCTACCAATGTTGTACTGGATGCTGATGAACATGGGAAACCTGTTGATCAGACAACATATAGAGCAATGATTGGCTCTTTACTGTACCTTACAGCTAGTAGACCAGATATAATGTTTGCTACATGTATATGTGCTAGGTTCCAAGTTAGCCCTAGAGAGTCACACCTCACATTAGTAAAGAGGATTCTCAGGTATGTTAAAAGTTGTCCAAATCTAGGTCTCTGGTATCCAAAAGATTCAGTATTTGAGTTAACTGGATTCTCTGATGTTGATTATGCTGGATGCAGAATTGACAGGAAAAGCACCAGTGGAACTTGTCAGTTCCTTGGTGATAGACTTGTCTCTTGGTTTTGTAAGAAATAAACATCTGTGTCAACCTCAACTGCTGAAGCTGAATATATGGCTGCAGGCAGTTGTTGTTCACAAATATTGTGGATTCAAAACCAACTCCTAGACTATGGTTACAACTTAGAGAAGTCTAAAATCTTTTGTGACAATACAAGTGCTATTTCCATAGCTCAAAATCCAGTCCTCCATAGTAGGACAAAACACATAGAGATTAGGCATCATTTCTTAAGGGACAATGTTGAAAAGAGTAAAATTGAATTACAATATATCCCTAACTGATTTACAAAGGGGAGATATTTTCACCAAGCCTTTGGATGAAAAGAAACACACCTTCTTCCTAAATCAGTTAGGAATGTTAGATGAAGGAAGTCTTAAATAATCTCCAAGATTTTGAAAGCTAAAAATTGACCAAGACTAGGCAAAATTCTGATTTTTCTTAGTGTCTAGAATTTTCTGATCTCTGAACTGCGCTCGACGATTTCCCCAAAGATCGTCGAACGGAGATCGACGATTTCCAGAATCGTCGAACTGAGTTCAGCGCCTCTCAGACAGTATGAACTGTCTCCTTCGGTCAACGATCGTCGAACGGCGCTCGACGATTTTGTTCCCTGAACGATCGTCGAACGGAGCTCGACGCCTTTCCAGATCGTCGAACGGAGATCGACGATGTTGGAGTCTCTTCAGATTCCTTTAGAAGCCTCGATCGTCGAACAGAGTTCAACGATCTTTCCAATTCTGCATCGAACCCTAATATAAAACTCATTTTTCGCCGTTGTTCTCTCTTGCGCTTTCAATTTCTCTGCAAGAACTTTCTTCCCTCCAAACAGTTCTACGCTTGTTCGTTTTGTTTGTTAAGTTTTGCAGGTACAATGGCCGTATCAGTTGTTGTTCTAGCCGCCATGAAGTTCGATGCAGGATTCGATATTGATCTGGACTCATTCAACACTACAGATCAAATCTTCCAGGACATTTTGAGTTTATTCAAGGATCAGAACTTGTCTGCCCTCATGACCACTAGAATCAAGCTTGCTTCAGATGAAATAAAGGAATGGGTCTATACTGCTCACAACCTTGACAACAACACAATAGTTGGAACTATTGCTGGAACCCAGGTACCTCTGACCCCCACAGCCTTAACAGAGGTTTTTGGTTTAAGAAATGGAGAAGCAACTGCTGAACTATCTGGGGAGGAATTTTCTGATATTCTTGCCAGGATGGGTCATCCAGAGGGAAACCCTAGCAAGTTGTTTAAAAAGAACTTGTCTGTTGAGTACAGGTTCCTAGCAGATGTTGTAGGTAAAGTGCTGCTGGCAAAGCACTCAGCTCATGATACTATCTCCAGACATCAGCTCTGCATCATGGGAGCTTTGGTAGATAAGAAAAGTCTGAACTGGGGAGAGGTCTTCTTTGACCTAATAAAGAAGAAAATCAATAAAAGCTTTGTAAATTTTGGAAGGATTATTGGAGTCTTCCTGCAGAACAAGTGCCCCACCTTGCTAGTCTCCTCTGGAGTGCACATTAATGCCTCCAAAAGACTCACCTGTGCCCTCTTTGGCAAGTGGGACAGGCAAATCAGCAAGCCAAGCAGGCCATCATCTAATGCTCCTTCAGGCACCAGGACTCAAAGAGTCACTCCCCCACAGGTCTCTGCTCCTGCAGAAGACCTGGCTGCTGCTGTTACTGCCTCTTCTCCTCCTCCAATTCCAACCCTACCACTTCCATCCACCATTCCTGCTTCATCCCCCATTACCATCTCTAGCCCTTCCCCAACATCAATTCCATCTCCAGCAACCATTTCCTCACCTCCAGTAGACCAATTCCACCCATTGTTCTCATATCCACCACCAGATGTCACCTCTTCTCCATCCATACCATCATTCACCCTTCTGGATGACTCCTATATGGATGATTCCCCTTCCTCTCCTCCAGATTTACCCTCCTCCTCAACCTCATTCCAAGATCTCCTCCACCACATCCTTGACCAACCCACATTCACTCCATCCATATCCATACCCTTGTCCTCCATCTCCACAATCCCCACACCTCAGCCATCCATCCCTCCACCATCCAGCCCTCCACTTCCAGCATCCTCAGCCATCCCTATACCCTCTACCTCTGCTCCTGCCATTGAGCATGTAGATCTGCCAGCCTTAGCTGACAAGTTGTATGAGCTACTGGCCCCCAGGCTCTCTCTTCTCATGGAGGCCTCCTTAGCTCCTCTACAACAGTCAGTGGCAGCCCTGTCTGCCAGGCTTTCCTCCCTCATTCCTCAGGCACCACCTCCAGCAGTGTGCCTTGATACAGATGTATCTGCATCCAGGCAGGGGGAGATGCCACATGAAGCCAGCCTTCATGCTGCTGTTGCTGCTGCTTCTGCTCCTGCTGTTGATACTGCTGCTGCTGCTGCTGTTGTTTTTGTGTCTGCTGTTCTAGTTGCTGTGCCTACTCCAGTTCTGGCAATAGACCTAAGGTCTTTGCTCTCAGCCTTTGATCCTGCCTTTTTCAGTTGTTTACCAGAAGTTATTGCTGTCCAGCCCTCAGAAGACCTATCTAAGGCACTGGTGTGTTTCTCTGGCTGTGACCCCAGTATTATTTCTTCTTTTATACACTCAGTGACTACTGCTGCTGCTGTTGAAGAAAAGACTGAATCTGCTTCTGAAACTGTCTTTGCTGCTGCTGAAGAAAATGTTCCTACTGCTGCTGAAATCCCTTTTGTTTCTGATGAGCCCATTTCCAAGGAATTTCTGATGACAGAGGCCATTGATGTTGAGCCTGCTGCAGATTCTGTTGATGTTTCTGAAGTTGCTGCTGCCATCACTCCTGTTGTTGCTGAAGTTGTTTCTGCTTCTCCTTCTACATCTGCTGCTGAATCTGTTGTTATATCTGCTGCTGTATCTGTTTCTGTTGCTCCTTCTGCTTCTGCCTCATCTGCTGCAATTCAATTAAAGAAGGATCTTATGAAGAAGATTGATGTTATATATGATGACCAGAGTTCTGACTCTGATGAGTTTAAGACAGATTCTGATGACTCTGCTGCCACTATTGCCAGGAAGAGGAAGGCTAGAAGCAAGGCTATGAGAAGGGTTCCACCTGCCAAAGTAAAAGATGATAATGATATTCCATATTATATTCTGCATAACTGTCAAATTACTGAACATTGGATGCAGTACTCCAAAAATCAGCTAAAAGCAATGAAAAAGAAGAGAAAGTATGAGAAGGGCTCCTCCCAGTTCAAGCACCCTCATCCTCCTCCACCACCTCCACCTGATGCAGGTGCAGGTGGCAGCTCTGCAAGTCAGGCCCCATCTAGAAGCCAGGCTCCCTACCAACCCCATGCCAGATCATATCAAAGGGAAAGCCAGCCTAGGGGTTCTTATTCCATGAGAGGAGGATACAGGGGAAGTCAAAGAGATATTCAGGTATATTCTAAAGGGCATTCCAGGCAGCACCCTTACTCCAGGGGAGGACATGTTTCTTCTGATACATCTTCTGGTCCATTCCCCTATAAGCTAAAAGAGACAGTGTCTGCCAGGCCTCCTCAAGACACTTCTTCCAACAGGTATGAGCCACCTGTACCATTTGAGGACCCTGAAAAGAATCCTGTTGCTTGGACTGCTAGGACGAAGGAGTTGGCTGCATTAGACCAGATAAAGAAAGCCAGAGAGCAAGGCCTAGACACTTCAAATATTTCTACCATGTCAGAGCAAAGACAGAAGGAATTAGAGAGATATGCCTCCAGCAAATTCTTTGATGCAGACAGATATATGGAGTTGCATCCTGCTGCTGTAGTTCCCAGGACTTCAAAGCAAATTTATTTGGGTGCAGCAGATGACACCAGATCCAAACAAGAAGCCCTGAATCCTAACAGAGAAATCAAAATGGTTAAAGGCAAAGAGAAGAAGTAATTCTGTAAGGTGACAATCTTTGGATTTTCTAAAATTGCTATCTGGATGCCATATATATATATATATCTGTGATGTTTCTGCTCTAGCTGCTGTTGTTTTTATGCTTTTCTGATTGTATGATGTTATTTGATTTTCCAAAGTCTGTAAATAGTTTTCCTAACCCAAATAGGGGGAGATTGTTGGAACACCCTATTACTAATTTGGGTCAGGATCACTATGTCTCTAGGAATCTGTGTTTGACCTTCTGTATAGCTTAATAGGTCAATTAGAATTGAGTCTAAGGGTTAGAAGTCTAGGATTGGAAGCTGCCCTGAAGACCAAGTTTTTCTGTAGACCAAGTCTAATCGTCGAGCTCAGCACGACGTTTCGTCGAACTCCGGTCGACGATCGTCTAGCTCAACTTCTGCAGATCGTCGAGCTCCATTCGACGATCGCTGAGCTCAACCTCATAATATCGTCGAGCTCCACTCGACGATCGCTGAGCTCAACTTCACAATATCGTCGAACTCCATTCGACGATCGGTGAGCTCAGGTCGACGATTTTGACTCTGCACTGGATCTTTATCTCTGAGCTCAGTTCGACGATCTTTGAGCTCAGATCGACGATCATGTTGCTGATTGAATTTTCCAGTTCGCTGAGCTCAGCTCGACGATAGCAGAGCTCAGTTCGACATTTTCAGTTATCTTTCAGAATTCAAATTCAAATCAGTTAGAAGTTATTCTGCATTTAATTCAGAAGATCTGCTAGCCGTTTTCATTTACTTCTGGACCAAGTTTCAAGGTATTTTTCAAGGAATAATTCTGTGGACTTTCCTTCAGAAGAAATTATGCAATTAAGGCTGTAATCAATGCAGACCAACGACTATCTTTGACAGAGTGATATTCTATTCTGGCACAGAGAATAAAATATAGAATGTTTTTGAATCAAGATAGAGATTGACAAGAAGAGGACACACAACTCAGTATACAAAAATACTTTTCAAAATTTCTGTCAACAAGAATTCAGAAGAACACTCATCAGAGAGATCAAGCTTTCAAAAATCTTCAGATCTCTTCAGCTCTCAAAGTGTTCAAGGCCAACATCATTTCAAGACTCCAGACTCTCAATATTTCAGCTTGCTGAAATCATCTTGTGCTGGAGATCTATCTTTGAAGGCCTATCACCCTCAGCAAAGCTCATCTTCCTGAAGATTTCAAGGATTCAGGGGGAGCTTTGACATCAATCCACTTAGTCTTCTCAGTTGATTGAGAAAGAGAAGACTGCCATAACTCTCTCACCCCCACTCTGTAAAGGGTTTTTCAAACTCCCTTCAAAAGTTTGAATCTGGTTCTTGAGCACCTTGTCAAAAGCTCATTGGTGGCAAGACACCTGATCAAAAAATCTGATTTGGTTTTTGAGCACCTTATCAAAATCTCATTGGTGCCCAGGACACCTGATCAACTCATCCTGCAGTGGATTCCTACCTAGGGTGGTAGAAGAGTGGATGTACCCAAGTTTGGGGAACCACTATATTTCCTTGTGTCATCTGGTTCTGCTTGTTTTTCTTTTTGTTTCTGGCCTAGATTCTCTTGTGCTTAGTCTCTGCATAGCTTAGTTTTGTGATTAGTTTTATTTCTGCTTCCCTGCTCACACTCATTACAACAATTGTTGTAAAGCTTTGCAAAAGTTTTCCTTTGTGTTTTAAAAGCACCATATACTCTATTCACCCCCCTCTAGAGTATATCAGATCTAGTTTCCCTTTCAAATACAACACAGACGTTGGCTCGCACGGCCACACGCCCTGTGCTCTCAGGGCACATTCTCGGTGAACCGGTCGATGTCACGTCAATTAAAGCCATAGACATTCTGGACTCACCACTGCCACTTTGACGGCCAAACCTATGAGCAATTTGTCTTCCTGGCCTGGGTCACGACAATTTAAGCCATTGACTGCCGAAGACCCTAATCTATGCCAACGGCAAGTGCCACGTGCCTTTAGGTCTCTTTAATCGAACGACATAGAACGGGTACGGTTCCATCTAACCCATGCTCACATCGCAACGACAATTTAAGCCATTTGCGTGGGTCAAACTTCCACTGAGTCCCATTTCCATCATAATTCACATAACCCGGTTATGTTCAAGTTGGCTCTCAGGCCACCAAGTTGGCAAGATCTCGTATCCGCCCAGTTTTTCGGGTGCACCTTTGGGTTAGTCCCCAAGGCTCCCTGCTGCAATCTACCGCATAGAAAACCCGAAAAACAACCAATAGCACGGAGTCTTCTCCGGCATTATGCAATGCAACATCACCGATCCAGACCAATATGTCCGGGTAGGCTTCACACATCATGCATATGTCCGTTCTCGCTTACGGACTCTAAACAACGGGGACTTCACATATCTACCCGAAGGAACGCCTCCAACTCTCCGCAAACTCGCGAGAGCGGGCTTCCTATGCAAAGAAAAAGAGCTACTCATGCTCAAGATGAGGATCGTTACCCTAGCGTTCCTCTTTGGCGCCATTGAAAAGTAAGCGGATGAAAAGCAGCGCACTAGCTTTGCCTCCGTGGATCCGGAGTCGGCTCGCGATTCGGAGCTCCGAAGCTCCTCCAATGGCCCGATCTAGCTCCTTCTTCCTTCCTTGGCTCTCCTCTCTCTCTAAGCTTTTAGAAAGATGATAACTTATGAAAAGTGAGGGTTTCTAAGTCCAATCCCGGGTATATCCCTTCAGGAACAACCCACAGCCGTTGGATCCCAAAATAAAGAAATGAACGGCTTTGATTTGGGACTGAAATGCCCAATCTGGACCGAACACGGCCTGGCACACGCCCGTGTCCAGGGCCGTGTGCCTCATTCGCCGTCAAAATCGGCTCGCCTGGAACCTCACACGGGTATCGAACACGCCCGTGTTCGAGCTGATACGCCCGTGTTCCACCTGACACGGCCGTGTGGCCGGCCATGTACCCCCATCATTTTTCCCCGAAAACAACCCGAGCACTACACGGGTTCTAGGACACGCCGGTGTCCTTACCCGTGTCACCTTAACACGCCTGGACCCCAGGCCGTGTACACGGTCTTGACACTCGACACTTCGTCGAGCGAAGATCGTTGACCTGATGACACGGCCTTGGACACGCCCGTGTCCTAGGCCGTGTGCCTTGTCTCGACACAATGTCGAGACCAAAGTGTCGACTTCCCGGGACGAGTGTCGACACGGGTCGACACGCCCTGCGACACGCCCGTGTCGCAGGCCGTGTGCCATGTCTCGACACTTCGTCGAATGCAGAGTGTCGACTTCGCGGCTAAGTGTCGACACGGGTCGACACGCCCTGCGACACGCCCGTGTCGCAGGCCGTGTGCCCAGTCTCGACACAATGTCGAGACCAAAGTGTCGACTTCCCGACTGAGTGTCGACACAAGCTTGACACGCCCGTGTCCCAGGCCGTGTGCTTGCAGTCAGAACCCAAAACTGGCCCAAAACATCCCCCGTCGCTCCTTTGAGTTTCGGGGCGTTACACGATACTCGACGAAATGGACTGGCGATACTCACCGAATCTACCTTGAGCTAACTTACGATATCCGGCGACTACAAAGTGAAACACACCGAAAATGACTTATCTTAATTCGGCGATACTCGCCGAATTCCTACCCGACACCCGCCGAATTCTACTTAGGCTACATACCATTACTCGACGAAAATTCCTTACCTAAACCCGACGATACTCGACGAATTTTAACTTGATATACGCCGAATTTTACTTCACCTGAATTTTCCTAATTCCTATGATTTGGCCGAAAATCAAGCCCTAATCTAGAAGGATCTTTTCATGCTTCATATACTACTCCTATTCTCTAAGTGAGGAGGAAAAAGAGAAGGAAGATCAAGTAAAAACAAACAAGTAAGGGGGAAAGATCCACTTGCCTCGAATCTTCAGAAAAACGTCTCCCTCTCGCACCGCTTCAAGGATCGACCGTAAAATGCATTAAGCAACATTTCATGAAATGTTTGGAGAATAAAGGAGGTCAAAACCTCAAACCCTAACTCACAAAAATCGGGGAAAGGGAAGAACTTACCACAATCGCGAAGCCCTCGTCGGGAGCTTTTCAAATCTCTACTCAGACGTCGAAACCGACCACCCGAACTCCCAATTTTGGCGGCTGAAAGCATCGTTCGCCGAACGTCTTCTTTCGCGAGATGTCTGCCGTCGGGAAGACGATGAATAGTAACACTAGGGTTTTCAATTACCTTTTTACGCGTATAAGTATATACTTAAATATTATATAATAATAATTAATTAATTAATTTATAATAAAATATCACATTGCAATTACTATTAATTAATCCAGAGCGATCTGAAGTCCGTGACAACTAGGAATTTAACGAAAATCACGTCGTAGCTAAATACCATCGCTACGAATCCAACGACGTAGTCGAAACTCTAATCTGACAAACCAAGCTCGGACAAACATCTCCCGAAGCCAAAACAAAAGCATTCTCAAAAAAGCTCCACCGAGTCACCAAAACAGACCCGACTCGCAAGGGAATCTTGCAAACAGGCTAAACTCAGCCACAATGAAAACTCAAAGAGCAAAAACCACGCTCTGACCACGACAGATGTCAAATACGCGTCGACGTAACGCCCTTACGTCAAAATTACGCCACCACGGGAATAAAAAAAAATGCGAAAAGTCAGGGGTGTTACACAGACCTCTCTAATCGCGCCTCTATGCGCTTCACTGTCAAGACCGCTCTAAGAGCGCCTCCGAGCACTCTGTCTTCAAGACCACTCCAGGTGTACCTTTGTGCGCTCTGCCATCCAGTCTGCTCCAAGCGCACCTCTGTACGCTTCGCCATTAAAAACCGCTCCAAGCGCGCCCCCGCACACTCTACTCTCAAGACCACCATAAGAGCCCAATGCCCTCAAAGCATCAAAAGGCTCCCCAATCCTCAACAAGTCAACCACTCCGGACTACTCAATACACAACAGTAGACAAGTCGAGAGGATAAAGAGTGTAAGACGCGTTGCTCGAGTTTCTAAGCAACAGATACCAAGCAGTGTGCAGAGTATGCTGCTCCTACTTCTAAAAATCATCAATGCACCACAAAGTACAACGAGCACATCACCCCCCGAAGTACACGAAGAGATACTTAGCTTCGCAAGTGGTGGTTGTCACCCTCCGAGCTCTTCCCCCTTTTTCTCTCTCAATAATTGTAACGAGAGGTGGCATGTCACTGTTGAAGTATTAGATCGGGTGGCCTTGCGGTCTTGTCTGGCGGTTTGTTGACCGAGCGGTCTGGCGGTCTCCTCTGGTGCTTGGAGACCGGGCGGTCTATCGGACTCTCAGTGCGGCCTGTTCTTATCCTGCTGGAGGTGTCGTGCGGTTAACCCATCTGACTAACCGCGCGGCCTGTGCGGTCTCCTTTATTTCTAGCCGCTCTGCCCTGTAAATGTTTAGTCCCACATTGTTTGTTTATACTTGTTAGAAAGTAGAGAAAGGAAGCGAAAAGAAGAGAACAAGCCGAATAAACTTTTGAATAATCGAAATTTTATTATCCAAAAAATGATCACTATTACAAAGGTATGCCCTCCCTTATATAGAATGGAGGAGAGAAGAGAGAATACAAATAAGAGATGTGGGACTAAAATTTACAAGCTAAGCGGACTGTACAAAGTAAACCGCACAGGCCGCGCGGTTAGACAGAAGGACTAACCGCACGGCTTACAATAAGAGATGCAGAGAGGTCGCCGGTGAAGATTGCTAGACCGCCCGGTTTACAAGTCGCCGAGTCAAACCGCCAGACCGCGCGGTCTCCAACCCGCCAAGACAGACCGCCCGGTCTCCAACTTCAACACTCCCCCTCAAGCTGGAGCATATATATCAATCATGCCCAGCTTGTCGCAAACATGCAGAAACGAGGCGGAGACTGGCTTGGTGAAGATGTCAGCTAGCTCTTTATCAGATGTGACAAACGGAGTGCAAATCTGTTCTTTTAAAATCTCTTCACGAATGAAATGGCAGTCAACCTCAATGTGCTTTGTTCTTTCATGGAATACCGGATTTTTGGAGATGTATATGGCGGCCTTGTTATCACAGAACATAGGTAGAGGATGGTTGTACACCTCTCCTAAATCTAGCATGAGAGCCCGCAACCATTTCAACTCACAAGTGGTTGACGCCATACTGCGATACTCAGCTTCTGCACTGGACCTGGAGACAACAGACTGCTTTTTACTCTTCCAGCTCACCAGATTTCCCCCAACAAAGGTGCAAAAAACCTGAGGTAGACTTGCGATCCCCTTTGTCATCAGCATAACTTGCATCTGAGTAGGCTTCAATCCTCAGATGACCATTCTTCTGAAACAGTAATCCTTTCCCAGGCGCTGCTTTGACATATTCCAAGATCCGCAAGGCGGACTGAAGATGACAATCCCTGGGCGCTTGCATGAATTGACTCACCTTGCCCACAGCATAAGAAATGTCGGGTCTGGTCACTGTGAGATATATGAGCTTACCAACCAGACGCCTGTACCGCGAACTATCTGAAAGAAGAGGCGAATCATCTGTCCAGGTTTTGTCCTCCCCAATAGCCATGGGACATCGGCAGGTTTAGCTCCAGTCAATCCTGCCTCTTTTAAAAGATCAAGGGCATACTTACGCTGAGAGAGAACTAAGGAGTCGGGCTTCCGAGAGAGTTCGATCCCCAGAAAATACTTTGGAGAGCCCATATCTTTAGTGATCAGATGTTGGCGAAGATGTAGCTTTGTCAGGGCTACCCCTTCCTGGTCATCGCCAGTGAGAAGAATATCATCGACGTATACAGCAAGAACAACCAGCCCAGAAGGAGTTTTGCGAATAAAGAGAGAGTGATCAGCAGAGCTTCGCACAAAACCAACAGCCGCCACAATACCGCTGAACTTGTCAAACCAAGCTCGAGGACTCTGCTTGAGGCCATAAATTGCCTTCTGCAGCCGGCATACTCGTGTCTCCCCCTGAGCAACATACCCAGGAGGTTGCTCCATGTAAACGGCCTCGTGAAGATCACCATAAAGGAAGGCATTCTTGACGTCCAGCTGAGAAATTGGCCAATCCCGATTGACGGCCACAGAGAGAAGAACCCGGATTGTGCTGAGACGAGCCACAGGGGAGAAGGTGTCAAAGTAATCAACCTCATAGGTCTGAGTAAAGCCCTTAGCCACAAGGCGAGCCTTATACCGATCCACAGTGCCGTCTGGGCTAAATTTGACCACAAAGACCCAGCGACAGCCAACAACATCAGTGCCAAAGGGAGGAGGAACAAGAGTCCAGGTACCCCGCTCAGTGAGGGTCGCCATTTCCTCATCCATGGCCATCTTCCAGTGAGGAATAGCAAGGGCCTCCTGATAGGAGCGGGGTGTGGCAGTGGCAGAGATAGCCAGTGCAAAGGCCCTGCGAGAAGGAGTAAGACGATCATAGGAAACAACAGCAGCAAGGGGGTGTAAGGTGCACGTCCGCACCCCTTTGCGAAGAGCTATAGGAAGATCCAGGTCAGCCGGGCCCGCGGCATCCGGAGCATCCGTGGTAGAGAAAGCTGGCCCAGGAGAAGAGAGCGACGGCAGCGGAGAGGAGGGAGAGGGTGGTGGGGAAGGGAGAGAGAGAGGTGGAGGAAGAGGAGGGGGTGGAGACGGTGTAGTGGTGGAGAGTGTAGGAGGAGACGAGGGAACGAAGGGAACGGCAGGAGAATCAGAAGCTGGGAGAAGAGGAGAAGAGGCATCCGAGAAGTAGGAGGTATTCTCGAAGAAGGTGACGTCAGCAGAGACGAACTGCTTACGAAGGACGGGATCAAAGCAACAGTAGCCTTTCTGAGTGGTGGAATACCCCAGAAAGACACATTTGGTGGAGCGAGGGGAGAGCTTATCACGGGTGGCAGAAGGGGCATGCACAAAGGCAGTGCATCCAAAGATTTGGAGAGGGAGATGAAACGGCTCCTTGCCCGGATACAAAATGGAGAACGGGGTTTGGCCATGGAGAACCGTGGAGGGAATGCGATTGATGAGGTAGCAGGCAAGGAGAACAGCATAGCCCCAATAGGAGCGAGGAACATGCATCTGGGTCATCAAGGTGCGAGCGACATCGAGCAGGTGTCGGTTTTTGCGTTCGGCTACACCATTTTGTTGTGAAGAATAGACACAACTAGTTTGATGAAGAATCCCATTTTGCATGCAGAATGTAGAGAAGTCACGACTGAGATATTCTGCGGCATTATCAGACCGAAAATCTTTGATAGAAACATCAAACTGAGTTTTGATCATGAGATAGAAGGATGTCCATACAGAGAATAATTCGGAGCGATCTTTTAACAGATACACCCACGTACAGCGAGAGAAATCATCAATGAACGTGACAAAATAGGAACTACCCCGACCAATGGTAAGAGTAGGAGAAGGACCCCAGATGTCGGAGTGGATAAGATCAAACGGACGGGTAGAGCTACGAACGTGCTTTGGAGGGAAGGAGGAGCGGTGATGCTTGTCAAGCTGACAGGCCTCACAGTTGAGCGGAGGACTTTGAGGAGGAAGGTGGGGCAGAAGTTGACGAAGAAGACGGGGAGGAGCATGACCAAGGCGGAGATGCCATTGGAGAAGATCTGTGGAGGTGGAGGAGAAGGTGGAAAAAGCAGAAATGTTGTCTAGGAAGTATAAGCCGCCACTCTCAGTCCCAGTAGCAATCGTCCGTTGGGAGCCCGGATCCTGAAAAGAGCAAGAAGTAGAAGTAAATGTGACGGAACACTGTAATTGCTTGCAAAGAGATGTAACAGATAATAAGTTGCACGGGAACTGGGGCACATATAGAGTATCCGCCAAGTGAAGAGACGGGGTGACATGAACTATCCCTGTGCCATGAACTGATGATGAAGAGCCGTCAGCGAGAGTAACTGGGGCAAGCGAGCATGTTTTTCTAGGAGAGAGAAACACGGGAGATGGCCGGTCATATGATTCGTAGCACCAGTGTCGATCAGCCATTTGCCCTGAGTAACAACGTGTGCACGACCAGAAGACGTGACAACCGAGGCGAAAGCCATGAAGGGAGGAAGAAGAAACTACAACGGTCTCGGTGACAGCACACCAGCGGCACGAAGGGCCACGACCAAGGTGCAGAGCACAAGCCGCGCGACTAAACCAGGAGGTCGCGGTGACTAACAAGAGAAGCGGCTAAGAGCGAAGAGGCGGAGAGGCCGCTCAAACAAGGAAGAATCCGCGTGAAACCGCGGCGGGAACAAAAGGGAAGAAGTCGCGTGAACACGAGCGGCTAGGATGCAGATCAAGGCACAGCGGGGAAGAAGTCGCGCGGACTGCAAAGGGCCGAGCGAACAGAAGAGAGGAGAAGAGCAGGTGACCGCGACCAAGATGCGGGTAAGAAAGGGACAACCCGCACGGTCAGGCAGATCACAGCAGTTGCGAGAATGCGGTCAAGGGCACATCGGGGAAGAGGTCGCGCGGACTGAAAAGGCCGAGCGAACAGAAGAGAGGAGAAGAGCAGGTGACCGCGACCAAGATGCGGGTAAGAAAGGAACAACCCGCACGGTCAGGCAGATCACAGCAGCAAACCGCAAGTGCAGAGACAACACACGCGGAGAGAGATAGACCGCAGCGACTAGGAAGTCGGAGCGGCAGGAAAGAGCAAGGAGCGCGGCGACACGGAAACAGGTCGCTGTGACAAAGAGCAGGAGGAGAAGAGAAACAAGAAGAGCAAGCCGCGCAAACAGGCAGCGGACAGAAACAAGCCGCGCGGATAGAAACAAGCCGCGCGGACAGAGGAGAAGGCAAGCCGCAAAACGCGGAAGACAAGCCGCGAACAACAGAGAGCGCACAGAATCAGGAGGAAAAGACCGTGTCCTCTGATACCATGTTAGAAAGTAGAGAAAGGAAGCGAAAAGAAGAGAACAAGCCGAATAAACTTTTGAATAATCGAAATTTTATTATCCAAAAAATGATCACTATTACAAAGGTATGCCCTCCCTTATATAGAATGGAGGAGAGAAGAGAGAATACAAATAAGAGATGTGGGACTAAAATTTACAAGCTAAGCGGACTGTACAAAGTAAACCGCACAGGCCGCGCGGTTAGACAGAAGGACTAACCGCACGGCTTACAATAAGAGATGCAGAGAGGTCGCCGGTGAAGATTGCTAGACCGCCCGGTTTACAAGTCGCCGAGTCAAACCGCCAGACCGCGCGGTCTCCAACCCGCCAAGACAGACCGCCCGGTCTCCAACTTCAACAATACTCTCTCATATCTCCTACATTCTATATAAGAGAGGTCATACCTTTGTAAATTATATCTTTTTTGGATAATAAAATTTCAATTATTCAAAAGTCTATCCGTTTGTTCTTTCTTATTCGCTACTTTTTACATGGTATCAGAGCACACGGTCGTTTCCTCCTGATTGTGTGCGCTCTCTGATTCTCGCGGCTTGTTTTCCGCTTTCCGCGACCTGTCTGCGGCTTGCCTTCTCTTCTGTCTGCTGCCCTGTTCGCGCGGCTTGTTTCTGTCCGCTGCCCTGTTCGCGCGGCTTGCTTCTCCTTGGTTCTCTTCTCCTGCTGCTATTCGTCGCCGCGGCCTGTTTAGTTGTCGCCGCGCTCCTGGTTCTTTCTTGCCTCTCCGACTTCCCAGTCGTTGCGGCCTGTTTCTGTTCGCCCGGCCTGCGACTTGTTGTAGTCGCTGCTTCTTGCCTCCTCTTCTCTTCTGTTCGCTCGGCCTTTTCAGTCCGCGCGACCTCTTCCCCGCTGTGCCTTTGACTGCTTTCTAGCCGCTTGTGTTCGCGCGGCTTCTTCCTTTTCTATCTGCTGCGGTTTCTTGCTGTGTTCTATGACTACTTCCGGTCTCACCACTACTCCTGCAGCTCCTTCTCCACCGCCTCCTTCGGGCAACCTTGGCACCCTTTCTAAGCTTGTTGGCTCCAACTATCCCGATTGGAGCGTTTCTTTCACTTTTCTCCTTCGTTCTCAACGCAAGCGTCATCACCTCACCGATGACCCTCCTCCTTGTACATCTCCTGAGTTTGATGACTGGGATGCGAGTGATGCTCTTGTCCGTACCTGGCTGGCCAACAGCCTTTCTGATGAGTGCCTTCCCGTCATTCGCCATGATGAGACGGTCAAGGCCGCCTGGCTTCACCTCACTGCTCTCTATTCGAAGGGGGGCCAGACGTCCCGCATTTATACTCTCTATGCGGACCTCTTCGCCCGCCCTTTCATGTCTCCTGCTGCGGCTTATCAGCAGGTTCAGGCTCTTGGTGCTGAAATCCTCCAGAATCGCCCATTCTCCGCGGACTTGGCCGAACAACACAAACACTTCCAGGAACTCCTGGTTGTTTGTTATCTTCTTCGTCTTCCCGATTCTTATGATATGATCCGCCAGCAGATCTTGGGTGAGGCGGAATCTCCTACTTTGGATGCCACTGCGGCTCGCATTGCCGCTGTTACTTTGCTTCTCCAGCGGCCTCTGTTGGCCTCCCCCCCTTCCCAGGACTCCTTTGCTCACCAAGCTCAGAGGGGGGGACCTAGTGGTCGCGGCCACTCCGGCGAACGAGGTTCATCCCGGTTCCTCTGCTCTCACTGTGGTCGTACCGGCCATTCTGTTGACCGCTGCTGGCAGAAACATCCTCATCTTCGCCCTTCCGGTGATGCTCCTTCTTCGGCCTCCGCCTCTTCTCGGCTGTCTGCCTCTGTGGCCACGACGTCAGGTAGTGCCCACGTCGTTACCCAAGGTAAATGGCTGATTGACTCCGGTGCTACAAATCATATGACGGGCAACCCTCATTGCTTCTCCCGTCTTGAGACACATGACCGCTTACCCCCGGTTCGTGTGGCGGATGGTTTACCGTCCCCGGTTCATGGGACGGGCATGGTTCAACTCACCCCATCACTTTTCTTGGAGGACACCCTCTATGTCCCTTAGTTCCCGTGCAATTTGTTATCAGTTACTACTTTATGCCGGCAACTTCAGTGCTCCGTCTTATTCACTCCCACTACTTGTTCTTTTCAGGACCCGAGGACCCAGCGGACGATTGCTACTGGGACTGAGAGCGGCGGCCTCTACTTCCTCGACGATGTTTCCGCTCTGTCTGCCTACTCCTCCTCCATAGATCTTCTTCAATGGCACCTTCGCCTTGGACATCCTCCTCCTCGGATTCTTCGCCAGCTTTTGCCCCACTTACCTCCTACCAGTTCTCCGCTCAACTGTGATGCGTGTCAGCTTGGCAAACATCATCGCTCCTCCTTCCCACCGAAGCAAGGCCGTGGCTCATCTCGCCCGTTTGATCTTATTCATTCTGATGTATGGGGTCCTGCTCCTACCCTCACTGTTGGTCGGGGCAGTTCCTATTTTGTCACTTTTATATATGATTTTTCCCGCTGTACCTGGGTGTATCTGTTAAAAGATCGCTCTGAACTCTTTTCTGTTTGGCAATCATTTTATTTTATGATTCAGACTCAATTTGCTCTTTCTATTAAAGTTTTACGTTCTGATAATGCCAAGGAATATCTGAGTCATGAGTTCTCCTCTTTCTTTCACCAACATGGCCTGCTTCATCAAACGACTTGTGTTTACACCTCCCAGCAGAATGGGGTGGCGGAGCGTAAAAACCGTCGCCTGCTTGATGTTGCTCGTACTCTCATGACGCAGATGCACGTCCCTCGCTCCTATTAGGGCTACGCTGTGCTCCTCGCCTGATATCTCATCAATCGCCTTCCCTCCACAGTTCTCCACGGCCAGACCCCCTTCTCCATTCTCTACCCCCACAAGGCACCTTTTCCTCTCCCCCTCCATGTCTTTGGCTGTACGGCCTTTGTTCACGCTCCCTCCGCTACCCGCGACAAGCTTTCCCCCGTTCCACCAAGTGTGTCTTTTTGGGGTACTCTACCACTCAAAAAGGCTATTGCTGCTTTGACCCCCTTCTCCGCAAGCAGTTTGTCTCCGCGGATGTGACTTTTTTCGAGAATGCTTCCTATTTCTCTCCTACCTCTCCTCTTCCTTCTGATATCTCCGTTCCTTCCACCCCTCTCGACGTGTTCCCACCTCCATCTCTTCCTCCACCGACTCCTTCCCAGTCCGTCTCCCCACCCACCCCTCCACCCTCCTCTCTGCTGCCGTCTCTCTCTAGTCCCGGGCCAGCCTTCTCCGCCACGGACGCTCCGGTCGCTGACGCTCCCGTCGACCTGGATCTTCCCATTGCTCTTCGCAAAGGGGTACGGGCGTGTACTCAACACCCGCTTACGGCAGTTGTTTCATATGATCGGCTTTCTCCTTCTCGCAGGTGTTTTGCCTTGGCTATCTCTGCTACTTCTACTCCCCGCACCTACCAGGAGGCTCTTGCTCTCCCTCATTGGAAGTCTGCTATGGATGAGGAGATGGCTACTCTTACTGAACGGGGTACCTGGACCCTTGTTCCTCCTCCCGTGGGCACTGATGTGGTTGGCTGTCGCTGGGTCTTCGTTGTGAAATTTCGCCCCGACGGCACTGTGGATCGCTACAAGGCCCGGCTGGTGGCCAAGGGCTTCACTCAGACTTACAGCATTGATTACTTTGATACCTTTTCTCTGGTTGCTCGCCTCAGCACCATCCGGGTTCTCCTTTCTGTGGCTATTAACCGGGATTGGGCTATTTCCCAGCTTGATGTGAAGAATGCCTTTCTCTATGGCGATCTTCAGGAGGACGTCTACATGGAGCAACCTCCTGGGTATGTTGCTCAGGGGGAGACACGCGTATGTCATTTGAAGAAGGCCATTTATGGCCTAAAGCAGAGCCCTCGGGCATGGTTCGACAAATTCAGTGGTATTGTGGCTACCATCGGCTTTAGAAGGAGTTCGGCCGATCACTCCTTATTCATTCGCAAAACGGCCTCGGGACTGGTGGTTTTGGCAGTATATGTGGATGATATTCTTCTTACTGGTGATGACCGAGATGGGGTGGACTTGACGAAGAAGCACCTCCGTCAGCACTTGGTCACGAAGGATATGGGCTCCCCGAAATACTTTTTGGGGATAAAAATCTCTCGGAAACCTGACTCGTTGGTTCTCTCCCAACGGAAGTGTGCCCTTGATCTTCTACAAGAAGCAGGATTGACAGGTGCCAAACTGGCTCGGTTTCCCATGGCTATTGGAGAAGACAAAACGTGGACGGTTTGTAAGACCCCCCTCCCCCTTACCAAGGAGGGCTACCGGATCTTATGCCCAGAACCGCCGTCTTACGGTGGCACTAACTCACGGGTTAGTTGACACCGCAATACGCCGATTCTGCCGGCTAGTACGATCATTATCCTGTAGGCCAATATGAGAAGAAAGAAGTAAACTGTATATGTAAAACTATCAGTCCACAAGTCACATAGTACAATCATGTAAAAGAAATGAATAGTACATCACAATAGTCCACAATAGAGTACAAATGAAAGAGTAAAAAGGGCTTATGCCCAGTACATCAAATCTCTCTCTCACAAAATCATAAATGCGGAAGCTATGCTAGAACATCAGATCTCGTCCCACCTGAGGACGCACAGTAGTGGTAGTAGCCTGCTGAAGCGGTATCTGCTCCTCATGTCCTGCCTCCTCGACGTGCTGGTGCTCCATCTCCACGGGCTCCTAAAAATAGTTGGTCACCGACCATTAGTCAAAAAGACTAAGTCGTTTCCTCCGCACCTCGCCCCGCAGCTCCTAGGCACCGAGCGGGAGGACGAAGCGGAGGACAACAAGGGGTAGCAAAGTGGAAGCAGGTGACCATATCTAACTAGAGTTGTAATAAGTACTGTAATTCTACTCTAGCAGTTCTAAGTACGGTACAAGTAATAAGTAAGAGCGGTGCAGTAAAGGAAAGTAAAGAACAGAAATATGAACAAGTAAGTAAACTAACTACCACTAGGCTATCATCACAAACGTACCCTAACTTATATAAATGCCCATACAAATATATAAGTTAGGGTTTCCAGGAAATTTAACTTATCATATAAAAGAGCCCATACTAATTTATATGATAAGGATCTATGAAGCGTATGACCTAATATGAATGAATGATATGATGCAATTTTATGCGCAGGCAGTGCAACTCACACACAACGACTCTGTGATCACAGACCTTTAGTTCCCACTTTTTGAGAGCTAGCATCACTCTCGGGTACCACCGCTGTGGCTACGGCAGCAGCGGAGCGGGCGTCTCCGCTTCTAGACCGGTATGGACACTACCAAGCCTTAGACCCCTCTCATACGCCTCTGTACACGTCCAAGGTGCACTCTAGAGTCTCGCGTACGTACTTTGCTGACAAACCCGTCAGTCTTGTTGGGTCGGATGTGTGTTATCGGGGATCGTCCTCCAGACCGCAGTGTAAAAACAACCCACTGGCCCCTCTAACTCCCACAACCGCCTGGTGCACCGTACTGTCATCGGTGTGACGAACGGCCAGTACCGCATGCCCCGCCACGATATTTATGCACATGCAAGTAATTCATACCGAGCCTCCCGCTCGCAGGACCAAACCCGTCCTGAATCCCTCAAACCCAAACCCGGGTGAGAACGCACATTAGTGCCTTTATACCAACTCCCTCAAACCCCAAACGGGTGAGATCGCACATCAGTGCCTTTATACCAACTCCCTCCAACCCTAAACGGGTGAGCTCGCACATCAGTGCCTTTATACCAACTCCCTCCAACCCTAAACGGGTGAGCATATATCATGAATCTCTCTAACCCTACACGGGCGAGAAGGTACAACAATGTCCTAACCTATTAAACTACTCTTGTCTACGGTTTATTATACTTAGAGATTTAAGGTTAATCCCAGTACTGCCCCCGGCATTCCCTGTGAAGGGCTCTCAAGGGGCACTAGGAACTGTGTTGGGATTACGCCCAGCGTTCCCTTTCGCAAGGATACTTATTTTAGTTGATGGCTACCCATGTATCTCACCAGCTCTCCTTATTGCTCTAGTACAACCCTAGTGACTTAAGGTGTTACCGGGAAGCCGACGGTCTTCCGCCGACCCCCACTCCAATTGCTAACTAAGACTTGCACTTTTGATCCCTCACTAAGACAAATCTACCCACCAGGGTTATTCTTGTTGAACTCTTTTATTTCAGCTGATAATCAATCCCCTGGTAATCCCTAAGGCAAGACCTATTTGTGTTATATGCAGACCATGACCTATGATTACCCTAAAAATGTGATCTTCCAAACCTTAGGGCATCTTGCCTCTAAATATTTTATCCTAGGGTGTTATGGACTAAGGGAACTACCCTATGAATTCTCATAATTTTTCTTGGCCCAATAGTCCTTTAATTAAATCTTTTAATTTAAACACTAGGTCACTTTACACATGAAGTACTATGATTTAGCATCCTCTGACCTAGGCAATTTTTCCTGAGATGTATATTGATAAAATATTGCTGCCTATAGAGTTTCATAATTTTCCTTAATTTATTTATTCTCATTTCCTATTTAATATCAATTCCACACAAGTTCCATTTTTCCAAATGAAGTATAGATATTATGTAATCAAAAATTCCAGAAAAATTACAGAACTTTTAGAACACTAATTTATGACTATTGGCAGAGTATCATCAGCATTTATTGTGTAATGGCCTATAAAAGTCCATTATAATGTATTTACCAAAAATGACATTGTATTAATCTAACAACTAACAATGCATCCATTAATTCTGAGAAATTCATGCAAAACTAATAATACCATTTTATAGTAGTAGAATAAATCCCAAATTTTTCAGAGGTATATATCCATCATTTCAAGAATTAATAAAATAAGGGTAAAATGGGCAATTTAAGATATCTACTCCAAACGTTCTTCAAAACAGAGGAATCATATTTTTACTAAGTCATATGTGACATTATCTATGCCTTGGTAAAATTTTTGGATTTGTACTTGAGGAAAACCTATTTTCCAATTTTATTTCCAAAATAGCTATATTTAAAATAAATTCCAATAAATGGAGTTTTTGATTCCAAAAATCCATGATTAATTTGAGGGATGAAATTTACCCTAATGAACCACTGTAAATAATTCCAAGACCTTTGCATGTCACCATTGGGCTAAATACACCATATTTGCATTTTTGCTATTTGCACACCAAGGCATAACATAAGCTAACACATGCAAGTGGATTCTCCAACATGCAGTGAACCCAAGGTGCTGAAAATTTTATCATGCACCAAGGATGACCCCACTGACCCACCACCAAGATTTGGGGCCATGGGGAGGAGTAGAACTCCTTATATTTCATTTATTTGTATTTTGATATTTTAGCAAAAACTATAGGAAAATATTCTCTAAAAATTCCTACGTTTTGGCAGGGGCTAAGTATGCCCTAATCATGCATGTGCCCAAAATTTGGGGCCATGGTGACTAATGGTTTGACCTGGGCATCCAATTTAATTTCTGCCCTACTCTAGGACCAGTCCTAGGAGAAATATTATACAGGACTGCACACTACACCAAATCACATGTTTATGATGGCAAATTAAAGATAAGACCCTTGGCTACAGTTTTCATTAAGAGGCTAAGTTCTGGAAATGCCTCTAAGAGGCCTAAAATTAGCATGCAAGGTGGCTGTAATAATGTGACAGAGATTTCACTATTCATCAAGTATTAATTAAATCATTTAAATCTAATGCACGAATCTTAAAGCAAAATCGACGGAATCGGTTCATCGTCCCCGATGGTTTGACGGCCATGATTGCATCTTCCTGGACGATGTTGGCTGGCATTTTCCGGCCAGCTGAGCCACCACCACCGCCGGCGGATATCGCCACCACCTTCGTTAAGGTGGGGGCTAGCGTTTCCCGGCGGTGGGGCCGCCGGAGTTGGCTCCTCCGGCGAACCCGAGCAAGAAGAGAAATGCTCGATTTTCTCCATTTTCTCACATGGCATCGGGCTCGATTGAGCCCGATATCTCCCTAGACTGATCTAGAAACCTAGTACGGGAAGAGGCGAGGCGAAACGCACCTGAATTGGGGCTTGGCAGCGGGTCAGGCGGCGGTTTGCCGTGGTGGTGGTGCGCCGGCGAGCTCCACCCCGAAAACTCAATTCTCCACCATTCTCCATGATCCAGCACTCGATTTCCACTCTCTTCTATCTCCTGAAGCTTCTGGTGAGGTCTAATTGGAGTGAATTTGGCTGTACATGGAGGTACACCTTAATTAAGCTCGGTTTGAGCTTTGTTTGCTCCGCCCAGCTGCCAAGTGGCTCACAGCCCTGGTTTTCTGCTGGAAATGAAGAGGGGAGGTCGGCCACCTGGTTTTGGGCAGCTAAAATCAACTGATGGGGTGGCCATGTGGCCACCATTTCCTTTATTTCCCCTTTCTCTCTCCTCTTCTTCTCCAAATTCCTTTTCTACCCCTTTGCATGTATTCTCTTTCCTGATCTTGGGGGTTATGGGTTGTCTTTGACCACTTAGGTTGGGCTTGGGCTGACTTGGATGGGCTTAGCCCAATGGGATTGGGCTTGGCCTTCATTTTCTCTCTTTAGGTCAATTTGTTGACCAAATTGACTTTTAGGGTTGACTGGTCAACCATGGTAGGTGGACTGACCCTACTTGGTGGAAATAGGTCTAGTGGCACCACCCAACTTGGGTTGGGTCAAGGGGGTGCCCTACTTAGGCTAATTGGGCTTATGAGTGTGGGTTTGACCAAATTAAGCCCAGGGTTGACTTTGGTCAATTGGGGTCAAAGTGTTGACCTAGTGACATGCCCTAGGGTCCACTTAGATTGTTTTTAGGGTTAGGGCAATGTGGTGGGGTCATGGCGTGGCTAGGGTCCCTATTTAGGCTAGTTTGACCTAGTTTGACTTTGGTCCTATAGTGGGCTCCACATGGCTACCACCCACTACCTAGGGTCAAACCTAGTTGATCTCCTTAAATCTCACCCCATGCCTGACCCAATCTAAGTTGAGGGGTCCAGAAGTAACATGGGATGTTACAAATTTCAATAAATAAGAAAATAATTTCGTCCCCGAAATTTAAGTTTGGGTCTACGGGGTTCTATTCACAAGAATCATCAAGAAATTTAAAGACACAACTTAAAAGTACCTGATGCGAATAGCTTCGGGTGTTGCTCCAGCATCAGATCCCTCGGCTCCCAAGTGTGCTCCTCCCGTCCATGGTTGGACCACAGCACCTTCACAAGAGGGACCTTCTTCTTCTGCAACACTCGGATGGCTGTATCGTCAATCCGGATCGGCTCCAATCTCACTGATCTGTCAGGCTCTACCGGTCCGGCTGTAGTAGTAATGTGCTGCTCCGGCCGAAGGAGAGCTCTTCGCAAGGAAGAGACATGGAAGACGTCATGTAATGCACCCAACTCCGGTGGCAGCTACAGTCGGTAAGCCAGGGGGCCGATCCGCTCCAGGATCAGGTATGGCCCCATGTATCGTGGACTGAGCTTCTTGTGCCTCCGTACCCGAGAGACACCGTGTACTGGATGTATCTTCAAGAATACCCTGTCTCCAACCTGGAACTCCACCTTCCGGTGCCGAGCATCATAATACTTTGCCTGTCTGCTCTGGGCCTCTAGTAGCCAATCTCTGATCAATCGAATCTGAGCCTCAGTGTCCTCTATATAATCAGATCCAAGAGCCCTGGTATCCACATCCTGAACCCATGATAGCGGTGTCCGGCATCTCCTCCCATAAAGTGCCTCGTATGGAGCCATCCTGATGCTAGCCTGGTGGCTGTTATTATACGAGAACTCAATCAATGGCAGCAGCCTCTCCCAAGGCTTCCCCGTATCCAATATGCATAGTCTGAGCAGGTCCTCCATGGTCCGGATGGTCCGCTCGGTCTGTCCGTCGGTCTGCGGGTGGAAGGCGGTACTAAAGGTAAGCCGAGATCCCAAGTAAGCATGCACGGCCCTCCACTCGCTCGAAGTGAACCGACCATCACGGTCCGAAACAATAGTCCTGGGGATACCATGATATCTGACGTACTGCTCCACAAATAATCTCACCAGAACTGCAACTGGGGCATCCTTTCGAACTGGAATAAACCGCGCTACCTTGGTCAATCTATCCACTATAACCCATATAGAATCATGCCCAGAGTGGGAGCGAGGCAATCCTTGTACAAAGTCCATAGAAATGTCCTCGAACTTCCACTCTGGAACTGGCAGTGGCTGTAGTAAACCTCCCGGGCTCTTGCATTCTGCCTTCACACGCTGGCAGGTCTCACAATGGGTCACAAAATCCGTGATCACCCTCTTCATCCCGGGCCAAAACATAGACCTCCGCAAATCTGCCCACATCTTGGTGATGCCGGGGTGCACTGAATATCTCGAGCAATGTGCCTCTCTGAGTATGTCCTCCCGGATACTGCCTCCTGCTGGTATGTAGATGCGCCCACGGAACCGAAGAAGATCATCCTGTAGCATGTAGTCCTCGACCTTGCCCCTCTCTAGGGCACTGAAAATCGGCTGTAACGCAGCATCCAGCCTCTGATGTGCTCGGATGCGCTCCTGTATATCATCGACACTGATCACTGAGCTCAAATACTCTCTATATACTACTGGCTCGGTCTCGGACACCATGGTAATGTGCATGTCCTCCATCATCTGTAGCAGCTCCATAGACATCAATCGGGGCTCCGGTCCAGAAGTGCCGGCCCTCCTGCTCAAAGCATCCGCAACCGTGTTCGCTTTCCCCGGGTGATAGTGGATCTTGTAATCATAATCGCAGAGGAACTCCAACCACCTCCTCTGTCTCAGGTTTAGGTCCTTCTGTGTATCGATATACTTGAGATTCTTGTGATCTGAAAAGATGTCACAATGAATCCCGTATAAATAATGCCTCCATATCTTTAGGGCGAAAACCACAGCTCCGAGCTCTAGGTCATGTACTGCATAGTTATGCTCATGCTTCTTCAACTGTCTTGAAGCATAAGCAATAACATGCCCATGCTGTATCAGGACTGCACCCATCCCCTGATAAGAGGCGTCCGTGTAGATCTGAAATCCTTCGCTCCCGGATGGAAGCGCAAGAATGGGGGATGAGATGAGTCGGTCCTTCAGCTCCTGAAAAGCCGTCTCACACCGCTCTGACCAAACAAAATCTGTGTCCTTCTTCGTCAAGGACGTGAGGGGAAGTGTTATCCTCGAGAACCCCTCCACGAACTTGCGGTAATACCCTGCTAGTCCCAAGAAACTACGGATGTCAGATGCGGTCTTCGGCCGTGGCCAATCCCTCACTGTCTCTATCTTGGCTGGGTCCACTGCTAACCCAGCCCCACTGATCGTGTGCCCCAGGAAAGCCACCTCCTGCAACCAGAACTGGCACTTCGAAAATTTTGCGTACATCTGGGTCTCCCTCAGCCTCTGCAGGACCTGTGCCAGGTACTCTGTATGCTCCTCCTGAGTCCGAGAATATATAAGGATGTCGTCGATGAATACAATCACGAAGCGGTCTAAGAAAGGCTCGAATACACGGTTCATTAGACTCATGAATGCGGCAGGAGCATTCGTGAGCCCAAAAGGCATAACTGTGAACTCGTATAATCCATAGCGTGAACTGAATGCCGTCTTTGGTATGTCCTCTTCCCTGATACGGAGCTGGTAGTAGCCAGATCGCAAATCTGGCTTGGAGAACCAGAAGGCTCCCTGTAGCTGGTCAAATAACTCATCTATCCGAGGCAGAGGATAGGTGTTGCGGACCGTTAACCGGTTCAGCTCCCGGTAATCTATACATAATCGCAGTGATCCGTCCTTCTTCTTCACAAAGAGAACTGGCGCTCCCCATGGCGATGAACTGGGCCGTACAAATCCTGACTCGACTAGCTCCTGCAGTTGAGTCCTGAACTCTGCTAACTCCCTGGGAGCCATCCTGTAGGGTGCCCGGGACACCGGCTTCGCTCCCGGTACTAGCTGAATCCTGAAATCCAAGTCTCTAGCAGGCGGTAGCCCGGGCAATTTCTCCGGGAATACGTCGGAGAAATCCCGGACCACCGGAATATCTGAGATAGTCGCCTCTGTTCCCACCATCTCGAAGCAGACAAGATAAACTTCTTCACCCTGCTCATGGGCCTTCACAGCCTGTACAGAAGATAACAGTAGGTGGCAGATAGGCTGGATACCTTCAACGATAACATGAGAGTCGCCATGCCTTAGCGTGATCGTCCTGGACGGATAATCTATCTGAGCATGGTTTCGATGCAACCAGGCCATGCCCAAGATCAAGTCAAAGTCCTGCAGCTTCAGAATAGTTGCCGGCGCCTCAAATGCCTTGCCGCCAATCTCGGCCTCCATATCACAATGTGCAGTGGTCCGCAGCTCCGACCCATCGGGTAGACGCACCCTCATCTCTAGTCCAGGGAACCTCTCCACGCCTTCGAGTCCGTCGATGAAGGCCTCGGATACGAACGAGTGTGAAGCACCCGTGTCGAAGAGAGTGTGAGCGGGCTTGTCGCTGATCATAACTATGCCTGAGGTTTATTTAGGTGAAAATTAATTGTTACCCTATAGTTCCAGGTACTATATATATATTTCATTAAAAATCCAAGAAAATCCATAATTAACTTTAAGTACCTGTGATAACCTCCTCGAGATTCCTCGGCTCTGTGAGGTCCAAGGCGTGTATACGTTCCTGCTCGCGTCTCCTGCCGTGATATCCCCGACCTCGGCCTCGTCCTCGGCCTCGTCCTCGGCCCTGCTGTACTGGGGCCACTGGAGGTGGAGGAGGAGGAGGGGGATGGAATCGGTGCGGGCACTCCGACCTGATGTGCCCGGGCTGGCGGCATCCGTAACAAACCACTTGTCGATGGCCTCGGTCATCCTGTCTCCTCGGATCATGCATCTGTAGAGGTGGGGGAGCCAATACCGGAGGAGGCCCCTGCTCCTGCCTGAAGTTGGGACGACGACGTCCCCCACCCTTCCTGTATCTGATGGTCATGCCTCTCTGAGAGCCCCTACTGCTCTCTCCTGATGTCGACCCATCAAATGGTCTCTTCCCTCCGGCTCGCACCATCAGCTGGTCAGCCTCCAGCTTCTTCGCCATCTCAATGATCTGCCTAGATGTGCCATGAGAAATAAACAGCAAGGCCTGCCTCAAATCATCCCTTAGGCCCCGGTAGAACCTCTTGGCATACCTCCTATCATCGGTATCCTGAATCCCCGCGAATCTGGCCAAGTTTGAGAACTCTCTCTAGTACTCTATCACCGATCTAGTCCCCTGCTTGAGGTTCAAAAACCTCTCCTCCAAAGCATCTCTGTCCGTAGCAGAGACGAAGTGCTCCAGAAACACATCGCCAAACTCCTCCCAAGATATCTCTGACAGCTCAAAGTCCGCATAAGTAGACTCCCGGACTGATTTCCACCATCTCTTTGCATGAGCCTCCAGCACAGAGGTGGCTAGAGGTACTGGCTCGCCGACTGGGCAGCTGATGCCTGCTAAGATATCATGTATGGCCTCCAGCCATTCTTCCGTCTTCACCGCATCCTCTGTCCCACGGTACGTCGGTGGGGACAGGCTCTTGAATGCACTCAGCCAGCTCGACCCCGGATTTGGCTGTGGAGCCGGGACTTGCTGGGCTCTAAAGGCATCCAAAATCGTCGTCAGGGTCTACCCCATCTCCGTATGTAGGAATGGAGTGGCAGCTGGAGGGGGAGGAGCCACATTTTGTGGCGCGGCGACCTGTGGAGGTTGCATAAAAGTAAGGTTAAAACAAAAATGGCCTAACTCATTGTACTTTGTGGACCATTTATGTGACTTTACACATGGGCACACCACTGCTTCCGCTGCATAGTTTGTCCGCAAACTAATGCTCGGGCGGGGGTGGTCCCATGTTGTGGACTTCTTTTTCATATGATCGTTGTTCAAGTGATACCAGTTTGTAAGACCCCCCTTCCCCTTACCAAGGAGGGCTACCGGATCTTATGCCCAGAACCGCCGTCTTACGGTGGCACTAACTCACGGGTTAGTCGACACCGCAATACGCCAATTCTGCCGGCTAGTACGATCATTATCCTGTAGGCCAATATGAGAAGAAAGAAGTAAACTGTATATGTAAAACTATCAGTCCACAAGTCACATAGTACAATCATGTAAAAGAAATGAATAGTACATCACAATAGTCCACAATAGAGTACAAATGAAAGAATAAAAAGGGCTTATGCCCAGTACATCAAATCTCTCTCTCACAAAATCATAAATGCAGAAGCTATGCTAGAACATCAGATCTCGTCCCACCTGAGGACGCACAGTAGTGGTAGTAGCCTACTGAAGCGGTATCTGCTCCTCATGTCCTGCCTCCTCGACGTGCTGGTGCTCCATCTCCACGGGCTCCTAAAAATAGTTGGTCACCGACCATTAGTCAAAAAGACTAAGTCGTTTCCTCCGCACCTCGCCCCGCAGCTCCTAGGCACCGAGCGGGAGGACGAAGCGGAGGACAACAAGTGGTAGCAAAGTGGAAGCAGATGACCATATCTAACTAGAGTTGTAATAAGTAATGTAATTCTACTCTAGCAGTTCTAAGTACGGTACAAGTAATAAGTAAGAGCGGTGCAGTAAAGGAAAGTAAAGAACAGAAATATGAACAAGTAAACTAACTACCACTAGGCTATCATCACAAACGTACCCTAACTTATATAAATGCTCATACAAATATATAAGTTAGGGTTTCCAGGAAATTTAACTTATCATATAAAAGAGCCCATACTAATTTATATGATAAGGATCTATGAAGCGTATGACCTAATATGAATGAATGATATGATGTAATTTTATGCGCAGGCAGTGCAACTCACACACAACGACTCTGTGATCACAGACCTTTAGTTCCCACTTTTTGAGAGCTAGCATCATTCTCGGGTACCACCGCTGTGGCTACGGCAATAGCGGAGCGGGCGTCTCCGCTTCTAGACCGGTATGCACACTACCAAGCCTTAGACCCCTCTCATACGCCTCTGTACACGTCCAAGGTGCACTCTGAAGTCTCGCGTACGTACTTTGCTGACAACCCCGTCAGTCTTGTTGGGTCGGATGTATGTTATCGGGGATCGTCCTCCAGACCGCAGTGTAAAAATAACCCACTGGCCCCTCTAACTCCCACAACCGCCTGGTGCACCGTACTGCCATCGGTGTGACGAACGGCCAGTACCGCATGCCCCGCCACGATATTTATGCACATGCAAGTAATTCATACCGAGCCTCCCGCTCGCAGGACCAAACCCGTCCTGAATCCCTCAAACCCAAACCCGGGTGAGAACGCACATTAGTGTCTTTATACCAACTCCCTCAAACCCCAAACGGGTGAGATCGCACATCAGTGCCTTTATACCAACTCCCTCCAACCCTAAACGGGTGAGCTCGCACATCAGTGCCTTTATACCAACTCCCTCCAACCCTAAACGGGTGAGCATATATCATAAATCTCTCTAACCCTACACGGGCGAGAAGGTACAACAATGTCCTAACCTATTAAACTACTCTTGTCTACGGTTTATTATACTTAGAGATTTAAGGTTAATCCCAGGACTGCCCCCGGTATTCCCTGTGAAGGGCTCTCAAGGGGCACTAGGAACTGTGTTGGGATTACGCCCAGCATTCCCTTTCGCAAGGATACTTATTTTAGTTGATGGCTACCCATGTATCTCCCCAGCTCTCCTTATTGCTCTAGTACAACCCTAGTGACTTAAGGTGTTACCGGGAAGCCGACGGTCTTCCGCCGACCCCCACTCCAGTTGCTAACTAAGACTTGCACTTTTGATCCCTCACTAAGACAAATCTACCCACCAGGGTTATTCTTGTTGAACTCTTTTATTTCAGCTGATAATCAATCCCCTGGTAACCCCTAAGGCAAGACCTATTTGTGTTATATGCAGACCATGACCTATGATTACCCTAAAAATGTGATCTTCCAAACCTTAGGGCATCTTGCCTCTAAATATTTTATCCTAGGGTGTTATGGACTAAGGGAACTACCCTATTGAAAGTCCACCTAGTGTCAACTATGTGCACCTATGGGGGGGGGGGGAATAGGTGACGTGTGGTTCTTCTGCGGAATTTACGGATGTACCTGCACAATAAAAACAAAAACCACAGCACACAGAATACACAGCAAATTTATAGTGGTTCCCCGACTTGGGTACATCCACTTTCCCCCTACGACCTATCTCCCCAACAAGGGACGACTCGGTCACTTCTCCAACGGGATTGAAATCCAATCCCTTCACTAACGGAAGGAGCCCTTCCACACGTGAGAGTCAACACTCCCACAAAACGGGTTGCACCCAACCCTTACAACACGGAACAAAAGTTCCCTTACAACAAAATTAAATATGGAATGTATATGAAATACAAACTTCTTTTGGAGACTACGGTGTTCCTCTTCGTTCGACGACGTGTTCTTGAAGTCGATGAAGAGTCTACAACCTCGGTCTCTCTTGGAGAAGATCTCCCCGGAACCGGCGGCGGCACACGAGCGGCGGCTAGCTTCGGGATCGGCGGCTACGATGAAGAGCGGCTGCTGAACTTGGAGATCTAAACTTCGTAGCGAAGCAAGCTAGGTCTACCAACGGTCACTCTAGGATCAGTCGTCTCGATCGATTCGGACGGGGGAGTTTTTCCCGGTCAACAAATCGAGAGACAAGAGATCTCCGGATAGACGCGTGAGACTCAAGCTTTGCTAAGCTTCTGTCACCGGAGATCGGGAAGAAGATCGATCAGCGGCGGTGACGACTTGACGCGAGCGGCGGCGGCGGAGCGGAGCGATTTCGCGAATTTAGGGTTACGTCGCGGCTCGGTTTTCTTTCTCTCTTCTCTGTCATTTACTGTTCAAAATACCCATGTATTTATACCCTGTAGATACAACAAATTTGACCGTTTGTGGGACCCACAAAAGAAATCCCCAAATTCCGGTTCAAACAAGTCCAGAAGCAGAATCCGGTCCAGCAGCATTCTGAGAAAACGCCAAGTCAAAATCGGCGAGAATCGCAGACGATTCTCGACGAATCGGCGAGAATCACCAAGTGATTCTCGACGATTCGTCGAGAATCGTTTGTGATTCTCGTCGAATCACTTACTGATTCTCAACGAATTTTACTGTGAACATGGGCTGCTTGGCCACTGGTTCGGCGGGAATTACAAGTGATTCTCGCCGAATCTTACTTGGCACCATTTTGAGATGGCCAGAAGGAGTCGGCGAGAATCACTAATGATTCTCGTCGATTCGGCGAGAATCACTTGGTGATTCTCGTCGAATTTGCCTTGGAAGATTTTTCGTCTTCCACCCCAGGAGTTGCTCCTTGATCCTCCATGCTCCTTGTCTTTTCTTGCATATGAACGGCCCTGTACTTGAAAGTAAGTGCACTCCAATAGAGAGAGTACACATAGGCCAACACACTGATCTGCTCAACGAGGGATTACGTCGTGCAGACCCGTGTATATTGACCTACTGCACCCTGACATTGGTGTGCACTTAGCGTGGAGAAACTGCAAGTACAACTTGAAAAAGTTTATCAAATACATTGTGAATTCATCTTAGCTTGACAGGGGGCTTCCTCAAATCTAGGTAATCGTGGATACAATACCCAACAATCTCCCCCTATTTGACGAAGCCAAAACCCTACTAGCTAAGATGAATAACACCTATCAAATAATAATTATAGCATTGAAAAATTAAATATGCAACACAAGGGAATATATGCAATCAGAACAGGACTTGAGTCATTCACACATTCAAGATATATATATATATACCAAGAGAAATATATTCACATATAATTCAGAATTGTTCATATGACAGTAATAATCATTAAACGTTCTTAAGACACAGTGACCAGCTATAAAATAATGACTATTTGTCATTAGCTACGTCACCCTTCAGAGTTTGAGCCAAGTACTTTTTGCTTTGCCTTTCCATGTATTCCTTGGGCTTCGGGTAGTACCTAGGAGGAGCAACTTTGTCTGGATCCTTGTTGTTTCTGAAGAAAATGTTGCGTTTTGCTTCAAATGCTTTGTGCGTTTCCCATTCGTACTGGCTATATGCTTCATTTCGATTGATCTCTCTTCTTTCGTATAGCCGGAAGGTGTCTAAGATTATATTCCTTGAGACTGGACTCCACCTTTCATTTCGTACATCCTCCTCATTCATTCGAATTCTCTTTGCAGCCTGTGTCTCCTTGGATGTCCCTTCCTGAACTTTCCTCTTTCCCCTGGCTTTAGCTAAAGCCTCCTGGTCAAACATACTCCTCAGCTTAGATTTGGAGATGGCCCTAGCATCAGCTTCATCAGTGAAAATTTCTGCAGCACTTGTTCTTACATCCTCAGCAATATTTACTTCCTCAGCAGCCTTAGAAGTCTCAGGAACCTGAATACCGGCGGGTTGGTCAGGTAGGACGACGCCTAACGTGCCCAGTGCATGTTGTAGCATCCACCAGCAACTCTCATAGACGTATTTGCTTGATTGTGCAAAGTTTGCATCCATGCTTTCTTGGAGCTCGGCCAGCTTAGCGATATACTCCTTCCCCCCTTTTTGGCTTCGTCAGCTATGCAGTTGGCATATGAGTGCAGGGAGTCATCAATATGCTTCGTTGTCTTGGTGAATTCAGTGATCAGGGCCTGCTGATTGGCATTTAAAGTGACCATATTACCATCAAACAGCTGAATGTTGTTGGCTACAACGTATGCGTTCTGATTTACGGCAGTCAGGGTATCAGTATTCTTTTTCAAACCGGCCATTAAGAGTGTGACAGCTTCGCCGGCCGCGGTGTACTTTTCGTCAAATTTCTTCTCCATCACGTCCATCTTATGGTTGATTTCCACCATATTCTTCAGCATGAGATCTTCAGAAGTCTTAATCTCTTGCAGCATTGTTTTCTGAGCTTTATCAAAAGAGGTTTTAAGCTCATTCACGATGCCCTGAATTACATGTACAGTGTGAATGGCTAGGTCATCTCGTAATGGAATAGCTGGAGGCACTTCTTGGCCTTGCCCTTGCTCGTCAGCAGACGCATCGGTGGAGCTGGATACCATCACAGTCTCTATCGGAGGAGTGTGGGTGGCCTCTGTAGATTTATTTAACTCCCCCTCCATTGGTGCAGACTTATCAGAAGGAGGTTCAACAGCATCTGGAGACTCAAGTACTTCATGTCCCTCATTTTCATCGTCCTCTCCGTCCTCATTCAAGAATTCATCTATGTCAGCAGGTTCTTCCACTTCTTGGTCAGCAGTCTCCAGCACACGGTCACATTCTTCTTGAATATCGGCCACAGCATCCCTGGCCACCTGGGCGATTTCAGATATTATATCCATATGAGTGGGTAGAGTCTCCCCCTCGATTCCTGCAGTCACAGTATCAGGAATTTCACTGGGGGAGGCTGCTGGAGATACTTCCTCTTGCTCTTCCACAGCAGGCTGCCCGATGCGCCGCTCCCATCGATCAAACACAGTAGCATCCATCTTTTTCAAGTAGTGGAGAGGAACTCCTTTGCTCATGTCGAACTTGTCTCCGTTGAGCTGGTTGAGATATAGACTGATGATGCGGCCGAAACTTGGAGTGCCCAGAGTGTCCTTGATCTTTTGAAACAGCAACTCCCCCCAGTTGAACCTCTTTCGGCAGACCACAGCTATGAGAATTTTAAACATATCTCCGGAGATATGATCATGGGACCCCGGCTTGCAGATGAGCACTTTTCCTATAACGTCAGATAAGAGCTTCCCTTCTTCATTCATTTCTTTTCTTTTTACTGATCGAGTGCCTCTTGGAAGATCGCAGAACAGGAGAGTTCTGGCTTTGTCCTCTTCCTCCAGATAATCGTCCTGCTCTGAACTTGAGAGCTGCAGGTAGCGAGTTAGCTTACTGGCAGACATCTTTACTTTTGTCCCAGCCACCTTGCTCTTGATGATGGAGTCTCTATCTCGGAGTCTTGCGGTAGAGAAGAACTCCAGCACCTCTTTATCCAGGACTTTGCAAGGGTGCTCCAATATGAAGGTTAGCCCGGCCTCTTCCAGCATGAGAATGATATTCCGGAACTCGTCCGAGGCATGAGAGAATCCAGTGCGAACCAGCTCGCAGCCAGAAATCAAGCCTGCAGTAGTCCTTGGAGCCATTGAAGATCTAGAGAGAAGCCCTACTCTAAGCATTAGTGAACATTCAAAAAGAAAGCATCACTAGTGAGCGCGTCCAAGTGCGGGTGAGGAGAAGGTTACCTAAGGGCTTACACGGAAGAGAGTTGATGAGCTTCGGGAAGATCTTCGGTGGAAGGAAGAGTATCCTGTGGGATTCAGCCTAGCTATAGTCTCACGGGAAGCAGATCCTGTGGGAAGAGTATCCTGTGGGAATCACAGCAGCGATTCGCTCACTTCGACGAGAGCGTCGGAGGGCTGCGGGTTTCGGCAAGAGTCGTCGGGATCCTTTCGAAGAGAACTTTGCGAGACCCTAGCGGGAGCTTAGGAGGAGACCTCACGAGCTGCTGCGAATCGGCGGAAGAACTCCTGCGGGTTGCGGAGAATCGGCGAAGCTCCTGCGGGTTGTCGGGAGAGTTCTTGCGGGAAGAATCGGCGAAGCTCCCAGGGTGTCGGGGTACTTGCTGCAGCGTGACGCGGGAGTTGTGAGGAAGGCGAAGGGTTTTACGGGATTTAAATGATTCGGCGAGATTTGTCAAGAATGCGAAGGGTCTTACGGTATTTGACTGATTCGGCTTTGTCAAATTCGGCGGGATTCAGGAGATTTGGTTAATTCGGCTTCTGATACTATGTATCTGATTCGAAATTGAGGGGTCTCTTGACTAGGGATTTTCACATTTGAGAAGCTTGCAATATTTTAGAAATTTTCCGATGTCAAGTCAATAAAAAGAATGATAAATACAAGTATATTCTAAAGTCAATCTATTTGAATTTTACTGAGGTTGTTGCAAAGTCTTCTTAATGTCAATTGTATGTTGTCGAGATTTACAACGACATGTCTTCGTTAACCCTTTATTGAGGTGTAAAGGTTTGCATGCATCGAGTTAACCAATCCTTAGACGTGCATACATACACTAATATACAAAAAAGGATCTGTATATGATGATATATATAAGTATATATATATTTTGAATGAGGATCCATTATGACACAAGTCCTTGAACTGATCAAAATTACCTGAGATTTTGAGAGTCATCGTCTTAGTCCCACAGGTAGAACACATTAGTAGCTTAAAGTGAGTATGCTCAACAGGTAGCACATCTGTTATTGCAGACGCTTGTTCCAAGTTAGCCTTGAGCCACCTACTGTCCAGATCCCATCGTATTTACGGGGACCTAGACTACCCTGCAAAACAGAATTACTTTACCTTAGGAACCCAAATCATATTGGGTCCTAGGTTTCTATTAGCATAAGCACGCAACTGCCTTCCTTCAGAAAACCTGTCTGGAAGACTACCTCTGTCCCTAGACTGTGGATAAGCCCTTGCTGTGGGCACAGAGGGGTTGTGCCAACAGTCAATGGCAAAGTGCCCCACTTTGCCGCAGCACCAACAAGGGTGAATGTTGTATCGCCTTTTTCGACCTGATCTAGTGACTGATGAAGTCACGGTCCTAGGTCTAAACGGGATAGGGCATGTTCTTGTCACACAAATTCCTCTTCCATCGTGACACGAGGAAGGGTGGAACGAATGCATGATGTGAGCGTTATGAGGCCGAGAAGGTGGTGCCATTCTTTCAGGCATCTCCCTTGCAGAGGCCCCATGAAGCCTGACATCATGACCTCTATCCTCCCTATCCCGTGTCCTCGAATGGTGAGAAGTCTTCTGTGAGCTGGGACATGCAGATCGACACTGTGTTGTGGCAGTGGCCGTGAATACAAAGGGCTCAGAATGAGCCTTAGGTATTTCCTCATGGGTGGCCATGACGTCCATTGCACTATGGACGTTTCCACATGGGGACAAATCACCCTTGCAGTGACCATGATTACTCCTGTGGTCATACCTGAAGGCATGATGAGTTGCCTTCCTGCTTGGAGTGGGAGGTCGGAACACCGTTTCCCCATTTCTCCATCCCTGGATAATCCGGGAGATCCACCCGGTTTCTTGTTTTCTCTTTATAGCATCAACTTTGGAAAAGTTAGATACTATACGTTTCTCATTATCTAGACTATTCTCTAGAGCTGAGATCTTAGAGTCCTTGACCTTGTTGGACGCCAATTGGAGAACCAACAAGATCTTCAGTCGAGCAATCTCTCGAGCTTGCTCCTCAGCAAGTAGATTGCTTTCCTGAAGGGCTCTCTTCAGGGAATCAGTATTTTCTGGAGGAGAGCAGTTTTTGTCTTCAGAAAGGTCAAAAGATATGGGGCAGGGTGAAGATGTTACCTGCTCATCTGAGTTATTGTCATTAGAATCAGTGACCATTATTTCATCCTCGTCAGAGCTGCTTTCCTCACTGGTCTCGTCAGTCTCTGACACGGACACGGGAGCTCTAATGCAGTCCGAGGGATCCTTGCCTTCATCTTCAGAAGTGAGGACCCCCACATACGCTTCATTCTCTGATTGGCAGCATATTTCAGCTTTCTCTGACCCCCCCATCAGCTCTGAGATCATCATCCACAGAGATTTAGCCGTTTTACATTTTTCCAATCTAGAGCGAGAGGCTCCAGACCAGACATCCATGATAATTTGTCGAATCCTCTGGTCCAGCTGAAAAAGTGAGAGTTCCATTTCTGACATCTCAGCAATGCACATGGGCACTTGGATCCCAGAGTCGGAGGTCTTCATGGGGATAAACGGACCCTCTTCCAGGATGAGGGATGCTCGTGGATCGATGGCATCCAGGTGAAATAACACTCTCATCCTCCAGATGGGATAATAATCCTTTGTGCATGCAGGGAGTTTGAGTGGCAATACGTCATAATCCAGATCCATGCCTCTGACACTGGTGGCAGGATTCTACTCAAGGTGTTAACCTTTTTGAAGAGTAACCTGGCTCTGATACCACTTGAAAGTCCACCTAGTGTCAACTATGTGCACCTATGGGGGGGGGGAATAGGTGACGTGTGGTTCTTCTGCGGAATTTACGGATGTACCTGCACAATAAAAACAAAAACCACAGCACACAGAATACACAGCAAATTTATAGTGGTTCCCCGACTTGGGTACATCCACTTTCCCCCTACGACCTATCTCCCCAACAAGGGACGACTCGGTCACTTCTCCAACGGGATTGAAATCCAATCCCTTCACTAACGGAAGGAGCCCTTCCACACGTGAGAGTCAACACTCCCACAAAACGGGTTGCACCCAACCCTTACAACACGGAACAAAAGTTCCCTTACAACAAAATTAAATATGGAATGTATATGAAATACAAACTTCTTTTGGAGACTACGGTGTTCCTCTTCGTTCGACGACGTGTTCTTGAAGTCGATGAAGAGTCTACAACCTCGGTCTCTCTTGGAGAAGATCTCCCCGGAACCGGCGGCGGCACACGAGCGGCGGCTAGCTTCGGGATCGGCGGCTACGATGAAGAGCGGCTGCTGAACTTGGAGATCTAAACTTCGTAGCGAAGCAAGCTAGGTCTACCAACGGTCACTCTAGGATCAGTCGTCTCGATCGATTCGGACGGGGGAGTTTTTCCCGGTCAACAAATCGAGAGACAAGAGATCTCCGGATAGACGCGTGAGACTCAAGCTTTGCTAAGCTTCTGTCACCGGAGATCGGGAAGAAGATCGATCAGCGGCGGTGACGACTTGACGCGAGCGGCGGCGGCGGAGCGGAGCGATTTCGCGAATTTAGGGTTACGTCGCGGCTCGGTTTTCTTTCTCTCTTCTCTGTCATTTACTGTTCAAAATACCCATGTATTTATACCCTGTAGATACAACAAATTTGACCGTTTGTGGGACCCACAAAAGAAATCCCCAAATTCCGGTTCAAACAAGTCCAGAAGCAGAATCCGGTCCAGCAGCATTCTGAGAAAACGCCAAGTCAAAATCGGCGAGAATCGCAGACGATTCTCGACGAATCGGCGAGAATCACCAAGTGATTCTCGACGATTCGTCGAGAATCGTTTGTGATTCTCGTCGAATCACTTACTGATTCTCAACGAATTTTACTGTGAACATGGGCTGCTTGGCCACTGGTTCGGCGGGAATTACAAGTGATTCTCGCCGAATCTTACTTGGCACCATTTTGAGATGGCCAGAAGGAGTCGGCGAGAATCACTAATGATTCTCGTCGATTCGGCGAGAGTGATCACGAGAATAGTGTTTCTCGTCGAATTTGCCTTGGAAGATTTTTCGTCTTCCACCCCAGGAGTTGCTCCTTGATCCTCCATGCTCCTTGTCTTTTCTTGCATATGAACGGCCCTGTACTTGAAAGTAAGTGCACTCCAATAGAGAGAGTACACATAGACCAACACACTGATCTGCTCAACGAGGGATTACGTCGTGCAGACCCGTGTATATTGACCTACTGCACCCTGACATTGGTGTGCACTTAGCGTGGAGAAACTGCAAGTACAACTTGAAAAAGTTTATCAAATACATTGTGAATTCATCTTAGCTTGACAGGGGGCTTCCTCAAATCTAGGTAATCGTGGATACAATACCCAACACCTATGAATTCTCATAATTTTTCTTGGTCAAATAGTCCTTTAATTAAATCTTTTAATTTAAACACTAGGTCACTTTACACATGAAGTACTATGATTTAGCATCCTCTAACCTAGGCAATTTTTCCTGAGATGTATATTGATAAAATATTGCTGCCTACAGAGTTTCATAATTTTCCTTAATTTATTTATTCTCATTTCCTATTTAATATCAATTCAACACAAGTTCCATTTTTTCAAATGAAGTATAGATATTATGTAATCAAAAATTCCAGAAAAATTACAGAACTTTTAGAACACTAATTTATGACTATTGGCAGAGTATCATCAGCATTTATTGTGTAATGGCCTATAAAATTCCATTATAACGTATTTACCAAAAATGCCATTGTATTAATCTAACAACTAACAATGCATCCATTAATTCTGAGAAATTCATGCAAAACTAATAATACCATTTTATAGCAGTAGAATAAATCCCAAATTTTTCAGAGGTATATATCCATCATTTCAAGAATTAATAAAATAAGGGTAAAATGGGCAATTTAAGATATCTACTCCAAAAGTTCTTCAAAACAGAGGAATCATATTTTTCCTAAGTCATATGTGACATTATCTATGCCTTGGCAAAATATTTGGATTTGTACTTGAGGAAAACCTATTTTCCAATTTTATTTCCAAAATAGCTATATTTAAAATAAATTCCAATAAATGGAGTTTTTGATTCCAAAAATTTCATGATTAATTTGAGGGATGAAATTTACCCTAATGAACCACTGTAAATAATTCCAAGACCTTTGCATGTCACCATTGGGCTAAATACACCATATTTGCATTTTTGCTATTTGCACACCAAGGCATAACATAAGCTAACACATGCAAGTGGCTTCTCCAACATGCAGTGAACCCAAGGTGCTGAAAATTTTATCATGCACCAAGGATGACCCCACTGACCCACCACCAAGATTTGGGGTCATGGGGAGGAGTAGAACTCCTTATATTTCATTTATTTGTATTTTGATATTTTAGCAAAAACTATAGGAAAATATTCTCTAAAAATTCCTATGTTTTGGCAGGGGCTAAGTATGCCCTAATCATGCATGTGCCCAAAATTTGGGGCTATGGTGACTAATGGTTTGACCTGGGCATCCAATTTAATTTCTGCCCTACTCTAGGACCAGTCCTAGGAGAAATGTTCTACAGGACTGCACACTACACCAAATCACATGTTTAAGGTGGCAAATTAAAGATAAGACCCTTGGCTACAGTTTTCATTAAGAGGCTAAGTTCTGGAAATGCCTCTAAGAGGCCTAAAATTAGCATGCAAGGTGGCTGTAATAATGTGACAGAGATTTCACTATTCATCAAGTATTAATTAAATCATTTAAATCTAATGCACGAATCTTAAAGCAAAATCGACGGAATCGGTTCATCGTCCCCGATGGTTTGACGGCCACGATTGCATCTTCCTGGACGATGTTGGCTGGCATTTTCCGGCCAGCTGAGCCACCACCACCGCCGGCGGATATCGCCACCACCTTCGTTAAGGTGGGGGCTAGCGTTTCCCGGCAGTGGGGCCGCCGGAGTTGGCTCCTCCGGCGAACCCGAGCAAGAAGAGAAATGCTCGATTTTCTCCATTTTCTCACATGGCATCGGGCTCGATTGAGCCCGATATCTCCCTAGATTGATCTAGAAACCTAGTACGGGAAGAGGCGAGGCGAAACGCACCTGAATTGGGGCTTGGCTGCGGGTCAGGCGGCGGTTTGCCGTGGTGGTGGTGCGCCGGCGAGCTCCACCCCGAAAACTCAATTCTCCACCATTCTCCATGATCCAGCACTCGATTTCCACTCTCTTCTATCTCCTGAAGCTTCTGGTGAGGTCTAATTGGAGTGAATTTGGCTGTACATGGAGGTACACCTTAATTGAGCTCGGTTTGAGCTTTGTTTGCTCCGCCCAGCTGCCAAGTGGCTCACAGCCCTGGTTTTCTGCTGGAAATGAAGAGGGGAGGTCGGCCACCTGGTTTTGGGCAGCTAAAATCAACTGATGGGGTGGCTATGTGGCCACCATTTCCTTTATTTCCCCTTTCTCTCTCCTCTTCTTCTCCAAATTCCTTTTCTACCCCTTTGCATGTATTCTCTTTCCTGATCTTGGGGGTTATGGGTTGTCTTTGACCACTTAGGTTGGGCTTGGGCTGACTTGGATGGGCTTAGCCCAATGGGATTGGGCTTGGCCTTCATTTTCTCTCTTTAGGTCAATTTGTTGACCAAATTGACTTTTAGGGTTGACTGGTCAACCATGGTAGGTGGACTGACCCTACTTGGTGGAAATAGGTCTAGTGGCACCACCCAACTTGGGTTGGGTCAAGGGGGTGCCCTACTTAGGCTAATTGGGCTTATGAGTGTGAGTTTGACCAAATTAAGCCCAGGGTTGACTTTGGTCAATTGGGGTCAAAGTGTTGACCTAGTGACATGCCCTAGGGTCCACTTAGATTGTTTTTAGGGTTAGGGCAATGTGGTGGGGTCATGGCGTGGCTAGGGTCCCTATTTAGACTAGTTTGACCTAGTTTGACTTTGGTCCTATAGTGGGCTCCACATGGCTACCACCCACTACCTAGGGTCAAACCTAGTTGATCTCCTTAAATCTCACCCCATGCCTGACCCAATCTAAGTTGAGGGGTCCAGAAGTAACATGGGATGTTACACGGATGACTCGTCTCTTCTATCTGATGTCACAAGGTACAGACGTTTGGTAGGAAAACTCATCTATCTCACGGTGACTAGACCCGACATCGCCTATGTTGTAGGCAAGGCCAGTCAGTTTATGCAAGCTCCCAGGCAGTGCCATCTTCAGTCTGCCCTGAAGATTTTAGAGTATATCAAAGCAGCACCAGACAAAGGGTTACTCTTTCAGAAGAATGGTCATCTGAGGGTTGAGGCCTACTCAGATTCAAGTTACGCGGATGACAAAGGCGATCGTAAATCCACATCAGGTTTTTGTACCTTTGTTGGAGGTAATCTTGTGAGTTGGAAGAGCAAGAAACAATCTGTTGTCTCCAGATCCAGTGCAGAAGCAGAATACCGGAGTATGGCGTCAACCACGTGTGAGTTAAAATGGTTGCGGGCTCTCATGCTTGACCTGGGCGAGGTATATGACTATCCTCTCCCTATGTTCTGTGACAACAAGGCCGCTATATACATATCCAGGAATCCGGTCTTCCATGAGAGAACAAAACATATAGAGGTGGACTGTCACTTCATTTGGGAAGAGATTTTGAAGAAACAGATTTGTACTCCATTTGTCACCTCTGACAAGGACTTGACAGATATCTTCACCAAGCCGGTCTCTACTTCCTTCTTCCACATTTGTGACAAGCTGGGCATGATTGATATCTATGCTCCAGCTTGAGGGGGAGTGTTGAAGTATTAGACCGGGCGGCCTTGCGGTCTTGTCTGGCGGTTTGTTGACCGAGCGGTCTGGCGGTCTCCTCTGGTGCTTGGAGACCGGGCAGTCTATCGGACTCTCAGTGCGTCCTGTTCTTATCCTGCTGGAGGTGCCGTGCGGTTAACCCATCTGACTAACCGCGCGGCATGTGCGGTCTCCTTTATTTCTAGCCGCTCTGCCCTATAAATGTTTAGTCTCACATTGTTTGTTTATACTCTCTCATATCTCCTCCATTCTATATAAGGGAGGTCATACCTTTGTAAATTATATCTTTTTTGGATAATAAAATTTCAATTATTCAAAAGTCTATCCGTTTGTTCTTTCTTATTCGCTACTTTCTACAGCCACCCTCAAATTCTTCAAGAAAGTTCTGCACAACAATCAAAAAATAGTGGGGGTTTGACCGACATAGATCCGACTACATGTTTTTTCATCTAGTTGAAGGGTTTTCCACGTTAAAAATTTTCTTTTTCAAACTTTTTACTTACTGTGTGTAACGACTCCATCCGTTCACAAGTATATATTAGAAGGTCCGGCCGGGGCCCCACATCATATACCATAAAACAGGCGGGGCAGCCACATAGGGATACCAGAGTTGCGCATCGTAACTTATTGCATTCTAGCGAAAGCCTAAAACACGCAGCTGAACTCCCATGCAGTTGAACTCCCATGCAGTTGAACTCCCACACACATGAATGTCCACCATATACAAGTTCCATATTTATATCAAGCAGGAATGTTGAAATACAAAACAGTTGGCCTTATGGCCTTATAGGGCTTTCATAACAGTGGCCTTAAACATTGGTGCGCAGGCCGGACACGTAAAAACAAACAAAGCATTTATCTTTAGCCTTCAAGGGCTAACGACAGCAACAACAACAATAGCAGGGACTTCAGCCTTTATGCGTCCCGCTTGGCTCTCCAGCACATGCACAGGGACAACCCACCCAACGATGGAAAACAGGCAACGGTCAGCATTCAGCTGACCAAATTATAACGACCCCACCCCTTTTCCCGGGGCGGTGACATTCCTTCCCTGCAGGCATAGCATTTCACAGCCAGATATGTATATCATACATTGTGCTCTTACGCACATACATTCCATCACAATCGTTAGCACCACGGCTCGACAATCCGTGCAATCAGGGCACATTCTTGGTGTACCGGCGAACCAGTTGCCCACCACCGTATCAGGGTCGCAACCCAACGGTAATACATTGAGCATTTACTCCATGGTGTGCAACCAGAGATTATTGTCTTAGTGAACCGGGATTGGCCCGTAGCCCTCCATTGTATTACGGCGCGTAGGCCTAAGACTCTCGCTATGCGCTCCAACATACCGCACTTTCTGCTCTCACGTCGGACGAACATAACGCAGGTCAGATCATCCACCCCCTGTTGCTCAAATCGCCTTGCCATCACCGAGTACGGCGTACTCGCGGCTACATAAAAGACGAGGGTCTGTTTCACTGTTCCTGTTTCTTGGGTGTTTTTTTGGGCGCACTAGTACTTCCATCACACCCATTCCATATCACACATCAGAGGGTCTTTTCCGGGCACACCAGTACTTCCTGCTACTTCCCTTCACAGACACAACCCCCCCCCCCAATTATCACAATGTCAAGGGTCTTTTCCTGACTTACCACACCAGTACTTCCTGCTACTCACCTTCACAGGTACCACCCATGACCATCAAGCATTACCAAGGGTATTTCCTGGATTACCAATCCAGTACTTCCTGCTACTCCCCTTCACAGGTATAACCCAATAGCACAAGCATCACAAGGGTATTTTCCTGGACTACCACTCCAGTACTTCCTGCTACTGGCCTTCGCAGGTCTAACCCGTCGACTCCTTAAACTACACGTTTATCACGGAGTCTTCTCCGGTGCGTATATGCAACATCACCAATCCAGACCAACCTGTCTAGATGGGCTTCACACAGCATGCCTATTCCGTACTCCTTTTCCGGATCTATATGCCAAATGATTGGGGATTTCATGAATCAACCCAAGGGACTCCCACAACAAGCCACCCTCTTGTGGGGGAATCTTATGCACATGCCAAAAAGGAAGCCTTCACATGTCTAGGAAGAAAAGTCGTTACCCTCGAAGACCGCTTTGGTGCCATGAGCTCCTAACTGGCTGGAAAGAACCGCAACGGCTTTTCCTCCGCAACGCTGGCCTCGGATCTCTCGTCGGAACTCCGTAGCACCACCAGTGGCCGGCTCTCCTTCCTCCTCCTCCTTCTTCCTCTCTTTCTCTCTCTAGTCTTTTAGAAAGATGAAGGCCAAACTAGCAAATGAGAACTTCCTTCTCATCCACGGCCTTAAGGAATCAGGGAGGCACCTCAGCCATCAGATCCGAGCAGAAGATTTGGATAGTCACGATTTTGCCACAAAATCACATTTTTGTCTGACACGGCCTGTGACACGCCCGTGTTCCAGGCCGTGTGCCTCAAGCGGTGCTCAACTGACTTATCCAATCCAGTGACACACCCATGTGACACGCCCGTGTCACCTGACACGCCTTCAGACACGCCCGTGTCTGTGGCCGTGTTCTTCAGGCTGCACAACATCGAAGTCAACCCGAGAGTCACACGGCCCGTGACACGCCCGTATGCCCATACACGACACTAGACACGCCCTAGCTCAACTTCGTCGAGTTGAGTTCGTCGACTGCGAGGAAACTCCCTGTGACACGCCCGTGTCACAGGCCGTGTACTATGCACTCGACAATCGTCGATCGAATCAACTTCGTCGACTGCTTACCCAAGAAGGACACGCCCTAGGACACGCCCGTGTCCCACGCCGTCTCACCCAAATTTTGCCAATTTCTGGGCTTTGGGGTGTTACACCGCTCTCGGACTTAGACAGTTCAATTTAGTCTGGTCTACTGGAGCCTTGAGCGATCCACAACAGACATATTTGATATTTTAATAAAAAAGGTGTTGCAGTTCGCCCGATCTTTGTCCGATTTGGAGAAATCGACCGTCTTAGCTCAGAATTGGACCGGGTGCGCAAACAGTCAAGTGAACAGCAACAAAAGACGAGACTTTTTTTTGACGTGGTAAATCCGGAAAGGGTAAAAAAACCACATGACTGGATCTGTGCCAAGCCAAAATTCACTAGTTTATTTGAGTTTACAGAGATTAAGATTTGATCTCGGAGAGTGACAAAACGTTTCTCTGTTACAATTGCAAAGTACAAAAAAGATGAAAATGAAGTTGAGTACTGGGAGTCTCGATGGAAGCGCCCCACCCTTAGAAATTTGGCTAAGTCCACGGAAAATCGATGAAAGCGTTCCGGCATGGAGAATTCTCTAAGTCTTTGGAACTTTGGAGGGACACTCTTGTTGCAACAGAGCCTTGATGGGAGCGCTCCTGCGGAGGCGTATGATGGGACTTGACGCTTGTTGAGGCCTTAGCGCAAGGAGAAAAGCGAAGCGGATTCCTTAGCGAATGATCGACCTAAGTCCACGATCTTGCTGGAAAACCTCAGAGCTCTCTTGACTCTCGAGTTGCTTGTCTTCAAATGAAGACCTGGATGCCTATTTATAGTTTTCTGAAGGGTCATAGTGGTAATTGCGTCGGGGCGTAATTAGTGTTAGTGAATGACATCACTCCGTTTCAGTCGCCTTGATCACCAAATTTAGCGAAATGATGGAAGTGCCCCATGGGCTGTTCGGGCGGCCCGGGAAAGGTTCCCGATGGTGGTGGTGGCCGGAGGTGGCAGAGATGACCGAAAATGGTGGGGGACACCGGCGGCGGCGACGACCGCTAAAGTGTGCGCGCGGTCACGACGCAAACGCGGGGCGGGGCGCGGCCGCTCGGGTTGGCCGTGCGAGGTGCGACCACGCGGGTTGGCCGCATGCGGCCGCACGCGCGCCGGGCACACGCAGGCCGCTCGACGGCTTGCTCGTCGGCCGGGCGCGCGCGGGGGGTTGACCTCCTTCTTGGGGGTTTTCGGGACTTGCGGCTTCGCGCACGTGTCTTGTCCGGTCTGATTCATGCGTACTTGATCCGAATCCCACTGATTTGACTTGAAAATTTGGGGGGGGGCATCAAAAGGTAAAATTGAAAAGAAAATGTTTGACGAAAGAGTGCAAAATGGAATTTGTGGCGGCCAAAATATGATTGGACTGTTTTTTAAGTAAATACCATCTTAATTTGTGAAATTTTTTTCCTACGCATAGCATTTCTACAGCAAGGAGTGCGGACGAAAAAATAGCCGTCCGATAGGCATTTAAAAAGAGCGCATAGTTTGGTTTTTGTTTTAATTTTTTATTTTGACTTACTGCTAACGTTAGATTTTAAGTTGAACAGCTTGAATCTTTCCCGTTCCTTACTCTATGAATGCTACCGGTACGTAACAATATTTCTTTATTTTGGATGCCGTCCGCTCTAGGTTCACCGCTCTAAGCTCTGGTCCCCAAAACTCGAACACATGCAATATTCTCCGATCAAGCCTAGGGTTTTGATTTGCGCTCCATCTTCCTTCCTACTTCTCTCCCTCCTCTGATATCTAGATTTTTTTCTCTTACCCTGCGGTCTGCACCAATGGACGACATAGAAGACGACGCCAGGTATCCCCCAAATCCCTACACCCAAGGTAATCGCCGCTCCTTTCCTTCATCCAATTACTCCAACCACCACACTCGCAATAATTCCTACCTATCTCAAATCCCTCGCGGCTACCCCGACGATGACGGTGATGGAGACGTCGAGGAGGGGCGGAACGAAGTCGATTTGCCTGTGAATGACGACGACGACGAAGAAGAAGACGACGAAATTAGCGCCGGGAAAAGATATGTCCGACCGTGGAATGACATAGAGGAAGACAAGGAGGACGAAGATGATGATTCATCTGAGAGTCGAGGGAAACGGCGGAGGCTCGATAGATATGCACGTGGCTTCGAGTTGGTCCCCCGCTCGGCTGCTTCTCTTGCTTCTAGGCCGTTGCAGTCGAGATCCTCTTTGTCCGACTGGTCGGAGAACTCTACTTTCGCACTCCTTGATGCATGGGGCGATCGTTATCTGCAGAATGGTCGCAAGAATCTTCGCTCAGACGAATGGGGTGAGGTCGCCAAGAAGGTTTCCCACGGCTCTAAGAAACCAAGATCTGAAGCTCAGTGCCGAAACCGCCTTGATACCTTGAAGAAGAAGTATAAAAAGGAGAAAGCCAAGCACCCTGATTACCCTAACTCAAGCAACAGATGGATTTTTTTCCAAAAGATGGATGGGCTGATGTCGTCACCTCCCCCAGCAGCATCTGCAGCACGTCAACATCCTCAATTACCTAGGCTTCCATGTGGTATTGATGCGGGAGAGTATGTCTTTGCAAGTTCTAGGCTTTATCAAAATCATTCTGATGGTATGGATGAGATGAGGGATAGCCCGGGTGATACTGCCTCGGATGGTGAGGGTGAGGAGGTTGATGATGAGTCTGACGGGCTTCCACCGAGGAGGGAGAATGTTGGAGGAAGCTCAGAGTCTTCTTTTAGAATGCTTTCTGATTCAATTCAGAAGTTTGGTGAAATTTATGAGAAAATTGAGAACAACAAGAAGCAGCAGATGGCAGAGTTGGAGAGGATGAGAAAGGAATTTCACAGGGATCTTGAATTGCAGATGAGGCAGATTTTGGATAGGGCACATTCAGAGATTTCCAGGCTAAGACAGGAAGATGGGGAGGAGGAAGAGGAGGAAGAGCGGACTGATGATGATGGAAATGATGATGATGATATTGATGTTTCCGCTGAGAATATGAGCGGGTGAGGTAGGCAATTATGTTATTTTATCTTGCTAATTGCTTTAAACCTTCTATTATTAGGTTGCATGCTTACTTTTTATGATTATTTGCATGCAACTTTTTGCCTTCCCATTATCTGAAATAAATTGATATTGTTCACTTTGAACACTCTTTGTTATAACAAGATTTCAGCAGTCCAAGATTTAATTTGGAATTTGCAGAAAACTAGCTTTTCACTCTTCATTAAAAATGTTAAACTGTTAGATGCATCTTGCTTAATCACAAACTGAATTTGCCGCTTCATGCTAACATTCAAGACCCTCGACAATAAATATTCTCATTTTCACTAAGATAATGTATTGGGCTTCTTATTTTAATTCAAATTGACTCTTTTGTCATTCATTAGATTTTAAATTAGCATTCTCATTGACTTTTTTTCCTCCATTTTTTATGATTGTTATGGGCTACTATATTGGTTATATTAGTTATGCAGATGCTCACAATGGACATTAAAAATCTTATTCAAGATTTATATTGCTGAAGATTACATAGTTTTATTCTTTAACATTTCAATGTAAGACATGTAAAATACCATGCATACTAAAACGCATGAAATTTATGTTCACTTGGATTCAAAGTAATTTCCTATGAGTTATATAGCATTGTGTTTACTATAAGGCTTCGTTCGTTTGGTCGGAATTATACTCTCTGGTTCACGACTCATCTCACGCTCGCGACTCCTCTATCAGCACCTCTTCTCCGGCGAGCCCTCCATACACGGCGTGCGACTCCTCTCTCGCCGTCATAGATTGTCTCTGTCCGGCAGCAGGTAAAATACGTTGTTGCTTCTTTGGTTTTGCCATAGATATTCAGGTAGTTGTAGATGTAGGTTTTTCCCATGTTTCTTCCACTTTATCTTCCATTTAGGTGACAGATTTTGATCCATTCATGTGGGAGGTTTTCTTCCAGTGGTGGCCTACTACCAGATTTTCGATGTTTACTTCCAAATTTTCTCTAGCCTACTTCCATTTTTCTTCCAGTTTTAAATTTGTTTTTCGATCACTTTGCTAATGATCAAGATAGGAAATCACTTTGCTACTGAAATCAGTCTGTTACATGCCTTAGCTGAAATCAATCTTTTACATGCCTTAGCTGAAATCAGTTTCTGTTACATGCCTTTTTTGCTGAAATCAGTCTTCAGTGTGTTTGTATGTGTATGTGTATAGGTATGTATGTGTGTGTATTTGTTTGTGTGTATGTGTGTTTGTTTATATATATGTGTGTTTGTTTATATATATGTGTGTGTATTTGTGTAGGTGTGTGCATTTGTGTAGGTGTGTGCATTTTTGAAGGTACATGTCATCAGAATTATCAATTCTTGCATTTAGCCGAACAACAGAATTGGAATTGACTTCAATTCCAATTCCTGCGGGAATTGGAATTGGGGTCAATTCTAATTCCCGCATCCCAATTCCTGGCAAACGAACGGAGCCTAATAGTTATTTAGGCTCTGTTTGGATGGGCGGCGGGAGTCGGTGCGGGAGCAATCGCCGCGGAGTTTGCGACCAGAGGTGGGGAGGCGGGGCCTTACCGGCGTTTTTGCGAAGAGATGCGGGAGCAAACACCGCCGCTCTCGCGAGGTGCTATTTGTTTTTTCGCCTTGCGGTGGCATCTGCTCCCGCACCGGAGCTCTGATGCGGAAACAAACGGACCCTTAGTATTGTGTTTTATCATTAGAGTGATCTATACTGAGTTAAGGTCACGAGAAAATTTTTAATGACTCTTTTTTATTTTTATGTAATGACTCAATAATACTAAAGTTACATTAACTTAAAATGTTGTCAAAATAAAGAATATAGTATGGAAAAATTAACAAATACTTAATCTAGAACTAAAAAAAATACTTGAAGATGAAGTAGAGAAATACCAAAACTATGAAAGCAAGATCTTCCGAGTTCTGATGGGTGGTCCTTTTTCTGAAAAATTGTTGTTGTTGATGCATTACTTAATGGGTAGACCTTGGCCATGAAAAGAAACTTCAAGAAAAGTTTTTCTCCTTGCCGAACATTCTCATTGTCAGATGAACTTAGGTGAAAGTGATCCATATTTAACCCTCCTTTACTTGATTTAGAATTGAGAGAGTATCAGACTAGAAGTAATGAGAGGGACTTGTTGAATTTTGTAAAGAAAAGATTTTAATATAGAAATAAAATGGTCCAAATTACTATTTTTTGATAGGAAGAAGTATGGTGAACTTGTTTGAAATGAGATTAGTGGCTGTGACTTGCTTTACCCTCGAGTTGTTGCACTCACCCTTGAGCCTGACGCCTTTCTGGGATCAAAGTTTGACGAAAATTGTTCTTGTGAGAATGGTGGTGGAGGCTAACGGAGGCGGCCACTAGTAATGCCGACAATTATTACTATGAGCAATGTTGCGTATGTTAGATATTTAGAGCAATATAGTTTGTGTTTTACCTGTAGGATTTCATATGTTTGAGGATATTTCAAATATCAAGCTTTTGTATTTAATATTTTAATTATATATAAATAAACATAATCATATTTTTTTTAATTTATATATCGACATATCAACAAATTAATATTTATTTTAACTTCTAAATTTACTAAATCATATATATGTATACATACACGCACATGCGTACATGCTGACAAACATAAGTAATAACACAAAAGTAAACATACCAAAATTTAAAAATACAATTTGGTATATATAACATCATTCATAAGAATTGTTTGCAAATATAAAAACAAAACGTTATTACATTACATTACACAAGTCGTTATCCCACTATAGTAGGCTATATGGATTCTTTGTCGCCATTGTGCCTTATCTTTAGTCATAATCTCACTAATGCCTAAACACATCATGCCTTTCCTTATAGTTTCATTCCAAGTCTTATTTGTTTACCCCTCCCCCGTTTGACATGCTTAGTGGCTAAACTCTCACAACGCCTAATAGATACCTCTGATTGTCTCCTTTGTACGTGTTTGAACCATCTTAATTGACTTCTCACATCTTCTCTATAATTGGTTCCATTCCCATCTTATCCCTGATATATTCATTCCTAATTTTATCCAGTCTCGCGTGTCTACACATTTACCTAAGCATTCTCATCTCCACAACTCCCAATTTTTTTGCTCATATACACATTTCATTGCCCAACACTAAGAACCATAGAGCATTATTGGTCTAATTGTAGTACAATAAAACTTGCTTTTATGTTTTAATGGTACTTTACGATCAAATAAGATCTTAGTTACGCTTTTCCACTTCAACTAACCTTCTTGGATTCGATGTTTCACATCTTTATCTACACCTCAATCATTTTGAATTGTCGATCCCAGATATTTAAATGACTCATTGCGAGAAATATCTTGGTCACCCAAATTAATGACAGAGATATTCGTCCTTCTTGCACTACTAAATTTAAGCTCCATATACTGATATACTTAATTTTTTCTGCTCAACTTAAAACCCTTCTTTTTTTAAAGAGTTTTACCAAGATTCTCTTGCGTTTACATCCTTGCGCGTCTCATTGACCAAAATAATATTATCTGCAAATAATAAACACCAAGGTATTGCCTGTTGGATATGTTCGGTGAGCTCATCTAAGAAAAAGGTAAAGAGATATGGTTTAAAACAGACTATCGATGTAAGCCAATAGTGATAGAAATTCTTGTATTAATCCTCCAGATGTCCTCACCCTCATCAACGAATTTGTATACATGTTTTTGATTACGTCAATGTTTGATACATTTATATCTCTCTTTTCCATGACTCTCCATAAGACCTCTCTTAGAACCCTATCATAAGTCTTCTTAAGATCGATAAACAACATATGCAAATCTTATTTTTTCCTGATAATTATTAATGAGTCTCCTTAGGTGGTGTATAACTTCCATAGTCGACCGCCCGAACAGAAATCCAAATTGATTCTTCATGATGCTAGTCTCTAGTCTTACTCTTTTCTTTATTACTCGTTCCCATAATCTCACAGTATGACTCATTAATTTAATACCTTTGTAATGGACACATTTTTGTATATCTTATTTGTTCTTATACAAAGGTACTAAAATAATTTCTCTCAATTAATTCGACATCTTTTTTGTCTTCAATATCTTATTAAAGAAATATGTAAGACACAAAATCCCTTCCTTCCCTTGACATTTTCATATTTCGATGAGTATATCGTTTTACCCAACCATGTTTTTATTTTTTATCTTCTTCAGAACATCATTTACCTCCGATGCTTGAATTTTATGATAAAAAATTATATTCCTATGCTTCTTCGATTTATTTAACTTTTCAAGATCAGTTCATTGTTTTTTTTCTTTATTGTAGAGTTGATAAAAGTATCTTTTCTCTCTCCTTAATTGTCATATCATCCGTCAAAATCGTATTGTTTCATCCCTTATGCATTTAATTTGGCATAAATCTCTCATCTTTCTCTCTCTAACTCGAGCAATGTTTTATATATCACGATCTCCATCTTTGGTATCTATTCGCTTGTAAAATTCCTCATAAGTTTGACGTTTTGCTTTATATAGTCTTTTTAATTTCTTTTTTGGCGACTTTATACACTGCTAAGTTTTCATCATTTCTACAAACGTAGAGTGGTTTATAGCTAATCCTCTTTGCCCTCATTTTGTCTTGTACTTCCTCTTTACACCATCAAGATTTTTTACGTGAGGCGCATGACCTTTTGACTCTTCAAGTATGTTTTTTTCCACTTATCCTTAAATTGAAACATAATTTTCCATGTGGCACTAGAATTTATTGACGTGTTATCTCAACTATCCGTTATTTTATTTGTGTGTGTGGGAGGTTTTCCCCTTGTATCTCCTATATATATACCTATTCCCCCCTAAGTCGATGAATAATAATCATTTTTACTCTCATTTTATTTGGTATCAGAGGAAAAGCCGAACCCCGACCCGATCCTGCATTGTGCGACTTCGCCGATCCCGCCGCTTCCCCGCCTTCGCCGATCGGTGCGCCTTCGACGTGTTTTCACACGATGTGAGGGCATCATCGATCTTGCTGTTATTGCCGATCCCGCCCCTTCGCCGACCCCGCATCGCCGATCCTGCTGCTCCGCGCTCGCCGATCCTGCTGGTGCCGGTTTCTCTTTTTATCTTCCTTTCGATTGTTTCTTCCGCCGCCAATTTGGTTGGTGTTTACCGCCCTTTCCCTCACTTTTCTTCTCATGACCTAGATCTATGATCTACGGTCTTCCTTCCTTTTTGTGATGGGTTTTTCCTCTTCTGTTTAAGGGTTTCCCTGCTATCCTCCCTTTTTTTAAGGGTTCTTCTTGTTCCCATCCCATGGATTCCTCACTCTTCGGTTCGAATGTTGGTTTTGCTCGGCGAATTACTACCTCCCTTCTCAATGAAAAAAAACTCCGGCCTCTTAGTATACACCCATGGGCACGACGTTCATGCTCCACCATGGAATAAGCATCCAAGATATCAGGAAGAGGGTTCATACTGACAATCTGAACCCGAATCTGCTCAAACTCGGGCCTCATGTCCATCAGGAACTGATAGGTCTCCCGCTTCTCCTGCCGCCGCTTGGCAAAAAGTAGATCCTCTGGATGTGGAAAAACATTGAGTGGCTCAAGGTCAGAAAGCTCCTGGAATCTCCCTGAGAGAAAGGTAAAATACTTGTGCACAGAACGGTCCCCCTGACGAGCAGTAGAAATCTCATGGAAGATAGAATAAATCCACGTATTAACGCGTGTGTGACTGTTGGTACGCGTCAAGGCAGCCTCTTCCCGCTCAGCCGTTACCTGCCTCCTCGTCGTTCTCGTCGACTTCAGCGTCTACGTCAGGTAGCCCGATGACCTTTCATGTCACTCAAGATGGGTCTTCTTCTCCCTGGGTGATTGACTCTGGGGCCACTAATCACATGACTGGTGAGACGTGCTTGTTCTCTTCTCTTGAGTCTCCGAGCGTCCATCGGCAGGTTCGTCTTGCTGATGGTTCTGTGACCCCCATCCTTCACCGGGGCACAGTTCCTCTGACTCCCTCCTTCTCCTTGGGGTCAGTTCTTCATGTTCCCAAACTTGCTTTAAATCTTCTTTCTGTTAGTCAATTGACTCGTTCGTTGCACTGCTCGATGACATTTTTTTCCTTCTGGCTGTGTTTTTCAGGACCTGACCACGTGGACTTTTGGCTACGTCCGTAAGCGCAACGGGTTATACCAGCTGGATCTTCCACCTCCTTCGCCCTGTTTCTCACCCCCATCCATCGCTGCTGCTACCACTTCACCTGCTCTTTGGCATGCTAGACTGGGGCATGTGAGTCCTCAGATCGTGTCGTCTCTTTTTCCGAGTGTCTCATTGGATAAATCTTTTCAGTGTGATGTGTGTCAGCTTAGAAAACATACACGCACTACCTATCCTGTTTCTTTTTCTTGTAGTTCTGCACTGTTTGATATTATTCATTTAGATGTTTGAGGGACCTGCCCTGGTTGTTTCTTACGATGATTTTTAGTATTTTGTTACTTTTATAGATGATTTTACTCGTTGCTGTTGGGTCTATCTTATGCGTGCCAAATCTGATGTCTTTGATTTATATGCCCAGTTTACTAATATGGTTAGGACTTAATTTTCCTCTCGTATTCGGGTCCTTCGCTCCGATAACCGGGGGGAGGGGGGAGTATACCTCTTTCTCTTTCACAACTTTCCTTGCTACCCAAGGAACCTTCATCAATTCTCCTGTCCCTATACACCTGAACAGAACAACGTGGCGGAACGCAAAAATCGTCATCTCTTGAATGTGACCCGGTCTCTTCTTCGTGGGTATCACGTCCCCAAGTCGTTTTGGAGTGCCTCCCTTCTTACGGGGACCTTCTTGGTCAACCGCCTGCCTTGTCTTCTATCTCCCCGCCGCCCTCTATTTTCCGTCCCTCTCCGGGTGTTTGGGTGTGTGTTTTGTCCAGCACCGTCGTCCGACTCGGACAAAGCTTGATGACAAAGCTATCCAATGCTTATTTTTGGGATATTCCTCTTCCGAGGGCTATTGGTATTTTGACCCCTCTTCTCACAGGACTTTTCACTCCCTAGATGTTACGTTCTTTGAGGATGTCCCCTTCTACGGTACCTCCCCTGTCCCTGTTGCTCCTTCTGCTCCGCCACAGCCGACTCCGGTTGCCCTTGCTCCGCTGCACGACTCTCTTCCGTTGCAGACATACACTCGTGGCCCACGCGGGCCCTCCCATATCCACCCCATTCTTCAGGATCCCCTGGTTACGTCCAACTCACAGGACCTTGTGCCACATCCTCTGACAGGTGATGTTCTTCCCTCCTCTGACTTACCCATTGCACTTCGCAAGGGCAAGCGTACTTGTGTTACTGACCATCCTGTGATAAGCTGTGTCATACCAACATTTCTCTCCAGGTTACCAGGCTTTCCTGGCCGCTACCGACCAGATCAGAGTTCCAAGTTCGATGACTGAGGCGTTCCAGCACCCTGAGTGAGTGGAGGCCATGGAGGATGAGATGTCCGCACTACAGAAGGCGGGCATCTGAAGTTTGGTCCCTCTTCCTGCAGGTCGAAAAACTGTTGGCTGTCGTTGGGTTTACACTGTCAAGTATAATGTCGATGGTTCTCTTGACCGCCATAAGACCCGTCTTGTAGCGAAGGACTTTACTCAGACTCCTGGGAATTACAGCTTGACCTTTGCCCTGGTGGCCAAGCTATCTACTGTCCGTCTGCTTGTCTCTCTCGCTGCCTGCCATGGGTGGCCTCTTCATCAGCTGGACGTGAAGAATGACTTCCTCAATGACGATCTTGCTAAGGAAGTTTATATGGATCCGCCCCCCGGTTACAAGCTTCAGGGGGAGTATTTGGGTCGTGTTTGCCTTTTGCAGAAGTCCTTGTATGGGCTGAAGCAGTCTCCTCGTGCGTGATTTGAGCGGTTTGGTACTGTTGTGCTTCAGAGTGGGTCTACCAGATGTCATGCCGACCACACGTGCTTTGTTCAGACTGCTGTGGATGGTCGTAGGGTCATTATTCTTGTTTATGTGGATGATATCATTTTTACCGGTGACGATAGCTCGGGAATACTTCAGATCGAGGGGATTCTTCAGAAGGCATTTGAAGTGAAAGATTTGGGGCATCTGAACTACTTTCTCGGGATTGAGGTTGCCAGATCTCAGCAGGGGATATCTTTGTCTCAACGCAAGTATACACTCGACCTCTTAAGTTATACTGGCCTTCTTGGGTGCTCTCCCGTGTCTACACCCATGGATCCGAACCACCGCCTTCACGCCGAGTCTGTTGATCCTCTCCCTGAACCGGGCAGATATCAGCTTCTTGTTGGCAGACTTATCTACTTGACCAACACTCGCCCTGACATTAGTTTTGCTGTGAGTGTGGTCAGTTCTTGCATGCTCCCCGGACTTCTCACCTGGATGCATCATTTCAAATCCTCCACTACTTGAAGGGTTCTCCTAGCCTATGGTTCTTCTACCGTTCGTCTCCGGCTCTTGATCTCACTTGTTACACGGATTCCGACTATGTTGGTTACCTTACTGATCGACGTTCTACCTCGGGGATGTGCACTTTCTATGATGACAATCTTATTTCCCGGAAGAGCAAGAAGCAGAGTATTGTCTCCTACTCGTCTGCTGAGGTTGAGTATCGGGCTATGACCCATGACACTACTGAGCTCCTTTGGCTGCGTACTCTCTTGACCGAGCTTGGCTCTCCTCCATCCGGTTCTTCGACTCTTGTGTGCGACAACCAGTCCGCTCTCATGCTTGCTTCTGACTCAGTTTTGCACGAGCGGACTAAGCATATTGTGGTTGATATTCACTCTCTCAGGGAGCACATTCGTTCAGGGACTCTTGAAGCGTCCTATGTTCCCTTCGCAGAGCAGATTGACGATGCCTTCACCAAGGCGGTTGGACCTTCCAGACTTCTCTCTACATGTGGCAAGGTGGACTTGCTTGACCTTTTCACGCCAGCTCGAGGGGGAGTATTAACATGTTATCTCAGCTGTCCGTTATTTTATTTATGCGTTTGGGTGGTTTTCCCCTGGTATATCCTATATACCTATTCCCCCCTAAGTGGATGAATAATAATCATTTTTACTCTCTCATTTTATTGAATTAACATAAGGATCATTAACTAGTTGTTTTGAAAGTAATTTTTTTTTGTCTTTGGGTCCGTTTGTTTCGGCTGTGATGGTGACAAAAGGAGCTGTGAGAATAGAGTTGTGGGAATGAAGCTATGAGAATGGAGCTGTACACAATGGAGAAATAGTTTGGTAAAATAGCGGTGACAGAGCTGTTCAGAATGGACAAACAGTTTGGTAAAACGACGGTGATGTTTTTGTTACATTTAATTATACTTACTAAAATGAATGATACCTAATATTTATTATAAATTTAATTTATTAATAATAATAATCATAATAATAATAATAAAATCAATTTGATTAAATTATTAAATGATTCAGATCAATTTGTTCCAGATCCTATCATAATAATAATATAATAATAATATAATAATAATATAATAATATAATAATAATATAATAATAATATAAAAAATAATATGATAAAATATAAATCGAAACTTCCAGATCGACGCTGCGAAGCATCACACTAGCGTCGGGGGGGGGGGGGGTCTCTCCGGCGGGACGGGGTACTTGAACAGATGGAGAAAGAGCTCTCGCTGGAGGGAGGTGCGACTTCTTTCCGGCGGGAGGGGGGTGCTGCTTCTCTCCGGCGGGGGTAATGGAGAAAGAGCTCCGACGTCCATGGCCGTGAGGAAGGGGGAGGAAAGCCGCCTGGTTTTTTGGTTGCGATGTGAACGTGGCGTTGAAAAGCTGCTCAGAGCTCCGGTCAGAAAGCTGCGATGACAACAGAGATTTTCTCCTCCGGTACTGATGGAAAAAAAATTTCCGTTCCGGCCGGACCGCAATGGAGGTTTAACGTGGAAACAAACTGAGCCATTAAGTTTCACCACCGAGTTTTTGGCAATAACTTTTTTCTTCTCTTAAAATTACTGTTTTTAATTTGTACATCTAACACCATTTGCGCATGTTGTGTTGTCAAACTCTTTCTTGGTATGACTTTGTAATCCTTACAAATCTTTCTATCCATTTTACGAGTAATAAAATAGTCAATTTATGACTTATTTGGTCCACTCTTAAACGTTATTAAATGTTCTTTCCTTTTCATGAAAAACATATTATCACAATTAGCTCATGTGATATGACAAAATTTTAAATGATCTTTCCTTCATTTATTTCTCTATACCCAAATCCTCCATGAACGTCTGTATAATTCATATTTTTAATCACAATATATCCATCTAAGTCTCTTCCCATGAAAATTCTCACTTTGTTGGATTTCTCTTATCAAATCATCTAAGTTTTCCCCAAATTGCATTTTAATATTTTCATTTAATTGTACTTGTATCGTACAAGCATTAATCACATTAATAGTTTTTTTCCTACGTCCAATTTATGAGCTACAATTCTATCATATTTTCTACTTACCCCTACAACTTCATCCCTACAAATAGTATCCATAATTATACACACTTCATTGCTTGTTTTATTTTTTCCTGTGTACTATAATTTAATACCCGAAGTGTCTAAAAGTTTGACTTTCTCCCCCACCTATTTAGTTTCTTGCAGATATAAAATATTTATTCTTCTCCTAATTATCGTATCCACTACTTCCATCATTTTTCTCATTAGCGTACCAATATTTCAACTTAAAATCCTAAGTCGATCTCAAATCCTACGTTTTACATTTTTAAGACGCCTAATATGTGAGGGCTCTTGCATATTTATCATCACACCCAAGTCCTGTTAGAGGTGCATCAGTCCTTGCTAAGATGCCACATTCGGATCATACGACGAACACTCTTGCGTATTTAACACCACACCCAAGTCCTGTAGATGTAGCGGTCCTTGCCAAGAGGTCGCATTCGGGACCATACAATGCGTTCCTTACGGGGAACAACCCAGTTTTTGCTCAATTTCTCAAACGATTTATATTCATAATAGTGACTAAATTTTACGCTGTCTGTTTACCTAATACAACCTTCACCATTTCTCATTCGGGTTTGGTATCGGCAAAGGCTGGTTTATTAGAAGTTCTTTAACTTTAAATATACTTTATTCCTGACCTATTTTGTAATCATCGACAATTGAGAATATTGATGGAACATGAACCTCCTAACCTCCTCGCCTAACGAACTTAAGGATTCAGATCTTCCTCATTCCACTCGACGCTTCCACTTTCCTTTTGTTTTTTTTAGTGAGGTCTTGTTTGTGATATTCTGATAGATCTACAAGACGTCCTCATTCACAGATCAAAATTGAGAATATCTCAAAGTTTCTCCCACGTCATCCCCTCTCTACGAATGACTTCATTATCATCACCGTTACTATCATCATCATCTGCACCAGTTGAGTCCCTTAATGTATTATTAATATCTTAGTTAGTTGGGACTTTTAATGTCTGTTGTTAATATATTAGCGGTGCGGAACACCGGGCATATTCATATCGTTTAGAATAAATCTGAAATGCTTTTCATTTTCTTGTTCTCAATCTCATTTATAATAAACCTGAACAGATCACATATATGATATTACAAATCATATCTTTACATTAGAGGGATCCATTTTTGATAACTGAAATTGATGTCTTATGGATTAAAGTTTTCATCTTCGGGAAACAAAATAATATTGTTCATTGAAAGAATAATTAGTTTGAGAAATTATAGCTTGCATCTCTTCACCTTCGCTTGAGAAAAAAATAGAGAAATCACGCTAATGTCTTTTACTAATGTTTAACATAATTTTAACCCTAAATAAATTATTTACACCACAGTAGAAAAAAAGAAAATATGCTTATAGTTGAGAGGAAATACCCAATAATGATCAGTACTAGTCTTTTACTCATACATATATTGAGTAAGGGAAAAACACAAAGATCGAAATACCCCCGAGAGGGTAAAATACATAAAATGCGGATTTGACATAAAACATTGATTACAACTCTCCCCCTCAAGTCCGACGGTAGATATCTGTCATTCCGAGTTTATGGATATCATCAATAAAAACATCACACCCCAAGCTCTTGGTGAAGACATCGACTAACTGCTCTTTAGAGTGAACAAAATGAGTGACTGAGTTTCCCTTTTCCATATGGTCTTTGATAAAATGGCGATCAACCTCAACATGCTTAGTTCTGTCATGTTGAGCAGGATTGTGAGCCATGCTGATGACAATTTTGTTGTCACAGAACAGAGAGATGAGAACATTTTTCTGAAGACCCAGGTCTTGCATGAAGGTGCACAACTATAAACCTTCACAGATACCTTGAGATATTGGCCGATACTCGGCTTCAACACTAGATCTGGCCATAATATTTTGCTTCTTTCTACGTCACGTGACCAAATTTTCACCAACAAAGGTACAATATCCCGTTGTAGATTTCCTGTCATCACGGCTTTCGGCCCAATTCGCATCAGTAAAAACTTTAATCCGTAAGTGGTTATTCTTTGAAAGCAAAAGCCCACGACCAGGGGCCTTCTTTAAGTACCGTAGTACGCGGTAGGCTGCATCCTGATGTCTGATCATGGGGGCATTGCATATATCTACTCAAGATTCCGACTGCATATATGATGTCAGGACGAGTATGAGAGAGGTATAAAAACCTCCCAACCTATCTCTGATAACACGAAGGATCAGTGCGATCACCATCGTTGTCTTTATCGATCCTATGGTTCTCCTCCGTAGGGGTGTTAACAGGGACAAGAGGACAACCAAGCATCCTAGTTTCTTTTAACAGATCTAAAACATAATTGCGTTGAGAGATGAATATACCCTAATCAGAACGGGTCACTTTAATTCTTAGGAAGTAACGTAATCTCCATAAGTCCTTTACTTCAAACTCAACAGACAGAAGAGCCTTTAGATTTGAGGTTTCGTCTGAGTCATCTCCGGTGATCACAATGTCATCAACGTAGACAATAAGAACCACAATTTTCCCTCATTTTTCCTGACTAGCAAAGTATGATCTGACTGTCCCTTGTTTGTAGCCAAATTTGATTATGTCCTTGAGAAACCTGCCAAACCAAGCCCTGGGAGACTGCTGCAGTCTATACAAAGACTTCCTTAGTGACATATAAATCCTTCTCGTCCCTTCTTCACAAAACCCGGGGGGAATGCTATGTACACCTCTTCATCAAAATCACCGTGCAAAAAGATATTTTTAACGTCCAGTTGTTGTAGATCCCAACCCAAGCACGCAACACAAGATAGAAGAACACGAACAAAGTTCATTTTTGCTACAAGGGCAAAGGTCTCCGGGTAGTCGACTCCCTGAGTCTGAGTGTATCCACGAACCACAAGACGGACTTTATATCGCTAAATTTTACCATCCTGGTTTTGCTTAATGGAGAAAACGCACTTTGAACCAATGACTTTCTTGTCAGGAGGAAGGGGAGAGACATCTCATGTTTGATTCTTGTTCAAGGCAGACATTTCCTCCTTCATTGCTTGAGCACATACCAGAATGCAAACCGCCTCCTGCCACGTCTTTGGAATAGTAATCACGAAAAAGGAAGATATAAATCCCTGATGAAGCTGGGAAAGGTGATCATAAGCAATATGATTAGAGATAGGGTGTTCCGTGCACACAGTCTTATCTCTTAGCACTGCAAGGGGAACATGCAGATCAATATCAGAATCCGAGTCCAAAGGTGACATCAGCAACGATGGAACAACTGAGGGTTGTTTACCTGTTCCTGTTTGACAATGATGGTATATATAAGGAAAACGGGAGATGAGAGACCGACGATGGTATATATGAGAAAACGACGTAGGTGTCGAAGGGGACAAGGTGCCGTTTGCGGAGATAATCTTGTCTTTACCAGACAAGGGATTGTAGGAAGAAAAACCTGAGCAGTCGGTCATGTGATCGGTAGGTCCCGTGTCAATGATCCACTCAGACGGAGGTGTCACAGCAACATTAGCACTGTGGCATAGCAACAGTAGCAAAGGAAGTATAAGTACCCGTGGTAGTGTCTGTTAGATATTGTGTGTATGTATAAGGGCTTATCTGTATTTACATGTATATGTTCGGGTCTTGTATATATAACCCTAAGATGAGTCATTATTGATATGCAATATACTTTTCTAAGATGGTATCAGAGGCTCGGGTTTAACTCTCCCGATCCCTCTCCCGCTCGTCTGCGCCGATCGATCCAGACTACTGCGTCAATCGACTGCTCGTCTGCGCCGATCGATCCCGCTTGTCTGCGCCAATCGATCCCGCTCGTCTGCGCCGATCGATCTCGGTCCCTTTCCCGCTCGTCGATTGATCAATCCATCTCCCGCTCGTCGACCCGCTCGTCGATCCGATCGATCGATCCCGCTCGTCTGCTGCGTCGATCGACTCCTGCTTCCTCCGATCGACTGCGTCGATCCGCTCGATCCTTCCTCCGGCTGCTTCATTTGGTTGTCTGCTTCCTCCGGCTGCTTCCTCTGGTTGTCTGCTTCCTCCGCCTACTTCCTCCGGTTTCAGCGCCGATCGATCCTGCTCCAGATCTCGGTGTCGGCCTTCAATGGATCCCGCCTCGACTCCCAGTGGCTATCTTCCTAAGCCTGATGTGCTGCTCAACGGGCAAAACTACAAGACTTGGTCTTCCACCATGCGCATGCATCTCCGAGGCCTACTCCTTTGGGGCCATTTAGATGGATCCTGCCCAGCATCGTTGCTCCCTGCCGCCTCTTCCACTGAGTCTTCTGTTTCCATAGCCAGCACCGGTGTTTCCTCCGCTCAGGCGTTGGCCAAGTGGCAGGACGATGACTCCAGGGCTATTGTTATCCTTGGCCAGTCTTGTGAGGTACCCATCCGCCTGGCCATCTGTGAGTTCCCTACTGCCAAGGCGATCTGGGATCATCTTTCCGATCTCTATCAGCCTTTCAGCCAGACACTTCAGTATTCATTGTTACAGACTCTTGCAACTACCTACCAGCGCGACCGCTCAGTTCAGGGGTTTTTTGCTGAGATCACTTCCCTCTGGCGTCAGTGTGACGAGATGACGCCGCCCCATTGCTTGTCCTGCTACCATTGCGTTGCCACCGCTCAGTACAGAGATGCCTGCCATGTTTACAATTTCTTGATGCGCCTGCACCCGGAGTTTGAGTCTGCCCGCTCACAGTTTCTTCATTGTGGTACACCCACAGTTCGTGACACTCTGTCCATGATTCTGGCGGAGGAGACTCGTCTTCGTACCATGGAGGGGACGCATCACACTACCTCCCCCCATGTTGTCTTGGCTGCTCCTCAGTTTGCTCTGCAACCTCCGCTGCCACCTTCTCCAGGGCTCAGTACTCTCGTGCGACCGTCTGCTCCGTTTCCTACCCAGGGACCCTCTTCCTAGGGTCCCAATGTTGCGCTGCGGCGGTCTGTTCGCTGTCATTATTGTCATGCACCGGGCCACAGAGTGTGTGAGTGTCGCAAGCTTCAGCGCTCCCAGCAGAACATCCAGTCTCGTGACACCCAGCAGCATGCAGCTCCAGTTCTGCCTGTGCCTCCTCCGACAGCCTCCTTCTCTGAGCAACTCCTACAGCTGGCTCAACAGCTATCTTCAGGCACCTTCTCGAGTACATCTGCAGTCACGGTTGGTCAGGACTCTACCTCTACTGATCCCTCAGCGGCCTTTGTCCCGTCAGGTATCTCTCCGTCCTCGTGGTTACTTGACTCTGGAGCCTCTTTTCATATGACCTATGATGCCACCCATCTTCATGCCTGCCAGCCTGTTTCCTCCGACTTACGTGTTCTTATTGCTGATGGCACCACCCTTCCTATTACCAGTCGTGGCCTTCTCCACACCCCTCAGTTCCACATTCCTGATGTTGCCTACATCCCTCAGCTCTCCATGAACCTCATCTCCGCCAGCCAGCTTGCCTCTAGTGGTTACCTTGTTGTTTTTGATGAGTTTGTTTGTCATGTGCAGGATCGTCTTACAGGGACCCTCATTGGAGCTGGCCGTCTCCATAGTGGGGTATATCTCCTTGAGTACCTTCGCCTGCCATCAGTCACACCGTCCCCAGCTGCTCCTTGTTTATGTCTTTCCGCTGTTTCCTTTCGTCAGTGGAACCATCATCTTGGTCATCCCAGTGGCGCCCGTCTCTCAACTCTTGTTCGTCAGGGTGTTTTGGGTCGTGTATCTGTTGACACTAGTCACTCTTGTACGGGTTGTAAGCTTGGAAAACAACTACAACTCCCCTATCAGTCTAGTACGTCTAGGTCTTCTGCTCCGTTTGAGTTAGTCAATTCTGATGTATGGGGGCCTGCTCCTTTTGTATCCAAGGGTGAACACCGCTATTATGTCTTGTTTATTGCTGATTTGTCTCGTTTCACTTGGATATATATGTTGCGTTCTCGTGCTGAGGTTTTTCAGGTTTATGTTACTTTCTCCACCATGGTTTGTACTCAGTTCTCCGCCTCTATTCGTATTTTTCGCTACGACTTGGGGGGGGGGGTACCTATCGCATGAGTTCCGTGACCTTCTCGCCTCTCATGACACGCTCCCGCAGCTCTCCTGTCCTGGTGCTCATTCCCAGAATGGCACTGCGGAAAGGAGACATCGCCATATCATTGAGACCGCTCGCACTCTTCTTTTGGCTTCCCATGTTCCCCCACATTTTTTGGCCGAGGCCGTCTCCACCGCTGTCTATCTCATCAACCTTCAGCCATCCACTTTCCTTCAGGGTCGGTGTCCCGGTGAGTATTTGTTCTCTCATCCTCCCCGATACACTCATCTTCGTGTGTTCGGATGTCTGTGTTATGTCCTATTACCACCACGTGAGCGGACTAAACTCTCTGCTCAGTCTGCTGCATGCGTTTTTCTAGGCTACAACTCAGAGCACAAGGGTTACCGCTGTTATGACCCTGTTGCGCGCCGTCTTCGCATTTCTCGTGATGTCACCTTCGTTGAGAACCAACCTTTCTTCCTTTCTTCATCCACCTCTGCTTCACCCTCATCCACTACCCCAGCTGATATTCAGTTCCTTATTTTTCCTACCGTACCACCACCTGTTTTGCCACCACCGTCAGACCAGTCACCAGCAGAGCTACTGCCATCATCGTCATCTCCCTCTTCTGAGTCCTCTCCACCTCCTCATGTTCTGCCATCTCCCGGCCCTCTACCTCCTATTCTCCACCACTACACTCGTCGTGCTCCGACTACCCCACAGGTGCCCCCAGTCTTCAGTGAGAGTTCCGTGGATGATCCGCCTGCTAGACGTTACCCCTTCGAGATCGACTTCCACCAGATCGCCTCGGTTTTACCACCCAACCACTCGACCTCACTGCTCTTCCTGCTACCTCCACCAGTACTCCAGAGCCTATTTCCTACCGCGAGGCTGCTCAGGTTCCTGAGTGGCAGGCTGCTATGTTTGATGAGTTGGCTGCTCTTGAGCGTACCCCTACTTGGGATCTTGTGCCTCTTTCTCCTGGTGCTGTTCCCATCACTTACAAGTGGGTCTATAAGATCAAGACTCGCTTTGATGGTTCTATTGAGCGGTACAAGGCTGGCCTGGTTGCTCGGGGTTTTCAGCAGGAGCATGGTCGAGACTATGATGAGACTTTTGCTCCTGTGACACACATGACCACGATCAGGACACTTGTTGCTGTTGCTGCTGTCCATCGTTGGTCCCTGTTTCTGCTGGATGTGAAGAATGCGTTTCTTCACGTTGACCTACAGCAGGAGGTCTACATGGTTCCTCCTCCCGGTTTTGCTGCTCCTTCTGGCATGGTTTGTCGGTTGCGTCGTGCTCTCTATGGTCTCAAACAGGCTCCTCGAGCCTGGTTCGAGCGCTTCAGTTCTGTCGTTACAGCCGCTGGTTTTCAGCCCGGCCAGCACGACCCGACCCTGTTTGTTCACACCTCTTCCCGAGGCCGTACTCTTCTTCTGCTCTATGTGGATGATATGATCATCACTTTTGATGACCCGACTTTCATTGACTTTGTCAAGCATCACCTGCAGGCTGCAACAGCAATTTCAGATGACAGATTTGGGACCTTTGAACTATTTTCTGGGCATTGAATTCTCTTCCACCTATGTAGGGTTCCAGCTCTCTCAGCAGCGTTATACTACTGATCTTCTGGCTCGAGCTGCTCTTTCCGACACCCGCACTGTTGCCACACCGATGGAGCTTCACCTGCAGCTTCAGGTTGATGAGGGGATCCCCCTTGCTAACCCCACTCGCTATCGTCATTTGGTCGACAGCCTGGTCTATCTCACCATCACTCGGCCAGATATTGCTTATGCAGTCCATGTGTTGAGCCAGTTTATCAGCACTCATACATCAGTCCATTATGCTCACTTGCTGCGTGTACCACGTTACCTTCGTGCGACTCCTGGCCGTGGTCTGTTCTTCTCCAGCAACAGTTCCCTCCAGCTTTCTGCTTTCTCTGATGCTACTTGGGCTAGTGATCCTTCTGATCGTCGCTCTGTCACTGGTTTATGTCTGTTTTTGGGCTCCTCCTTGCTTGCCTGGAAGTCCAAGAAACAGTCTGGTGTTTCCCGCTCTAGTACTGAGGCTGAGCTACGCGCCATGGCGTCTACAGCCGAGGCGATTATCTGGCTTTGTTGGCTTCTTGCAGATTTTGGCATTGTCTCCTCAGGACCGACCACTCTCTTTTGTGACAACACTGGTGCCATTCAGCTCACTCTGAATCAAGTGCAATATACTTTTCTAAGAGTGTCTAACTGGGAGTGTAAGAGGCGACAGAGAGCATCCAATTCAGACGCGGTAAAATGTCCTGGGGCCGACCATGATGGTCAACATGGACCTCAGTGGAGTAAGCAACATCATGAGGACGAGAACTACTCTGTCGGGCTCCCCCTGTCCTGGTCCACGACCACGACCGGATCCAGGTGGAGCAAGGTGAGGATGAAGCTTGAAGCACACATCCCAATTATGGCCCCGACGACCACAGTAATCACAAGTAGTGACATTGTTGGTATGGTTGGAACCTGATGCAGGAGGGATCTATAGGCGGCGGAAAATCTTGACCTAACCCCACATGCTATGCAAATCCGACAGCTAGATCACAAATTAAATAATAAATTAAAATCATCCCACGCAGTTAATTCAAGACAAGACAAAATAATTTAATTAAGCGAGACAAGCTTATGCTTTCCTCCGCGTGGAGGGCCTAAGCAAGAGCGCGCAACGAATAAACCTTGTAAATCACAATATTTATCTAACAAACCATCACAATATAATATTCCCAAACAATTATGAGATCCAATCCAATATAAATATGTTGAAAATAATAATTCAATACAATTGAGTCTTCATTTGGCACAACGGTGGCGATCATAAACGCATGAGTTCAACCGTCATTTGTTAACGACCATCTAAAGAACTTCATCCATTTGAACATAAAAGTGGATGGAGTTCTTTAGATGTGCATTAAAGAAATGACAGTTTATCCCCCATGTTCACGACCGCCACCACCGTGCCAAATGGAGCCTGAATCTCACCAAATTGTGGGCTGACCAAGACAATAAAAATTTCGGAGCTGGATGTGTGGATCGGCGATCGAGAGTGGAACCAACGACGTGTAAATAATGAAGGTGGCTATCCTCGGCGGCGGAAGATGAATGTGGCCCAAAAATGGATAAGATCCGGCCACGTAGGTGGAGATCTGGGCGGGAGTGGGTAGATCCGATGATGTAGTAACTGATCGGGGCTAGGGAGTGTTGGAAGGGTGGTAGAAATAGCGGATCGGGGGACTGAAATTTCAGATCTGGATGGATCTAGGAAAAAGGGGTTGTGCGAAGGTGGATCGACGAGAAATAGGGGTAAAGGAATGGGGGGATGACGGCTAGACTTCTTGCCGGCACGGGGAAGGGTTGTTGGAGAGGTGGTGGTGGCCTGGGAGGGGAATCAGTGGGCGGATGGTGGAGAGGCTGACAAGGGTGGTGCGGCTGGTGGCCGTGACTTTGCTGGAGGGGGGGGGGATCTGGAGGCCGGCGGTAGAATTTGAGAGGAAAAAAACTATATAATATGAATGATTAGTTTCATTTATCCACAGTGACTAGAAGAGGAAAAGGGGGATTGTAGGTGGAGTTTCTGGACAGCAAACACTGTCGGCTGTTTGGGGGCTTTGGAGGCTGCGACAAGGGATTTTGGAGGGGGAGAATGAGGCCTAGGGTTAGGGGTTGACTTGGTGAGATACAAACATAGGAGTTGTCACTTAGGGTTCCACGGAGTCGGCACCGTGGCTTGATTGCTGGAATTCGGGATTTCTTTTCACTAAATTCTGCAATGCCTTAGATCAGCCCCTAATAGGTCTATTTATAATAAAGAGAAGATTAGTTCATCCCCCATCAACGACTATGATTGGCCGGAGGTGAGGCTACCCAAATATAACAAAATAAATGCAAACATAGTGAAATAATATATCAAATCGATTCGCAATGTGAATCCTGACACATCTGCGTAGTCCGATCGTCGATCCGGGCACGCCATATATGGTAAGTCGCCAAATCAGCCCCAAACGGGCCCAAAACTCGTCCTCGTCTCTTCTCCGCATCAATCTCCCCAACTTGAAAGAATTCATCTCCCTATGAATTAAGATCAAAATTCTCTCGATGAATGCCAGGTATAACTCGAAGAGGTCCATCAAAAGTTGTCCAAAGTATCGTCGACGGAAGAGATTCCTCGACAATCAACTCCCCCTTACTGAAAAGCTGTCATCTCCGATGAATGGAGTCGGGCATACTGAAGTCGAAGTCCAGGGGTGAATCGATCATGCTCTGCTGCAAGTACCCGAGTGTCACCAACGTCTGTAGTAGGAATGCACTGCTGGAGTCTGCTCTCCATGAAGCTCTCAACGCTCAACTCACGAGTGATGGATCTCGGTACGATCGGCGGCGCCGTAGGCAGAACCAAAGAAAACGAGTCCCCGGGTGGGTGGGTGTCAGAAATGGGTGAGTAGTGGTGGTCATCAAACATATGTGAGCTATGAAGGTGGCAAGGTAACAGACATGGAGGTGTGTGCGGCTGGAAGTCCCCACTGCTTGGGTCCACATACCGACGAGGCTCGTAGTACGGCGTTATATCTTCAACACTAAATACCAGGTGGATACCCATACTTGCAAGGATATCAAGGTCATAGGTATTTGCTTCGATCCGTCTTATGATTATATAGAGATCCATTCGCCTAACTCTCAAGCTTTTAGCAAACCTCGTAAGTGCCTCAACGTAGATTTTCACCATCACCTGCTCGCCTTCATGAAGTACCTGCACTTGCTAATGAACCTCCGCATGTGATTTATAAAATTTATTATCATTATGGATTTTTCGTTGGACCGACTCATGCCACATATGCAAACGACGGACAAACGACTCAACAGACACATGCAAATGATGAAGAAATGACTCGAGAGATTCATGCAAATGATGCAAATGAAATATGACTGACACACCATACCTACTACGAGAAAGTCTAATAATGACCGGGACGTCTCTAAAATATGGTGGCCTATCAGGGGGCTCTTTTGATGAAGTGTAGAAAAACTCATCCCGTGTGTGACGTGTGCTCAGATGACCATGAGAGACAAACATACTCAAATACGGGCACATAAAGAACCAAATGTCTCTCGGGGAACGTAGCACCTCAGTGGGTTCACCAGGAGGTGTGTAAGAAAAGTCATTGCGGATGAGACGACCACCTAGGTGAAAATCGTGTACACAGATTAGAAGACGTGACTTTATAGTGCAGGGAGTATCCCCAAAAATGAAGAACTCATCTGGTGGGTCAGCAGCTGGTGCGTCCCAAAACTCATCTAGAGTGCGATGCGTCAACCGGTGATGTCCTAGACACTAAATGCTCTACACTATATCCATCCTCTGGGGCAAGGCCAGGGACGGTAATGAAAGAAATGCTACTAACTCGAAACTCGTAAACAAGGGGCTCACTTAACTCGCATCCTCACCAGGATATGGTGGATCATCCGGAGGCTCAACAGGGGGCTCGTCATAGAACTCATCACGGGGTCATGGTCCTTCAGATGAGTACCATCGTGAGGGGTATTGTCCCCGTGAATGGGTGACATAGCCACTACATGCTTAATACCAGGCTCTGGGGTCTCAGTCATGTTGTGGCTCGGAACAATGGAATGAGGAGAGCGACATAGAGCTACACTCAAGAATGAGTTTGTGGGTGGGGTGCTAACTAACCCGGTGCATGGAAGAAGTGTGGGTGAGGGATACAACACTACAGACTCGATAGGTCGCTCATGCTCACTCTCGATCGGGGTCACATGAGATGGGTCAGAGACAAGAGATAGGTCACTCACTGGGCTAAGCACCTCACTGGGGTGAGAGCAATTCACATCAGGTATTACTTCTGTCGTGGCTGACAGGACAGTGACAGGTGTCATGGTGACCTCAGTATGAGAGGGACTCTTACTGCGGAGGTCAGGGTGAGAATCTCATCGACAAGCTCTTTCGGATCTCAACGACTGTTCATAACGAAGGACGAGCTGATATGTCTGCTCAAAGGACTTAGAGATATGATAAGCTGCCTTAGTATGTATGTCAAACCGAAGTCCAAACCGAAATCGGGAAGTGGTCATGGCTGGGTCCTCTCGGATATCGCTCATCACCACTAACTCATCAAAGCGATCCCTGTACTCGGCGACAGATATGGATTCTTGCTGAAGGGAAAATAGTTGGTCGAGCATGCGACTCCGATACGACGAAGGCAAATACCTTCGACGCAATGTACGCTTCATGTCCACCCAATTGGTGATGCGATGTAGACGGTCTCGCTCGCGGGTTCTCTCAACGCTAGCCCAATATATTCTTGCATAATCTAAAAGTCTTAAGTTTTGCAAACTTGACGCGACGCTCACCGAATAACTCAATGATTGAGATAATATTCTATATCCACGAGCCAATAACTGAAAGACTCTGGACTCGATGAGCCGTCGAAGGAAGGGGCAGTAGTACGAAACTGATTCTCAAGATCTCTCTTGGAACGACTATTCTCATAATAATCATCCCTAAGGTAACTGAATCGTGTCGAAGGATCAACACGATCCGCTCGCATGTACAGATAAGAGCGACGACAATCATCATTACTGATCGTCTCTAGCATAGTGGGGTCGTGTCGGTGAGTCAACACGATCTCTGGAACTGGTGTGCTGCGATCGAGAATAACTGTCGTAGTAATGTGAGGGTCTCTCAGACGGGGCTCTGCGAGGGCGGGTGCAAGTGGACTCGAGATCTCCAAATTAAGGAGAGGAATAATCGTGATACATAGACATAATGAAAAACCTATAGACTCTACGATTGCATATCAAAAAGTGCGCGAAACCTCGCTTTGATATCAATTGACGCAGGAGAGATTTATAGGCGGCGAGAAATCTGCGACCTAACCGTACATGTTATGCAAATCCGACGGCTAGATTACAAATTAAATAATAAATTAAAATCATTCCACACAGTTAATTCAAGACAAGGAAAAATAATTTAATCAAGCGAGGCAAGCTTATACTTTCATCCGCATGGAGGGCCCAAGCAAGAGCGCACGGCGAATAAACCTTGCAAATCACAATATTTATTTAACAAAACACCACAATATAATATACCCAAACAATTATGAGATCCAATTCAATATAAATATGCTGACAATAAAGATTCCGGAGCCGGATGCGTGGATCAACGACGATCGAGAGTGGAACCGGCAGCGTGGAAATAATGAAGGTGGCTGTCCTCAGCGACAGAAGAAGAAAGTGGGCCGGAAATGGATAGATCCGGCCACGTAGGTGGAGATCTGGGCGGGGGTAGGTAGGTCCGATGATGTAGTAACTAGAAGAGGAAAAGGGGGATTGTAGGTGGAGTTTCTGGACAGCAAACACAGCCGGCTGTTTGGGGGCTTTGGAGGGGGAGAATGAGGCCTAGGGTTGGGGGTTACCTTGGGGAGGGAGATGCAAGCCTAGGTGTCGTCACCTAGGGTTCCATGGAGTCGGCACCGTGGCTTGATCGCTGGAATCCGGGATTTCTTTTCACCAAATTCTGCAATGTCTTAGATCAGCCCCTAAGAGGTCTATTTATAATAAAGAGAAGATTATGACATCACCTATCAACGACTTTGATTGACCGGAGGTGAAGGTACCCAAATATAACAAAATAAATGCAAACATGGGGAAATAATATATCAAATCGATTTACAACGTGAATACTGACACATCTGCGGAGTCCGATCGTCGATCCGGGCATGCCATATATGGTAAGTCGCCAAATCAGCCCCAAACGGGCCCAAACTTATCCTCGTCTCTGCTCCGCATCACAAGGGTTAACTTATAAGTTCTTACTAGTCTTAGTAAGAAATTTGTCATCAAATAGTCGCATCAACATTTTGTGGTTGCTTGGGGTTGACTTAATATTCTTGTTCTATATTTTTGTTAAATCTAGTTTAATTAAATACTGAACTCAACCCTACGCCATTCTTCACGGATACCAGTGATCAAAATTTTAGGACAGGTCAAAACATAGATTGGTAATGGAAAATCATCGACCATATATTTGGTTACAAAATATCTATTTAATCGGATATAGTTAATTATAAATTGTTTGTTTTTTAAAGTTTCAAGCATTCCAATTTCTATGACTAGAAGTCCAAACTCAGTTTTTTCTGCAGACAAATTAACATACAAAATAAACAATAAAATGTCCAAGTAATATGTGATAGATATCTCTAATGATATCATTAACTCAGCATATATGTCATGGAGAACAGAGATCACTACCCTCATAGGTATGATTAGGACCGTATTGGAGCCCATGAAAAGATAGAAACAACAATGAAAGTTTATGTTATTAAAATATTGAATGAACAATAAACACACAGCTTTATACAATTAGCCTAGTTTTTATTTTAACAATAATTGTAATAACGTTAATGACAGTGACCGTGATGGTAGTTATTTCAGTTATCTATAATAGTTAAATATAGGAATTATGAATTTATGTCATGAATAAATTTAGTTGACTTTATTCTCTCCTTTTTCTACATTTTTTCCCTTACTAGTTGAATGACTGATTTTGTTTAACCAATATTTGTTTAGTTGGAATTTCTTTTAATTGCATGAATTTCATGTTGGGTTTCATGAGCATCAAATGCGCAGCGAAAATATAGGAAATCCTTGACATGATCCATGCAAAACACAACAAACCAAGAAACGAGTATTATACTTGCGTTGAAATCATTCTTGTCACGACGTCAAGGCGAACCAAGGCGAGCGTCGGGCGCCTTGATGCTTAGGCGACAAGGCGGACGCCTAGGCGACCACAAGGCGAGCAAGTCGCAAGGCGTCAATTTACTCAATTTATTTTTTAAAAAACAAACAGACTATAGACTGCGGTTATTATAATAACCGCAGTGTATAGTCTGCAGACTTTAAGACTGCGGTTATTATAATAACCCCAGTCTTAAAGCCTGCAGACTATAGACTGCGGTTATTATAATAACCACAGTCTATAGTCGTCTATAGACGACGGTTATTATAATAACCGCTGTCTTAAAGTCTGCCTGCCAGACTTTAGACAGCGATTATTATAATAACCGCTGTCTAAAGCTCCTTTTTTTTAACTTAAAACAAAATGTTTACCAATTACCAAACTACAAAATACAAACACACAACCACACATATTTTTTTTTCTTCATAGCAGTAAGCAGTAGCTTCTGAATTCTAATATAAACACACAGCCCATAATTATCTTCAATATTTTCACCATCATTGACAAAGAAAAAATGATCGAAATCTTCATCCTCTTCATCCAATATTTGAGAATTAGCTCCAGCTTTACTTCGTAAATTTCGAGGATCAGTTCCAATAGCTCTTTCTACAGCTTCCCATGTGAGATTATCATCTTCAAAAACTAGTGCATCCTCTGGTTTGTTCATCATCCACTCACTACTCCAATCTAGCTCATCAAACACTAAAGTGTTGTAATTTCTTCCCTATTCACGTCTTTCTTGGAATCGTGCTTGTAAACGACGATTATATTGGATGTATACAAGATCATTAAGCTTTTGATGCTCTAATCTATTTCTTTTTTTGGTGTGAATCTGAATCAAGATAAATGAAAACTTATTAGTCAATATAAAAATATTAATTTTTATATTGAATATTTGTATACGTACAAACTCAAAAGTACGCCAGTTGCGCTCACAACTAGAAGAAGAACAACATAAGCCAAGTATGCGCAATGCCACTGTTGAAACCGGAACCCGGCTTCCTGTGGAGCTCGCCCTCGGGAAAGGGGGTGGTCTCGCGCCTACTTCGCTCCTGCAAGAAAAACGACAGCAAGGAGAAACAGACCCAAGGGCTCGGCAGGGAGGTCCCACCACAAACCCGGAAGATCTCAGAGCGCTTCCCCTCCTTAGCCTGAAGCCGAGCTAAGGTACCCTCAGAAAGCACTTGAAGATTTTGGGGAGAAGAGCACAGGGAAAAATCTGCCTTCTGGGGTACCCCTTGGGTCCTATTTATAGCTTTTGAAATCCGGACTGCCAATAACCAAAATAAATGACCTGAAATTACCAGAAAACCCTCGGCTGGGTCTGCCAACAGCCAAACTCCGCTGTTTTGAAGGGCTATGGGCAGACCAGCAGGGGTAAAACAGTAAAAAGTACCTCTGACCCCCAGGCGAGCTGGGAGCTCTGGTCTCCCCGGCGTGCTCTGCTCGCCCACTGCTGCCGAGCTCTACTGCGAGGGCGCGAGTTGCAGCCCGCTCGGCGAATGCCGAGCTCGGGGGTCGCCGATCAACGATCTCTGGCCGACGTTTGCCGAGCTCAGCCTCGCCCCTGTTGCTGCCGAGCTCGCCTGCTGCTCCTAACCTGATCTGCTCGCCCCCTGGTGATCCTGCTCGCCGGACACGGGGTTGTACACAATCCCCGCTCTTTTCGAGCTTGTCAAAAAGCTCGGAAAGAAACATCCAACCCGAAGTGTGCGGCGAGATCTGGCTGGCGAGTTGGAGGGAATCTTCTGGTGGGGGCCACTTGCGGCTATATATATGCACCTGCTCTGCTGCCTGGCTCTTGCCATTCCACCTGTCGCCTTGCCAAGATGCCCCTCCCTAAGGAGATCCAAGAGCGCATAGACCGAGCTCGCCTGGCTTCCGCGGCTCGCGACGGCGGTCCCCGCGAAAGCTCCCCAAATTGATTCTGCCGAGCCGAGCTCTAAGAGGACGAAGCCATTCCCCGAGGCGGCCGAGCCCATTTTCCACGACCTGAGGGCCACCCTGGCTCGCGAGACCGGCTCTTCTACCCGAACTATTCTGGAGAAGGATAGGGAGGTCGTCGTAGTCGGCGACGATCAGGACGGCCAACCAGATGGCGAGGGCACCGCGCCGCGAGGCGAGGTCACGCTCGCCACTTCGCGATTCTCGGCACCGGACAGCCGTCCCCGGGATCCGCCGCCTCTCTTCGGGATCCTGCCTGTGAGCTCGCAGAGGCCAACTTCACCACCGGGCTCCCCTCCTCGGCAAATTGACGCGGCCGCCGGGGAAGGTCTGAGATCCATTCCCACTCCGGGCTTTGAGCTCATCTCGCCGGGGGCTCGCGACCCAGGGCGCGGGAAGGACCTGAGGTTCATCCCTCCCCGCATCTCCTTTGAACCGCCGAGCTCTTCAGGTCAGCCTCGCTCAACCCTGTGCTTCATAAGTTTTTGCTCTGCTGATATCTGCCTTTACAGCTCTTCCCAGTCAATCGGCTGCCGAGGAGTCCTCGCGGGCAGCCCACCACTCTCCCCTCCCGTCTCCGAGCTCGCTGGACTCTTACCTGGGTCCGGAGGTGGATCAAGGCGAGCTGACGAGGAGGGAGGTTAAGCTCCTCAAGAAGCTGGTGTGCGGACTGCGCGAGGTGCAGGGGGTCAACGAGACGCTGCAGCGCGACTACGCGCGTCTTGCTGAGGAGGTGCGCCTCGGCCAAGCTGGCGAGTTGATGTCCCCCTCCCGACTCCTGGACGAGATAGACGACGGTCTCTTGGTTGCGTCAAGGAATTCTGGAAGGATTCACGAGCTACTCCGCGCGCGGCAGCCTGGGGGGCGGGGGTCGCGAGGCCGGGGTAGGTAAGTCTGCGGGCTCCTCCGCCGAGCCGACCGGCGCTCGCATCCCGGTGCCCTCCCTGCTCGCGCGCCCCGCTTTCAATTCTGAACTTTTTACTTCTGTGATGAATAATTTTTAGAACATTCTTAATTATGTTACTCAAATAAAAAACTGCAATGTTTGACTTAGCCTTGGCTGGGACGCGTCGGAAGTCGGCGAGCTGGGGTGGCGAGCTGGGGTGGCGAGCTGGGGCAGCGAGCTGTGCCGATGTGACAGCCTGCCTTAGATTTCTTTTCCTATAAATAGCCCCCCCTCACCTACCCCCGTACTGCCTTTATTGCTTTGCTGTCCTTTCTTTGCTTTCTCCCTTCCCTGCTCGCGTCGTGCTTTTCCTCTGCGATCATGGGCAAGACCAACCCGGACGCCGACGGCCGCTCCAAATGCGCGCAACACTTCGCAGACTATTGCTTCTTCGACGGCCACACCAGCGAGGAGGAGCTCGCGGAATTCAAGGCCGCGTATGTGCCGCCGGGCTTTGAGGCACGCAGGCCGGGGCCGGGCGAGGCCATCAACACATTCTACGAGAATGAGCTCGCCTTCCCCATCTCGCACTTCGAGGTGGGGCTGCGACTTCTCTTGTGGCCGGAGATCCGGCAGATCCTGAAGTACTACGGGGCCGTCCCCGCGCAGCTGAACTCCAACGCCATCGCAATGATGGTGGCGTTCGCGAGCTACCTCCGGCGGGAGAGGATCGAGTTCAACCTGACGGTGTTCAGGAAGCTTTTCTCCTATAAGGCGACGACGGACGGGGTCGCCTACTTCGGCGGCTCCTTGATCAAAGTTCGCGAGATCGCGAACAAGCACCATACCTGGATGACCAAGATCGCCTTCGTTAAGGGCGATCTCGGCAACATCCCTTACTCGCCGCAACAAAAAGGCGAGGAGGTGTACCGCCCGCCGGCCGTGTCCGGCAACGACGCCGAGCTCCACAAATTCTTCCTCCACAGATTTCGAGGTCGCCTTCCTGCGGAGGGGCCTCGACGCGCTCCCCCCGGTTCTGCCCGGTGAAGGTATATTCTCCTCATCTTGCCGAGCTCGCCTACTCGCCGAACTCGGCACATCGTCATATCTGAATTCCTAACCTTTTCAAGTGTTTTCCTTCAGGGGAGCGAATAATCCCCGCGAACCCGCCGTTCGCGGACCCGGGGCTCGAAACTGACCCTCTTGCTCGCGAGAGGGCGGCGGAAGCGGCCTGCCGAGACGAGGCGGCCCTCTCGCAGCCCTCTTCCGGCAAGAGGCGATCTGAGGACGCGGGGTCGAACCCGCCATCCGGCCCCCGTCAGATGAAAACGATGCGGAGGGCCCTGCTGGCTCCGCGGGGGCAACAACAACAACAACATCAGCCCAGCCCCAAGTACATCAGCTCGTCGGAGACTCCTCCCGACGCGTCACCGGAGAGCCCGCTGAAGGAGACGACCAGCAAGGGCCGAAAGGGTGGCAAGGGCCCTTCTACCTCGGCTGCGATCTCCCCTCCTCCTTCGGCGAAGAGGGCTGCCCGCGAGCGTGCGCCGCCGAAGCAGCACCCCCTCTTCAACTTCGGCGCGCGCTGGAAGGATTCCGCGGGCGAGCCCATGCTGCAGTGGGACGAGCTCGCTCATCGAGTCTCCGTCTCCACTCTGCACCCGTCCTGGCACGACCGCGAGCCCGCCACCGGTCACGCCTATGCCCTCGGCTTCGGCCTTTATGGCCGGGAGGATGCCGAGGCCTACAAGAGGACGACCCTCCGGCAGCTCGGCCATGAGGGTCTGCAGTCCCACCTGCGGACTCTGGAGCTGCACCACATGCGGGCGCGCTGCAGCTTCGCCCTCAGCCACCAGCTCGAAAAGGCTGAGCAGGCTCGCGACCTCGCCAAGGAGCAGATCGCCGATCAGGCGAGGCGGCTCGCCATCGCGGATGGTCTCCTCGCCCAGGCCGCCGGCGGATTGGTAAGTGTTACGCACCACTCTCTTTTACTTAGAAAGCTGTGCTGCTGCTAAATGGGCTTTTCTCCAGGATGCCAAGGCGGCGGGCGAGCTCCAGGCTCGCAACACTGAGCTGGGGGAGGAGGTCAGCCGGCTGCGCGCGCAACTGGCCGCGGATGCCGACGTTGCTGGGGAGCTCCAGGCTCGCAACGCCGAGCTAGGGGAGGAGATCGGTCGACAGCGCGCACGCCTTGGCGAGCTGGAGGGCACGAACGCGAAGTTGAAGGGGGAGAACCAGCACCTTCTCGGCGAGGTGCGTCGCCAGGCGGAGATCTTCTTCCCGTCGCACGACATCGATCCCACACTCCCCTACAAGAGCCCGCGTATCTTCGACGAGGCCGACCTCGTCGAGAGACTGCGGATCAACTCAATCCAGACCGCCGAGTGCACCCTCTGAATGATGAAGGACTCCGGGGTGTTGGTGGAAGGGTGCGGGGAGATCTCTGCTCGGGACCTGATGCCGAGTCTGTTTCCGGCGACGCCGCCCAGCGAGAAGGAAGATAGCCTGGATGCAATGTTCGGGAAGAGCTTCCAGGATCCTTCGGGCGACGGCGAGGACCAGCCCGGCGGAGGGGGCGAGGCCAGCGGATATCCTTGTACTTTTCTTTTTTGATTACTCGCCGAGGCGAACTCCCTGTAACTTTGTAAATAATTAATGAAAGTTTTTTGATCATACCGGTGTCATTTCCTCTTTACTATGCTTGTTGTGCTCTGAATGTATGCGAGTGCTTCCTCCCGCGATCTCGCAGAGATAGGTTCTGTGAGTAGAGCGGTTATGAGAGCGTGCACGCGAGTGAGACGCGTTTTGAGGGTTCGTCGAGCCCCAAACGATTTTGCGGCGAGTTGCTCTCCGCCCTTATCGCGCCACTATTGCTCGCACGCGAGCCATCCAGGTTGCGCCCGTCGAAAGAGAAATTCTTTGAAGTGTAATGGGCCAAGGAGGCGAGATCCCCCGGTCCGGCTTGTCTTCCTTTGGCGAGGCCCGGGCTTGCGGCCTACTCGCCAATGCCGAGCCGGGGATGACGAGCCCGAACTCGCCCATGCAGAGCCCTCCAACCCGGCTTGCCTTCTTGATTGTGCCGAGCTGAGTTTGCCGAGCCCGAGCTCGTCCTGACAGGACCCCTCCCCTTGGCTCCCTGCCACAGACTTTGGCCTGTACCTGATGACTTCAAGGCCGACACCATCGAGTGACCTCCGGCCCTGCCAGCTAGGTGAGAGCCTGACAGCGGGATCTGTCCAAGGCCAAGGATGACACCGAGTGACTTCCAGCCCTGCCAGCTAGGTGAGAGCCTGACAGCGGGATCTGCTCGGGGTCCGCTACTACCACCATCGAGTGACTTCCAGCCCTGCCAGCTAGGTGAGAGCCTGACAGCGGGATCTGCTCGAGTCCAAGGATGACACCGAGTGACTTCCAGCCCTGCCAGCTAGGTGAGAGCCTGACAGCGGGATTTGCTCGGGGTCCGCTACTACCACCATCGAGTGACTTCCAGCCCTTCCAGCTAGGTGAGAGCCTGACAGCGGGATCTGCTCGAGGCCAAGGATGACACCGAGTGACTTCCAGCCCTGCCAGCTAGGTGAGAGCCTGACAGCGGGATCTGCTCGGGGTCCGCTACTACCACCGTCGAGTGACTTCCAGCCCTGCCAGCTAGGTGAGAGCCTGACAGCGGGATCTGCTCGAGGCCAAGGATGACACCGAGTGACTTCCAGCCCTGCCAGCTAGGTGAGAGCCTGACAGCGGGATCTGCTCGGGGTCCGCTACTACCACCATCGAGTGACTTCCAGCCCTGCCAGCTAGGTGAGAGCCTGACAGCGGGATCTGCTCGTGGTTCAAAACACATCACATTCTACCATGCAGGCTAGTTACAAAATTATCAGAGAGCTTGAAGGAATTTATTATAATCAAAGTGTTGCTTACATGCTTCAGGGGAAAAATCGTTTGAGGTCGTCACCACTCCAGGTGAGACTCATGGTCTCGCCCTCTACATTTTGGAGTCCGTAGCCCCCTGACCCCAAGGCTACCTTTACAATGAATGGTCCCTCCCAGCTGGGATTGAGCTTCCCTACGGATGCTGACCTCCCTGCTGCATCTACTTTCTTCAGCACCAAGTCCCCTTCCACGAACTGCTTGACCCTGACATGCTTGTCAAAGTACTTGGCCATTCTTCTTTTCACCTCCTCCTGCCGGATAACGGAAAGGTCTCTTACCTCTTCCACCATGTCAAGGGAAAGCCTCAGTCCCTCCTCATTTTCTGCTTGCCATTCCTCACGGCCTTCTTTTGCTGCCACGACTCGCGGTGTTTGGACTTCGAATTTAATGGGGAGCACTGCCTCGCACCCGTGGGAGAGCTTGAAGGGGGTCTCTCCTGTAGCCGTGTTGGGGGTGGTCCTCAGGGCCCAAAGAACCGCGGGAAGCTGCTCCACCCAGCTCCCTTTCAGGTTCTCCACCTTCTTTTTGAGGAGGTTGACGATGATCTTGTTTGCGGCCTCCACCTGCCCGTTACTCCTGGGGTGATGGACCGAGGCGAACCTGAGATCGATCCCAAGCTGTTCGCAGAAGCTGGTGAACTCGGCACTAGCGAACTGGGGCCCGTTGTCCGTGACGATGGCCTGCGGCAGCCCATGGAGACAGATGATCTCCCCCCAAACAAAATTCCTGATTACCTGGGAGGTCACCTTGGCCAACGCCTTCACCTCCATCCACTTTGAGAAGTAGTCAATCATCACTAGGAGGAACCTTCTCTGGCCGCTGGCTTGGGGGAACGGCCCAACCAAATCCATTCCCCAAATTGCGAAGGGCCATGGGGCCGTGATACTTCGGAGCCGCTGGGCCGGCTGCAGCTGGAGAGGGGCAAACAATTGACACTTGTGACATCTTCTCGCGAACTCTGCAGCGTCTCGGCCTAGGGTGGGCCAGAAATAACCTTGCCTGACTATCCTCCCTTCCAGGGTCCGACTCCCGGAGTGACTCCCACATTCCCCGGAGTGGACTTCCTCCAAGATCCTTCGCGCTTCTCCCTCGGTTACACAGCGGGCTAGCATCCCTGAGAGGGTCTTCCTGTATAGCTGCCCGTTCTGGAGGAGGTAGTATGCTGACTTGTGCCTCAGCTTCTTCTTGTCTATCCCCTCCGGATACTCTCCTGTGGAGAGAAAAACCACCACTGGATCCATCCATGAAGCTTGTTGATCGATTTCCATGAGCTCTCCTTCTTCGATGGAGGGGCGGAACAGGTCGGTGATGGTGCCCCCCACCTGGGGACCATGCTTAGCCAACTGATCGGCTTGTTCATTCTCTTCCCTGGGCACGTGTCGGATGGTGAAAGTTTGAAAAGTTCCAATGACCCCCTTTACCTTGGCCAAGTACGATCGCAGGGTGGGCTCCCTTGCCTCGAACTCCCCGTTAATCTGAGAAGCCACTACCATGGAGTCAGTAAGGACCTCCACATCTGATACCCCCAGCTCCCTGGCCAGGCGCAGCCCCGCTATCACGGCCTCGTACTCGGCCTGGTTGTTGGTAATGGGAAAGTGCACCACCACCGTTTGCTCAATACGAGTCCCCTGAGGGCTTTCTAGGATCACCCCTACTCCCAGGGAATATCTTCCCGAGGCACCATCCACCTTCACTTTCCAAGGGGTCGGGCGGGTGAGCTCTTCCTCCGCCACTTCAACCACGTAGTCGGCCAGGAAGTCGGCCATCGCCTGAGCCTTGATTGAGAGCCGCGGAATGAAGGAGACGTCGAACTCGCTCAGCTCCACCGACCACTTAGCCAACCTGCCTGAATGCTCCACCCCCTCGAAGATGTTGCGGAGGGGGTGGTCGGTCACCACTCGGATTGAGTGTGCCTGGAAGTAAGGTCGCAGCCTCCGAACCGAGATGATTAATGCGAAGGCTAGCTTCTCCAAAATCGGATATCGGAGCTCGGCCTTCCTCAGGACCCGGCTCACGTAATATATAGGGAGTTGCCTCTTTCCTTCTTCACGAACCAAGACGGAGCTCAAGGCTTCCGCCCCGACCCCAAGATACAAGAACAGGTCCTCCCCTTCTTTCGGCCCTTGGAGCAGCGGGGCCTGTGTCAACTGCACTTTGAGGGCCTGGAAGCCTCCTCACACTACTTGGACCATTCAAACCTCTGAACGCCCCTTAACGTTTTGAAGAAGGGGGAGCACTTCTCCCCTGCCCGAGAAAGGAAACGACTTAGCCCCGCTAGCTTCCCTGTTAGCCGCTGGACCTCCTTAGCGTTCCGCGGGGATCCCAATTCCAAGATTGCCCGGACCTTATCTGGATTCGGCTCGACCCCTGCGGGGGTGAGGAGGTGCCCCAAGAACTTTCCCCTGCTGGCCCCAAAGACACATTTTAGAGGGTTCAATCGCATCTTGTACTTGCGCAGGGTGACGAAGGTCTCCTCCAGGTCCCGGAGGTGGGTGTCCACATCCCGGCTTTTGATCATGAGCTCATCTACATACACCTCCAAATTCCTTCCCCTTTGCTCCTTAAAGACCCTATCCATCATTTTCTGGTAGGTTGCCCCAGCATTCTTTAGCCCGAAGGGCATCATCTTGTAGCAGTAGCATCCATCCCCTGTGATGAACGAGACATCTTTGGTGTCTGGGGGGTGCATCCTGATCTGATGATAACCTGAAAAAGCATCTAAAAAACTCATTACAGAAAAACCGACGGCTGAGTCAACCAGCGCGTCGATCCGAGGCAAAGGATAACAGTCCTTAGGACAAGCTTTATTAAGTAAGGAAAAGTCGATACACATCCTCCACCGGCCATCTCCTTTTTTTGCCATAACCACGTTGGAGACCCAGCCGGGGTACTGAATCTCAGACACGAAGCCGGCCTTGAGGAGTTTTGCCACCTCCTCCCTGATGGGCTCCGCCAGTCTGTCGACAGTGGACCTCTTCTTCTGCTGAACGGGGCGTGTTCCCGGGTCCAGGTTAAGGCGGTGGCAAGCCACATCCGCGTCAACCCCCGGCATCTCCGCGGCGTTCCAGGCGAAGATGTCCACGTTCTTTTGGATGCACTCCAGCATCCTGCCTTGGTCCTCCGGGGTCAGCCCCCCGCTGACGCGGATCTTTTCCATCCTTCCCCCTCGGGTGAGCACCTCCAGCTCCACCACTTCCTCTGCTACCTCCAGCCTGGATTGTTCTGCCCATCCTTCAGCATCCCCTTCCTCCGGAACGGGGACCTCTACCTCCATCGCTCCTCCCACGGCCCTCACTTCGGCCACCTCCTCCTGATCTCCTCCTGCCGCCTCTTCTGCGCAGTCCTTCACTCCTAGCTCCTCCCCTCCTGCTTCCTGCTCGACCTCCTCCATTCTCCGCCCCATCTCCTCGACTCCCTCTTGCCAGGAGATGGTGTTCACCGCAGTGACAACACTCCCGCGCCACCTTTGGATCCCCTCTAACCCTGACCTGGACCCCCTCAGCGTTGAACTTCAAGCACTGATGGAAAGATGAGGGGACGCAGCGAAATGCGCTGATCAGGGGCCTTCCGAAGATGGCGCTGTAGCTGCTGGGGGCGTCCACAATGACGAACTTGCAGTTTCGGGACTGCCCCCCCAAGGTGACATGGAGGCCAACTCCTCCCTCTACTTCCTTCGTTTCTCCTGAAAACCCGAACAAGGGGCCATCTGAGGCCAGCACCCTCTTTGCCTCCACCTTCATTGCGTCGAACGCCTTTTTGAAGACGACGTTGACGGAACTCCCGTTGTCCACGAGGATCCGAGAGACAGTGAAGTTCTCGATGGCCGCCTTGATGACCAGCGCATCACAGACCGGATCCTCGTGGTCTGGCATATCACTCCTGGAGAAGGTGATCCTTTCCTCCGGTGGCGGGGTTTGGGATGTAGAGACGACGCTCCGCCGGTACATGGTGTGGAGACTGGCCTTGCGGGAGGCCTCGATCCCTACTCCCCCGTGGATCACCCCGATCCCCCCTCGGGTCCCCACATCCATCCGGTCTTCGCAACGATCCTCCTCCGCCCGAGGCAGGACCTCCTCAATCCTCACTTCCTGTCTCTCTTGCTGCTGCCGCTGCTCCCTATTCCCCCTCATCTCGAGGAACTCCGGACAGGTGGCCGTTGCATGCCCCTCTTCCTGATGGAAGTCACAATAGGGCAGCTCCACCCTGACCTCTCTTCTCCTCCTCCTCCACACTCCTCTCCTGGCCCCCAAGGCTATGGTCATGACCTCTTCTTGATCGGGGAGCCGGGGCCTCTGGCCCTGCCTCCAGCCTGGGGGGTGGAATTGGTCTTGCCTCCCCTGAAAGTGACCCCTTCCGAAGTTCCCTCTCTGTGGTCCCTGCCCCTGCCACTCTGGCCTCCAGCCCAACCGACGGTCGGGCTCCCGACGCCCCCACCCCGGCTGCTGCGGCCCTTGGAGCTGCCTTTGCTCCCTCTGCCTGGACTCCCCTCTTCTCTCCTCCCGTCTTCTTCCTCCCTTCGACTCCCTCTCCTCCTCTGCGGCCCACCTGGCCAACTTCCTTGCAAACTCCGAGTTCGACGCCTCCCCGTCGACCTCTCTCGCCGCCCTTTCCATCAACTCCTCATAGGAGAGGGGAGGAACTCTTTTCAGCTCCATTCGGAAGAAACCCTGCTGCAGGCCCAGGGTAAAGGCCATCATCAGACTATGGCCCGGCATCTCCTGGACCTGAGTAACCTCCTCCTGAAATCGGTCCACGTAGCTTCCCAACGTCTCGTTCACCCCCTGCTTAATGTGAAACAAAGACTCGGACTCCTTCTTCCTCTTCTTCGAGGTGGTGAATCTCAGCATGAATCCTCGGCGCAGGTCCTCGAAGCAGTAGATGGAGCTGGCCGGTAGCTGGTGAAACCACTCTCTCGCCTTTTCCCGGAGGGTGATGGCGAAGAGCCGGCACTTGAATCCGTCCGACATCTGACGGATGGAGACCACGTCCTCGAACCATTGGACATGCTGGACCGGGTCTCCCTTCCCAGTGTAATAGGACATCTCGGGCTCCCTGAACCCATCCGGAACTGGAGCTGAAGAGACCAGCTCGCTGAAAGGGCTCTCTCCCCCCACTGGGCGAGCTGGCGAGTCTCGCGAGCCCAGCTCGCCGAAGCGACCTCGGCCTGCCGAGCCTGGGAAGAGCTCGCGCCCGGGGAGCTCGCACCCTCGGCCTTCCTCGGCCACTTCCTTCCCAGCTCGCCTGCCGGGAGCGTCCTCGCCCAATGAGGGGGCGACCGCGATCTGGATTGCCGGAGTCGAGCACTCGGCCCGCGTGTCGAGTGCGAACTTGACCAGAGTCAGCACCTCGTTTCTGAAATCTTCAAACATTCCCACCGTTGCGAGGCGGGGGGGGGGGGGGCAGCGAGCTCGGCCTGTCGGATCCTTGTCCCGTCATTGAGCTCGCGGAAACTTTTCTGCGCTGACCACTTTCCACGCTCACCGCACCAAAATGTTGAAACTGGAACCCGGGTTCCTGTGGAGCTCGCCCTCGGGGAAGGGGGTGGTCTCGCGCCTACTTCGCTCCTGCAAGAAAAACGACAGCAAGGAGAAACAGACCCAAGGGCTCGGCAGGGAGGTCCCACCACAAACCCGGAAGATCTCAGAGCGCTTCCCCTCCTTAGCCTGAAGCCGAGCTAAGGTACCCTCAGAAAGCACTTGAAGATTTTGGGGAGAAGAGCACAGAGAAAAATCTGCCTTCTGCGGTACCCCTTGGGTCCTATTTATAGCTTTTGAAATCCGGGCTGTCAATAACCAAAATAAATGACCTGAAATTACCAGAAAACCCTCGGCTGGGTCTGCCAACAGCCAAACTCCGCTGTTTTGAAGGGCTATGGGCAGACCAGCAGGGGTAAAACAGTAAAAAGTACCTCTGACCCCCAGGCGAGCTGGGAGCTCTGGTCTCCCCGGCGTGCTCTGCTCGCCCACTGCTGCCGAGCTCTACTGCGAGGGCGCGAGTTGCAGCCTGCTCGGCGAATGCCGAGCTCGGGGGTCGCCGATCGACGATCTCTGGCCGACGTTTGCCGAGCTCAGCCTCGCCCCTGTTGCTGCCGAGCTCGCCTGCTGCTCCTAACCTGATCTGCTCGCCCCCTGGTGATCCTGCTCGCCGGATACGAGGTTGTACAGCCACCTTTGTAAGGTCAACATTCAGTCCTGCATGTGCACCCCACCAATCCACTATTCATTTAAGAAAAATATAAATTATCTGACATATAAGTAATATAAGAAAAAATAAAAACTTAATCAATACTTACTTGAATTTAAAGTGGTTCGTTGTCTAATAACCATAAACTTTCCAAAATTATTTTGAGATGCTTTGTAGTTAGTGGCTTGCTCTGCAATCTTGTCTTGCAATTCTTGATCGGGCACTAGTCCTGCAATAACATAATTGAAAGCATTTTGAAATTTCCAGGCATCATCATTATATTTTTCCTCGTATTCAAAATATTTGCTTGGATTTAGAAACAAAGCCGCCATGTACAACTTTTGCTCTATTTGATTTGTCCACCTATTTTCAACAATGTCAATAATCTTTTTAAATAATCTTTCTTTGTTATCAAAATAATCTTTGATATTTTGTTTAGCTTCTTCCATTGCCACATATAATTCAGGCATAACCGACCTTTCATCTCCATCAACTAATCACAAAACAACAATCAGTGACTTTCCTCATTTTAGACAATCTCTACTGCATTCCAAAAATGGTTGAAAGTATTATTTCAACAACTTGTTTTCCGGCTTCGGTTTTTGCCAAATTAGCGGCATTCCACGAAGTCGACACAAAGAATAATTTCAGCTTCTCCTTATGCTTAAGCACACTTTGTAGAGTAAGGAATGATGTTGCAAATCTAGTCACTGAATGACGTACTAGATCACCACCTATAGTAGTCCTTATTGCATCAAGTAAACGAGTGTGTCTGTAAATGAAATTTGTGATCATCCTTGTCTTTCTTATAACAATTTTGTTCTGTTTTAGCTTACCTATATCCTCTAGCATAAAATCAATACAATAAGCTGCACAAGGAGTACAAAATAATGTTGGTATTCTCTCCATTAAAATTTTAACAGCTGCCTTGTAATTGGAAGCATTGTCAGTCACCACCTCCATACAAGACATACAACATAATTTTGTAATTTATATATATTGAAAGTTGTAGTCTTATAGACTATTAACTTGAAATATGAAAATTAGTGAGACTAAAAAATTTACCTGAACAACGCACTCAACTCCTATCTCTCTAATCTTACAATCATGCAACTCAGATAATATTGCGGCATCTTGAATATGACTGGATGCATATACGGAATCCATAAAATAGGATCCTTCTGGACAATTGATAAGGAAATTGATCAAATGTATTTCTCTCCTGTCTGTCCAACCATTTGACATCAGTGTGCGACCATATCTCCTCCAGTACGCTTGATAAGTTGTCTTCATCTTCTTAACTTTATTCTTTGTATTCGATAACAATGAGACTCTCAAATCATGATAACTAGGGCCTTTATAACCGGGCCCATACTGTCCAACTGTTTCAAGCATGACTTCAAAATTTCGTGTCTTTGCAGCATTGAATGAAATTCCACACTCATAGAACCAATCGACAACATAACTATAAACTCTTTTTTTTCTTCTGGTGACCTAAAACATCTCTCGATAGTAGTTTGTGACGCGCTTTTAACACGTTTATTATCTACTACATCTTCAGGAGCACGCCTCACATGAGCATCCATAGGGCCCCTTTTTTGTGGCAAGTAGATTACTTTTTTCTTTTTGCCACTTGTCCCAGAACTCGAGACAAATGACGATTTAACAGTAAATAATGCCGATGATACATTATGTGATCCTGTTGGCTCTCCTTCTTGTTCACTTTCATTGTCATCACCAGCAGTCAGATGCACATTGTATTTTTTTTACCAGTTGAAGCTAACTACATCTCAGCTGCTATTTCAGAAGTAGTCTTAAAACACTTGAATATATCTACATACCGCCACATAAGTGTTGCTTCAACGTTTTAATACCACTTTTTATCAATCTATCACACAAATTACATTATTTTTGTCTTTTATGTCGGTCCAATGACCATATTTCCAACCAGGATCATTTGACTTTGCTTTTCTTTTAGGATCTGTTTTGGGATCAAGGTCGTTGCTATCAATGGATGGAGCAAGACTGTTGTTGTTTGGTCTTCCATCTTTCACCAACAGGAGCTATAGATTGTAAAGTTAGGTCTGAACAATGAAATAACCAGCTAATCTTAACTCTTAAGCTAAAGAAATCATCGCAATGAATAATTTTTAGTACTATCAAATGAATTGCAATCTGTGATTATTCTACACAAAGAACAATTTAAAGATCATTTTAAGTATAAAATATAAATAATTAAAGATCGCTGCCATTTTACAAGAGTAAGAAGTTAATTTTCAGTTGTTCTACACTTCTACTTCTATACAAGACTACAAGTTTGCAGTTAGTCAATCACAATTATTGATTATATAAACACAAATCTTATTTTTAATATTATCTATTTTCTCCGGCGAAAATTATTTCACTGCATTATAGATCTGCAATAAAAAAAATTTGTTAAAATCAGTTCAACATAAATATTATCAATTTATCACTTACTAATCTACATGCACTTAATTTACCATTGATGACATTGACACACTTCTAAGAGTATCAACTATGTCAATCATGTATCACATGATATAATACCCACATTGAATACTATCCGGTTGTATTGGACACTAAAAAATTAAACAATTGGTTAGTAATTAAGTATTTTAATTACAAATTTTTAAATATTTAAAAATTTAGAATACATAAACTCATTTTGGCTATAAGTCCTTAACTTACCGACTTCCATTTAAAACCTTTGGTTTACGGAAATTTGTATGCCGATTTTTTGCTAAATACTTAAATACATTTCATAAAATTTTTAAAAAATTAGTTTATAGCCAAATCTGAGTTCCAAATAGGAAAGTAAGTAAATAACTAATTAATAAACATATTTTGAAATGACATTTTTAATATCATCACGAATGTCATGACTTAGAGGATCAAACCAATAAATTGTATTATTATCATAATCAATAATAGCAAATATCCAATGTTCTCTGTGCAACAAATGAAAAAATTAATAACTTAACTAGAATTAAAAATAGTAATAATCATTGATATAGAGATACTTCGTATGATAGAGCAAAAATAATAAAGATTCTGATTGCAGTTGACTCAGCATGTTTTTTAGATTTTCAACTCTTGTCTTTGAATTAGCCTTGACATAGAGATCATCAAAATGACAAATGCATATTGGATTATGAAAATATACACCTCCATTGTATGTAAATTTTTCTAATTGAGAATCTATGTACTTGCAATAAAACATGTAAATTCAAAATCAATTTATATATTAATAAAAAAATTAATTTTGTAATATTTGATACTTAGTATTCAATAGTCAGTACTCACCAAATGCATGCAAATATAATGTTAACTCTAATTTTTTGCAAATTTAGAAAATCGTACAACTCTGATACTTAAAAGTATGTACTTGTTGATTCAACACCCCCAAATACTGTTGAATCTAATACTAGAGTTATTGTTTCATTTTCATTCACCTTTCTAGTTATGAAACTTGATAACATAACAATGAAGTCATTTGATGTCTCAGGTTCATATGACCTGGTTTCATGCTCCGGCTGAGAAATAAAAAAAAAACAAAAAAATTATTTATTACATGCGCAAAAAAAGAGAGCATAACATTTCATAAAAATATAAATAATTAAATATATAAACATAATAATTAATAATACCTGAGAAGCCTGTGAAGTTCCAGTTCTAGCTCCAGTACTAAACATGCGCATAAGTTCTTCAATTTGATTTTTCATACTGCTTATCTCGGCTTCATGCGCTTGTTGTTGTTGAATCCATATTTGTTGTTGTTGACTCCATATTTATTTTTGCTCTTGTTGTTGTTGGCTCCATAATTGTTGTTGCTCTTGTTGTTGTTGGCTACATAATTTTTGTTGCTGACTCAATCTTTCTTGGACTATAGCTTCGACATCTCCAATACGAGCTACTGATGTCCTTTGACTCCTCCTATCATTCTTGAAAAAACTTGTAATGGTGGAAAACACCAACTCTAACTCTGCCCGGATGTTTTTGATCTAAAATAGATGCAAGGAGGTCATCTATTCCCTGTGACACTGTTTCAACACTCTGGGACTCTTGGCTCGATAACTCATTCTTAAAATAAGTAATATAAATTAATGCAGAATTACATATAAGAAATTATACATTTATATTTCACAAACAATATTACCATTAAAACATTGATAATTTACAAATGAATAAATTAAACATTTAAATTTACAATTTTAGATGCCAACTCAGCTGCATCTGTACTAATGTATTCACCGGTCTTTCTCTTATGACCAACTTTGCATAACTCTGCACATGAAATTGGTGCAACTGCCCCTTGTTCAACCTTGACAATAAAATAAAAGTAAAGTATTATTTAAATTATTGAAAAAACCAATATGTACCATAAAAAATTCGAGAAAAATGTAAAGAATTAATCAACTAATATCATTCTTTTTTCTAATCCAGAATAACTCATTCTGGAAGTAGTATGAAAGGACTTTTGTGCTTTTGCTCTCTCTGTATTAACCTTACTTTTCTCATACACAAATAAATATTTGTTAATACTTAGATTGTTTATAAGTTATAAAGATAAAAATGATATAAAACATTGAATTTAATAAGAAGTTAAGAACACATACCATATATTCTATAGTGGTGCAATGGTCGACAAAAACTCTCCAGTCTTCGGTAGTAATAAAGCTATAATTGACAAAAACATTGTATCGATACTCCAAATCAACATCTTTTACATAAGTGATAAAGACTTTAGATTTTCAAGTTCTCCAACTTTCACCCATGCCTTTCAGTAATGAATTGTGAAGACCATCAATATTATCAAAATAAATCTGAAAATAATAGACAATATCAATTAAAAATTAACTAAAACACCACAGTTATGTAATCACTAATCACTAATCTTTGAAAACAAAGTTATGTACATTTAATTCTGTCAATATTTGATCTTTAATTTTTTTATCAACTTTCTTCCATGCAACAAATGTAATTGACACATAAGATCTCATAAGAGATCCCATAAAACTTATCAATTTAGTTGTCTCAGGCCCGGGAATAATGCGACCATTATCACTCACAAAAATATAAAACTTTTTCCCCTCTAGGTTAAGCTTATTCAATTCGTTCATTTTCGTAAAGCCTCTTCTTGACTTTGATGAAGAACCCTTATCAGCCATTTTCCTGTAGTAAGAAAACCATAAAAAAATCTAAACCATCAAAAAACTCTAAACCAAATTCATAAAGTAGAGCAATGACATTGAGCTACTACTACACAATCAGTCAATCACACATATAAATATATATGTTATTATGTTTGTGCAATATTTAAACTAATATATAAAGTTAGTATGTTTTTAGGATATCTAAATATCTAATACAAAAATGCTACAGCCTACAAGTGGGTGCCTGCTAGACGGCTACACAATGTTTATAGTTTATACTTTATACTAATACTACTACTAATAAAGACATTATAACACAAATATCAAAATTGAGAAAGATCATAAGAAAAAATATACCTAAGTGAGAATATGAGATTTGTCGAAGAAGAATCTTCAAATTGAAGCAAATGAGAGCAAGGACTCAAGGAGAGCAGAAACCTGAACAAAATCGCCTTTAGGGTTTTATGCAAGGAGCAGCGTCTGTAAGAACCAAAAGGTCGAGGTAAAACGAGATTTTTACGGTTCACGGTTTAAAATAAATACTATATACTGCAGTTTCTATAAAAACCACAGTCTATTGTATAGAATAGACTGCGGTTTATATATAACCTGCAGTCTATTCTATCATAAACTGCGGTTTATATATCCCGAATAGACTGCGGTTTATATATAAACCACAGTCTATTATCTGAGCCGCAGTCTGGGAATAAACTGCGGTTTATATATACACCGCAGTTTATTCCCTGAGCCATAGAATAGACTGCGGTTTATATATAAACCGTCGTCTACGCGGGATAATAGAATAGACTGCGGTTTATATATAAACCGCAGTCTATTCCCATATTTTTTTTAAAAAAAAGGCGCCCATCGCCTTGTTTACAATTGGGCGCCAGGACGCCTAGGCGTCGCCTAGGCGACGCCATGACAACAATGGTTGAAATCAGATTTCGAGAAGGATAACTGGCGTTTGAGTTCAAATGCAAAGTGGTATTCACATGTGTAGAGGCATCCACACAAACGCCGGAAACATCTCACAATCCGTCCAATGAACTCGGGACTAGAAGATGATTGTCTTTCTTTGTAGTGAGACTCGTAAGTTGTATCATGTTGGCCATGAGACTATTCCCGTGACTACTTTTATATCACAAGATTCCAACATTTCATTAGTGTGCATGAATTTTTGAAAAATCTTTAAATCCTGTCTTTAGATATGTGTAAAGCACAGCTGGAGATGTTATAGAAATGAGGATCTCCATAACCTTGAGAGAGCTAAGGTTTGTAGATGCCGCTTAATATATTTATAGAAGTTATCTTGAATAAACTTTAATATTCCACCATAAGCTGAAACACAAATATTATTGAAGCCAAGGTTGACCCTTGAATACATGAAATTGCTTTGGCGGTGCAGCTTTATTGACTATATTGACCAATTATTATGTGGACCGAATATTTGGTAAAGTAATTACTTTCTTCTCACGTTCATCCCTAAGAGGTGGTATTCAGTTCTGATATGATTGGTGCTTTGGTGAGACACTGAATTTTTTGTAATTTGAATAATCTGAGTTTCAAAAGTAAATAAAATGACATTTATGTCTTGATGATGAGCTAGATATGGAACTTGAACATAGGAATGAATACAAGACTTCATGAAAGTACTCAAACTCTCCTGACGCCTGAAGAATCTATAGGGTTTTGACATAATCATACTCAATATGTGAATGCAAGTAGTCATGCAACATATGTGATTGAATCACCAACCAGCCTAACGTTGATGCGATGGACTTATATGATTCAACATACAAAATTTTTTTGCTACATAATTAATTAATTGACAAAAATTGAAAGTTAAAGAAATATTCACAGTTCATTAAAACTAATTCAAATCAATCTAATTAGACAGTAATTGCACGCAACTGAAAGTACTAAGAACTTAATTGCCAAGTGAATAAAATTACTTGCAAAATTAGATTAGCACATAGTTACACAAAACATTACTAGAAATAAAAAAGTACATTCGTGCAATGCGCATAAATGAAATCTGAAATAAAAAAGTTCATCGAGAATTGTTTCTGAGGCTACGATGATGTGGTATGTGAGCTTGGGATAGTTAGGCCTGAAGCCTTGGATCAAATGCGTCGTTAACTAGGAAAATGTGGTATGAAAGTTTTAGGGCTTGTCGATTTGGGGTTTGGGGACTAAGAAGTTTAGAGTTTTGTGGATTCGAGATTTTTGGTGAAAGGAAGGCTGCCAGAGGTGCTTCTGACCATGGAGATAGCTGGCGAGGGTGGTCCGGGTGGGATGAATAGTAGGAGTGAGGGGATAAGGCTGTGTGGATGGCTAGGGCTGAGACTAAAAGGAGTAGGCTCGGTGGAGGTTGGGAAGTGGAGGTTGGGAAGTGCTGATGAGGTGGCAATTATGGGTCCAAAGGTTGGACGAGGTGGTGGAAGTGCTTTCTGAGCTCGGTGGAGGTGGCAGTGTGAGGTATAGTGATAGGAGGCATGGGGCTTCTTGAGGTTGGAGGAGGTGACAACAAGGGGCCCCGAGGTCTGAGGAGAGAACTAGGACTGGCGATTGATTGGGATTGGCTGGTTGGAGAGGTCAACTGTTTCTACACCATTAATTGAAGACACACGATTTCGACACCGTTCAAGGTTCTTGGTGTTGGGTTTCTATGAGAGGCACGTTATACGTGCGCAGCGGAATAAAGAATCAAGAAAAACCAAAGAGAAATTTATCTTGCGATGATCATTGATCAAGAAATAAAAACAACTTTAGATAAAAGTATACTTTAGCGGGATTGAGTCACTACTCAACCAAGATGATCCAAAAGGTAGGTTTCCGGCCGACAAGTGAGTCCACGCAAAAACAAATCTGCGGCTCTACAGTGATCCACACGAAGGAGAGAACGCGGACACTTCGTCAAACGAAACCCGGGAAGGAGAATGGAAAGCACTCTGCATCTTCACAGACTGCTAGGTCTGCTCTAGAAGAGGCGGCGACCACGGACGCCAGATTCGGGCTGAGCGACGGAGACAGGATCAAGACTTTTGGAAACGGTTTCCGTCGGTCTTGTTCCTCTCGGGCTTAGCTCAGCGCAGTACAGTAAAACCCTAAGGCATCTTCTATTTATACCCAAAGGAATAAACAACTGAAAATCGTCGCTATCGACAGAACCGTAACTAAAGGAATTTGCTCGAAACAGGTTCGTCGAAATGACTCGAGATGTCTCGACGAATCCTCGAAATGATTCGAGATGTCTCGACGAAACGTCGAAATGACACGAGATAACTCGACGAATTCCTAGAGATGACTCAAGACACATTCGTCGAAATAACTCGGGATGATTCAACGAATTCGTCGAGATGACTTTGACACGTTCGTCGAAATGACACAAGACAATCCGACGAATTCGTTGAGATGGCACGAGATGTCTCAGGATAACTCAACAAATTGACTTGTCCTTCTCGAATTTCAATTCATTCAAGTGCTTGGTCCTTAGAGCAACACAATCCATTCCTCCAACTTCTTCAAACGCTCTTATGTGCGACCCTGTAGGCTCATATTGCGTTGACAGTGAAACTACATGTTTGACCACTTCTAGATCATCACGGTAACATCAACACTTAGAATCACATCAATGTACCAATTACTTCTCTCTTACGGAGCGAAGCCACAAATTCCATAACTCTAATATCCTGTGTAAATTCTGGGGGGTGGGGGTGGGGTGGGGAGAATTATGTTAAATACATATGACGGTCCAGCTCGCCGGATCAAATCATTTGGTCTAATTCTCAAAATACATATCCAAATAAATAAGCCCAAAATTATGAAAAATGACATTGAATGTGTGGGTGGTTTCTGATTGTCCATCCGATGATCCTAATGCCGATCATAGAAATTGACCATAAACGAGTTTGGATGTATGACTGATCTCTGCCATTCTCTCAATCTCACAACTCAAAAGCATTTATCTACATAAATGGAGATTGTCGTGCTCTCGGTGCTAGCCTGACAAGAATCGACGTAGCTCCTCAGATGCCACTCAAATTTCATCGACTACTGTGCATCTTCTCCAATATGGAAGATGGCATGTCGTATGTCCGACTGATGTAATGTTGATCTCACGGTCTAAAGTAATTTTTCAAGTCACACAAATTTCAAGTACATAATGAATATCCATATTTCTAACGATATCAAACTCAAAAGAATGACTGAATCTCTCATGGGACAGTGCATGTACCTATACATAGTAGTTTCCAAGGGGAATCTCCTAGATTGAGTGCAACTCATCACCATATCACCTTTTTTGAACATATGCTCTCTTCTGTGATTACGTAAGCAAGTTTTAAATGTTTCAATATTTAATATTTTACGCCAAAGTATGATATGCAAATCATGTAATAGGTGCAAATAATACGCGCGACATAATATATAGATTCCCTACACTGAAACTCTATAGAGCGGTGATAGAATCTCAAAAGGAGCACATCATCATGAGCTTCCGCTAGTGGTGTATATAAAAATTCATTGCGAATGCGACAATCACTTGCATGATTAGTTGATACATTGACGCTAAAGACCTTATTTGGAGCAGCTGTGGTGTGTGAGCAGTGACAATATGAAATTGCAATAGTAAACAACTTCCTTGATAACTTTTATGACCCATGTTTCTCTTTTTGGGGTCCGGGCATTCATGACCACACTGACATGATTTTGATGAAGTTTTGACTAAAAAATGTCATCTAGAGAAAGTAGCATTGTGATGATACCCACCAAAACACTATTTTTGTTTTTTTAGAACTACCTTCACAGCCACAATGGCTTTTCCATCTCTCCCAAACATAGCCTAAGACGTGACTGGTTCGGTCACTCACTAGGAGGGGTATCAAAGAACTCATAAAGTGTGGAAGAAATAACCAAATCGTCTCTCGTGACATTGAAATTGTCCTCAATCGTATGTGTGGCAGCCCCTATAAGCTTACTACTAGACTCACTTGTTGGGTACATTGGTCAAATGTACCTGATTTGAAGAAGCCTCACCTAACTCAATGATATACATCAGAATGTATTTGATGTTTGTTTGAGTTACTTGTGCAGGTTAGTTATACACTGGACTGAAGCTGAAATTTCTAAGTCCATGTGTCGACACCCAGAGGGAAAGTGTCGACACTTGAGAAAGCTTGTGTCGACACCCAGACAAGCAGTGTCGACACTTGGAGTCATTGTGTCGACACCTGGGAAGAAGAGTCGACACCAGTCAGAAAGTGTCGACACTTGGAGCTGTGTCGACACTCAGTGTAGAAGAATGCAGAAAAGCTGTGTCGACACTTGGCGAAGTGTCGACACCTAGAAGAGCTGAGTCTACATCAGAAAGTGTCGACACTTGGAGTTGTGTCGACACTCAGCAAAATTCTGCAGAGACTAAGTACAAGTGTCGACACTCAACACAATGTGTCGACACTCAATCAGCAGAGTCAAAATATGAAGAATGTGTCGACACTCACACAATGTGTCGACACACACTCAAAGAGTCAACACTTGAAGATTGTGTCGACACTCAGCACAATGTGTCGACACATAACCAGAAGACTCAACACTTGAAGAAAGTGTCGACACAAGGAGCTGTGTCGACACTTTGCAAAGAACAGAAAAGTTGTAAAATATTCTAAGTACAAGTGTCGACACTAAGGAATGTGTCGACACTCAGCTGAAGAAACAAGATTGAAGACTTGTGTCGACACCAAGAAGCAGTGTCGACACTTGACAGTTTCAACACATGAAGATGTGTCGACACAAAGGAGATGTGTCGACACTTAGAAGAATACAGATAAAGAATGAAGTGCAAGTACTTGTGTCGACACTCAATTTCAATGTCGACACATGCAGAAGAAACTGTGTCGAGACATACAAGGATTGTGTCGACACCTTGTAGACTTGTGTCGACACTTACACAACATGTGTCGACACTTGGTCTATAAGTGTCGACACTTAAGAACAGAAAGTCTCGACACTAACTGACAGTTAGAGAATTTCAAGAAGTGACTGGTTGACATGACAGCTGCCGATCCAGCCGGTCTACATCAACTGTCAGAAGTCAGAAGTCTGTTATGAACCGGACCAGCCGGTTACCATGAAGGAAGCCTATAAATAGGCCCCCATAGTTTACAGAAATAGACATAGAAGGTTGTTCATTATCATTACATGTTGAGAGAATAACTGAAGTGGTTGATCAGATTAAATCAAGAAGTGATACATAGAGGATCAACACAAGAAGATCAGGCAGTCCAACTGCAGATCTAAGTAGTTGGAGAGAGAGAGCTCCAACCAAGGATTCAGTCTTTGGAACTAAGGCTGAGAAGAACAATTCAGAGTCATCTGGATTTCAAGAAGCAGAGATCAAGGATCAACTGCAGTAGATTCAGACTAATTCAGTTCTACTCAAGAAGCTTTGAAGAAAGCTAAGTCAGTTTGGATCAAGCTGAGTTCTTCCAAGAACTCTTCAAGAAACTCTCAACTCCTCTCATCCTTTCTGAGTTGTAGAGTTAGCATTTGTAATTTCTATTTTAAACTTGTAAGATCCATTGGATCTGAGTGATTGTAAGCCTATTTTATAAAGGCTGAGGGTAGGGCTTGGTGCCTGAGTGTAGGAGTTGAACTCTGAGTAGCCTTTAATTGGCTGAGTGTAAGCCTTGATTGGCTGAGTGTAGGCCTGGGTGGCTGAGTGTAGGCCTTTTGGCTGAGTGTAAGGCTTTGGGCCTGAGGTAGGAACCTTGTTGGGTTCTGAGCTAGTGGAGAAGTTTGGCCGAATCTAGTACACTGCTAGATAGGCGAAGGGGGAAAGTGGATGTACCCAAAGATTGGGGAACCACTATAAATTAGTGTGTCTTCTGTGCTGTGCTGTGCTGTGAATTGATTGCTTAATTTCTGTATTTGCTGTTAGCTGTAGTAATCTGTGAAAAACTGTTGTGCTGCCAAACAAAATTCAAAAAAGGTTTAGGTCACCTATTCACCCCCCCCTCTAGGTGTTTAGGTACCATATCTTTCAAGTGGTATCAGAGGGAGGTTCCTCAAAATCAGGACTAACTGTCTGAGGAGATCCAGTTTGACAGATTCAGTATAAGTCAGGAAACAGGAAACAGTTTCAAGAAAATCAAGAACATGGGTTCTTCAGAGAATCATAAGGAGTTGGGTTCAATGAAACTACCTATATGCAGAAAAGAGATCTTTGGGATCTGGAAAGAGAGGGTTAGGCTTTTTATGGAAGCCTCTGACCCTAAGATATACATCACAGTCAAAGAAGGGCCATATGTGCCCATGAAGATTTCAGTATTGGATGCAAATCAGAGGACTCCAAAGGATTTCTCTGAAATGACCAAGGATGAGATTGTCCTAGCAACCATGGACAAAAGAGCACAGAATATAATAGTTAGTGCAATTGATGATGCCACCTTCCAGAACCTTATTCACTGTAAAACTGCAAAAGAAATGTGGGACACCCTCATTGTCTATATGGAAGGTTCTGAAGAAGTAAGGCAAGATAGGAAGTCCTTGCTTAATCAAGAATATGAGAGCTTTAGGCAAGGAAGAGGAGATAACATCACTGAATGCTACAAGAAATTTTATAGAATTGTAAATGAACTCATGTCATATGGAAGAGAGTTCACAAACTATGAGTTGAATGATAAATTCTTAAGGTCCCTCACCAAAGACTGGGACACCAAGATCTGTGCCATCAGAGAAATGACAAAGTTGGGAGAAATTCCTCCTCCCACACTTTTGGCAAGTTGTTATCTTATGAGATGCAATTGTCAGTGAGAAAAGAAGAAGAAAAGTCAACAAGGACTGAATACAGAGAAAAGACTGTTGCCTTTAAGTCAGATGTACCCAGAAAGAGCAGGACCAAGTCATCAACTCCTCCTCCTGAGGTAGTTGAATCAGAATCTGAAGAGTCAGAAAGTACAAAATCTACAAGCAGTGAAAGTGATGAAGACTTTGCTGCATTCACCAGACATTTTCAGAAGTTCCTTAAGAAGAAACAGTGGAGGTCTAGACCTTCATCTTCCAAAGGGAAAGAGGTTCAGTATCAGGAAAGAAGCCTTCAAAGAAGGACAAGAAAAGGACCAAGACTAGTAAGGCAACTGGATCCAAGATAATTTGTTACTGCTGCAATAGACAGGGCCATGTTATTGCAGACTGTCCTGAAAGAAGGAAAGAATCCAGTGACAAAAAGAAAACACACTTCAAAGGAAAGAAGGAGAAGTCCTTTGTTGCAAAGAATGAGAAGACTCTTTCAGATATGTCTTCTTCAGACACTGAGACAGATGCTGAAGCCTATATTGGGCTATTTGCTGAAGAAGAAGAAGAGTTTATGCAGATCATGGAATCTATCTATGAGCAAGAAGACTGTCAAAGCCAAGGACTGATGGCTTTGACTGAAAGTACCAAAACCTGGAGCAGCCAGGACCCAGTCAGGTACAAGGTTTAACTCAAAGTTCTGATTTCAGTTCTAGTTCAGAGTCAGATTATTCTTCATCAAGTGATGAGAATATATCTGAGTCTGAGGGAGATATTCATCAACTCCTAGATGAATATCAAGTACTATTGCAAGCCTATAAGAAAAGCAAGACCCTAGCCAAAAATTTGGCCAAGGAAATTGCTGATCTCAAGGCAGCTGCAATAGATTATGAGAAGAATTATGATCAAAAACTGAATGAAGTGGCCAGGCTGAAACACATTACTGTGATTCAGATGGGTACTATTACATTTAGAATGATCAAATTAAGAAACTGGAGATTAATCTTCAGAAGGAGAAAGAGCTAGCAGCTAGGTTTTCAAAACCTAAATCAGTGCTACCCTTGATTGATGATTTTGTTCATCATAAAGGAAAGACTGGACTGGGATTTGTTAATCCAGCTAGGACTGTTCAGAATCAGTCCAAGTCCAAGGGCAAAGCCCCAACATTCAACAAGACTGCTGTAGTTAAGACAGCTAAGTCAGAACCTAAGCAAAGGTACAACAAATTTGAATGTTGGTGCTGTGGCAAGGTTGGCCACTTTGCTTTGGATTGTTGGCACAATGCCAGTGCCAAGTTGTGTAGCAAGTTACCTGTTGGAAAGACAGCAGGTAGCTATGTCAATTGCAAACTAACAATCACCAAGGACCCAAGTTTACTTTGGGTTCTAAGGTTCATTAATTTGTTTTGCAGGAAAATCCAAGTGGCCATACCCCTACATGGTACTTGGATAGTGGATGTTCCAGACACATGACTGGAACTAGGGGACTACTGAAGGACTACATCCCAATCAAAAATGGTCCAAAGGTGACCTTTGGTGGTTCTGAAAAAGGAATCATCAAAGGGTTTGGTAACATTTCTTCTAACCTTGTTACCATTACTCAAGTGGCTTATGTTAAAGGTTTGAAACATAACCTCATTAGTATAAGTCAATTAAGTGATGTAGGGTATGACATCTCATTTGTTAAAATGGTTGTCATATCAAGAGGTCAAGTGATCAAAAGATCATTTTGACAGGTTATAGGAAGAGAAATGTCTATTGTTTAGACATTATGGTTGAGAACAATAGTTCTCCAGTTTGTCTTGTAGCTGATGAGACAGTCTCTCAATGTGTCAAGTGGCACAAGAGGCTTGCTCATCTTAATTACAAGACTATTGGCAAACTCTTTAGTAAAGAGTTAGTGAGGAATGGTCCTCAAGTTAAGTGTGTCAAAGATGGCATTTGCTCAGCTTGTCAAAAGGGCAAGCAGACTAAATCCACCTTTAGAAGCATTGACAACAAAGATGCTGTGAGGTGTTTATACCTCTTGCATATGGATCTATTTGGTCCAATGCCAGTTCACAGCTTAGGTAGGAAGGTCTACACCTTTGTAGTTGTTGATGACTACTCAAGGTTTTCCTGGGTGTTCTTCTTAAAGCAGAAATCTGAAACACCTAGTGTCTTCCACAGTTTTGTTAGGCAAATTCAGAATGAATTGAACTGTACAGTGGTCAAAATTAGAAGTGACCATGGTACTGAGTTTCAATCTGAAAGCATGACAAAGCTGTGTGAAGACTATGGGATATTTCAAGAATTCTCTTCACCTAGAACACCTCAGCAAAATGGCATTGCTGAAAGGAAAAATAGACCTTGATAGAGGCTGGTAGAACCTATTAAGTGATTCATCACTGCCAGAATATTTCTGGGCTGAAGCAGTTAACACTGCATGCCATGTGATAAATAGGGCTACCATCACTAAAAGGTTAAACAAGACCCCCTATGAAGTAGTGAAAGGCAGGAAACCAAATCTGTCCTATTTTAGGATTTTTGGTTGTAAATGCTTCATACTTAACAATGGGAAGTCTTACTTAACTAAGTTTGCTGCCAAGTCCCAAGAGGGAGTGTTTGTTGGGTACAGCAATAATAGTAAGCTTATAGAGTCTACAACTTGACTACACAAGTTGTAGAGGAATCTGTGCATGTAGTTTTTGATGAGACACAACTAATTAACAATGAGTTGTCTAGTAGTGTGTGCAGCCCACTCAGGTCTTATTAAGAAGATGGACAAGCTAACCATAGAAGATGTACCTGCTGCAAGACAGCAAGTAGAAGAAGATGGCTTATGTCCAGGGGGAGAACTACATGTACCAGGAGCTGAAGAAGTTCAAGGAACTCAGCATGATGAAGATGCTGAAGAAGTACAACCAGAAGTAAGGATGCCTCCAGCCAACAGGCATCTAAGAGATCATCCAGTGGAGCTGATCATTGGAGATCCAAGACAAGGTGTTCAGACAAGGAGCAGAAATCAGAATGCTGCAGTATATTCAAGTTTTCTGTCTCAAATAGAACCAAAGAAATTGAAGAACAATACAAGATCCACAGTGGACTGAAGTATGCAGGAAGAGCTAAAACCAGTTCAAGAGGTGCAAGGTTTGGGACTTAGTTCCTAAGCCTAAAGATCACAATGTGATAGGAACAAAGTGGATCTACAGAAACAAGTTAGATGAACAAGGAGTCATCATTAAGAATAAGGCAAGACTGGTTGCAAAAGGATATAGGCAAGAAGAAGGTATTGATTTTGATCAAAACTTTGCTCCAGTAGCCAGACTGGAAGCCATAAGGATGTTCTTGGCCTATGCAACCTACCAAGGATTCAAAGTATACCAAATGGATGTAAAGTCAGCATTCCTTAATGGTAATTTAAAAAGAAGAAGTATAGTGGAGCAGCCTTCCAGGTTTTGTTGATCCTACTCTTCCCATTATGTCTATAGACTTAGGAAAGCATTGTATGGGTTAAAGCAAGCTCCTAGAGCTTGGTATGAAACCCTATCTAGTTTCCTCATTGAGAACAAGTTCACAAGGGGGAAAATAGATAAGACTCTATTCCTTAGGGAAATCTAGAGGCAAAGTAATACTTGTCCAAATATATGTAGATGACATTATATTTGGGTCTACTGAAAGTAGCCTTTGCCAAAAAGTTTGCAAAGCTTATGCAAAGTCAATTTGAAATGAGTAGTATGGGAGAACTGAAGTTTTTCTTGGGTCTCCAAGTTAAACAGACTGAAAGTGGCTTTGTCCATATGTCAGTCAAAGTTCACCCTAGAACTCATAAGGAAATATGGTATGGATTCCTCCAGTACCATGAAGACTCCTATGGGGTCAAGTATGTCTCTAAGCAAGGATGATGCAGGGAAACCTGTGGATGAAACCTTGTATAGAGGGATAGTTGGCTCCCTACTATACTTGACTGCAAGTAGGCCTGACATTATGTATGCTACATGTGTTTGTGCCAGGTATCAAGTCTGCCCCAAAGAATCTCACTTGACTGCAGTCAAGAGAATCTTGAGATATCTAAAGGGCACCTTATCTAGGCTCTGGTACCCTAGGAATGGAGATTTTGATCTAACAGGCTATTCAGATGCAGACTTTGCAGGATGCAAAGAAGATAGAAAGAGCACAACTGGATCCTGTCAATTTCCTAGGTGGAAGACTCATTTCATTATGGAGTAGTAAGAAGCAAACCAGTGTGGCCATCTCCACAGCTGAGTCAGAATATGTAGCTGCAGGAAGTTGCTGTGTGATCAACTTCTGTGGATTCAACATCAGCTAGAAGACTATGGATGTCAGGTAAGTAGAAACTCCACTTTATTGTGATTCTACAAGTGCTTATTTCCATAGCTAATAACCTGTATCTACATAGTAGAACTAAACATATTGAGATAAAATATCACTTTCTATAGGGAGCATGTAGAGAAAGAAATGATATTGCACTTGAATATGTTAAAACAGATAATCAGATAGCTGATATGTTTACTAAGCCCTTAGAAGAAGCTAAGTTTAATAAGTTCAAAATTGAACTATAGGTATGATAAACTTAGATTAAGTATACAGAACAAAAATTGGCTAAGTAAAAAGGTGTCGACACATAGACAAGTCTATGTCGACACAGAATAGAATAGTAAGTGTCGACACTTCAGGAAAATGGTTGTGTCGAACATCTAGGAAGTTAGTGTCGACACTTCAGAATGTTAGTGTCGACACATGTCGAGTAGGTGTCGACACATCCAATAAAGTGTCGACACTTAAGTTTTACTCAGAATTTTTCTAAGTAAAGTCTCGATCACATGTCGAGTATAGTGGTGTCGACACTTAACCAAGTGTCGACACAATAAAATCTGTTGACTAAATTTGTGTCGACACATGAGTGTCGAGACATTATAAGTCAGTGTCGACACTTATTGACAGGGTGTCGACACATCATTAGAAATTCATCCGCCTGTTCGTCTTCAAACAAGAAAGGTATAAATAGGGTTCTGTCTTTGATTGTCGACACGCTTTCAAAGTTTCGAGACCTAAACTCTTGTGTCGACATTCTCTCATCTCAAGACTAATTCTCAAAACCCTAATGGCTCCCAAGCTGAGGAAGAGAACGTAACGAAGGCTATGAACTTGTGCGAGGCGCATTTGACGACAGGACAAGAAATCAAATCAGTAATAACCCTAATTGCCAATTCAGGATTGGAGTTCTTGGTTTCAGAACCAACGAAATATGGAAGAAGGAAGTCATTGAATTCCTTTACTGGCGCGTCTGTAGATGACTCAGGCTACAGGATTAAGTCAAGGGTGCATGGCACCCAAGGTCAAGATTTCACCCAAGTCTTTAAGAAAGGTACTTCAGCTACCTAAAGTTCAAGATGAAGAGGAAGTAACTGCTTCTAAGACCAGGAAGCTCTTACTTGGTGTGGACTGGATCCAAAGATGAAGGTGGGATCAGTCTTTAACAGAAAAGGGATGAATAATCAAGGCAAGTTCTTATCAGAAGAAATAGTGGGCAAGGTAATACTAAGCAAGCCAGGAGGACATGACAGGGTGTCTGCCTCCATGTTTGAAGTCATGACCAGAATCATCTTCAATCTGAAAACAGACTGGTCAAAATGGTGGTTTATGAAAAAGTGAAGAAAGCCTGAAGAAGCCCAATCTGGGCAGGATACTAAGTCTCTACCTGGCTGGATCAATTCCAGAGGTAATGAGCACTGTGCAGGCAGGAACTAAGATCAATCATATGAGGAAGATGGACTCAAGAATATTCTCTAGATGGGAAAGGGTGCTGGTGTCAAAGGAATTGACCACCCTGAAAAGCAAGCTTCTAAGAAAGACTCTCCTCCCAGGAAGAAGAGGAAGATGCTGCTGTGCCTTCAAGAGTCCTCCAGCAGCTCAGGCAGTGAAGAACATGTGGTCTTCACTCCTGAAAGTCCAGTTGATGTGGCTGCAGAGAAGACACTGCTCCTCAGGAGGCAGCTGACATCCAGGGGGAGCTTCCAGGTGTAGCAGAACCATCTACACTGGAGAGTGAACAAGCCACCCTCCTCATTCAAGAGGTACTTGTTGATCTTAATACTTTGAATTATTCATAATAAATTCTGATTTGTCTGATGACCATCAGCAAACAATCAGCCAGCAACTCAAGACCAGATGTTGTTCTTCCAAGACACATCTGTTGTAGCTGATGAAAACCAAGTACATCTCCTGCACAGTCTCCACCAGAATATACAATGGAAGATCTATTTTGAATTTAGAACAAGATGATTTGATATGGAAAAGAATGCAGCTGATACAGTAAAGAATGCTGCTGCTGAGGGGAGAACATTGGAATTGTGGAAGAGCCTATAAGGCTAGATACTGAGAAGGCACAAGATGTGCATACTGAAAAACAATCCAGCCCTAAGGATAGGGTGGATATAGCCAGTACATCAGACTCTGAAGATGATGAAGCTGAGCAAGCTCAGAAAAAGAAGTTCTTTGTTTTCAAAAGAAGAAGCCAGAGCTATAAGAAGGCTCTCCAAACAGTTGCTCAACATTCCTTAGTTCAACAAGCTCCATCCACTGATTACAGTGCTCTACTGCTTGCCATGCAAATCAAGATGGATGAACAAAGGAAAGCTTTAGAAACTATGTTGATGAAGGGCACAAAGCACTACAATCTGATCTGGGACAGGAAATCAAGTCAATAAGGTTTGAAATGAACCTTAATAAAAAGGAGATGACTGATTGTTTTACTAAGGGTGCTAATGCAGTAGTCTATCTGGCTAAAACATCAAGAAACAATAAAGAGAAAGTAGATGATATAGCACTAAAACAAGGCTATGTGCTGGAGAATCAGTTGAGGATGAATGATAATTTGACTGCATCTCACAATGCAATAGTCACTGAACTCAAGAATAAGTCAGATGAACCTTCAACTTCCTCTGCTGCTGCCAAAGGCTGATTTGATAACTCTTTCAAGCAGAGATTGCTGCTGTACAGACTGCAATTAAAGACTACAGAGGTCATTTCAGACAGCTTACAAAGCTTAGACCTTTCTTTAAGAGGGCATAAGGTATTTGGATAGCCAAATCAGATTCCAGAAAGATGATGTGAGAGATCATGTGGCCCAAGAAGAAGTCATAAAGGGGGAGAGAGTGTTAGTCAAGGGCCAGTTCTGAACATGCAAAATGGATATCAAATTCCATCAGGGCTACACTGGGCTATCCTCCCCTTTGTGATGATGACATTGTAGCTGACTCTGGCATTCAAGGACATATCTTGGAGCTGTGAGCAAAAGCAGTGGCTGATGTAATCTATCCACCTCCAGACTTTGACATGATTCATGCAGATATAAGCACAAATGTATAGTCCACCTGCTGGCAAGCCTAATATTATTCTTGGAAAAGGTTGTTCAACCTATCACAGCTGCAATGCAAGAGGCTTTGGACAAGGAAGAAGAAACTAGGCTGTCAAAGAAGAAGTTTAGGGAAATTGCTGAGCAAAGCCAGATTTTGAACAATGGAGCCCTACTTCTAGGAAACATAATTCTTACAGCCGCGGGAAAGCAGCCAAGGACAATGCCCATGAGAGGAACAAGTGGTTCTCAGAGGCTGAAATGGAGAAAGCATGAGAGTAGGCAGGAAGCAATTGTCCAATTATAGAAGGAAGGCTAAGTTAGGAAAGCTACCTCCAACAGCTGTGGAGCCTAGCAAGTACTTTCTAAGCCCTATCATTATTTTTGAAAGACAAAAGATCAAGGCTGAAGAACAGAAAGAAGAAGGACTCTAAGGGAAGAAGACTGCTGAAGCTGAGCCTGCTGCTGCTGCTGCTGTGAAAGCTCAAGTTAAAGCTGGAAAAGGCATTGTTATTAAAGAACCTGATCAGCACTAGATTAGGAATTAACTTGATGTTGGTGTAATCTGTTGAGTTGAAAAAACATTGTAATACTTCATTGAAAATGCATTATAAGGAACATTATTGGAACAGTATATGATAAATATAGTATGAATGTTCTGAAATATGTGTGTTTCTTAATTGTTCTGCAATGTTTATATAAGTATACATGTGTGCTTTATTACATGTTCAAGTTTACCCTGTGTAATTTATATGTTTTACATCATTTTGTAATTTTTAATTATGAGTGGTGTATATCATTGACTAAGGGTTATGACTTCTCCAAATAGGGGGAGATTGTTGGGTACATTGGTCAAATGTACCTGATTTGAAGAAGCCTCACCTAACTCAATGATATACATCAGAATGTATTTGATGTTTGTTTGAGTTACTTGTGCAGGTTAGTTATACACTGGACTGAAGCTGAAAATTCTAAGTCCATGTGTCGACACCCAGAGGGAAAGTGTCGACACTTGAGAAAGCTTGTGTCGACACCCAGACAAGCAGTGTCGACACTTGGAGTCATTGTGTCGACACCTGGGAAGAAGAGGTCGACACCAGTCAGAAAGTGTCGACACTTGGAGCTGTGTCGACACTCAGTGTAGAAGAATGCAGAAAAGCTGTGTCGACACTTGGCAGAAGTGTCGACACCTAGAAGAGCTGAGTCTACATCAGAAAAGTGTCGACACTTGGAGTTGTTGCGACACTCTAGCAAAATCTGCAGCGACTAAGTACAAGTGTCGACACTCAACACAAGTGTCGACACTCAATCAGCAGAGTCTAAAATATGAAGAATGTGTCGACACTCAACACAATGTGTCGACACACACTCAAAGAGTCAACACTTGAAGATTGTGTCGACACTCAGCACAATGTGTCGACACATAACCAGAAGACTCAACACTTGAAGAAAGTGTCGACACAAGGAGCTGTGTCGACACTTAGCAAAGAACAGAAAAGTTGTAAAATATTCTAAGTACAAGTGTCGACACTAAAGGAATGTGTCGACACTCAGCTGAAGAAACAAGATTGAAGACTTGTGTCGACACCAAGAAACAGTGTCGACACTTGACAGTTTCAACACATGAAGATGTGTCGACACAAAGGAGATGTGTCGACACTTAGAAGAATTACAGTAAAGATAAGAAGTGCAAGTACTTGTGTCGACACTCAATTTCAGTGTCGACACATGCAGAAGAAACTGTGTCGAGACATACAAGGAATTGTGTCGACACCTTGTAGACTTGTGTCGACACTTACACAACATGTGTCGACACTTGGTCTATAAGTGTCGACACTTAAGAACAGAAAGTCTCGACACTAACTGTCAGTTAGAGAATTTCAAGAAGTGACTGGTGACAATGACAGCTGCCGATCCAGCCGGTCTACATCAACTGTCAGAGAAGTCAGAAGTTTGTTATGAACCGGATCAGCGGTTACCATGAAGGAAGCCTATAATAGGCACCCACAGTTATACAGAAATAGAGGATAAGGTTGTTCATATCATTAATTGTTGATGAGAATAAACTTAAATATTGAAGTGGTTGATGATTAAATCAAGAAGTGATACATAGAGGATATAAACAAAAGAAGATCAGGCAGTCCAACTGCAGATCTAAGTAGTTGGAGAGAGAGAGCTCCAACCAAGGATTCAGTCTTTGGAACTAAGGCTGAGAAGAACAATTCAGAGTCATCTGGATTTCAAGAAGCAGAGATCAAGGATCAATGCACAGTAGATTAAGACTAATTCAGTTCTACTCAAGAAGCTTTGAAGAAAGCTAAGTCAGTTTGGATCAAGCTGAGTTCTTCCAAGAACTCTTCAAGAAACTCTCAACTCCTCTCATCCTTTCTGAGTTGTAGAGTTTAGCATTTTTGTAATTTCTATTTTAAACTTGTAAGATCCATTGGATCTGAGTGATTGTAAGCCTATTATAAAGGCTGAGGGTAGGGCTTGGTGCCTGAGTGTAGGAGTGAAGAACTCTGAGTGTAGGCCTTTAATTGGCTGAGTGTAAGGCCTTGATTGGCTGAGTGTAGGCCCTGGGTGGCTGAGTGTAGGCCTTTTGGCTGAGTGTAAGGCTTTGGGCCTGAGGTAGGAACCTTGTTGGTTCTGAGCTAGTGGAGAAGTTTGGCCGAATCTAGTACACATGCTAGATAGGCGAAGGGGGGAAAATGGATGTACCCAAAGCATTGGGGAACCACTATAAAATTATTGTGTCTTCTGTTAGAACTGCTGTGCTGTGAATTGAATGCTAATTTCTGTTTTGCTGTTTAGTCGTCTAGTAATCAGTGAAAAACTGTTGTGCTGTCCAAACAAAAGTCAAAAAAAGGTTTCGTCACCTATTCACCCCCCCAATCGTAGGTTGTGGCAGCCCCTATAAGCTTACTACACTCACTCTCACTAATGTGATGTGGGAAGACAGAATCCAATACTTGTGGACACATTTTCAATCTGAATTCGACTTCGTCAAGACAGGGTATAGGTAATTAAAATTTGCAGTATGTACAACTTCATGGATCTCCCCTCATCGTTCTTTGAAACATCTATGACAGTCACACCAATATCTCTCTTAGTCCGTGCAACCAAACCCAGATTCGACTCATTCTAAATATCGAATAGACTGTTCGTAGGTCATCAAGTCGCCACATGTCAACACAGACATCTAGAGCATTGAATCTCATCAGGATGAGATGAATAAATGCTTGGGCTTGGGACTCTCGGGTCTGCTGGGTCATGAGTAGGTGCACCAATAGCTGTGGATGTCTTAATGGTGGACTACTGTGACTGCGGGTCAACTCATATAAGTCCTGCAACACTTAGAATATGCTCGTACTGGATGGTTAGATGAAATATCTGATCAACAAACTCTTAAGATGTGGGAAATCACCTTTCTACATTTCATTGTGCGGACCGCAAATTGAAATCAAGAAGTGTCCTCATCAGACCCCTCTTAAATGTTGCCTGCTGTTAGTTGTCGTTTTCAGTCATATAACTATCAATTGACAGTCCCTTGCCGTATGCCATATAACTGGCCGAGGAGTTGACTTATATGCAGTGTTGTGGATATCGTTCAACATGACTGACGTGTCAGCCGATATAAATGTTTCATGAATAAAAGGACACATTTCCTATATTGTTTTGTAAAATATTATTTTGGAATATTTCTGTCAATATATCAGCTATCTTCTGCTGTATCAACCGATTTATCTCGATAGTATATCGACTGAATTTTTTTATTTCATTTTACTTGGTGTCTATGGTTTAATAGATAGCAAAATGAAATATGTTCATTGTTTGAATTGTTCTTTGCTCTAGCTCTCGACTATCTTCCTAACTTCTGCTGGCTTTCTTCCATGTGCCCGCCCGTCATTGACTTTGATTATGGTTTAATTTTGGATTTTGTACAAAACGTTCATTATCATTCATCATCGTCAACAACTTCTTGACTTCCCGCTTCCTCGTTCTTTTTTCCATGCGTTATGCTATTATTACTCATCTAATAAAAAATATTTATACTAGTTTGGTTAATTTTGAAGTTCAATAAATGTTAAATTGTTAATATATTAATATATATATATATTTAAAAAGATTATATTTATAAATAATTATGTGTATAAATAATTGGATATTAAAATCTGATATATTAAATCTCCCCAATGTATTAAATCTCTCCGATATATCCGTCAAAATATTAAAACCAACATGAAAAACTTATATTGATGTGTCCCTAAAATCCGATATCTGCAACTTTGCTCATAAGATATTAAAAGATCCATCTCCTTTGACTTCTGTCTCATGTTTGCCCATTGGGAGGTGAGGTGAAAACCAACACGCCTTATCTGTCGCTCAAGACTTAGTTCCTGACCATGAAGTTTCATCTTTGCATGTCTAAGAAGACGTGTGTCAAATACCTCATACTTTATTTCAAAAAAGTTAATGTTATATAAATAAAGGGTTATTCATCGGGACCTCCCCTCAAATTTTGCATAATTACAGCTTGCACCCCTCTGACTTTCAAAATTACAATTACGTCACCTCAATGTTTACATTTCATGATATCCATGCACAAAAATACCCCCCTGAAGATTTACTCTAAGGGGCTAAATAATGTACTTTAGGTGTTAAATATGTAAATCAAGATATTATTGTGGTATGCACTTAAAATCTCTCATTCTGGGTTCTTTTTTCTTGTTCAGAATTTACTCTGTATGAAGAGAAAGAAAAGAATGCATGGTAGAAGGTTATTAATTAGCTCAGATGCTGAGTCTGTTGTTCTATTTTACAGGGCGGTTATCTCCTCCAGTCTGCACCATTTAGAAGCCTTTCGATGATTGAGCTGGAAGATTATAATGCATTCATGCAGATTTGGCCTTTTTAAATGGCGCGCTTGCTACTGATCTGTACAGGGTTGCTGCACCTCTAAAGATTAAATTGGCTGGATCTGAATCCAACGGTCTCTGTGAATTTGGATTGAGATACTACTTTTGATTTGTTTGCTGTGTATTTAGAACGGTGGAGATGTCTGTCTCCCTATTGCTTCTTTCTTTGCTGAATTAAATACATTTCAGCACCGCTCTTGTCAGCATGTGATCCTGGCGTCCTACATTCGATGGGAGGAGAAAAATCTGTCTATACCTAAATTACGTGCCTTCCTTTAGTGAGTATTCAAATGCACATTACTGTGCGGTGCACTGTTAATTTCGTGATTTTGGCATCATTATTCAAACCCGTATAGTACTTCATATTTGTTACAATGGGTGCCAACGAGTGGATAAATATAATATTTCATTTTGTCTCTGTTTATTCCTGCAATTCTTTTTTCCGACACATTTGGCATGGTGCCAGAGCCTTGTTTAGAGATGTTTTTTGCCTGTATTGATCCAGATTTGGATGTTCCAAGTAAAATTTGGAACATTCCAAATATTTGGAGACCCAACTACAAAAGTATTGTGATACAAAATGACTCATCTTTTCTCTTTTTATTTAATTTTATTATAGTGAGTTGGTATTTCTTGAAGTATTTCTATATTTATTGGAGAAAATGTCATTGAATTTTTACAACTCGCTTATGGCACAACAAGGATGTTGGCTTTTCAATGGAATTCGGTTCTTTTTTCCCATAATTAATTTTCCTTTGATTTTAGGCATGGTTGCTGATGGATATCTTAGCTTTACATCACTTCTTGGTGGAGCAAAGCCTGAATTTTAAGTTCATTAGGGGGATTTATTTTTCCCGGTCAAGTAGTTATGACCGCATGAATCAGACTTTTATGGGGGATTTATTTTCTCTGGTCAAGCGGTTATGACCGCATCAACTGGACCTTAAGGTCCGGTTCATGCAGTTATAACCGCTTGACCGAGAAAAATAAGTCCCCCCAAACGGAACCTACATCTCTTTGGCAAAGCCTGAATTTTAACATCATTCATTCTCTTGTATTTTACGAAATTTGTTCAACATCACTGATAATCTTAGGCTTCATTTGGGACTTATTTTCACCGGTCAAGCAGTTATTACTGCATGAACCGGATCATAATTAAGGTCCGGTTCATGTGGCCGTAATCATTTGACAGGTCAAAATAAGTCTTTCCAAACGGAGCCTTAATCTTTAGGCTATTGCTTTTAGATGCATTACTTTAGAAAGGGGAGGGAATAAACGAGATGAATCTTGGATAGCTAACAACGGGATGTGCAAAAATTTAGGGATTGAGCGAAGGCCTTAGGTTAGAGTTAAAAAAAAACTTTTCATCATATTGATTGTCAGAGCAGTGTCTTAGAGGACAGTGACACTGGACCCATGCCCTTGATGGTGACCTAGAAGAGCGGCAACCTAGAGGTTACATTAGACTTGTGCAAAAGTATACGAAGAATCGATAATCGGATCGTAACCGAATTGAACCCGACGGTTTATGTCGGTTCTTGTTTTACTCGGTTCGGTTATGGATCTAAAAAATAGTAGAACCATCGATTTGGTTCGGTTCTCATTTCCTGTATTTGGGAACACGAGATTCGACCAAAGGCTCAAACTTTCCAATTAAATGTCTAAATTATTTTCATAGAGTTAATCACTATGTAGTGCATATGATTTGAAGATTGCTAGAAATGAGCGAAGAAAACAAAAAAAAATTCAAAAAAAAGTTTGTTGTGGCTTTTGAATGAAAACAGTGCTAACGGTATGCAAAATGTGACTTCGCGCGTGGATAGCCGAAAACTACCCCCTCAGACATAAATAAAGCATTATCCTCAATGCGAACATGCATGCTAAAATGCATGAGGAATGCAAGAAATTAGGGTTGGAATAGGGACTCGTTACCCATGCTCGAGAACGAGGCATTCCAGAAGCAGCTGATATTGTTTTTTGGCTTGGAAATACACTTTCGGCTCTGACTAGGTCGAGCAAATGATATATGTCGTTGGCTTCCTGCGGGAGTAAAACAAACACAAACAAAGCATGATACAAACAATGTATATGAAAGAAAAGTTAACAAACTAAACTACACATATAACACATGCACATATCCACGGGCTTCACACACACAAACATGCAAACGTATGAGGAAAACAAAACAGAAATTAAGAACAAAATACATGAGGTCCCTCCCAAGAGCACTTTGTTTATCACCCTTGAGTTGGACCAAATACATGTATTAAGCAATTTTATAATATTATTAAAGCAGAAATAAAAAACTTGAGTTTGAAATAAAGCTACTCCTACTCCTAATTGGCTCAGATAGTCCAAAACTTGGAAGAGATCATCTATAGACTGATCTATGATACAATTCATATTGGAGCGATGGATATAACATGGTGCCAATGCATCAATGTGGGTGAGAAATCCCCCAGCTTTGCACTAGATGCAATCAACATTGCAGCTTTGCGGGCTGCACGCTCATCTCTAATCTTCTTCTTTAACTCCACCCATTGTGACCTCCACCGCGGACTTTCCTCCGTGCAAATCAATTGATCAGTTGCAACCACATGGGCAACACCTTGCTCCACCAGTATGGTGGGGGAAAGGTATGCCCAACAAACTTTATTCAGCTCCTTCGGCTCGGCATAGCGACTTGCTATAGCCACCTCGCCAACAAAAATAGTCCTCGCTTCTCCATCTTCATCAATAATCACATATTTCTCCATGACAATTGCAACCAAAAATTCCTCATCTTCATTCTCCTTCAGCAATACAACAACTTCAGGTTCCATCCTATTCACTTCATTCTTCACCACTTCTTTAACCTCACCTTCACATGGACTAGAAACATCATCAAAAACATCGCTACACCGGGGTGTATCATCAACCACACAAGCAAAAATGGGGCCAGGGAAGCAATAATGGATGGGAAAGAAATACGACCCTCTGCAAAATATAGAGTCACACCCATAGTTGTAAGCAAGGGAAGGCTAAAACCGATGGTGAATCATTTTTCGGCTGTCCCATCATTTGGAACTCCACAGTGATAATATTTCCCTATAGTGTAACTTTAACGTCTTTATATGCCCTTGACTATCACAACATTTTCTCCATTGGCTAACATGAGTGGCACAACTTCCTCCTATCAGTATAGATATTGAATTTGTCAACATCCTTAGTGCAATGATATTCCGGGAGGAGCCCGTGTCCACTAAGACTTGCATAGACACACAATCGAGCTTGTACTCCACCATGATACCTCCACCAGAATTAGGAGCAAGGTTGGAGTTACCCCGTACTTACTTATGCAGATTATTCTTTAATTGGATATGGAGAGTACCTGACATTCTTTCAGTAATTAGCTTGGCAATATGAGAGATTTGGGTTTCAAGACTTTTCACCATGGCATTTTGATTAGCAATGAAAGACTTAATAAAATCGATATGCTGATCAAGTTTGTCTTCCCATGGTGCCCTCTCTTCTTTCTTACCCTGATGATAGGGGGAGGTGCATATGGCTGTTGTGGCTATCTACCACTAGCTTGTCTACCAGGGGCTTGTTGTCGGCCATCTCTCCATAAAAAATGAGGTGATTTCTCCACCTAGAATTTTAAGTGTTGGAGAAATGGGGCCTCTCTATTGTTTGCCTATATATTTCACCTCCTCAAAAGTGCTGGCAATAAAATACTTAGCTAGGGAGCTCCCCGATTGATGCTCAAATGAGTGATGCCCCTGGGCACCATAGCTTTGACAAGCAGCAACAAATACTGGGGTGGCAGGAGGTGTACCCTTCCCCAACAGACTTGACTCTCAATTTTTTAGATATAGCCCCTAGTTGGGCAGAGATAGTGGTGTAATTATCTACCTATTATAATCCCACCACCACATTCCTTGGCGCTCATCTCCCATTGCGGCATTGGGCATTCTGCTGTGCACGATTTTTCATAATATTCAACCTTTGATCCAGAGTTTTTCCCATCATAGACCCTCTTGTAGGGGAGTAAATATTCTCTCGAATGTTGGAGTCAAGAGCCTCGTAAAATATATTAACGAGCACCCAAAGGGTTACTTCATGTTGAGGGCACTGTCTCAAGAGCTCGTTAAATCTTTCTCATGCCTCTGCAAGGGATTCTTGATCTCACTTCTTAAAATTATGAATTTAAGTGTGCGTCGGCAAAAAGTTTGCGGCAAAGAAAAACATCGTAAGGAAGACATTTACTAACTCATTCCAAGAGGTAATATTTCCCAGGGGGATAAAAAAATCCAAGACTTTGATTTATCCCTCAATGTAAAAGGAAAGAGCTTCATCCTCATTATATCATTCGTCACCCCGTTAATCCGAAAAGTGTCACAGATTTCAAGAAAATTAAAGATATGCTAGTTCGGCTCCTCTAGAGGAACACCGCCAAAACATAATAGAATTTCTTAGCATATTGAGGATGGATGGCCAGATTTCTAAATGTAAGTTGGTGATAGCTGGGCTCAATGTAGAGTACACACTTCCCATAGTGTGGGAAGTGCACTCTAAAATTGTGTGTTAAATCCCTCTCCCAAAACAATGGAGAGCAAATTTTATGCCCAATGCAACCATCCTGCAGTGTTAACACCCTACATGGTTATCAATCATCATGTGACGCTTTCCCTGCTGGCCAAATATCATAGTCCACATCAGAGTAAAATTAAAAGTGTGAATGTATAACAAAAGTCTAAATAAGAATTAGTACTAGCATAATCTAACATTGTCATCACAGATACATGTATACCTAGTCTCAAGCAGAAAATAGTAATGTCCAAAACAAATGGCTGCATAAACAAATGCCCATAGCACAACATAAATAAAGTCAATTTAGAATGATAATCTCGACAACACTTACAACCACGGGATAATCAGGTGATTCAGTGGAAGAGACTGGTAATGGTGGTGGTACTGGCGTCATCTGAATAGATCTCCTCCTACCTTAATATGGGTTGAACCTCTGAGGAGGTACCCGTTGCGGGCTTACTAGTCCCTGTTCCTGTTGTATTTAATTTTAAAATATTAGTCATCAACAACTAAGTAGCATCCTCCAGCCCCTCGATGCTACATAGGGAACAAGGCAAGTAGGGTCATACATGTTGAAAACGAGAAATCGATCTCTGTGGAGTTCGGGGTCCCTAAAAAGGGGTGACCTCACACTTACTGCACTCAGGTGAATGTCACAGACCAAAGGCTCAGGAAACTAGGAACAGACCCTCGGCTCTAGCGTGGAGGTCCCTCCTCACACCTGGAAGACCTTGGTGATCTCCCCCTCCCTAGCCAATGCTGAGCTAGGTGCATTGGAGGATGAAGAAAGAGGATCAAGAAGTGATGCCCTCCAAGGCATCCCTAAGGGTCTATTTATAATTTTTTGGGAACGTCCTGCAAATAACCAACCTCTGTTGCTCTGAAATTACTGAAAACACCCCGGGGCTGGTCTGCCAACAGCCAGACTCCGCTGTTTTGAACAGCTATTCACAACCCACCAGGGGCAAAAGGGCAGACCCTCAAGCCGGGCGAGCTAGGCTGGGCGAGCACTACGTCGGGCGAGCTGGGACCCTGGGCGAGCTGGCGGCCTGGGCGAGCTGGCGGCCTGGGGCGAGCTGGAGGCCTAGGGCGAGCTGGCGGCCTGGGGCGAGCTGGCGGCCTGGGGCGAGCTGGCGGCCTGGGGCGAGCTGGCGGCCTGGGGCGAGCTGGCGGCCTGGGGCGAGCTGGCGGCCTGGGGCGAGCTGGCGGCCTGGGGCGAGCTGGCGGCCTGGGACGAGCTGGCAGCCTGGGGCGAGCTGGCGACATGGGGCGAGCTGGCGGCCTAGGGCGAGCTGGCGACTGGGGCGAGCTGGCGGCCTGGGGCGAGCTGGCGGCCTGGGGCGAGCTGGAGGCCTGGGCTCGACCTCTCGCCGCACCTGCCCCCTGACAACAGGTTGGGGGGAGGCAAATATTGCATCCCCCATACTAGTATATTATGAAGGTCGACCCTAAATTGGCCTCAAAGAGTGTAAAACCCTCAAAAAGCTTAAAACCGTGTAACAAGCCTTGCGCCTTGTTTGAGGGCCCATTTTCGCGAATATGGGGTTGTACATAATCCACTCTCTTTTCGAGCGAGTTTCACGCTTAGAAAGAAACATCCAACCCAACGTATTCGCTGCGTAGCCTTCTTGGAGCCGAAAACACTTGGCGTCCCGGGGGGTCAACCTGCCACGCCAGCTAATGGGAGCCTGAGTGACAAGAAAACCTCGAGGTAGAAAACACTTGACCCCCCGAGGGGTCAACCTGCCACGCCAGCTAATGGGAGCCTGGGTGACGAGACGACCTCGAGGTAGAAAACACTTGGCCACCCCGAGGGGTCAACTTGTCACGCCAGCTAATGGGAGCCTTGATGACGAGATGTCCTCGGAGTTGGAACCTTCTCTCCGCCGAGGCACATTCGACTCATCCAGCTAGTGAGAGCCTGGATGAGTAGATCCTCTCGAGGGTTGGTACTTGCTCTCCCTGAGGCACATTCGACCCAACCAGCTAGTGGGAGCCTGGATGAGGAGATCCTCTCGGGGGTTGGTTCCTTCTCGCCACCGAGGCATATTCGACCCATCCAACTAGTGAGAGCCTGGATGAGGAGTTCCTCTCGGGACAAGAACTTAGTATCGAGGTACATTCTACCCATCCAGCTAGTGTGAGTCTGGATGAGGAGATCCTCTTGGGGTTGGAACCTACTACCGAGGCACATTCGACCCATCCAGCTAGTGAGAGCCTGGATGAGGAGATCCTCTCGGGGTTGAAACCTTCTCGCCACCGAGGCACATTCGACTCATCTAGCTAGTGGGAGCATGGATGAGGAGATCCTCTCGGGGGTTTGTTCCTTCTCGCCACCGAGGCACATTCGACCCATCCAGCTAGTGGGAGACTGTATGAGGAGATCCTCTCGGGGTTGGAACCTTCTCGCCACCGAGGCACATTTGACCCATCCAGCTAGTGGGAGCCTGGATGAGGAGATCCTCTCGGGAGGTGGGGGGGGGGGGGGGTGGGGTGGAGGGGTGGGACTTTCTCTCCACTGAGGCACATTCGACTCATCCAGCTAGTGGGAGCCTGGATGAGATCCTCTCGGGGATTGGTCCTTGCTCTCCCCGAGGCACATTCGACCCAAGCAGCTAGTGAGAGCCTGGATGAGGAGATCCTCTCGGGGGTGGTACTTGCTCTCCCCGAGGCACATTCGACCCAACCATCTAGTGAGAGCCAGGATGAGGAGATCCTCTCCGGGGGGGGGGGGGGGGTGTGACTTGCTCTCCCCGATGCACATTCGACCCAACCAGCTAGTGAGAGCCTGAATGAGGAGATCCTCTCGGGGGTGGGACTAGGCGTGTCACTTTAACTTTACTAAATTCAACGTCCTCAAATGGGGAAAATTTTAAGATACATGACCTCCCGACTCAGCTGGTCAGGGGTAAAGCTCATTACAAGAATAATAAAGATAAAAGACCTCACCAAGGCAAGGCTCCCTTATGCTGCTTGAGCACGATGACCATCATTCGCCTCCTCTGATACCTCTATCCTGCTCAGGCTCTCCATGATCTTCTCCATCTCTTCTGCCTTGGCTAGCCAGGAGATGGTGTTGACAGCCATGACGTAGCACTGCCTTGCCATCCTAGAGTCTCCCCTGATCCTGACTTGGACCCCTCCTGAGTTGAACTTGATACACTGGTGGAAATACGATGACACACAACGAAAGGTGCTGATGAGGGGCCTTCCGAAGATGGCATTATAATTGCTCGGGGCGTCAACAATAACGAACCGACAGTTTCTTGAGTCCCCCCCAACTTCACCTGGACTCCGAATCCACCTTCTACCTCCTTCCTTTCCCCTGAAAATCCAAACAGGGGTCCGTTAGAGGCCAACACCCTCCTTGGTTCCACCTTCATCCTGTCAAACGCCTTCTTGAAAATGACATTGACGGAGCTCCCGCTGTCAACCAAGATTCGGGAGACGGTGTAGCCTTCGATGACTGCCTGGATGACCAGCGTATCGCAGAACGGATTCTCGTGATCCGGCATGTCCTTCATTGAGAAGGTGATCCTTTCCTATGGGGGTGGGGTCTAGGATGTTGAAGCGACGCTCCGATGGTACATGACATGGAGGCTTGCCTTCTGAGTGGCCTCAATCCCCACTCCACCGTGGATCAATCCTATACCTCCTTGGGTTCCTACGTCGACCCAGTCCTCACATATGTCATCTCCCCCTTCTCTGGGTAGAACTTCTTCAATCCGCACCGACAGCTGCTGTTGGGCTGGGGCTCTCGCCTCTCTAACTTCCAAGAATTCGGGGCAGATAGTTGTGGCGTGACCCTCTACCTGGTGGAAGTCACAGTACGATAACACTCTTCCTTCCCTCCTTTGACGGGCTGGGTGATTTCTCCCGTTACCTCTTCCCCTTCTTCATATCTCCATGACTTGCTGCGGTGGGGGTAGGAGCTGCCTAGGGGCTTGTCTCTGGAAGTTGAACCTACCTTGGCCTCCATGGAAGTTCCCCCCATTTTGGACGAGACCTCTTCTTGGACCCTGAACGGGTCCTCCCTGCTACCTCCAACCTAGCTCCGAACCTTCCTGAGGTCCCTGGAACCTCTGAGCTCTCTGCTCCTCTCTCCTTCTCCCATCCTGATGCCTCGAGCCACCTTGCTCCTTTAACTCTGCCTCTGTCAATCTTGCTAACTTCTTGACAAACGCCGGGTTGGCCGCCTCAGTTGCTATCTCCTCTGTCGCCCTTTCCATCAGCTCCTCGAAGGAAAGGGGGGCCTTTTGGGTCAGTCTCATCTTGAAGAACCCCTCGTGCAACCTCACCGTGAATGACATCTGGAGGGCATACCTCGACATCTCCTAGATATCCAGGATCTTCTATTGGAACCTGCCAACGTAATGGGCCAGTGACTCTTCAGCCCCCTGTCTTATCAGGAAGATGAATTCAGGACTCTTCTTCCTCTTCTTGGAGGTGGAAAAGCGAAGCTGAAAGCTCCGGCTCAAGTCCTCGAACCTATAAATCGATCTCGGTGGGAATTGGTGGAACCAGTACCTTGCATTGTCCTTCAACGTGATCGCGAAGAGGCAACACTTGAAGGCATCTGTCATCGGCCTGTTAGAGATGACATCCTCAAACCTCTACAGGTGCTGGACGGGGTCATCCTTCCCGGTATAGTAAGCCATGTCGGGCTCTCTGAACCCCTCGGAAACGGGAGCTGAGATGATCAGCTCGCTGAAGGGTGACCCCCTGAGTGGTGGTCGCACAACCTTTACTCGCGCGACCTGCTCGCTTGGAAGGCTAGCACTCGCCGGGCTGGGGAACAATTCCCGGCCGTTGAGGTCTCGCTCGACCCCCTCTCACATCCTTTCCTTCTCGGGCCTTCTTCTTGGTGCACTTCCTTCTCCCCCTGCTGGGGTCACCTTGCCTAGATCCCTGGGAGGCAGCTCGCCAAGACTCCTGAGAGCTGGGTCCTGAGGGGTGGGAGTTGAACAGCTACCTCGAGGAGCAATACTTCGCAGCATCTCCATGATTCCTTGGATGGATGCCATGAATTCCTCCCTTCCCACGAAGGGTGATGGGTTGGGGAGCTCACTGAGATCATCACTACCTCTCTTATCTCCAGCCATGATACTCTCCTGAGATCTTCTATGATGGTCACTCTCCACGCTCCCCGCACAAAGATGTTGAAACCGAGAAATCGATCTCTGTGGAGTTCGGGGTCCCTAAAAGGGGTGACCTCACACTTACTGCACTCAGGCGAATGTCACGGACCAAAGGCTTAGGAAACTAGGAACAGACCCTCGGCTCTAGCGTAGAGGTACCTCCTCACACCCGGAAGACCTTGGTGATCTCCCCCTCCCTAGCCAATGCTGAGCTAGGTGCCTTAGAGGATGAAGAAAGAGGACCAAGAAGTGATGCCCTCCAAGGCACCCCTAAGGGTCTATTTATAGTTTTTTAGGAACGGCCTGCAAATAACCAACCTCCGCTGCTATGAAATTACTGTAAACACCCCGGGGTTGGTCTGCCAACAGCCAGACTCCGTTGTTTTGAACAGCTATTCGTAGTCCACCAGGGGCAAAAAGGCAGACCCTCAAGCCGGGCGAGCTAGGCTGGGCGAGCACTAGGCCGGGCGAGCTGGGACCCTGGGCGAGCTGGCGGCCTAGGGCGAGCTGGCGGCCTGGGTCGAGCTGGCGGCCTGGGTCGAGCTGGCGGCCTGGGGAGAGCTGGCGGCCTGGGGCGAGCTGGCGGCCTGGGGAGAGCTGGCGGCCTGGGGCGAGCTGGCGGCCTGGGGCGAGCTGGCGGCCTGGGGCAAGCTGGCGGCCTGGGGCGAGCTGGTGGCCTAGGCTCGACCTCTCGCCGCACCTGCCCCCTGACAACAGGTCAGGGGAAGGCAAATATTGCATCCCCCCTACTAGTATATTATGAAGGTCGACCCTAAATTAGCCTCCAAGAGTGCAAAACCCTCAAAAAGCATAAAACCGTGCAGCAAGACTTGCGCCTTGTTTGGGGGCCCCTTTTTGCGAATACGAGGTTGTACGATACAAATTTTAAATTATCAAACATAGGATTAGGTAATTTATTTAGGTTAGTAATTTCTATGTATGAACATGGTAAATAGAAAGTAACTTACCATGTGAGAGAGCTCATACTAACTCACATAATAAGGGTACAAGTTGATTGCATACATACAATACATAATTTATCTTATTACAACCCCTATACACCCAATAAGAAGGGTCCAAGGTGATAATGTATTAATCATGACAATGTAAGCTACCAAGTAAAATATATGAAAGTATTATGTGAACAACGAGATTACTCATGTTCTATGTTAGACACCATCATGTACACATAATTTATGATTTATGCAGACTCCAACAACATTATTAAGTTGGTAGAGATTTTACTGGCTTTGTCGTAGTGGTAAGACGACAACAACAGGATAGTTACTATCGCTTCCAGGGAAATAACACACAACTCATCCCAGGCCTTAGTGTACGAGTTAAACCTGTACTATGCTAGAGTAAATGACCAAGTAAATGTCACAACAGTGCAAATAATTCCAGTTTCATGAATGCAAAGTCTACCAATGTAGAAATCCTTGGGAAGGAGCTAAGGATTACCACAAGAATTTTGTCATCAGAAAATATATCACACTGTACACCATACAAATAGTGCCTCCAGAGTTTAAGCGCAAAAATGACTCCCCCAATTACAAATCATGAGTGGGGTAGCTCTACTCATATTTCTTAAATTATTTGGAAGCAAAAGCTATCACTCTACCATGCTTCAAAAGTACAACAACCATCCTGAGTAGTGACGCATCAATATAGATCTGAAAAGTTTTCTTTTCCTGAAGGCAGAGCAAGAATAGGAGTCGATGTTAACTGATCCTTTAATGCAGAGAAAGCTTTTTCACATGACGACGTCCAAATGAAAGGAGCATCTTTTTTGGTTATAATAGTAAGTGGCTGGGCTATTTTAGAAAAACCCTCCACAAATCTTTGATAAAAACTGGTTAGTTCCGAGGAAACTTCGGGTATCGCTAGCTGTCTTCAACATAGGCCAATTATTTACAGCCTGAATCTTGGCTAAGTCTACGGACAACCCATCTCTACCAATTACATGCCCCAGGACATGCACTTATCTCATCCAAAACTCACACTTACTAAACTTAGCATAAAATTTATTCTCTTGAAGTTTCCGCAACACCATCCACAGGTGTTCATCATGAGTCACTTTATCCATAGAACACACAAATATATCATCAATAAAGAAAATCACAAAAACATCAAAGAATGACTTGAACACTTGATTCATGGGGCTCATAAATACAGAAGGAGCATTTGTGAGACCGAAAAGCATCATAGTGAACTCACAGTAACCAAATCGGGAGTTGAAAGCTATCTTAGAGATGTTCGACTCTCTAATACCCAGTTGATAAAAGCTTGTTCTGAAGTCTAATTTGGAAAATACATGAGTTCTAGACGATTGATCAAACAACTCATCGATCCTGGGGAGAGGATTGGTATTTCTGATAGTTTGTCTATTTAATTTCCTATAATCAATATACAATCTCAAGCTTCCTCCCTTATTTTTGACAAAAAGTACTGGAGCTCCCCAAGGTGAGGAACTAGGGCGAACAAACCCCGAGTCAATCAACTCCTACAATTACACTTGCAATTCTGCCAATTCCTTTAGAGCATGTGCCCCTAGGTAAGATCTTGAGTCCTATGCCCTTGGGTATGATCTAAAGCATAAGATTGTTGAGGTTCCTTCTGCTTTCCTTGACTGTTGCCACATCCTCTACCTTTCAAATGAAATGATAAAGCACTGTCCTGATGGACCATCCTCTGAGGACACTGGGACCTCAAATATCCAGCAGATGGCAGTTAGTAATTTCCTCGGAAGGGTACACTCCCCTAAGGACTCTGATTATGATGAGAAGAACTACAACTAACGGCTTCTTCTCCACTTCCCCTGAATAGACCATGTACTCTAGACTTCTGATCTCCTAAGAATCTATTATGATCGCGATGAAACTTCTTATCAGGATTCTAGTCTGCAACTAGCTGTATAGAGGTCTCCCATAAACTTTTCTTTTGGACCTGATCTTCCACTTGATCTGCCTCCAAATCCTTGGCCAGCTCCACGATGCTTATGAAAGTCATGTGAGAATCCAGTATGAGTGGCTACCTTAAAGAGTCTTGTAGTCCTTTATAGAAGCAATTCGCAGCATCGTGATCAGAAAGAGAATAACTTCCTACAAAGTCAAATGAGAAAAATCTTATTGATACTCCATCACTGAGGGGTTCCCCTGACAAAAGTGGAGGAACCACTATTGCAGCTTTTCTCTATCTGAAAGTGTGGGATAGATCTGCTTAACTATAGAGGGGAGGGGGTGAATAGAGTATTTTAAAACTTTAATTAATTTTACAGCGGATTAAAATAAGCGATAAGTATGTGTATAAAGAGAGATGAAAACAGAGACAATCACATCACACAAAAATAAACAATAAAACATTCTAGACGACACAAGAAATTTATAGTGGTTCCCCTAAACTTGGGTACATCCACTCTTCTACCAACCTAGTAGGAATCCACTGCAGGATTTTGATCAGGTGCCCTGCCACCACAGGTTTTTGCTCAGGTGCCCTGTCACCACAAGATCTATTTTTCAAGGGAGATCTCACAACCCTTTTGAGCATTTGATCAGGTGCCCAAAAACCAAACTAAGTCTTTTGATCAGGAGACTTAACAACCAAAGGGGTTAACTTTTAAAGGGAGCTATAACCCTGTACACAGTTGTAAATGAAAGGTGATGTTGTCTTATCTTTCTCAAACAACCAAGAAGACTTTAGTGGATGATGTTGTCAAAGCTCCCCCTGAGATAAAAAATGGTTCAGGAAGATGAGAGATTTGCACAGGGTGTAGGCCTTAATGAAGATCTTCAGAAACTTCTTGGACTGATGTTCATGAGTGGTCCTTTTGAAGTTTGAAGCAAAAACAGAAGAAGACTAAAGATCCGCGTGGTGTTGTTCTTCTTCAATTTCCTGTAGATAGCAATCTGTTTCTCTGTAAAACTTATATCAGTTGTTTTATAATAAATCTCTTGTAATTCATTTCCTTATTGTTGTTATCCTGAAGAGAAGAATTTGCTTTTTATATTCTGAAGGATTTCTACCATTTGAAATTTGAATTCCTGAATTAATTCTGAAATCATAGGAGTTAAACGACTGGAATTTGTCTTAAATATATTTCCTCAACTGTCTCAGTAAATAAGTCAAGTAATTTGTTTTGTGAAATCCATAATTAATTCTACCAAGCAACGACTATATTATTGAGAATATGAGCATTAATTATTAGAGAATTACTGCCTTAGAATAATCCAAACTGAAATCAAACTGAGAGAAAATGCCAAACTGATACTGAGAGAAATCGTCAAACTCAGAATAAATTTCGTCGACCTGGACTTCAAGTTCGTCGAGATAAGAAATCGTCTTTGTCGAGCTAAGCTCAGAGAAAGTTGATCTGGAAAATAAACTGTCAAAGCTGATCTCCAAGTTCGTCGATCTGAGATAGAATTTCATCGACCAGAGAACTTGAGTTAAGAGGGAAGATCGTCGACCTGAGCTCCATTTTCATTGAGCTCAGGTCAGAGTAGAGACTCTGAATTCATTGATCTGCGATCGACGATCGTCGAGCTGAATTCGAAGAACTTCGAACTAATTCTCTAAACTCTTAAAGACTGCTATTCTTCTATGTCTGGATCTATGAATTCTTCTGAGGGCTGGATCAATGTTTGTTTAACCTAGTCAAACTGACCTAGACCATAGAATTAATAATTTGACCCTGGGATATACATGGAGGGTCAATAACCTAATAGTGAACCTAGCCCAAATCCAAACTAGGGATCCAACAATCTCCTCCTATTTGGGTGAGGTCACTATGAACAACAGAAAAGAGAAAAATCACAAAGCATAAAAAGATATCTGGTATAATTAAAATTGTTCAGCAAATATTAACAATAGTGCCTTGTGAAGAACACATAACAAATAACAGTTCAAATCAAAATATAGAAAGAAAATTTTTCAGGCTTTCTTTGAGTCTTTCTTCTGTTCATCTGAAGCTGGTCTGGTGAAGATGATTTCCCTTTTGGGATCTGCAGCTTGCTGTTTTGTCATCCTCATATCACTTGCTCCAAGGATTGTCATAGAAGTAGCTCTTGGTACAACTGCTTCTGGATGTAATGGCATATAAGCATCAGCATTAAAAAGATTATGTACCTAATATTTGTCTATCTCTTTCTTTCTGTAGGAGAACACAATAGTATACTGTGAGATGTATTGTCCTTCTTCCTTTGCTTTTCTGATCTGAGAAAGAGCTATTAATTCTTGAAATCTGGCCATTTTGGAGTTGGGGTCCATTTCTGGATCACAAACTGGAGATAGAGGCCTTTCTAGACTTTCTTTATCTGGTTGAGCATCTTTAGAATTCTTATACTGTCTGACGTGCTTTTAATACTGTTGCTTCCTGCTAGAATTATGCTGCTGTTTACTATAGGAAGGTTTGGACTGATGAGAAGATGTAGATTTCTAAACTTGAGAAACACTTCCAGATGATCCTGCTGCAGGAGGAGGAGGACCTCTCCTGAATTTAGGAGGTGGAGAGTATCTCCTGCTCTTCTTCCTAGCTTATAATTCATTTTTGGAATATCTCATCTAGTTTGGGGTGTCTGGAGTGAGAGTTATATTATGCAGGATATAATAAGGAACATCAGCAAAAGGATTAGGCTTATGAACAGCCTTTGGAGGAGCAGCCTTGGCAGGAGCCTTTCTTTTATTAGTACTCTTATTTTCAGAGTCATCTGACTCATTATCATCATCAGAAGAAGAATTTTCTGGATTGTCATAAAGAGCATTCAACTGCTTTAGTAAATCAGCTGAGATTCTTGGAACCTGTGGCTATGCATGACTTGCTGGCTCTACAACACTCTTGTAGCAGTCTGAACACTACTTCTTCTTCTTCCATGTCTGCAAACATAATATCATCAAGATTGGGCATTAGAGATTCACACTAGCCAAAAGTTGGTGGAGAGAAGGCCTTATGCTTAGGAGCTGGCTCACTAATATCTTCAACAGCTAAACTTTCTATAATCTCAGGAACTACAAAACTTGCCTTTAGTTGATCCACAACTGCAGGACTTATTGGAGCAGTATGACATTCAATAGCCTTAGAGTACTGAATATCAAAACTTGATAAAGCATTTCTGTAAACTAAATTAAAAGAATTTAGTAAAGAATCCAAATCAACTGTGTGATTTATAATAAAATCATCAACAGTGGTTATTTCATCAACTATATCACAAGTCATGTCAGTATCTGAATCATTAACTATATATATTATTTCAATTGGAATGTCTGCCTCTGCTGAATCATCAATCATAGCTGAATCTACTGCTGCTGCTGTTGCTGCTGGAGTTGGAGGAGGAATTGGAACTTCTTTATGGAGCATCTCCCCCTGGCTGGTTTCAGAGGGTCCTGAAGCCAGGCCTCCAAAAGAAGGAACAGAGGAGAGAGCAACAACTCTAGTAGAAAGAGAAGTGATGGATGCAGAAAGAGGTGTAATAGCTTATACTATTAATTGCTCCAGAGTTGGAGAAATAAAAGCTAGATGATCTTGGGCAATGTCAGAGAAATTTAAGTATAGAGGTTCAGGAGCAGAGGTGGTGTAAGGGGTGTGATGACTACAGTTGGAACATATAAAGAAGGCATGGGAGAAATCTGTATGGGTGTATTCAGGGAATGTGGAAGGAGGGTTAGATGGAATTTCAGTAGCAGAGGTAGGAATTATGGTAGTAGGTGTTGAGGTGGTTTCCTAAATAGGAGATGGAACTAGTGAATGGTGTGGAGATGGTGGAGGAGGAGATAGCATATTAAAATTTGGCTGTGAGGATGTGGATGGAATATCAGAAAGATGAGTTTGGAGTGGAGATTGAGGTGGTGGAGATGGAATGTCCTCATGGATGATGATGGGAGAAGAGGTGAAGATGGTTGTTGTTGTTGTTGTTGTTGAGGGGGTGAAGGAATGCTGGTGGAAGGAAGAACTTCTTCTGGAAGTGGTGGAGAGGCTATTACTGCCCTGGTGTCCTCAGAAGTCCTGGAGGAGGAAGCCCTAGATGGCCTTGGGATAGACCTCTCCCATCTGCCAAACAAGGCAGAGGTTATCCTCTTGGAGGCATTTATGAATATGGTCTGGGAGACCAATAATTCAGGTGCCTTTTCCTGGAGGAAAATTCGTAAAAACCTCCCAAAACAAACCTCTTTCTTAGACTTTTTCTTTTTAATTAACTCAAATAATATCTTTCCCCAATTGTCTCCTTTCTTATTTACCAGAGCACACATCACCAAGAACTGGTGCCTGGTTATATAATCATGGGCTGTATGTTTGCCCAGCAAAACCTTAGCAACAACATCTGCCAGAAATTTATACTGAACAAAGAGGTTCTTTTTCAGTAGTTTATTAGGGTTTCCTTCAGAGTGACCCATTCTAATCAGCATATTATCATATTCAGAATTATCTATTTCAATTTCTTCTTCTTCATTTGCCAAATCAAAAACTTCAAATAAAATATCAGCGGTTAGGGTAACCTGATTGCTGCCGATGGTACCAGTCATAGTTTCTGCGTCTGGTAAGGTTAAAGCATAAACCCATTCCCTTATTTCAGTTGCTGACAACTTGATTCTGGTGGTCATGAATTTCTTCAGTTGTTGTTCTTCAAACAGCTGTAGAATGTCTATGAAAATCTAATCAGTATGGTTGAAGGAATCAAAGTCGATGTCGAAACCGGTGTCATACTTCATGCTGGAGAGGGAGAGCGCTGGAATCGCCACTGGTTTTCCTGCAAAAACAAGAGAGAGATCAAGTGTAAGAGAACAGAAAGTGCGGGATAGAGCGCAACGAAAACCTAGTTATAAGGTTTTCAAAATATGAAGCGGCGGGCTCTGTCCTGCGAAAAATAAAAAATCTCCGTTCTCAGGTCGACGAAAAAATTTCATGAAGAAATGATATCGTCGATCTCAGTTGGAAGAGGGGAGAACTTTTCGTTGTTCTCAAGTTGACGAAAATTTTTCTGAAGCAAGATCATCGATCTCCGCTTGACGAAAATAACTTCACGCAGAGAGTTCATTAATCTCAGGTCGACGAATCTCAAGAACAGTTCTCATATCGTCAATCTCTGTTCGACGAAATGTGATCATTTCTTCGACCTTGGATAAAAAGCAAATTAAACTTCTCTATTAATCATACCTAGCTGATTCAGAAAGAACATATGTGTCTTCTCATCTAAAGGTTTAGTGAAGATGTCTGCTCTTTGCAGATCAGTAGAGATAAAGACAAGATTAATTTTCTTTTTGTCCACACAATCTCTAATGAAATGATGTCATATCTTTATATGCTTAGTTCTACTATGTAGTACTGGATTTTGTACAATAAAAATTGCACTGGTATTGTCACAAAGTATAGTTGAATTATTTAAGTTGAGACCATAATCCAGAAGTTGGTTTTGAATCCATAATATTTGTGAACAACAACTGTCAGCTGCAATATATTCAGCTTTAGTAGTTGAAGTTGACAAAGATATCTGCTTCTTACAAAACCAGGACACAAGCCTATCACCAAGGAACTGACATGTTCCTGAAGTGCTTTTTCTATCTACTCTGCATCCAGCATAGTCAGAATCACTGCTGGATACCAAAGTCCTAGATTAGGACAACCCTTTATATATCTCAAAATTCTTTTAAGGAAAATAAGGTGAGATTCATTAGGGTTCACCTGGAACCTAGCACAAAGGCATGCAACAAACATAATATCTAGCCTAATAGCTGTGAGATACAACAAGGACCCAACAATATCCCTATATGTTTTCTGATCAACTGGCTTGCCCTATTCATTAGAATCAATCACAACATTAGAAGCCATGAGTGTTTTCATAGCAGAGGCATCAGACATCACAAATCTTTTAACTAGCTCCTTAGCATATTTTGATTGGGATATGAAAATGCCATCAGGGGATTGCTTCACTTGGAGACCAAGGAAGTAAGAAAGCTCACCCATGCTACTCATTTCAAACTTGGAATGCAGCAGGTCAGAAAACCTTTTGCATAGTTCGGAATCAGTAGAGCCAAAAATGATGTCATATACATATATTTGTACTAATAAAATTTTATCTTTATGATGCCTAATGAACAAGGTTCTATCTACAATTCCCCTAGAGAACTTTTGCTCTAAAAGAAAGCTGGCTAGGGTCTCATACCAAGCTCTTGGAGCTTGCTTTAAACCATAGAGAGCTTTATGCAATTTGAAAATAAAAGAGGGATGAGTTAGAAAGATAAAACCTGGTGGTTATTCCACATATACTTCATCTTTTAGTTCACCATTTAAGAAGGCACTCTTGACATCCATTTGGTAGACCTTAAACTTCTTGTAGGCTGCATAAGCAAGAAATATCCTGATAGCTTCTAGTCTTATAACAGGTGCAAAGGTCTGATCAAAGTCAATTCCTTCTTCCTGTCTATATCCTTATGCTACCAGCCTTGCTTTGTTCCTGATGATAGCTCCTTGTGCATCGAATTTATTTCTAAAAACCCATTTAGTTCCACTGACTGGGTAGTCTTTGGGTCTTGGAACTAAATTCCAAACTATGCATCACTCAAACTGATTGAGTTCCTCTTGCATTGCAATAATCTAGTGTGGATCTTGCTCTGCATCTTTTATGGATTAGGGCTCAAGTTGAGATATGAAGCAAGCATGCATCAAGTCTTGGTTGAGTTGATGCCTTGTTTGCACACTAACTGATATTTCTCCCATCACTTGAAATATAGGTTGATTTCTAAGTGTGACAAGATCAGTTGGAGGAGTTGGTTCAGCAACAGCATTAGGAATCAATTCCTCTTGTGGAATTATGTTTGTTGTTGGAGGTTTAATAATCATTTCATTTAAATCTTCTTCACTCTCTTCTTCAATATGTGGAGAGGGATGTGATGTAGCCTCATTGGTGAGGTTTAAATCATCCAATTTCTTACATAGTTGGGGTACCTGCAATAAATCTCTGGTAGAAGAATCCTTCTTCTTGTAATACATGTTAGCTTCATCAAAGGTTATATGTACATATTCTTCCATTTTTAAGGTTGATTTATTAAAAACCCTATAGGCCTTGCTGACTTGGGAATATCCAAGAAAAATTCCCACTTCAGCTTTGGTTTCAAACTTTCTACGATGTTTCTTGTTATTATTATGAATATAATATCTACAACCAAAAATTCTAAAGTAATCTATTTTAGGTTGCTTCCCTTTGAGTAGTTCATAGGGAGTCTTGCCCTTTAGTTTATGTATTAAACTTCTATTTAGGACATAATTTACTATACTTACAGCCTATGACCAAAAGGATAGGGGAAAGTAAGAATCTGCAAGTAATGTACCTACAGCTTCAATGAGGGTTCTATTTTTCCTTTCTGCTACCCCCATTTTATTGAGGATTTCTAGGAGCAGAGAAGCAATGTCTGATACCTTCCATCTCATAGAATTCTTGCATAAGAAGAGATTCAAACTCAGTACCATGATCACTTCTGATCAATGGAATTGGAGTAGAGTACTCAATATTTATGCTCTTAAGAAAGTCTGTAAGAACTGTAAAGTTTTCTGACTTATTTCTGAAGAAGAACACACAAGTGAACCTAGAGAAGTCATCTATAATAACTAAGGTATAAGATTTCCCTCCCAAGCTCTGTACAATAATGAGTCCAAATAGATCCATATATAAAAGGTACAGAATCCTGGGTGAATCACTCTTATTAATAGATTTAAAGCTATTTTTAGTTTGCTTGCCTAATTGACAAGCCCTGCAAAAGCTTTCCTTCTTATAGGGGCAAGAAGACAATCCTCTAACAAGGTTGTCCCTAGAGAGTTTAGCAATATTTTTAAGATTAACATGTCCTATCTCGTATGCCATAATTCATTATTATTACTGATTTGATTAAATAAGCAAAGTTCTGACCTAGCAGATTTGAAGTTTACTACATATATGTTTCCATGCCTAAGACTAGTTAAGACGGTTTTATTATCTACAGAAAATATAATGCAAGAAGAATGGTTAAATTATACCTGATAACCTTCATCACATAATTGACTTTTGGATATCAGGTTATGTTTTAAACCACGTCAACAAAGGACGAACTGTACACATTTCATCGATCTGAGTTCGACGAAATCTGTTGAACATTGTTATGCTTAAGGATTTTCTTGTTCTTTCTCTTTTTCTTGGGTTTCTGATTTAATTCAGTTGGTTTGTTATTCTTATCTGTCTTTTCTTTACCCTTTTCAGATATGAATTTAATGGGGGTTGAGAGAATGTTTTTCTGAATTAAATGAGGTTGGCTTGATGAAGTACCCAAGCCCAGCTTGCCATTAAGCCTGACATTTACAGTGCTTGTGATGTCCATCAATTTGATGCTTCTCCCATTTAGGGATTCTTCAAATTGCTTAGCCTCATTCAGTTTAATTTTTAGAGAATTAATCTGTTCAGAAGCTATAACTAGTTTATCTTTTGTTCAATATTTTCAGATAACAGATTTTCCTGTTCAATTAGCTTATCTTTGAGAAGTTTGATTTCCTTCTCAGATTTGATTAGATCATTACATAATAATTTAAATTCTATTTTGAAATGATCTGGATTAAAACCAAATGAGGATATTACCTGATCCTCTTCAGATTTAGAGTCTTCATTTTCTGATTCTTCAGCTTCTGAAAGGTTGCTTGATGCATTGATGGCCATCAAGCAAACTTCTTTTGCTTTAGCTTCTTCCTCATCTTCACTAGAGCTGGAAGATGAAGATTCTTCTTCTGTTTCTCTCTAGGTTTCTGCAACAAAACATTTTTCCTTCCTCTCATACTTGCTTGAGGAGGGCTTGTTGTACTTCTTTCTGTAGTTTATATCTCTTCTTTTCTCCTTCTTCTAATTCTCATGACACTCAGAAAGAATGTGTCCAGTTTTTCTGCAACCAAAGCAGACAATTTCCTTGGTAGGAATTTTATCATATCTTGGTCTGTCATCTTGTCTGGATGACTTCCTTCTGAAATCTTTTCTGGCCATCTTATAGAATCTTTTGGACAACAAGCTTAGGAGTTCATCATTTGCTGGAGAATCTTCTTATTCTTCAGATGACTTGAAAGCAATGTTTCGCTCCTTCCTTCCATATAAGGAGGTCTTCTACTCAGCTGCTTCTCTTGTCTTGATAAGCTGCTCATAGGACTTGAGCTTGCCTAGAAGAGCCTCAGTAGATATTTCATTCAGTCTTCTGGCCTCCTTGAATGGCCAGATCCTGGAGTCCCATGTGTAGGGGAAGCATATAAGAATCTTGTCATTTATCTCAGTTAGTGAGATATTTTTGCCTAGGTTCTTCAGCTCATTGACAATTAAGCTGAGACTATTGTACATGTCAGCTGCTGACTCAGATTCATCTTTCTTGAAATTTTCATATTGAGAGATGAGATGAGATCTTCTGTCCTTTCTCTTATCAGCAGATCCAACAACCATTTCATTTAGGGAATCCCAGATCTCTTTGGCTGAAGACCATTCAGAAATGTTTTTAAAGATATCATCAGACATAGTCTGAGCTAGGATGTTCATGGCTTTAACATCAGCCATCTTTAACTTCTTCTGAGCATCTGTCCACTCAGGTGGTGGAACTGCTGAGGTACTTATTGATGTTATTGTAGAAGGAGTAGGGGGACCTATCAAAATATAATTATAGATATCTTCATCAATTGAATTCATATACAATCTGACCCTTGCCTTCCAGATTACAAACTTATTTAGATTGCAGACTGGAGATCTGGTGCTTGAATATTCTTTATTTTGTGCCATGATATGAGAGAGACACTAGAGATAATAAGATCTATCAAAGATCTTTTAGTTCAGGTATTAGCCTGTGAAACCAAACAACCTTACCCTCTGATACCAATTGAAAGTGAGGGATAGACCTGCTTAACTCTAGAGGGAGGGGGGGGGGTGAATAGAGTATTTTAAAACTTTAATTATTTTTTACAGCGGATTAAAATAAGTGATAAGTATATGTATAAAGAGAGATGAAAACAAACACAATCACATTACACAGAAATAAACAATAGAGCAGTCCAGACGATACAAGAAATTCATAGTGGTTCCCCTAAACTTGGATACATTCACTCTTCTACCACCCTGGTAGGAATCCACTACAGGTTTTTGATCAGGTGCCCTGCCACCACAGGTTTTTGCTCAGGTGCCCTGTCACCACAAGATCTATTTTTTCAAGGGTGTTCTCATAACCCTTTTGAGCTTTTGATCAGGTGCCCAAAAACCAAACTAAGTCTTTTGATTGGGAGACTTAACAACCAAAGGGGTTAACTTTTGAAGGGAGTTATAACCCTGTACACAGTTGGAAATGAAAAGTGACGTTGTCTTATCTTTCTCAAACAACTGAGAAGACTTCAGTGGATGATGTTGTCAAAGCTCCACTAGAGATAAAAAATGGTTCAGGAAGATGAGAGCTTTGCACAGGGTGTAGGCCTTAATGAAGATCTTCAGAAACTTCTTGGACTAATGTTGATGGGTTGTCCTTTTGAAGTCTGAAGCAGAAACAGAAGAAGACTAAATATCTGCGTGTTGTTGTTCTTCTTCAATTTCCTATAGATAGCAATCTGTTTCTCTGTAAAACTTCTATCAGTCGTTCTGTAATAGATCTCTTGTAATTCCCTTCTATATTGTTGTTATCCAGAAGAGAGGAATTTGCTTTTTATATTCTAAAGGATTTCTGCCGTTTGAAATTTGAATTCCTGAATTAATGCTGAAATCCTGGGAGTTAAACGGCTGGAATTTGTCTTAAATGTATTTCCTCAACTGTCTCAATAAATAAGTCAAGTAATTTGCTCTATAAAATCCATAATTAATGCTGCCAAGCAACAACTATATTCTTGAGAATATGAGCATTAATTATCAGAGAATTACTGCCTTAGAATAATCCAAAATGAAATCAAAATGAGAGAAAATGCCAAACTGATACGGAGAGAAATCGTCGAACTCAGAACAAATTTCGTCGACCTAGACTTCAAGTTTGTCGAGCTGAGCTCAGAGAAAGTTGATCTGGAAAATAGACTGTCAAAGCTGAGCTCCAAGTTTGTCGATCTGAGATAGAATTTCATCGACTAGAGAACTTGATAGAAGAGGGAAGATCGTCGACCTGAGCTCCAAGTTCGTTGAGCTCAACTCAGAGTAAAGACTCTGAATTCGTCGATCTGCGATCAACGATCGTCGAGCTGAGTTCGAAGAACTTCGAACTGATTCTCTAAACTCTTAAAGACTGCTATTCTTCTATGTCTGGATCTCTGAATTCTTCTGAGGGCTGGATCAATATTTGTCTAAACTAATCAAACTGACCTAAACCTTAGAACTAACAATTTGATCCTAGGCTATACATGGAGGGTCAATAACCTAATAGTGAACCTAGCCCAAATCCAAACTAGGGATCCAACACTATCCATAGAAGGAATAAAGTGATCCAAGAACACGTTAGAGAATTCTTCCCAACTAATGTCTGAGGGAAAATATTTTCGAATAGTGGACGTATACACTGATCTCCACCACTGTTGGGCATAATCCTCAAGTAAAGTGATACCCAGAATAATATCCACATCAACCGGGCATCGTATGCCCAAAAGAAGCTCCTAAACTCCGTTTAACCATTCTTCCATCTAAGCCGCTATCTCTGTACCCTTGAAAGATGGAGGAGACAATCTCATAAATATACTCATCTAGTCTATCCATAACACTGGTAACTAAGCAATCCTCTTATTTAAAAAAGTACAATGTCTTAAGAATGGTTAAAAGAGTCTATCCCATCTCGGTCTCATGGAAAGGAGTAGCGGTAGTAGTTGTTGGAGCATGCGTTCCACACTTCTTTGGTTTGCTAATAACAAATCTCATTTGTATTTGATCTTTGAGTGTTTATGATGTGCAGATATCACATGTCTAGCTCTAATGGATTTTGGGTGATGTTTCAGGTCAGAGCAGATGTGCATTGAAGATACTGCCAGGCGATATTGGGTATCGCCCACAGGCGACAACGACGTTCGACGAATCTGCGCTCGACGATCGATGTTCACTATTTGATGAAACAACATTAGAGCTTAGAAGATGTCGCCAGGAGATATTGGGTATCGCTCATAGGCAACAGTGACATTCGATGAATCCGCGTTCGACGATCGACGAACGACGTTCGACGAATCTGCAATGCAAAAATCAGGAGTTTGTGGGACACGTGGCGGCAGTTATCACTATCACTAGGTGGCAATACCCAGTGTCGCCAGACGACAGTCCACGTTCGATGATCGACAGATCTACGATGTGAAAATGAGGAGTTAGTGGGATACGTGGCAACAGTTACTGATATCGCCAGGTGGCGATACCTAGTGTTGCCCGGCGATATCACCAAAGTATAAAAGCCATTCAATTTTCTGAGGAGATTACGAATTTCATTACCTGGTGTGCACCTTCCTGTTTAGACGAACCAGAGAGCTCCAAATTCCAGATTTACTCCATACTCTCAAGAAGGCCGAAGCGAAAAATATCGACGACACTTACGCAACATTCAAAGCAACCCTGGATAGGATCCGTCGTCATCTTCAACACTTCGTTTGAAGGGAGTTTTAATTCTGAAGTTTTCAATTTATTTTGTTCTTATTCTTATTATAAACCTATTGTAATCGAGCGTGGAAATAACCGCCTTGTGCGTAGTGTCTAAGTCTTTACGTGGCTTAGGGGAAATTGCCACCTTGTGTGTGACATCTAAATCCTTGTGTGGCTTAGGAGAAAATCGCCGCCTTGTATGTGGCGTCCAAGTCCTTGTGTGGCTTAGGGAGAAATCCTTGCCTTATGTGCAACGTCTAGATCGAGGTTGATCTAGGGGAGGCTAGTAGCAAGTTCTAGGGAGAGATACGCTTTAGCCTGCCGGTTCTTGATAGAAGGACCGAAAAAAACAAAAGTAAATTGTATTTTTCATAAGCCTTGGACTCTAGCTCTATAGAGACACATTGTATTCACTTTCAGCACTTTTGAAATATATTGTTACTATTTTAGCTGTTTTATATTTTAGAGTGTTCGAGTCTGCTTATGAAAAAATTAGTCTCCATTTCATAATTTCATTGTTTTTGTTCAACACGTAAACTTTGTCTAGTTAACGAAAATTAATTAACCCCTATTCACCCCCTCTAAGGGTGCCCTAAGATCCAACATTTGGTATCAGAGTCAGGTTACTCCGAAATCGGTTTCATCATTGGGAGTAATGGCCCAAAACACTCACGCGTTTTCTGAGGGGCAAGGTATAAGTAGACCTCCCTTATTCACAGACATTGACTACAACTATTGGAAAGCTCAAATGTGATGCTTTCTAATAGCTCTAGATATCGATTTTTGGGGCATGGTAGAAACATGCTACACTGCCCCTATAACTGTAGTAGGAAGTGTCACAATGGAAAAGCCCAAGGATAAATGAGATGAAGTTGATAAGCTTCGCTTTAAGAATAACGCTAAGATAATGAACGCCTTATTCTGCGCATTAGATAAGACTGAATTTAATCGTGTATGTGCATGTGAAACTGCGTATGATATTTGGAATCTCCTTGAAGTTATTCATGAAGGTACATCACATGTGAAGGACTCGAAGCTTGTCCAGTTAGAGACAGAGTTCGAGAAGTTCAAGATGCAAGTTGATGAGGATGTAGACACCACGTACACAAGGTTCAGTAAGATAGTGAACGACTCGAGGATCCTTGGAAAGAGTTTTTTCAAATGGAGATTTGGTGAGAAAGATACTTAGATGGCTTCCCCCGAAGTTTAATCCAAAGGTGACTGCCATATCTTAGTCACACGATCTAAAGTCTCTCCAAATTGAGAATCTGATTGGCAATCTGAAAACCCACGAAGTAGAGTTGAGGATTCAACAACATGAGTATAGCCTGCAGCCAAGAAAGAAAGCTCTGGTGTTGAAGTCCAAGAAGGAAGTGGAAAGTGAGTCCGATGAGAGTGATGATGGAGATGAAGAGAGCCTGTTTGTAAAGAAATTCAGGAAGTTCATGAGAAATCCTGAAAGAAGAAATTCTTTCAGGAAATTCTTCAAGAAGCAAGAGTCTGGATATAGGAAAGGCAAGCCCAAGCTGAAGGATAGGATGATGAAGAGAGATCACCACCTGAGTGCTATCACTGCAGGAGAGTTGGCCACATTAAGAGCAAGTGCCCAAAATACCTAAAAGAGAAGAAGGAGAAGCGACACAAGAAGAAGGATAAGAAGAAAATTCTGAAGGCTGAAACCTGGGATGATGCCACATCTGAGGAGTCAAGCAGTTCAAGCTCAGAGACTGAAGAGGAGGCCAACATGTGTCTAATGGGAAAGGACATCTCATCATCCGATGATGAAAGTAGTGTCCAGAGCGACGCTGAGGAAAATCCTCCTTCTTATGAAGATTTGTATAATGAATTTTTACAAATATGCAAGTATTTTGATAAAAGTCTGAATGAAATTAAATTGCTAAAATCTGAAAATAAAAAATTGAAAAATGAAATAAAAATACTTGGGATGGAGAAAGTGACTTGTCATGAGGTTTGTCCGTCTTCGACAAGGATACTAGAACTTGAGATAGATCTCTCTAAGTCTCGGTCTCGGGTTGAATCTCTTATAAGAGAGAAAGAGGCCTTAAAGAGATCTCTATGTTGATGCGCGAAAACGGCACCGCCTAGTTAACACAGAGGAGTGTTCGATCTCACAGGCAAGGTGAAGAAGAGGATGAAGGTTGCAGGGTTGAGGAGGAGGAGGAAACTTCTGAGTGCTCGAGGGTGGAGCAAACGCTTGTGGGTTGCGGGGATAGAGGAAAGGTATGCTGAGAGTAGCCGGGAAGGCTGATGATCAATGGAGGAGGTTGATCAGGAGCTGTCGGGCAGACGGTTACATTGACGGTTGTGCTTGCAGGTTGATGCCGAGGGAGCTAAGCTGAGCTGAGAAGAAGAGAGAGGGGGCCGCTAGCATCGACAACAACAGAGTTCGCCCGCCGTGGTTTAAATGCCACTCTTGCAGCGGGCTTTCCTTTGATTAATATTGAGTTATTACAGCTTGCTAATACACCTTTACAAGAAAGCAATAAAGGGGTACAAAGAGGAAGCTGGCGGTTACGGAAGGAGTGCCAGAGGAAGCCGTGCGGACTGAGCTTGGAGGCCGGCAGACCGCGTGGTTATGGGAAGGACAGAGACCGCGCGGACTGGAGAGCCAGGTTTGCAGGCCGTGTCACAACCCGCATTTTCACCACATAAATAGCTTATCAGAGTAAGGGAAAATGCGCGTCATGATGCCACGTCAGCAGGGGATAACTGCAAACGCTCAGGCAAAAACCTACTTAATCATGGAGAAAGATCCTTTAAGTTATTTTAAGAAAAATCAGTTAAGTGCAACAGTTAGCCGTATCCCTTGCTTAGTGGCTCATTTAGTCAACGAATCAAAATATGGTTATACGCTGCGGAAAAAATACTTGTTTAGATTGACTCAAACATCCTACATGAGAATAAACGTCCCCAAAGGACAACTCATGCCGTGCAGAACTCTAAATTTATTATAGTAGGAAAGATAGCTTTTACGGTCACTAAAAATAACGGGTTAGAGTTTCAAATCATGTAATGTATGAAGTAATAGTAGTAGATTTTATAATTGAAAATACCTAACATGCATTCCTAGCATAACTCCTCCCAGAGAGCAAGTAAACCACATCCACTTTTAATTAAATGAGCAGCTAGCAAGTATCAACAACTAACAAAATCAGTGGGCGCCAACAAAATGACACGAACCCACGAACAAAAGTTTGTCTGAACTAGTAAAACTAAAAAAAACCAACAAACTACCTCGCTAAGACGAGGCAACAACCACGGCCAACACTGCCGCCAGAAAACTCCAAAACCAGCACTGCTACCTGCTACAACTCTGAACCTGAGGCATTCCAAAGACAGAACACCTCAGCAAGAAGGTACAAGTAGTGGCAGGAAAAAAAGTAATAAGCCAAAATAAACAAAGGTCAACAGGGGTACCAACCCAAGACCAAAAGTACTGAAGCAAAGTACAAAAGAAACAAGGCATCAACAGGAAGAGAACTCCCACGTGACTTGCCACGCTCCACAAGAGTACACCAGACGCACAAGGCTATAAGGTGACTACATAAATATTTCCCCAGAAAGAAAATACAAAACCTTCATTAGGCACCTGTGGTCGACCCTACCCAAAATAACGGCGAAGTGGTCACTCTTGGACACACCACCCAAAAAACACAGGCGAAGTGGTCACTCTTGGACACACCACCCAAAACAACGGATATACAATCCGTCTAACTGCGAGGGAGTCTCATGCTCTCCACCATACACCGCAGATATCCAAAAACTAGGTAGACTTCCACAGGCACTAATGAAGGTAACAAACACTGCGGAGGTGGAATCGTCCACTAACACCCGCATTCAAGAAACCCAAAAAAACCACAACACAAATACCTCGGGATTTGGCTCGACAAACTCTACTTGGCATTACTAGATTCCGGACATGGTTGATCAACCCCTACGGACGATTTACATTCTTAAATAAACTCTAATACATTCGACAACAAGAGTTAAGGTATTTAAGCCATCACTAGCACTTCAAGAATGATGAAACATAACTAGACAAAATCGAGTTTACTATGAGAAAAGCATCATAACATGTGATTAATGAAGCAATTATTCATAACACTAACTTGGAAAACAAGTGCGGAAAATTTAAAAGACATGAAAACCTAGTTGTTACCATTAAATCGGACAAAGAAGAACGAGAGGAAACCACCACTTGCCTTGGTTTTACCGGAAAAGTCCACCGAATCACTCCACGTCGTAGATCGGGGCAAAAGGTTGCGGGAGAAGTTGAAATCTAGACAAAAATGGCCAAAATAGAGGTTAGGGCCGAAAAACCCTAACGAGGAATCTCAAAAATCGGGGAAGAAATTACCACGATTGCGTAGCTCTCGGCGAGAGCTTTCTAGATATATGATCGGATGAAGATTTCGAGCACCAGATCACCGTCGGCGGCCTCCGGAAGGTTCACGAAATATTTCTCTCTCTCGCTCGCCGCTCTGGTTCGTGAGGAAACAATCGGAGAACATGAAGGAATTATCTCTGATAAAATTATGTATGTATATATACATATATATGTATATATATATATATATATATATATATATATATATATATATATATATATATATATATATATATATATATATATATAAAAGATATATAAATATACATATAAATATATATATTTATAAAATATTCTGTTCAAAAACGAGTATTTAAGCCCGGGTACGCGGAAGACAAAAATAAAGGTTTAGGATGACTTCAAATCGAAAAGTGCCCAACATGAAAGTTGTAGATCTCGTCAAGTCGAACAAATTTCATGTTAACCATGTTTCCATACGACATCGTTTTGATGCTCAAAAGTGCTTTCGAACGTAAACTATAGCGGACAACACGAGTACAGGCTTATGGGTACTCGAGAGGTAGAAAACGGCTACTCGAGTAGTTCAAAATGACTACTCGAGTATTTCAAAATGGCTACTAGAGTAGTTCAAAACTACTCGAGTAGGTCCAGAGAAATACACTCGTGTAGGAAGAATACTCACTCGAGTAGTTATAATCAGGCACTCGAGAGGCAGAAAGAAAAATTACTCGAGTAAGCAATTAAAATTTCTTGCATGAACAGGAGATCTACTCGTGTATATGGAAAGTTTCACTCGAGTAGAACAAAATCACTCGTGTACCTGGAGAAGAAGTACTCGTGTATAAAAAGCAAATGACTCGAGTACTTAAAAACATACCACTCGAGTACTCAGGAATCACTCGAGTAAGTAAATACAGAAGGCTCGAGTAAATTTGCAGGAAGAACAAATTCTTTGCAAATATAACCTTATGATTAAACTATATCAATGAATAGTAAAATACATTTTTGAATAGTACTTTAATATTAAAATATTCATGTTTATATATTTTTGAATAATGAAACTTCGAGGTCAAAACGGAGGCCCGAATGCGCGCCGAATCAAACGAAATTCGCACCGTTGGGGAAAACTGACGCTACGGACACAACGACAAAGTCAAAACCAGAATCCGACGAGCCATTCCCGAGGTATTAATCTTCAAAGTATACGACAAACATAAACAATCCAAAACTTCAATCGCGCGCCGAGACTCCAAAAATGCTTGGATTGCGATGAAACTTGACGAGCAGGTCCAAAATTACTTAACTTAAATTCCAAATGCAAAATCTTCCCATTACAACAAGACTTCGGCCTACTCGACCGCACGGACGCAAAATTGCCTTAACGACATTGCACCGTCAAATCGACGTTAAAAGTAAAGCCACGACGTCATAAATCTGACGTTGCCCAAACAAATAAAATCATCGAAAAATCGGGGGCGTTACAGTCACTCCCCCTAAAAAGAAGTTTCGTCCCGAAACTTAACACAACTCCAAAACCAATCAAAATGATATAGTCAAACATAACTGAAAACATAACGACATACCTGAAACTAAGAGAAGAGGTGCGGGTGAGATCCCCTCATCACCGATTCCAATTCCCACGTCGCGCTCTCGACGTCTTGATTTCTCCAAAGAATCTTGACCATAGGGATGGTCTTTCTCCGCAACACCCGCTCTTGAAAATCCATAACACGAACAGGTTCTTCCACATAAGTAAGGTTGGGCTGAATCTGGGGTATCGAGTCGAGGACTTGACGATCATTACGAACACATTTCCGCAACTGGCTCACATGGAACACATCATGGACACCAGGGAAGGTCGCAGGCAATTCCAACCTATAAGCCGACACTCCGATGCGCTCAAGAATCTGGAAAGGTCCCACATACCGGGGGTCTAATTTGTGGTTCCTACCAAATCTTTTAACACCGGACATCGGAGAAACCTTCAGAAACACCAAGTCTCCAACCGCAAACTCCAGATCGACCCTCCGAAGATTAGCATACTTCTCATAGCACTCTTGAGCCACACGAAGCCTTTCTCGAATATGAGTCACAGCACAATTCATCACTTCAAGAGCTTCCGGACCTAACAACGACCTCTCACCAACTTCAACCCAAAACAGTGGGGTTCTACAACACCTCCCATATAAGGCCTCAAACGGAGCCATCTGCAAACTCTCTTGATAACTATTATTGTAAGCAAACTCCATGAGTCTGAGACGCTCATCCCAAGCACCACCATGATCCAAAATATAACACCTGATCATATCCTCTACGATCTGATTTACCCTTTCCGTCTGACTATTAGTCTGCGGATGATAGACGGTGGAATACCTTAAATCGGTACTCAACCCTTCCTGTAAACTCTTCCAAAAACGAGACTTAAATCTAGAGTCCCGATCTGATACAATGCTAATAGGCACACCATGCAACCTGATGACCTCTTCAAGATATAGTTCAGCTATCTTCTTCATCGAATAACCAATTTTGAACGGAACAAAGTGAGCACACTTTGTCAATCTATCGACTACCACCCAAACAGAGTCGTGCCCACGGGGAGATTTTGGCAGACCGGTGATGAAATCCATTGAAATACTTTCCCATTTCCAACTTGGGATATCAAGCGGTGTCAATTTACCACCAGGCCTTCTATGATCAGCCTTAACACGTTGACATGTAAAACATTCCGATACGAACTTTGCGATGTCGTTCTTCATCCTTGACCACCAAACAATTTGCTTTAGATCTTTATACATCTTTGTGGAACTAGGGTGGTAGGCCACACTGGAACCATGAGCTTCAACACAGATCTTAGTTCGAATATCGCCAAAGGCGGGGATGCAAAATCTACCCCGATACTTCAGGGTGTCCAACTCGTCCACAGAGAAATCGGGTAGCTCTCCCTTTACCGTTCTATTCCGGAGATGTAACAAATCCGGATCATCCTTCTGATGTGCTCGAGTAAGGGAAATCCAAGAGGGTTCTTCTGCTTCTAGACTAGCAGGCACAGTACTACTCCCAACCTCAATATCCATCAACAAAAATTCTTCTATCTGATAGAGAATTTCCACTTCATAATCCGCCACATATTCTAACCACCGACGCTGGCGCAGATTTAGTTCTTTCTGAGTGAAGACGTACTTCAAACTCTTATGGTCAGTATAGATCTTGCACATCGCGCCATATAATAAGTGTCTCCAGAGCTTAAGTGCATAAATTACGGCAGCAAACTGCAAATCGTGCGTCGGATAGTTTCTCTCGTGGGTCTTTAGTTGTCTCGATCCATACGCAATCACCTTACCATCTTGCATTAAAACGCAACCAAGTCTGATATGTGACGCATCGACATACACAGCATACTCAACTCCTTCAGTAGGTAAGGTTAAAATCGGAGCAGTACATAATCTCTTATTCAGCTCTTGGAACGCCTCTTCACATTTATCACTCCAAATGAAAGCGGTATTCTTCTGAGTAAGTTTAGTTAGAGGAGCAGACAACACCGAAAATCCTTCCACGAATCTTCTATAATAGCCAGCTATGCCTAAGAAACTCCTAATATCCTTCGGCGTAGAAGGTCTCTCCCACTCCATTACCGCAGAAATCTTAGTCGGGTCCACAGAAATACCGTCCTTGCTTACCACATGACCCAGAAAGGACACCTGAGGTAACCAAAACTCACACTTGCTCAACTTCGCATATAACTTATGCTCCCTTAGGGTCGTCAAAACCAGATGCAAATGCTGAGTATGCTCCTCAACATTGCGAGAATACACTAAGACATCATCTATGAACACAATAACAAATCGGTCCAAGAAATCCTTAAACACCTGATTCATCAAATCCATGAAGGCAGAAGGTGCATTGGTTAAACCAAAAGACATCACCAGAAACTCATAATGTCCATGTCGTGAACGAAAAGCTGTTCGAGGAATATCTGCCTCTCGAATCCTCAACTGGTGGTAGCCTGAGCGAAGATCGATCTTTGAAAATACCGAGCTACCACGCAATTGGTCAAACAAATCATAAATCCTTGGCAGGGGATATCTATTCTTAATTGTTACCTTGTTCAATTCCCTATAATCGATGCAAAGTCTCATCAATCCAACTTTCTTCTTGACGAACAAAATAGGAGCACCCTATGAAGAAGTACTTGGCCTAATAAAACCACACCTCAGCAACTCATCGAGCTGAGTACGCAACTCATCCAACTCACGCGGAGCCATACGGTACGATGCTTTAGCAATGGGACGAGTGCCCGGTTCGAGGTCTATCACAAACTCTATCTCCCTTTCAGGAGGAAGTCCTGGAAGACTATCAGGAAAGACATCTGGAAACTCTCGCACCACCGAGACATCCTCAAGACGTGGTGTAACAAAAGCTGTTTCCAGAGCAGAAATAGAAACTAAAAATGCCTCGCAACCAGACTCGATAGCACGACAAGCATGTACCGCAGAAATGACAGGGGAAACTCTGTCCGGAAATCCATAAACACTCATAGGTTGGCCATCGTCCATATTGAAGTCCAATCTCTTAGCCTTGCACTGGATGACCGCATCATACTTGGACAGCCAGTCCATGCCTAGAATCACGTCAAAATCAGACAGATCCAAAATCATCAGATCCGCATATCCGAGAAAATTGCCAAGACAAATAGGGCATCTCAGAACTCCTTGGTTAGATATCACCGAGTCACCGGAAGGGAGCTTGACATTGAAGGAGCCTCCTAATTGGTCGACACTCAGACGGTGCTTATCAACAAATCGTCAGGCCACAAAGGAATGGGTGGCACCCGAGTCGAAAAGGACGCGAGCCCACCTATTCCGCACCTTAAACTTCCCTAAAACCATAACATACGTAACTAAACGAACAATAACTAGGGCAACAAGAATAATTAATAAGGATAAATTAAACTGAGGCTAACCTGATATCACTTGTGTAGAGGTTTGGGCTTCCTCACTGGTCATCATGTTCAGCTTTCCCTTTCCTTTATCCAGGCTTGGCGGCGGCGCAGAGCTCGAAGTGGGGCAGGCTGCAGTGGGGGCTGAGCCTGGGGGCACGAAGACTTCTGGTGTCCCTTCTGCCCACACTGGAAGCAAACCCTTTCTTTCATCCAGCAACGAGTCACATCATGACCCTTCCTTGCACAGAACGAGCACACAAGCTCTACCTTGGGTGCACCTTGGATTGCATGCACCTGCTGCTGCTTCAGGGTTGCAGTCCTCTTGAAGCACCTTTCGTAGGGGTGGCCAGGTCGACCATAGAAGCTACACACATCCTTACTTTTCTTCTTCGAAGAAGGGCCAAATGCCCTGGAGCTACCATCCTCAACACCTTTTCTTTTCTCCTTCCTTGCCGCAGCACCGCGATTCTTGGCGTTTTCAATCGCCTCCACTTTTAAAGCGGCTTCTACTGCTTCAGCATAACTTTCAGCTTGGTAAGCGCATGCCAACTGCTGGACATCGCTTCTTAGTCCTCCCAAGAAACGTTTCACTCTACCCTCCTCAGAAGCTACCAAATCCGGAGCAAACCTGCTCAGTTTGCTAAACTCAATCTCGTACTCGCTCACAGTGAGCTGTCTCTGCTTTAGATGCAGGAAGTTATTCATCAGGCGGCCTTGCTCGACCGAGGGTAGAAACCTTTTCAGCAACATTTTCTTAAAAGATTTCCAAGTACAACCTTCCTTCAGGCTCTCTCTTTCCCGAATCCACCAACTCTTCGCCCGACCTTTTAACTGATAGGCTGCAATCATCACTCGCTGGGCTTCTAGAATTCCGGAATATGAAAACATCTCCTCGATGGAGATGATCCAATCATCTAAAATCATAAAGTCAGCACTCCGTCGTAGGTGGGAGGTCCCAATCGTTGGAAGTGCGATATGAAATTCATTTCTGGGGGTATCACCATCGGGGCCACCAGAGGAGTAGGGGAATCGGGCACAGCTTGGCCCAAGGCAGGCTCTTGCACTAAGGGTTGCTGTGCGGGAGTGGCAGACAACAAGGACTCAATTTGCGATTGCATCGCAACTACTTGCCTTGATAGAGCCTCATTGCTCTGACGCAGACTCTCGATAAGCGCATCGCTTTGCGCACCTGATGACTCACCCTCCGACTGGGGAGTCGACCTCGTCGCAGGACGCTTTGGCGGCATTTATAAAAAAATCAAACGAACAACTCATCAAAATCCCAGCTTATAACAAAGCCACACAACTAGTTCAGACCATACTTAAAAGACACTTGCTTACGCTGCAACTTGCTCTGGGATTTTATAATAATGCTATGTCCTACTTAGGATGATATCCTCTCATCCTATTGACTCTTGTGCCTATGACATGGATGCATGTTTTTATATTCGTTTTCTGATTTAAAACCATGTGTGTACATATGTCATCCCGCAATCTTTAGCTTGGCACGTTGTGCTTATGCAATGTTATGCTATGCATGATTGTGCTATGCATTCTAAAAAGGCCCTAATGCATGTTATGAGCGGCATATGCATGAAAATGTTATGCATCCCATACTACATGACATTCTCATGCAACGAAAAAAGAAACGTGCTAGTCGCATTCATGTGGTGAGGTTATGCATCCCATACTACATAACCCTCACATGTTGCCCTTAAGGTGGATCCATATACAAACACATATTATGCATCCCATACTACATAATATGCCACATATACTTCATTTTTGCTATGAGTGTAGTGTTTGTGCTTCAGCCGAGACGTGCTGATGACATATCAGTGTGTGGTATGATATGATGCTAAACACCTAATACCAACAAGGAAAGGTTGCCCGACAAATTGTCAAGCAACCTCCCTCTGATACCAACTGTCATAACCCGCATTTTCACCACATAAATAGCTTATCAAAGTAAGGGAAAATGCGTGTCATGATGCCACGTCAGCAGGGGATAACTGCGGACGCTCAGGCAAAAACCTACTTAATCATGGAGAAAGATCCTTTAAGTTATTTTAAGGAAAATCAGTTAAGTGCAACAGTTAGCCGTATCCCTCGGCTTAATGGCTCATTTAGTCTACGAATCAAAATATGGTTATACGCTGCGGAAAAATACTTGTTTAGATTGACTCAAACATCCTACATGAGAATAAACGTCCCCAAAGGACAACTCATGCCATGCAAAACTCTAAATTTATTATAGTAGGAAAGATAGCTTTTACAGTCGCTAAAAATAACGGGTTAGAGTTTCAAATCATGTAATGTATGAAGTAATAGTAATAGATTTTATAGTTGAAAATACCTAACATGCATTCCTAGCATAAATCCTCCCAGAGAGCAAGTAAACCACATCCACTTTTAAATAAATGAGCAGCTAGCAAGTATCAACAACTAACAAAATCAGTGGGCGCCAACAAACTGACACGAACCCACGAACAAAAGTATGTCTGAATTAGTAAAACTAAAAAAAACCAACAAACTACCTCGCGAACATAAACAATCCAAAAATTCAATCGCGTGCCGAGACTCCAAAAATGCTCGGATTGCGATGAAACTTGACGAGCAATTCCAAAATTACTTAAATTAAATTCCAAATGCAAAATCTTCCCATTACAACAATAATTCGGCCTACTCGACCGCACGGACGCGAAATTGCCTTAACGACATTGCGCCGTCAAATCGACGTTAAAAGTAACGCCACAACGTCATAAATTTGACGTTGCCCAAACAAATAAAATCATCTAAAAATCGGGGGCGTTACAGGCCGCGCGACTAAGAGTAGAGAAGGTACGTACTGAGAAGAAGAGTCCGCATGGGCTGATATCTTGAGCTTGCTGTGGGCTATCTTCGAGCGTGAGAACCTTGTCGATGTTGTGACCTCCCCCTAAATGAGAGGTATGGGGGTCTATTTATAGGCCTGAGGAGGTAACGGCTTGCGGTGACGTTACCCCCGGTGAGACGGTAACTTAAGCGAGAAGAAGATGGAGTCCGCCGAGTCCGCAACAGGCCGCGCGGACTGGGGCTTGCTTCTGGAACTGGTCCTGCTGACGGCGAACTGGGAAGAGTCCGCGCCAAGGTTGTGCGGGATGAGGGACTATCCTCCCGCTGCTGGGAAGCAAGAGTTGGAAGCTGAGTGGCGGACTGCGAGGAGAATCTGCGGAGTCCGCCGCTGTTGAACTGAGCACGCGCAAAGGGTGCGAGATGAAGAGGTATCCGCGGAGTCCGCAGAGTCCGCACGAGGCTGCGTAGTTTGGGACTGCCTTGAGGAGGTTCTGCTACCTGACAGGCTGGGAGGCGTCCGCCACTTCAGTTCGAGCCCACACTAAGACTGTGCGGGCTGAGGGAGGTTGACCCTGCTGCTGGAGAGAAGCGGGTGCTAGAGGCTGAGGAATGGCGGGCTGCATAGCGAATCTGCCGAGTCCGCAGAGTCCGCGCCTGCTGACAAGCGGAGTCCACCGATGCTGGAACGAGGATGAGGCCTGCTGTTGCTGAGGAGCTGGAGTTGGGGTTCATCAACGTAGGCGGGCTGGAAGGATTGACTGCACTTCGAGTTCGCCCAGCTCGCGAGGAGCTGGATATGACTGCTGATCTTTGCGGGTAGCCGGAGAGCTGGAGCTTCTGCGCTCCTTAGGCGGACTGATGATGCTGGCTTCCCATGCTGCTGGAGTCTGCCACTGTTGAATGGAACTCGCTACACCTGCTGGGTGACAAGGGATTCACGACCTGCCGGACTGACGAGCTAGGCCGCGTATGTTGGCGGGGTGGAAACTGAGGTAGCTGGCTGGCGGCCTGGGGGAAGGTCGCCACTTTTGTTTGGCAGTTTGAACGGTCTGAGCGGATAGACATTTTGAGTCCGTCAACATTGGAGGTCACCTGTCAGGAGCGGGCTAAGTAGCGGCTTGTTGCTGGCATGGGCGGATATACATCCGAGTCCGGTAAAGGGGGCTCCTGTCGAGACAGTTGCGGTTTAGCTGACAAGGCGCGCGGTCTGCAGGGGCGGACTAAAGAAGCAGTCCGCGACACCTGCCGACCAAGGGAATGACATGCGGCCTGGGCGGTCAGACCGCTGAGACCGCCCAAGCCGTGCGGCCTGAGCGGACAGAAAATTTTGTCCACCCATCCTAAGACAACGCGACCTCCAGGAGGAACCTGGAGCAGGCCGCGACTAGCGAGCTGGCTGCCTTGGGAAGGATCGCCGATTTCGGAGTTAACATAATCCCCACACTTTTTTAAGTTCAGAAGGGAACTTCAAAAAAGTTGGAGAACCACAAAAATCGTGATCCACCCCAAAGAGAGAGAAGGGGACTAGGAGAGATAGAACCTGATATCTATCCTTAGGAGGAGTTTGCCAATGCCTATCTTTTTCCTGCAAGAGAAAAGTTAGTGTAGCCACGTATGGAAGGTACACCTTGTGCGTACCTGGGTTTGCCTTTGCAAAACGAAGAAGATGTGTCTTCTACTGAGTTCTGCAAAATGAAGGTGAGAGGAAAACATAGGAGCATAATAACTTGCAAGTACCTGGTGGAGGCTTGCAAGCATATGTTATCCTTTGCAAAAGAAAGAGTGAGGAGTGTGCCAGAAAGAAAGAAAAAATGAGTTGCAAGTACCTGAAAGGAACTTGCAAGTCTTTGCTGGTTTCTGCAAAAGAGGAGTTAGAAACAAATATGGGAGTAAAGAAAGCCGCAAATACCTGAAGGCAACTTGCAGGTATCTACTGATCTCTGCAAAGAGAAGAGTTAGAAGTAGACATAATGTATGAGAGTAGATTGCAAGTACCTATGAAGAAACTTGCAAGTATCTGCTGATCTCTGCAAAATAAGAGTTAGAAGTAGACATAATGTATGTGAGTAGCTTGCAAGTACCTGCGAAGAAACTTGCAAGTATCTGCTGATCTCTGCAAAATGAGAGTTAGAAGCAGATATGATATATGAAAGTTGCAAGTACCTGGATATGACTTGCAGGTGCTAACTGTTGATGAGATAAGATGGATATGACCAAATAGCAGAGGAAATGCCTGATGAACTCTGCCGATAATTGAATGAAGATCAAACCAGAGTAGTAATCTTCTGGCTAGATTAGAGACATCTTTAGCATGAAGTCCAGATTAATAAGTCGAATGTTGACTGTTGATATGATAGGATGGATATGAACACATTGGCAGAGAAAAAAGCTTGATGCATTCTGCCAATCTGAATAAAGATTAGACCGCAATGGTAGTTGTAGTAAGATATGATATATTCAATATGGAGTCCAGATCAGTAAGAATTCATCTTAATTAGATTCTGCTTGCATGGCTTGTTAATCGAGGAAAGCCATATTCTTTGATCGATTATTGATGTGATTAGTATTTGACAAAAGTAATGAACAGCTTTGTGAATCATCATCTGATAAAGCTTAAGCAAGCAGTGAATAAAAGATGAGAGTAATGGAGCTTATATAAGTAGAGAGATTGTAAGTCACCATCTGATAGAGATTATGTGGGAAACATATATAAGATGAGCATAAGCAAAGTGAATGTTTGCTAATCCTTTTGGTAGGTCAGATTTAACCCGTTCACCTGTGAAAAAGGCAGTTGATAACAAAGAGGTCAATACTCGGAGAGGACCAAGAAAGGTCATCACCAGTATATCCCTACTCAGAGCGGACTAGCTATATTCCCTTGATAGAGCACAAAAGGGAGACATGCACAAAATCTTAAGAAGGAAGCGGCAGATGCACTGCTCTCTTGCCTCGGGTACAATCATCACTGATCAATGAGACTAGTTGCGCCAAGTGGCCTAAAGCATTGCTTGTCTGTAGAAAGATCAGTGGAGTTGTGGATCCCGCGAAGGCACAGATTGAGAGTACCATAGAGTGTTCGGCCATCACAATTATGAGATGATCAAAGAGACAAGGCTACGCTTGGTCGCCATTGCTTGTCAAGCAAAGATCATCGTAACTGTAATGTATCCCTAACAGAGCACATCAGAGCTAACACATGTGGCCTCCCTAGCACACACTCTGTGTCAGATGCCGGCTAGGATCCGAAGTCTGAAGCCAAACATTGTAGATTGAATGACTCCCACTGCACATACGTGAACACTCCCCATAGTATGTGGTCATAGAGGTTGTGCTAGAGAACAATCTACAGAGGGAACAACAAGACTTGGCGATATCTCATTGGTTCAACGATCTCTTTGGCAAAGAGAAGAATAGAGGAAGAAGCATTACAAAAAGGGAACTGTGACAGTACGAGATCCCTGATGAAAACTTTATTGAAAAGCAATGAAGGAGCACTTAGAAGTGCTTTGTAAAGAAAATGTTTGAAACATGAAGAGTAGAGTAAGAGTAACTAGTAATGAATGCAAAGGACTTTGGGGACTCATGGATGTGATGGGTCACCCTTCTGGAGCAGATGTTGAACTTTGCCATGTTTCATCATTTCCTCTACTAGTTGCAGAAGAGCTCTGCAATCCTCTGTTGCATGACCCCCTTGAAAGATATGGTACCTAAACACCTAGAGGGGGGGGGGGGGGTGAATAGGTGACCTAATCCTTTTTAAACTTTAATGGCAGCCAACAGTTTATAACACAGCTTTCTAACTTATTCTATCACAGCAAACACAGCAATAGTCACAGCACAGCACAGCACAGCATACACAGTGGTTTATAGTGGTTCCCCAAGATATGGGTACATCCACTTTCCCCCTTCGCCTATCTAGCAGTGTACTAGATTCGGCTAAACTCCTCCACTGTCTCAGAACCCAAATTGGTTCCTACACCTCAGGCCCAAAGCCTTACAACTCAGCTTTATCCCAAAGCCTACACTCAGCCAATCAAGGCCTACACTCAGCCAACCAAGGCCTACACTCAGCCAACCAAGGCCTACACTCAGCCAACAAGGCCTACACTCAGAGATCACAATCTCCTACACTCAGGCTCTCAAGCCCTACCCTCAGCCTTTATAATTATAGGCTTACAATTCACTCAGATCCAAAGGATCCTACAAGATAAAAATGTATTACAAATATTAACTCAACAACTCAGAAATAAAGAGGGGAGTTGAGAGTTTCTTGATGAGTTCTTGGAAGAACTCAGCTGGATTCAATCTGACTTAGCTTTCTTCAAAGCTTCTTGAGTAGAACTGAATAAGACTGAATCCTCCTGCAGTAGTTCCTTGACCTCTGCCACTTAAGATCCAGAATGAATCTGAATCCTTCTTCTCAGCCTAGTTCCAGAGGCTGATTTCTTGGATGGAGCCCTCTCTCTCCAACTTCTTAGATCTGCACTTAGACTGCAAGATCTTCTTGTGCTGATACTTTGTGTACCACTTCAATAACTTGTTCAACAATAATCTGAACCACTTGTTGATCACTGATCATCAACCACTATTTCTGTAGACTGTATGTGCCTATTTATAGGCCTTCTTCATGGTAACCGGCTGATCCGGTTCATAACTGTCTTCTGACATCTCTGACAGGTGCTGTAGACCGGCTGGAACGGCAGCTGTCATGTCATCCAGTCATTTCTTGAAAATCTCTAACTGCCTGATAGTGTCGAGACTTTCTGTCTTTAAGTGTCGACACTTATAGACCAAGTGTCGACACATGCTGTGTAAGTGTCGACACAAGTCTACAAGGTGTCGACACAACTCCTTGTATGTCTCGACACAGATTCTTCTTCAGGTGTCGACACTGAAATTGAGTGTCGACACAAGTACTTGTTCTTCTTGCTTTTACTGAATTCTTCTAAGTGTCGACACATCTCCTTTGTGTCGACACAACTTCTTGTGTTGAATCTATTAAGTGTCGACACTACTTCTTGGTGTCGACACATAGTCTTCTATGTTGATTCTTGCTGAGTGTCGACACAGCTCCTTGTGTCGACACACCTTCTTCTTGTTGAGACTTCAGCTGAGTGTCGACACATTCCCTTAGTGTCGACACTTGTACTTAGAATAATTTTGTTGATCTTTCTGATCTTTGCTAAGTGTCGACACAGCTCCTTGTGTCGACACTTTCTTCAAGTGTAGAGTCTTTAGCTGAGTGTCGACACATTGTTCTAGGTGTCGACACATACTTCAAATGCTGACTCTTCTGTTGAGTGTCGACACATTGTGCTGGGTGTCGACACTTACTTCAAGTGCTGACTCTTCTGCTTAGTGTCGACACATTGTGTTGAGTGTCGACACTTGTACTTAGTCTCTGCAGACTTCTGCTGAGTGTCGACACAGCTCCAAGTGTCGACACTTTCTGGTGTAGACTCAGCTTCACTGGGTGTCGACACAGCTCCTTGTGTCGACACTTTCTGTCTGCACTTTTCTTCACTGAGTGTCGACACAGCTCCAAGTGTCGACACTTTCTGTCTGGTGTCGACTCTGCATCCCAAGTGTCGACACAATGACTCCAAGTGTCGACACTGCTTGTCTGGGTGTCGACACAAGCCTTCTTAAGTGTCGATACTTTCTCTCTGGGTGTCGACACATGGACTTAGAAACTTTTTTGCTTCAGTCCAGTGATTACATAACCTGCACAAGTAAACTCAACATACATCAAATACATTATGATGTATATCATTAAGTTGGGTGAGGCTTCTTCAAATCAGGTACATTTAACCAATGTACCCAACAATCTCCCCCTATTTGGAGAAGTCATAACCCTTAGTCAATGATATACACCATTCATAATAAAAATTACAAAATGATGTAAAGCAGGATAATGTATAACAGGGTAAACATAACATGTATTAAATCACACATGTATACACAATCATCATTTCAGAACAATTAAGAAATAGACATATTCACAGAACAAACATGAATTATATTGATCATATATTGTTCTAACATTTGTCTTATACATTTCCAATAGTTCACAAAAATGTTTTACATTCAACAGATTACAAAATAATCTTCAAGTAAATTCTTAATCTAGTTCTGGTCAGGTTCCTTGATAACTATTCCCTTGCCAGCTTGAACTTGAGCTTTGACAGGGGCATCAACAGTTTCAGCATCAGCATGCTTCTTTCCTTTCAAGTCCTTCTTCTTAAGCTCTTTAGCTTTGATCTTCTGCCTCTCAAAGTAATGGTATGGCTTAGGAAAGTACTTGCTAGGCTCCACTGCAGTAGGAGGTAGCTTTCCCATCTTTGCCTTCCTTCTGAATTGAACAATGGCTTCTTGTCTTATTTCATGTTTTCTCCATTCAGCTTCAGAGAACCACTTGTTCCTGTCATGAGTATTGTCTTTGGCAGCTTTCCAGGCAGTTAAAATTATATTTCTAGAGGTAGGGCTCCACTGTTCAAAGTCTGGCCTTTGTTCTGCTTGTTCCCTAAACCTCTTTTTGGACAACCTTGTCTCTTCTTCTTTTTGTAGAGCTTCTTCTTCTTTCTGAAGAGCTGCTTGCATAGCTTCAGTCATAGGCTGAACCACTTTATCCAGAATAACATTAGACTTTCCCTCAGTTGGGCTATACATTGTGCTCACATCTGCTTGAATCATTTTAAAGTCTGGAGGTGGATAAATGACCTGAGCTACTTCTGGTTGCTCACCTCCAAAATAAGCAGGGTTAATGCCTGATTCAGCAACATCTTGGTCATCACACAGAGGAGGGTATCCAAGTGTAGCCCTGATTGAATTTGATATCCATTTTGCATGCTCAGAACTTGCCTTGACTAACACTCTCTCCCCCTTTATGACTTCTCTAGCCATGTGATCTCTGACATCATCCTTTTGAAATCTGATCTGACTATCCAAGTACCTGATGCCATCTTTAAAGTAAGGTTTAAGCTTTTGAAGTTGTTCAGATATGACCTTTTGGGAGGCTTGGATAGCAGTCTTTACAGCAGAAATTTCCTCTTGAAATACTTTATCAAAATCAGTTTTAATAGCAGCAGTAGAAGTAGAGGGTTCAGCAGCCTTGTTCTTCAATTCAGTGACTATAGCATTATGTGAAGCAGTCAAGTTGTCATTCATTCTTAATTGATTCTCAAGAACATATCCTTGTTTCAATGCTATATCATCCACCTATGCCTTGATTTTCTCTTGGTGTGTTGCCAAATACACCACTGCATTTCCACCTTTGTGGAAGCAATCAGTCATTTCCTTTTTGTTAAGGTTCATTTCAAACCTTATAGACTTTATATCCTGGGCCAGATCAAATTGAAGTGATTTCTGCCCTTCATCTACATACTTCTCTATTGCCTGCCTTTGCTCATCCAATTTTATCTGTAGGGCAACCATTAAAGCACTATAATCAGCAGTTGGAGCTTGCTGAACTATAGGCTGTGGTGCAATTGATTGCAGAGCCTTCTTATAACTTTGACTTCTTCTTTTAAAGACATACAATTTCTTCTTCTTTGCCCTAGCACTCTCCTCATCTTCAGAGGCAGAAGTGCTGGCTATGTCAACCCTATCCTTAGGGCTTTGAGGCTTCTCAGTTTGCACATCAGGTGCTTTCTCAGATTCTTGCCTTAAAGGCTCTTCCAGAACTTTCACTTGCTCCCCCTCAACAGCAGCATTCTCTCCTTCAGCATCATCAATTTCCTTGTCAAAATCTGCTTGATCCAGATTTAGGAACAAGTCTTCCATTGTGTACTCTGGTGGTGAAGGACCTGGAGACAGTCTTTGCTCTTCAACCACTGGATCAGGGATTACTTTTAATACAGCAGATGTGTCATCTTTGGCAGCATCTGTGACTTGGCTATCCAGCTGGATTTGCTGATGATCATCAGACAAATCTGTATCAGCTTCCATAGAAAAATTCAAAGTGTTTAGTTCAGTGAGTACCTCTTGTATGATGGTAGTGGCTTGTTCACTGTCCAGTGTAGATGGTTCTTCTACAACTGGAGGCTCCCCCTGGCTTTGATCCCTGTGGATGGGGCTAGCTGGAGGCAGCTCCCCCTGGATCTCTGCATCAGCTGGAGGAGCAGGAGACTTCACTGCAGGCACTTCCTCATGATCATCAGGAGTGAAAGCAACATGTTCTTCACTCCCAGAACTGCTAGTGGATACTTGTTCCACAGGAGCTATCTTCCTTTTCTTCTTTGGAGGAGTATCTTTTTCAGTAACTGCCTTCTCAGGGGTTGGCACATCCTTGGACAACACTCTGTCCCATCTAGAAAAGATCCTTAGATCCATCTTCCTCATGTGGTTTATCTTGCTTCCTGCAGCAGTGCTCATTACCTCTGGTATTACACCAGCTAGGTAGAGACTAATGATCCTGCCCAGATTGGGCTTTTTCAAGCTCTCCTTAATCTTCTCATAAACCACTATAGACCAGTCAGTTCTTAGAGCAAAGATAATTCTAGTCATAATTCCAAACATATAGGCAGACACTCTGTCATGCCCTCCAGGCTTGCTGAGTAAGACTTTTCCCACTATCTCAGACATGAACTTCCCTTGATTATTCATGCCTTTTCTGTTGAAAACAGATCCTATCTTCATCGTAGGATCAAGTCCACACCAGGTTAAAGCTTCCCTGGTCTTTGAAGCAGTAACCTCTTCTTCATCTTGAGTTTTTGGTAGCTGGAGTACCTTCCTCAGACTCTTTGGTGAAACCTTGACCTTAGTTCCATGAACTCTGGATTTGATTCTGTATCCAGAGTCATCTACTGCGGCTCCATTAAGGAATTCAAGTACCTCCTTCTTCCAAATCTTTGTAGGTTCTGACACTAGATATTCTAGTCCAGAATTGGCGACTAGGGTTACTACCGACCTGATTTCTTGATCTGCATCGTCGAACGCGCCGCGCACAAGCTCATAGCCTTCGTTAACGTTCTCCTCAAGCTTAGGAGCCATTAGGGTTTGTAGAATTTGTCTTTAAAAAAGGGAGGTGTCGACACAGTAGTTTTGGTCTCGAAACTTTGAAAGCGTGTCGACAAACAAAGACAGAACCCTATTTATACCTTTCTAATTTTGAAGATGAACAGGCGGGACAGCTAACTGAAAATGTGTCGACACTGGATATAAGTGTCGACACTGACTTATAATGTCTCGACACACATGTGTCGACACAAGTTTAGTCAACAGATTTTATGTGTCGACACTTGGTTATGTGTCGACACAACATAACTCGACACATTGTCGAGACTTTACTTAGAAAAATTCTGAGTAAAACTTAAGTGTCGACACCATATTGGATGTGTCGACACCTACTTGGCATGTGTCGACACTAACATTCTGAAGTGTCGACACCACATTCCTAGATGTGTCGACACCTTTTTCCTGAAGTGTCGACACCACTATTATGTGTCGACATAGACTTGTCTATATGTCGATACCTTTTTACTTAGTCATTTTCAAATCTGTAAACTTACACTAAGTTTATCATTCCTAGTTCAATTTTGAATCTATTGAACTTAGCTTCTTCTAGTGGCTTAGTAAACATATCAGCAACTTGATTATCAGTTTTAACATATTCTAATGAAATATCTTCTCTTTCTACATGCTCTCTAAGAAAATGATATTTAATTTCAATATGTTTTGTCCTACTATGAGATACATGGTTATTAGCTATTGAAATAGCACTAGTAGAATCACAAAAAAGTGGAGTTCTACTTACTTGAAATCCATAGTCCTCTATCTGATGTTGAATCCACAGAAGTTGAGCACAGCAACTTCCTGCAGCCACATACTCTGACTCAGCTGTGGAGATAGCCACACTGGTTTGCTTCTTGCTACTCCATGAAATTAGTCTCCCACCTAGGAATTGACAGGTTCCAGTAGTGCTCTTTCTATCCTCTTTACATCCTGCAAAGTCTGCATCTGAATAACCTGTTAGATCAAAATCTCCATTCCTAGGGTACCAGAGGCCTAGATAGGGAGTGCCCTTTAGATATCTCAATATTCTTTTGACTGCAGTCAAATGAGACTCTTTAGGGCAAGCTTGATACCTTGCACAAACACATGTAGCATACATGATGTCAGGTCTACTAGCAGTCAAGTATAATAGGGAGCCAACTATCCCTCTATACAAGGTTTCATCTACAGGTTTCCCTGCATCATCCTTGCTAAGAGACATACTTGACCCCATAGGAGTCTTCATGGTGCTGGATGAATCCATACCATACTTCCTTATGAGTTCTAGGGTGAACTTGGACTGACATATGGATAAACCACTTTCAGTCTGTTTAACTTGGAGACCCAAGAAAAACTTTAGCTCTCCCATACTACTCATCTCAAACTGACCTTGCATAAGTTTTGCAAACTTTTTGCAAAGGCTGCTTTCAGTAGACCCAAATATAATGTCATCTACATATATTTGGACTAGTATGACTTTGCCTCTAGATTCCCTAAGGAATAGAGTCTTATCTATTTTCCCCCTTGAGAACTTGTTCTCAATGAGGAAACTAGATAGGGTTTCATACCAAGCCCTAGGGGCTTGCTTTAACCCATATAAAGCTTTCCTAAGTCTATAGACATGATGAGGTAGAGTTGGATCAACAAAACCTGAAGGCTGCTCCACATCGACTTCTTCCTTAAGATTACCATTTAGGAATGCTGACTTGACATCCATTTGGTATAATTTGAATCCTTGATAGGTTGCATAGGCCAAGAACATCCTTATGGCTTCCAGTCGGGCTACTGGAGCAAAGGTTTGATCAAAATCAATACCTTCTTCTTGCCTATATCCTTTAGCAACCAGTCTAGCCTTATTCTTAATGATGACCCCTTGTTCATCCATCTTATTCCTGTAGATCCACTTAGTTCCTATTATATTGTGATCTTTAGGTTTAGGAACTAGTTCCCAAACCTTGCACCTCTTGAACTGATTAAGCTCTTCTTGCATTGCTTCAGTCCATTGTGGATCCAGTATTGCTTCTTCAAACTTTTTAGGTTCAACTTGTGACAGAAAGCTGGAGTAGATTGCTGCATTCATGTTTCTACTCCTGGTTTGTACTCCTTGTCTTGGATCTCCAATAATCAGCTCTACTGGATGATCTCTAAGATGCCTGTGGGCTGGAGGCATCCTAACTTCTGGTTGAACCACTTCATCATCTGCATCATGCTGTATACCTTGGATTTCTTCAGCAATTGGCACATGTAGTTCTCCCCCTGGACAACAGCTACTCTCCTCTCCTTGCTGTCTTGCAGCAGGCACTTCTTCTATAGTAAGCTTGTCCATTTTCTTTGATAAACCTGTGGGGCTGCATACAGTACTAGACAACTCATTGTTAATAAGTTTAGTCTCATCAAAAACTACATGCACAGATTCTTCTACAACTTGTGTAGTCAAGTTGTAGACTCTATAAGCCTTACTATTATTGCTGTACCCAACAAAAATTCCCTCTTGGGACTTGGCAGCAAACTTAGTTAAGTAAGACTTCCCATTGTTAAGTATGAAGCATTTGCAACCAAAGATCCTGAAGTAGGATAGGTTTGGTCTCCTGCCTTTCACAACTTCATAGGGGGTCTTGTTGAGCCCTTTAGTGATGGTAGCCCTATTTATAACATGGCATGCAGTGTTGACTGCTTCAGCCCAGAAATACTCTGGCAGTGATGTATCACTTAGTAGGGTCCTACCAGCCTCTATCAAGGTCCTATTCTTCCTCTCAGCAATGCCATTTTGCTGAGGTGTTCTAGGTGAAGAGAATTCTTGAAATATCCCAAAGTCTTCACATAGTTTTGTCATGCTTTCAGACTGAAACTCAGTACCATGGTCACTTCTAATCTTGACCACTGTACTATTTAGTTCATTCTGAATTTGCTTGACAAAGCTATAGAAGACACTAGGTATTTCAGATTTCTGTCTTAAGAAGAACACCCAGGAAAACCTTGAGTAGTCATCTACAACTACAAGGGTATAGACCTTCCTACCTAAGCTGTGAACTGGCATTGGACCAAAGAGATCCAAATGCAAGAGGTACAAACACCTCACAACATCTTTGTTTTCTATGCTTTTAAAGGTGGATTTAGTCTGCTTGCCCTTTTGACAAGCTGAGCAAATACCATCTTTGACACACTTAACTTGAGGACCATTCCTCACTAACTCTTTGCTAAAGAGTTTGCTAATAGTCTTGTAGTTAAGATGGGCTAGCCTCTTGTGCCATTTGACACAATGAGAGACTGTCTCATCAGCTACAAGACAAACTGGAGAACCATTGTTCTCAACCATAATGTCTAGACAGTAGACATTCCTCTTCCTATAACCTGTCAAAATGATCTCTTGATCACTTGACCTCTTGATATGACAACCATTTTTAACAAATGAGATGTCATACCCTACATCACTTAATTGACTTATACTTATTAGGTTATGTTTCAACCCTTTAACATAAGCCACTTGAGTAATGGTAACCAAGTTTGTAGAAATGTTACCAAACCCTTTGATGATTCCTTTTTCAGAACCACCAAAGGTAACCTTTGGACCATCTTTTATTGGTATGTAGTCCTTTAGTAGTCCCCTTGTTCCAGTCATATGTCTGGAACATCCACTGTCCAAGTACCATGTTGGGGTATGGCCACTTGGACTCACCTGCAAAACAGATTTAATGAACCTTAGAACCCAAAGAATTCTTGGGTCCTTGGTACTTGTTAGTTTGCAATCTGACAAAGCTACCCACTGGCTTTCCAACAGGTAGTTTGGTACTCACTTTGGCACTGACATTGTGCCAACAGTCCACTGCAAAATGGCCAACTTTGCCACAACACCAACATTCAAACTTGTTGTACCTTTGCTTAGGTACTGCCTTGGCTGTCTTGTCTACAACAGGCTTGTTGAATGTTGGGGCTTTGCCCTTGGACTTAGACTTGGACTGCTCAGTCCCTGCAGGTCTAATAAAGCCCAGTCCAGCCTTGCCTTTATGATGAACAAATTCATCAATTAAAGGTAACACTGACTTAGGTTTAGAAAACCTAGCAACAAGCTCTCTCTCTTTCTGAAGATTGATCTCCAGACTCTTAATTTGATCATTTTTAAATGATATAGTACCCATTTGAATCACTGTTATGTGCTTCAACCTGGCTATCTCATTCAGTTTTTGATCAAAAGACTTCTCAAAATCTGTTGCTGCAGCTTTAAGATCAGCAATTTCCTTTGCCTGACTTTTGGCAAGGGATTTGCTTTTCTTGTAAGCCTGCAACAGCACCTTATATTCATCTATAAGCTGATGAATATCATCCTCAGACTCAGATACATTCTCATCACTTGATGAAGAAGAATCTGAATCTGAACTAGAACAAAAAACTGAACTTGAACTTGAACCTTGTACCTTACTGGGTCCTGGCTGCTCCAGGATTTTGGCACTCTCTGTCAAAGCCATTAGCCCTTGGCAATGACTGTCTTCTTGTTCATAAATTGACTCCATGATCTGCATGAATTCTTCCTCTTCTTCTTCAGCAAACAGCCCTATGTAGGCTTCAGCATCAGACTCAGATTCTGAAGAAGAGATATCTGACAGAGTCTTCTCTTTCTTGGCTACAAAAGACTTCTCTTTCTTGCCTTTGAAGTGAGGCTTTTTCCTGTCACCAGATTCCTTTCTCTTCTCTGGACAATCTGCAATAACATGGCCCTGTCTATTGCAGCAATATCACACTATCTTTGAACCAGTTGACTTGCTTGACTTTGTCCTTTTCTTGTCATTCTTTGAAGACCTCTTTTTCTGATAAGAGTCTTCTTTTCCTTGTGATGTAGAAGGCCTTGACCTCCACTGTTTCTTTTTCAAAAACTTCTGAAAGTGTCTAGTGAAAGCAGCAAAGTCTTCATCACTTTCACTGCTTTCTGACTTGGTGCTGACTGTTTCATCTGACTCTGATTCAGCAATCTTTGGAGGTGGAGTTGGTGATTTATTCCTGCACTTCCTGGGGACATCTGCCTTGAAAGCAACTGATCTTTCCTTGTGCTCAGTCCTTGTTGATTTCTCCTCCTCTTTTCTCACTGTCAACTGCATCTCATATGACAATAACTTGCCAAACAGTGTAGGAGGAGGAATTTCCCCCAACTTAGCCATTTCTCTAATGGCACAGATCTTGGTGTCCCAATCTTTGGTTAGGGACCTTAAGAACTTGTCATTTAGTTCATAGTTACTGAACTCTCTTCCATAAGACATGAGTTCATTAACTATTCTGTAGAACTTTTTGTAGCACTCAGTTATGCTATCACCTTTACCTTATCTAAAACTCTCATACTCCTGATTTAGCAAGGATTTTCTATCTTGTCTTACTTCTTCAGATCCTTCCATATACACTATAAGAGTGTCCCACATCTCCTTGGCTGTCTTACAATGTATAAGATTCTGAAAAGTTGCATCATCAATGACACTCACTATTATGTTCTGTGCCCTCTTGTCTATGGTAGCTAGGACAATCTCATCCTTAATCATCTCAGAGAAATCCTTTGGAGTTCTCTGATTTGCATCTAGAACTGAAATCTTCATGGGCACATAAGGCCCTTCTTTTACTGTGATGTAGATTCTAGGGTCTGAGGCCTCCATAGATAGCCTTACCCTTTCCTTCCAGATCCCAAAGATCTCTTTCCTGCATATAGGTAATTTCATGGAACCCAATTCCTTGTGATTCTCAGAAGAACCCATGTTTCTTGATTTTCTTGAATTTCTTGAATCTGTGTTTTGCCTTACACTGAATCTGCCAAACAAGATCTCCTCAGACTGTTAGTCCTTGTTTTGAGGAACCTGGCTCTGATACCACTTGAAAGATATGGTACCTAAACACCTAGAGGGGGGGGGGGGGGGTGAATAGGTGACCTAATCCTTTTTAAACTTTAATGGCAGCCAACAGTTTATAACACAGCTTTCTAACTTATTCTATCACAGCAAACACAACAATAATCACAGCACAGCACAGCACAGCATACACAGTGGTTTATAGTGGTTCCCCAAGATATGGGTACATCCACTTTCCCCCTTCGCCTATCTAGCAGTGTACTAGATTCGGCTAAACTCCTCCACTGTCTCAGAACCCAAATTGGTTCCTACACCTCAGGCCCAAAGCCTTACAACTCAGCTTTATCCCAAAGCCTACACTCAGCCAATCAAGGCCTACACTCAGCCAACCAAGGCCTACACTCAGCCAACCAAGGCCTACACTCAGCCAACAAGGCCTACACTCAGAGATCACAATCTCCTACACTCAGGCTCTCAAGCCCTACCCTCAGCCTTTATAATTATAGGCTTACAATTCACTCAGATCCAAAGGATCCTACAAGATAAAAATGTATTACAAATATTAACTCAACAACTCAGAAATAAAGAGGGGAGTTGAGAGTTTCTTGATGAGTTCTTGGAAGAACTCAGCTGGATTCAATCTGACTTAGCTTTCTTCAAAGCTTCTTGAGTAGAACTGAATAAGACTGAATCCTCCTGCAGTAGTTCCTTGACCTCTGCCACTTAAGATCCAGAATGAATCTGAATCCTTCTTCTCAGCCTAGTTCCAGAGGCTGATTTCTTGGATAGAGCCCTCTCACTCCAACTTCTTAGATCTGCACTTGGACTGCAAGATCTTCTTGTGTTGATACTTTGTGTACCACTTCAATAACTTGTTCAACAATAATCTGAACCACTTGTTGATCACTGATCATCAACCACTGTTTCTGTAGACTGTATGTGCCTATTTATAGGCCTTCTTCATGGTAACCGGCTGATCCGGTTCATAACTGTCTTCTGACATCTCTGACAGGTGCTGTAGACCGGCTGGAACGGCAGCTGTCATGTCATCCAGTCATTTCTTGAAAATCTCTAACTGCCTGATAGTGTCGAGACTTTCTGTCTTTAAGTGTCGACACTTATAGACCAAGTGTCGACACATGCTGTGTAAGTGTCGACACAAGTCTACAAGGTGTCGACACAACTCCTTGTATGTCTCGACACAGATTCTTCTTCAGGTGTCGACACTGAAATTGAGTGTCGACACAAGTACTTGTTCTTCTTGCTTTTACTGAATTCTTCTAAGTGTCGACACATCTCCTTTGTGTCGACACAACTTCTTGTGTTGAATCTATTAAGTGTCGACACTACTTCTTGGTGTCGACACATAGTCTTCTATGTTGATTCTTGCTGAGTGTCGACACAGCTCCTTGTGTCGACACACCTTCTTCTTGTTGAGACTTCAGCTGAGTGTCGACACATTCCCTTAGTGTCGACACTTGTACTTAGAATAATTTTGTTGATCTTTCTGATCTTTGCTAAGTGTCGACACAGCTCCTTGTGTCGACACTTTCTTCAAGTGTAGAGTCTTTAGCTGAGTGTCGACACATTGTTCTAGGTGTCGACACATACTTCAAATGCTGACTCTTCTGTTGAGTGTCGACACATTGTGCTGGGTGTCGACACTTACTTCAAGTGCTGACTCTTCTGCTTAGTGTCGACACATTGTGTTGAGTGTCGACACTTGTACTTAGTCTCTGCAGACTTCTGCTGAGTGTCGACACAGCTCCAAGTGTCGACACTTTCTGGTGTAGACTCAGCTTCACTGGGTGTCGACACAGCTCCTTGTGTCGACACTTTCTGTCTGCACTTTTCTTCACTGAGTGTCGACACAGCTCCAAGTGTCGACACTTTCTGTCTAGTGTCGACTCTGCATCCCAGGTGTCGACACAATGACTCCAAGTATCGACACTGCTTGTCTGGGTGTCGACACAAGCCTTCTTAAGTGTCGATACTTTCTCTCTGGGTGTCGACACATGGACTTAGAAACTTTTTGCTTCAGTCCAGTGATTACATAACCTGCACAAGTAAACTCAACATACATCAAATACATTATGATGTATATCATTGAGTTGGGTGAGGCTTCTTCAAATCAGTTACATTTAACCAATGTACCCAACACCCCTTCTCTATGATACTTACAGTATTGGTCAGAGTTTTTTCCCTTTTGATCAGCAGGCTGAGAAGATCCCATATTGCTTATTTTGCTCTTCATGCCCTGAGGTTGAAAACCCTTTGGAGTAGACTTTGGAGGTTGCCTGGTATGGAGCAAAGCTTCTGGGCCTCTCTTCTTCTTAGTGGAAAATTCAGGCAGTTTATTTGAGTCATTGGAAGGGAGAGTAGTGGTTTGAGGATTAAGTTTGCAGACACTCTCCTTTTATTTGGTAACTGGAAGCTGCAAAGTGACTGCGGCCTGCCTGGATGGATAACTTGCCAGATGAGCATAAGGATCAACTGGTAGGAAAGCTGGTAGATTAAAATGTGAATTCCCCACTGCTGGATTGACAATAGAAACTGGTGCTGCTGTAGGTTGAGAGTCTAGTCGTGAATTATAGTGACTAGGGTGTCATTGATTGCTGCTATCTGTAGGGAAGTTTCCCGACATGTCAGCAAGAGGGCTTCCCAGAGAGCGTCTTCACTGGTAGGAGGAATGTTTTGAGAGGGTTGGCGGTCTGACATGAGTAACCGTTGATTTTCACGATCTGTCCGGATCTGAAGGCTGCGTGTTAACTATTGATGCGCGAAAACGACACCACCTAGTTAACACGGAGGAGTGTTCGATCTCACAGGAAAGATGAAGAAGAGGATGAAGGTCGCTGGGTTGACGACGAGGAGGAAGCTTCTAAGTGCTCGAGGGTGGAGAAAATGCTTGTCCAAGGGTTGCGGGGATAGAGGAGAGGTTTGCTTAAAGCAGCCGGGGAGGTTGATGATCAGCGGAGGAGGTTGATCAGGAGCTGTCGGGCAGACGGTTAATTTGACGGTTGTGCTTTCAGGTTGATGCCGAGGGAGCTAAGCTGAGCTGAGAAGAAGAGAGAGGGGGGCGCTAGCAGCGGTAACAACAGACTTCGCCCGCCGCGGCTTAAATGCCACTCTTGCGGCGGGTTTCCTTTGATTAATATTGAGTTATTATAGCTTGCTAATAGACCTTTACAAGAAAGCAATAAAGGGGTACAAAGAGGAAGCTGGCGGTTAAGGAAGGAGTGCTAGAGGAAGCCGCGTAGACTGAGCTTGGAGGCTGGCAGACCGCACGGTTAAGGGAAGAACAGAGACCGCGCGGACTGGAGAGCCAGGTCGGCAGGCCGCACGACTAAGAGCAGAGAAGGTGCAGACTGAGAATAGGAGTCCGTAGGGTCTGATAGCTTGAGCTTGCTGTGGGCTGTCTTCGAGCATGAGAACCTTGTCGATGTTGTGACCTCCGCCTAAATTAGAGGCATGGGGGTCTATTTATAGGCCCGAGGAGGTAACGACCTGCGATGACGTTACCCCTAGTGAGACAGTAACTTGAGCAAGAAGAAGATGGAGTCCGCCGATTCCGCAACAGGCTGCGCGGACTGGGGCTTGCTTCTGGAACTGTTCCTGCTGAGGGCGAACTGGGAAGAGTCCGCACCAAGGTTGTGCGGGCTGAGGGACTATCCTCCCGCTATTGGGAAGCGAGAGTTGGAAGCTGAGTGGCGGACTGCGAGGAGAATCTGCGGAGTTCGCCACTACAGAACTGAGCACTCGCAAAGGGTGCGAGATGAAGAGGTATCCGCGGAGTCCGCACGAGGCTGCGTGGTCTGGGACTGCCTTAAGGAGGTTCTGCTACCTGGCGGGCTGGGAGGAGTCCGCCACTTCAGTTCGATCCAGTGCCAAGACTGTGCAGGCTGAGGGAGGTTGACGCTGCTGCTGGAGAGAAGTGGGTGCTGGAGGCTGAGGAATTGCGGGTTGCATAGTGAATCCGCCGAGTCCGCGCCTGCTGACAAGCGGAGTCTGCCGATGCTGGTACGAGGATTAAGCCTGATATTGCTGAGGAGCTGGAGCCGGGGTTCATCAACGTAGGCAGAATGGAAGGTTTGACTACACTTCGAGTCTGCCCAGCTCACGAGGAGTTGGATATGGCTGCTGATCTTTGCGGGTAGCCGGAGAGCTGGAGCGTCTGCACTCCTTAGGCGGACTGATGATGCTGGCTGCCCATGCTGCTGGAGTCCGCCACTATTGAATGGAACTCGTCGCACCTGCTGGGTGACAAGGGATTCACGACCAGCCGGACTAACGAGGCAGGCCGCACATGTTGGCGAGGTGGAAACTTAGGTAGCTGGCTGGCGGCCTAGGGGCAGGTCGCCACTTTTGTTTGGTTGTTTGAACGGTCTGGGCGGATAGACATTTTGAGTCCGTCAACATTGGAGGTCACCTGTCAAGAGCGGGCTAAGTAGCGGCTTGTTGTCGACCTGGGCAGATATACATCCGAGTCCGGTAAAGGGGGCTCCTGTCGAGATAGTTGCAGTTTAGCTGACAAGGCGCTCGGTCGACACGGGCGGACTGAAGAAGCAGTCTGCATCCCCTGCCGACCAAGGGAACGACGCACGGCCTGGGCGGTCAGACCGCTGAGAACGCCCAAGCCATGCGGCCTGAGCGGATAGAAAAGTATGTCCGCCCATCCTAAGGCGACGCGACCTCCAGGAGGAACCTGGAGTAGGCCGCGACTAACGAGCTGTCTGCCTTGGGAAGGATCGCCGATTTCGGGGTTAACACTCTAAAGCTTTCTCATTCTCAGGTGGAAGGAAACAAATAGTCTTTCACAAGCCGTTGCAGCACCATTATTGCCGAAAACACTACATTGAGAGGACGAGTCCGTGATCTAGAAATGGCCACTAACAAGTTTGGAATGGGCCAGAAGTCACTGAATATGATTTTGGCTAGCCAGTGCTATGGTTCGGAAAAATTCAGACTTGGTTACTCTCCAGAACAATATCGTCCGATGACATCCACTGAAAGCCGACGATAAGGAAAATTCCAGAAATTCATTTTTTAAAATTAATAATAATAAATCTACTATCACAGCTGCTCCCAGCAGAAGTTCAAAACTTATTTTGAAAAACCCGTCAACTTCTTTCATCACGTGTGCCAAGTGCAATAAGTTTTGTCACACAACATACACTTGTAAGAAGACGGGACATTGTTATGTTAGACAAATCTGGGTACCTAAGGCTTCCACCTATTCTATGAGGGGAACAACTTGGGTAACCAGATCTTTACTCTCATCCTCTTTCTAGGTGTGTTGGCAGGCTAAGGACAAAGAAGACGTGTGGTACTTGGACTCATGGCGTTCCAAGCACATGACGGGCAACAAATCAAAGTTCCTTAGCCTAGAGATGAAGAAAGGTGGAGTTGTTACGTTTGGTGATAACGATAAAAGAAAGATCATCGGTATTGAAGTAGTAGGTAACAAGTCATTTACTGTCTCAAATGTTTTGTATGTTAAAGGTTTGAAGCATAATTTAATTTCTATAAGTCAATTATGTAATATTGGTTTAAATGTCTTATTTGACTCATTTTCAAACTTATGCAAAATTATTGATTCCAAAATAAACGATACTGTTCTTACTGCTCCTAGATTTCAAAATGTTTACATTATTAAATTTAATGATTTGTCACATTCTTCACTAAAATGTTTTATGTATAAAAATGATGTATTAGATTTGTGGCATAAGTGTCTTGGACATTAGATTTATGACATATTGATGATATTATTTTTGGATCCACTAATGAAAGATTGTGTGAGAATGTTATAGAAATTATGAAAAATGAATTTGAAATGAGCATGGTAGGCGAACTCACTTATTTTCTCGGTTTTCAAATTACTCAAAAGCATGATGGAATTTTTATTTATAAATCTAAATATATTCATGATGTTTTAAAAAGATTTGGATTTGAAAATCTAAAATAAGCAAATACCCCCATGAGTGTCTCATTGAAGTTAGGTAAGGTTGAAAGTGGAATTTCTATAGATAAAACACTATATCGAGGAATGATAGGATCTGTTGGAACACTCTATTACTAATTTGGGTCAGGATCACTATGTCTTTAGGAAACCTGTTTTTGACCTCATTGTATAGATCTAAAGGTTAATTAGAATTGAGTCTAAGGGTTAGTAGTTAGGTTTGGAAGCTGCCCTCAAGACCAAGGTTTCTCAGTTTGGAGACTAAGTCATTTCGTCGAGCTCAGTACGACGAATCGTCGAACTCCAATCGACGATCGTTGAGCTCAACTTCGACGGATCGTCGAACTCCATTCGACGATTGCTGAGCTCAACTTCTACAAATCGTCGAACTCCATTCGACGATCTTCGAGCTCAGTTCGACGATCTTGACTCCAGTATTGATTCTCTATCTCTGAGCTCAGTTCGACGATAGTTGAGCTCAGATCGACGATCTCTGTTACTGTCTAAGTCCAAATCGCTGAGCTCAGTTCGACGATAGTAGAGCTCAGTTCGACGTTTTTCTGAAGAGTTAAATGACTTTCAAGATTCAAATTCAGAACAGTTAAGGAGCTATTGTCAGCAATTAATTCAGAAGATCTTGTAGCCGTTTTCATTTATTCTGGACCAAGTTTCAAGGAATTATCAAGGAATGTTTCTTTAGACTTTCCCCCAGAATACAATTGCAATTAAGCGAGTCAATTAATGACAGGCTAACGGCTATTCTGGACAGAGGATCTTTTCTACTCAGAACAAAAGGAATAAAAGACAAGATTTTTGAATCTCTCATAACAAGCAATCAAGAAGAAGAGAGTGCACAAGAAGAAGAAGAACAAAATATTCTCTGCAATAACTTTTCTCTGGAACTACATCTTTCTCAACAACTATCACTCCAGAGAAAAAGAAAAAGAGCTGCAGACATTCTCTGTCTCAAAAAGAATTCATACAAGAACACACAACTAAGGAGATCAACCATCTGAAATCTTCAGATCTCTTTTGAGTCAAGTGTTCAAGGCCATCATCATCCAAGACTCCAGACACCTCACATTTCAGCTGTTGTTGAAATCATCTATTGTTGGAGATCAATTTCTGAAGGCCTATCACCCTACAACAAAGCTTCATTTCCTGATCAACTACAGATCTCAGGGGGAGCTTTGACAACATCAATATCCACATAGTCTTCTCAGCTGCTTTGAGAAAGAGAAGACTTCCATAACTCTCTCATCCCCACCTCTGTAAAGGGTTTTTCAAACTCCCTTCAAAAGTTTGTGTGTGATTTTTGAGCACCTTATTAAAAGCTCATTGGTGGCAAGACACCTGATCAAAAAATCTGGTTTGGTTTTTGAGCACCTTATCAAAAGCTCATTGGTGCCCAGGACACCTGATCAACTCATCCTGCAGTGGATTCCTACCTAGGGTGGTAGAAGAGTGGATGTACCCAAGTTTAGGGGAACCACTTAGCTCCTTGTGTCTTCTGGTTGCTTATCTTTATTTTTGTTTCTGGCTGTGATCTGTGATTAGTTTCTTTTGTAGATTGTGAGTAGATAGCTGCTGTGTTTAGATTTACCTTTTGCTTCCCGGTTCACTCAGATTACAACCACTGTTGTAAAAAGTTTTTAAGCACCATATACTCTATTCACCCCCCCTCTAGAGTATATCAGATCTAGCTTGCACTTTCAATTGGTATCAAAGCCAGGTTGGTTAAATATACCACACCTTGGTGGTTGCACAGGCTAACACCTGAACCCAAAGATTCCTAGTTAGATCTGTTTTCTTTTGATTTTATTATTAGATTATTTCCTCACAAATCATGGCCCAAAACAAAGATTATGCTAGCACCAGACCTCCAGTGTGCAATCTGTCTAAGTTTGCACTTTGGAAAACAAGGATTAGACTCTACATGAATTCTATTGACGAGGACATTTTTAATTCTATTTTGACAGTTTGTCCAAGACCTCCAGAGAACACAAGCACAAATGCTGTTCCACCTCCATCAGGAACATATGCTGATATCAAGAAGTGGAAGGTAGCAGATGCAAAGGATATGAATATCTTAGCCCAAACTATGTTTGATGACATCTTCCAAAAGGTGGCTGAATGTAATTCAGCAAAGGAAATCTGAGATAAGCTCACTGAAATAGTCTCAGGATCAGCTGATGAAAGAAAGGATAGGAGATCCCACCTCATATCCCAATATGAGAACTTCAAGAAGGGAGAAGCTGAGTCAGTTGGAGATATGTATAATAGACTCAGTCTGATAGTCAATGAACTGAAAACTCTGGATAAGGAGATCTCATTAACTGAGCTTAATGACAAAATCCTGATGTGCTTCCCAAGCACTTGGGACTCAAGGATCTGGCCAATCAAGGATGCCAGAAGTCTGAATGAGATCACCACAGAAGCTCTCTTGGGCAAGCTCAAATCTTATGAGCTGCTCATCAAAAATAGAGAAGAAGAGCAGAAGGCTGCCTCACCAGCCACAAGAAAAGAAAAGACAATAGCTTTCAAAGGAACTGAAGATCAGCCTGAAGACAAAGTCACAGGCAATGATGAGCTGCTTAGTCTATTGGCCAAAAGATTTTACAAGATGGCCAGAAAGGACTTTAGAAAGAGATCATACAAGGAGCATGATAAGCCAAGGTATGATAGATCAAATAATAAAGAAATTGTTTGCTTTGGTTGCAGGAAACCAGGGCACATTGTACCTGACTGTCCAGAGAACAAAAACAAGGACAGAAAGGATAAGAAAGAAAGAAGAAGAGATAAGGACTTCAAGAATAATGGCAATGGCAAACCCTCCTCCAGCAAGAACAAACACACAAGGAAGGGATTTGTTGCTGAATCCTGGAGTGAAACTGAAGAGGAATCAGAAGCTTCATCCAGCTCCAGTGATGATGAAGATGATGCTGAAGAGAAGGAGTTCTGCATGATGGCAATCAATGTCTCTCAACACAATTCAGATGCAGAAGACTCAGAGTCAGACTCAGAGACTCAACTTGAAGAGGACCAGGTAATTAGTTCTTTTGATTTCAAATCTGAGGACTTTAAGTCTGAGTTTAAAGCATTATGTTTAGACTTACTAAAATATGAGAAGGAAATTATTTCTCTCAGAAATCAATTATCTGAACATAGTATCTTAAAGTCAGAGAACCTCAAACTCTCTGAGGAGTTGGAGTGCTGTAGGGAGCAGATAGCTTCACTGAAAGTTGAACTATCAGAGGCCAAGAAGCTTGAAGAATCCCTTAATGGGAGAAGTATCAAGCTGATGGACATCACAAGCACAGTGAACTCCAGATTCAATAGTACACTGGGCTTGGGTACTTCATCCAGCCAACCTATAGTTCTAACAACTCCAATCAAGTTTATTTCTGATAAAGGGAAGGGAGTTGTAGAGGTAGCTAGGAAGAATTCTGATCTGCCTAAGAAAACCAAGTTCCAGCAGAAATCGTCGAACGGAGCTCGACGATCGCCGAATGCAGATTGATGATCTCAGGCAAAATCGTCGAACTCAGGTCAACGATCTCTAATTCCTGAACTCTGCCACAGTCGACCGTCGAATGGAGCTCGACGATCTGACCCAAGATCGTCGAACGCAGCTCCACGATCGTCGAACAGAGATCAGAGCTTTGGAAATTCTTTCAAGGGCAAATCAAAATCCAATCCTAGGGGTCCTTCATCCCAAAGCTTTAACCCTTATACTGAATGGATAATACCTCCAAAGAGATATCATCCTGAAGGTTATAAGAGTCAACCTGAGATGTCTTTCATTTTTGAGTTTAAAGGTTATCAACCTAGGCCCAAGGTAAACTGGGTCAAAAACAAGTGAACTATTTTATGTGCAGGTGAAGACCTATCCAACATCAAACCAACAATGGTATTTGGATAGTGGGTGCTCTAAGCACATGACAGGAAACAGGGACAACCTCACATCCTTTAAAGTCAAGCTTGGACCCGAAGTCATATTTGGTGATTCAAACTTTGGACAAACTAAAGGATATGGTGCAGTCCAGATTGGCACAGTGACATTCAATAAGGTAGCCTATGTGGAAGGACTGAAGCACAATTTGATCAGCATCAGTCAGCTATGTGATGAAGGCTACCAGGTGACTTTCAGCAAAGCCTTATGCAAGATCAAGTCAGAGGATAACACAACTGTGTTGACAGGTAAAAGGAAAGGTAACATCTACTTAATAGATTTTCTTTCAACAGATGTAGACATTTGCCTGTTTAATTCTGTCTGTAGACCTAATGTTTTATGGCATAAGAGACTAGGACATTTAAACCTTAGAACCATTGCTAGGCTATCCAAGGACAACCTTGTTAGAGGACTACCTTCTGGCTCCTACAAGAAGGAAGGACTCTGCAGGGCTTGTCAATTAGGCAAGCAAACTAAAAATAGTTTCAAGTCACTTAATAAGAGTGATTCACCTAGGATCTTGTATCTGTTACACATGGATCTTTTTGGACCCATTACAGTATAAAGCATAGGAGGGAAATCTTACACTTTAGTAGTTGTAGATGACTTCTCTAGATTCACATGGGTGTTCTTTCTGAGGAAGAAGTCTGATAACTTTAAGTGTTTGACAGAGTTTCTCAAATGCATACAGATTGAGTTCAATACTCACATTGCCCTGATCAGAAGTGATCATGGGACAGAGTTTGATTCTCTTCTTATGCAAGAGTTCTGTCAGAGTGAAGGGATCAGACATACTTTCTCAGCTCCTAGAACTCCTCAACAAAATGGGGTAGCTGAAAGGAAAAATAGAACCCTTATTGAATCTGCCACTACATTGTTGTCAGATGCTCACCTTCCTCTATCTTTTTGGGAAAAGGCAGTGAACACCTCCAAATATGTGCTGAACAGAAGTTTAATACATAAACTAAAGGGAAAGACTCCCTATGAATTACTCAAAGGGAAGAAACCTAAAGTTGATTATTTTAGATTTTTTGGCTGTATTTGTTATATTCATAATAATGATAAGAGATATTTAGCAAAATTTCAAGCTAAAACTGATGAAGGAGTGTTTCTGGGATACTCCATGATCAGTAAGGCTTATAGGGTATATAATAAATCATCTCTTAAAATTGAGGAATCTGTTCACATATCATTTGATGAATTTAACATGTCTTTAAAGGAGAAGAATACTTCTACCATAGAACCTTTGCAGGTACATTCTCTTGTTGAAGATTTGAACAGGTTACAGATTACTCAAAAAGAGGAAAGCAGTGAAGATGAGGAAAGCATTCAACATAATGAAGAGAAACAACTTGAAGAGCCAGTTGTTGTACCACAAGAGGAAACAACAACACAGGTTGGTCAACAATCAACACCCTCTGTTGATCTAGTAACATCAAGAGACCATCCAATTTCCCAAGTAATTGGAGACATATCAGCTGGTGTGCAAACCAGAAATCAGGTCAACCAAAACCTATTGCACACTTGCTTCCTATCTCAAATTGAACCTCAATCCATTCAAGATGCAGAGCAAGATCCACACTGGATCATGGAAATGCAAGAAGAGTTGCATCAATTTGAAAGGAATAAAGTTTGGGAACTAGTGCCAAGGTCTAAGGATCACTCCATTGTTGGAACAAAGTGGGTGTTCAGAAACAAATTGGATGATCAAGGAGTAATTGTAAGGAACAAGGCAAGGCTAGTTGCTCAAGGATACTCTCAAGAAGAAGACATAAACTATGACCAGACTTTTGCACCATTTGCAAGATTGGAAGCCATCAGAATCTTCTTAGCTTATGCAGCACATAAGGGTTTCAAGGTATATCAGATGGATGTAAAGAGTGCATTTCTAAATGAAGATATCAAAGAAGAAGTCTATGTCAGACAACCTCCAGGTTTTATCTCTCCAACTCATCCTGATTATGTTTTTAAATTGAACAAAGCATTATATGGACTCAAGCAAGCTCCTAGAGCATGGTATGAGACCCTAGCATGCTTTCTCCTGAAAAATGAATTTATAAGGGGTAGAGTAGACCAAACTCTTTTTATTGGAACCCATAAGTCCCATACCCTACTAGTGCAGTTTTATGTAGATAATATTATCTTTGGTTCTACTGATTCAAATTTGTGCAGAAGGTTCTCCAACCTAATGCATTTTAAATTTGAAATGAGTAGCATGGGTGAGCTATCTTTCTTTCTAGGATTGCAAGTCAAACAACATGCTGAAGGCATCTTTATTTCTCAAACCAAGTATGCAAATGAATTGGTCAAGAAATTTGGTATGTCTGAGGCATCCTGCATGAAAACACCTATGCCTACTAATGCTGTATTGGATGCTGATGAACATGGGAAACTTGTTGATCAGACAACATATAGAGCAATGATTGGCTCTTTACTGTACCTTACAGCTAGTAGACCTGACATAATGTTTGCTACATGCATATGTGCTAGATTCCAAGTAAGCCCTAGAGATTCACACCTAACATTAGTAAAAAGGATTCTCAGGTATGTAAAAAGTTGTCCAAATCTAGGTCTCTGGTATCCAAAAGATTCAGCATTTGAATTAACTGGATTTTCTGATGCTGATTATGCTGGATGCAGAATTGACAGGAAAAACACTAGTGGAACTTGTCAGTTTCTTTTTGACAGACTTGTCTCCTGGTTTTGCAAGAAACAAACATCTGTGTCAACTTCAACTGCTGAAGCTGAATATATGGCTGCAGGTAGTTGTTGTTCACAAATATTGTGGATTCAAAACCAACTCCTAGACTATGGCTACAACTTAGAGAAGTCAAAAATATTTTGTGATAATACCAGTGCTATTTCTATAGCTCAAAATCTAGTCCTCCATAGTAGGACAAAACACATAGAGATTAGGCATCAATTTTTAAGGGATAATGTTGAGAAGAATAAAATTGAACTTCAATATATCCCAACTGATTTGCAAAGGGGAGATATTTTCACCAAACCCTTGGATGAAAAGAAACACACCTTCTTCCTAAATCAGTTAGGAATGTTAGATGGAGGAAGTCTAAAATAAGTTCCAAGATTTTAAAACTTTAAAAATTGACCAAGACTAGACAAACATCTTGATTTTTCTAGTGTCTAGAGTGTATTTCTGGTCTCTGAACTGCGCTCGACGATTTTCCCCCAGATCGTCGAACGGAGATCGACGCTTTCCAAAATCATCGACCTGAGTTCAGCGCTTCTCAGATAGTGTTCAACTATCTCTCCAGGTCAACGATCGTCGAACGGTGCTCGACGATTTTGTTCTCTGAACTATCGTCGAACGGAGCTAGACGCTCTCCAATATCGTCGAATGGAGATCAATGATATTGTAGACCTTTCAGATTCCTTTAGAAGCCCCGATCGTCGAACTGAGTTCAACGATCTTTCCTTTTCTGCGTCGAACCCTAATATAAAATTCATTTTTCGACCGTCGTTCTCCTTTTGCGCTTTCAATCTCTCTGCAAAAATTATCTTTCCCTCCAAACATCTCTACACTTGGTCGTTTTGTTTGTTGATTTTTGCAGGTTACAATGGCCGTCTCAGTTGCCGTTCTAGCCGCAATGAAGTTTGATGCCAGATTCGATATTGACATGGAGTCTTTCAGCACCAGTGATCAGGTTTTTCAAGACATTCTGGAACTGTTCAAGGAACAAAAGTTAGTTACCATCATATCCACAAGAATCAAATTGGCTGCTGATGAGATCAAGGAGTGGGTCTATACTGCCCACAATCAGGACCAAAATACAGTGGTTGGTTCAATTAGTGGAACCCAGGTACCTCTGACACCTACCATTCTGACAGAGGTTTTTCAATTAAATTCTGGAAGAGATTCTGCTGAATTGTCTAGAGAGGAATTTTCTGATTTACTTGCTAGAATGGGTCATTCTGATGCAAACCCTAGCAAGCTGCTGAAAAAGAACTTAGTTGTGGAATATAGATTTTTAGCTGATGTAGTGGGAAAAGTTCTGTTGGCCAAGCATTCAGCACATGATACTATCTCCAGGTATCAGCTGTGCTTGATGGGAGCTTTAGTGGACAAGAAACAGTTAAACTGGGGAGAGATCTTCTTTGATCTGATCAAGAAGAAAATAAACAAGAATTTTGTTAATTATGGAAGGATTCTAGGGCTGTTTCTCCATAACAGATGCCCTGCCCTGCTAGTCTCTTCTGGGATGCATATCAATGCCTCAAAGAGGCTCTCCTGTGCCCTCTTTGGCACATGGGATAGGCAGATAGTGAAGCCCAGCAGGCCTTCTGCAAGCACAACTTCAGGCACAAGGACTGTAACTGTCTCTTCCCCTCAAGTCTTTGCCCCTGCAGATGACTTGCCTGCTTCTTCTCCTCCTCCAACTCTTATTTCATCTCCACTAGTCACCTCCACCATTCAAACTTCATCCACCATCATTATTTCCAGCCCATCACCTACATCAATTCCATCTCCAATTCCAACTCTTCCTCTCACAGAAGAAATCTTCCATCCTTTACATCACTACCTCAACCAGACATTGACACATCATCCAACATTCCATCATTCAATCTTCTAGATGATTCCTTCATGGATGATTCACCTTCATCCCCTCCTGATCTACCCTCCTCATCCACCTCATACCAACAGCTTCTACAAGATATCATTGATCAACCCTCCTTCACACCTTCTATCTCCATACCACTGTCTTCCATTTCAACAATCCCCACACCTCAACCTTCACTTCTACCATCCACCAGCTCTCCTCCAACATCACAAGTTGCTCCACCATCCTTCTCTACCTCTGCTCAAGTCCCTGCTGAGCAAGTAGATATTCCTGCCTTAGCTGACAAATTATATGAGCTGATAGCTCCCAGGCTGTCACTTCTGTTGGAGACCTCCTTGGCTCCACTACTCAAGTCAGTTGCAGACTTATCTGCCAGGCTCTCTTCCATCTTTCCTCCTCAGGCAATCCCTTCATTTGGGTGCCTTGATCCAGCTCTCTCTGAATCTAGGCAGGGGGAGATGCCTCATGAAGATGTGAGATTGCCTGCTGCTGCTGCTGCTGTTACCTCAGTTCCTGCTGCTGCCATTTCTTCAGTCTCTGCTGCTGCTGCTGCTGTCTCTTCAACTCAAGCTCCAGTTTCAACACCACCTCAAGTTGCTGTCTTCTCAGTGGATCTCAGGTCCTTATTATCAGATTTTGACTCAATTTACTTCAGCTGTCTTCCAGAGCAAAATGCAGTCCAGCCCTCTGAAGACCTCTCCAATGCCATTGTGCCCTTCTCCAGCTGTGATACCAGCTTAATTAGCTCCTACATAACCTCCCTATATACTGCTGAGCCTTCTGTTTCAAGTGATGCTGCTGCTACTCCTGCTGTCAATAATGTTACTGTTTCTGTTTGTTCTGATGCTGCTGATGTTCCAGTTTCTGAGGATATGCAGACAGAGGCATATGATTTTGAGCCTACTATTATTGCTGATGTTATTACTGCTGCTATATCTTCTGAAAGTATTGCTCCTGAAACTTCTGTTTCTGCTGTTACTACTGCTGCTGCTACAACTGCTGTCTCATCTGCTCCAACCCAACTTCAGAAAGATTATCTGAAAAAGATTGATGCTTTATATGATGAGCAAAGCTCTGAAAGTGATGAATATAGGACTGATTCTGATGATTCTTCAGCCACTATTACATGAAAAAGAAAAGCAAGGAGCAAGGCTATGAAAAGAGTTCCCCCAGCCAAAGTCAAAGATACAAATGACATACCTTATTACATTCTTCATGATTGCCCCATTACTGAACATTGGATGCAATATTCCAAGAATCAACTTAAGGCTATGAAGAAGAAAAGGAAATATGAAAAAGGATCTTCTCAGTTTCATCATCCTCATCCTCCTCCACCACCTCCTCCTGATGCAGGTGCAGGTGGAAGCTCAGCTGCTCATCCCTCTGCTAGAAGTCAAACCCCCTATCAGCCTCATGCAAGATCTCAATATAGGAGAAGCCAATCCACAGGTTCTCAATCAAGGAGAGGAAATTATAGAGGAAGCCAGAGGGAATTCCAAGTCTACTCCAAAGGCTATTCAAGGCAACACCCTTACTCTAGGGAAGGACAAGCTTCATCAGATACAACTTCAGGTCCCTTTCCCTACAAGTTGAAAGAAGTAGTCTCATCCAAAGATCCTCCAGATAATCCTTCCAACAGATATGAGCCTCCAGTGCCCTTTGAAGATCTAGAGAATAATCCTACTGCATGGACTGCCAGGATGAAAGAATTAGCTGCCTTAGATCAAATTAAGAAAGCCAGAGAGCAAGGCAGAGACAACTCCAGCATTACTACATTGTCAGAACAAAGAAAGAAGGAACTTGAAAGATATGTCTCCAGCAAATTCTTTGATTCTGAAAGATATATGGAGCTGCACCCTGAAGCTGTGGTACCAAGGCCTAAACAACAAACTTCTTTAGGTGCAGCTGATAACAGAAGATCAAAGAAAGAAGCTCTTAACCCCAATAGAGAAATTAAACTTATAAAGAGCAAGGAGAAGGAATAATTCTGTAAGGTGACAATTATTCTGATTTCTGATCTATCTGAGTTTTATCTGTGATTCTGCAATGTTGTTGTGTATTATATTGTTGCTTTGTATATTGTTGCTTTTAGTTCAATTTCTATAAATAGTAATCCTAACCCAAATAGGGGAAGATTGTTGGAACACCCTATTACTAATTTGGGTCAGGATCACTATGTCTTTAGGAAACCTGTTTTTGACCTCATTGTATAGATCTAAAGGTCAATTAGAATTAAGTCTAAGGGTTAGTAGTTAGGTTTGGAAGCTGCCCTCAAGACCAAGGTTTCTCAGTTTGGAGAGTAAGTCATTTCATCGAGCTCAGTACGACGAATCGTCGAACTCCAATCGACGATCGTTGAGCTCAAATTCGACGGATCGTCGAACTCCATTCGACGATCGCTGAGCTCAACTTCTACAAATCGTTGAACTCCATTTGACGATCTTCGAGCTCAGTTCGACGATCTTGACTCCAGTATTGATTCTCTATCTCTGAGCTCAGTTCGATGATAGTTGAGCTCAGATCGACGATCTCTGTTGCTGTCTAAGTCCAAATCGCTGAGCTCAGTTCAACGATAGTAGAGCTCAGTTCGACGTTTTTCTGAAGAGTTAAATGACTTTCAAGATTCAAATTCAGAACAGTTAAGGAGTTATTGTCAGCAATTAATTTAGAAGATCTTGTAGCCGTTTTCATTTATTCTGGACCAAGTTTCAAGGAATTATCAAGGAATGTTTCTTTGGACTTTCCACCAGAAGACAATTGCAATTAAGGGAGTCAATTAATGACAGGCTAACAGCTATTCTGGACAGAGGATCTTTTCTACTCAGAACAAAAGGAATAAAAGACAAGATTTTTGAATCTCTCATAACAAGCAATCAAGAAGAAGAGAGTGCACAAGAAGAAGAAGAACAAAATATTCTCTGCAACAACTTTTCTCTGGAACTACATCTTTCTCAACAATTATCACTCAAGAGAAAAAGAAAAAGAGCTGCAGACATTATCTGTCTCAAAAAGAATTCATACAAGAACACACAACCAAGGAGATCAACCATCTGAAATCTTCAGATCTCTTTTGAGTCAAGTGTTCAAGGCCATCATCATCCAAGACTCCAGACACCTCACATTTCAGTTGTTGCTGAAATCATCTATTGCTGGAGATCAATTTCTGAAGGCCTATCACCCTACAACAAAGCTTCATTTCCTGATCAACTACAGATCTCAGGGGGAGCTTTGACAACATCATTATCCACATAGTCTTCTCAGCTGCTTTGAGAAAGAGAAGACTTCCATAACTCTCTCATCCCCACCTCTGTAAAGGGTTTTTCAAACTCCCTTCAAAAGTTTGTGTGTGGTTTTTGAGCACCTTATCAAAAGCTCATTGGTGGCAAGACACCTGATCAAAAAATCTGGTTTGGTTTTTGATCACCTTATCAAAAGCTCATTGGTGCCCAAGACACCTGATCAACTTATCCTGCAGTGGATTCCTACCTAGGGTGGTAGAAGAGTGGATGTACCCAAGTTTAGGGGAACCACTATAGCTCCTTGTGTCTTCTGGTTGCTTATCTTTATTTTTGTTTCTGGCTCTGACTGTGATTAGTTTCTTTTGTAGATTGTGATTAGATAGCTGCTGTGTTTAGATTTACCTTTTGCTTCCCTGTTCACTCAGATTACAACTACTGTTGTAAAAAGTTTTTAAGCACCATATACTCTATTCACCCCCCTCTAGAGTATATCAGATCTAGCTTGCACTTTCAGGATCATTATTATATTTGACAGCTTCTAGACCTGACATTATGTTTGTTGTATGTTTATGTGAAAGATTTCAAGTTAATCCCAAAGAATCTAATTTAAAAGCGGTAGAACGTATTTTTAGATATCTTATGCCTTTATTTTACATGGCTTTTCTGATTCTGATTATGCTGGCTGTTCATTAGTCCGTCAGAGCATGAGTGGCGCCTGCCACATTTTAGGCCCTTCACTAATTTCGTGGTCGTGTAGGAAACAGAATTTTGTTGCCTTATCCATCACCGAGGCCGAGTACATTGCACTAGGTAGTTGTTGTGCACAAGCTCTTTGGATGAAGCAAACTTTAGAAGACTTTGGAATTATTCATGAAACAATTGAATTAAAATGTGATAATAAAAGTGCAATTGACTTAACATATAATCAAGTTCATCATTCTAGGTCCAAACACATTGATGTACGTCATCACTTCATTAGAGACCACATTAAGCAAAATACGATTAAAGTCAGCTTATAGGCACCGATTCATAGCTTGCCGATATTTTCACAAAGCCAGTTCCAGATTCCCGTTTTTCATTATTAAGATTAGAAATATGAATACTGGACATTTTAAGCTAATGAATCGATATAATAAGTAACCCCCAAAAAATTCAATTTCCCGTTTTTCATTATTAAGATTAGAAATAGGAATCCTGGACATTTTAAGCTAATGAATCGATATAATAAGTAACCCCCAAAAAATTCAATCCACAAGAAAATGATGATTAAACATTAAATAAACCATAAATGTTATGAGTCAATAATAATAATATTACAGCTGTACTACATCACATAATAAGTCCCATATTACTACAACAAAGAATTCTTAGACAATAATATGAATTTTTTTGAAAACTTCACTGTCGCCCGCGATAGTGATTGTCGCCGGGCAATAACATCAACTTCTTAAATCATCCCAAAAACTTCAGAAATTTTTGCTGTCACCTGCACTTGTGTCCCCTTGATCATCAACTAAATTATGTTCACTGCTTTTCATCCGGCGAGGTCGGCAAAGAGATGTTCGAGGAGGCTCCATGACCGGATTCTCCCATTCAGCCGCTTCTGCTGGAGTGGGCCTCAATTTAAGACTTTTGGTCAGAAATTTAAAGGATTTCTGAAATCCCCAAAAGTTCTTCTTCACGTCCCTCTTATGTTCATTGAACGACTCTCGCAAGTCATCCAACCATTTTCTCAACGATCCACCTCTTGGAATTGGTGGGTTTTGAATAGTGGACACTTGTTCAATGCTCCTTGTAGACCCTCCTCGTGCTGATCGACCGATGGAAGGGGTACCGCTCGTAGAGTAGATAGTGGCACACAATCGCTGAAATAAAAGTCTTGGTCTATCCATGTGTACTTCTTATATAATATGCGTTGGATGACCGCTCCAAATGGTAGTGTATTTAATTTCTTCCAAGATGGACTCTTTAGTCTAAACGTGTACCGAGTTATTGAAAGGATTAAGTCTGCCATATAAAATGGCTCCCGCTCCAAGATCATGTATGAGACATAGCTCAATTGAGCCGTTATCTTCCGTGTATCACCGGACTTAAGTAAAACAGTGTGTCTCAATATGTCTTGCACTAGTCGTGCATCCTCCGTGAGAGTGGCTGTAGATTGAATAAGAGTTTTGATGGAATTCCCATGCAAAACCATATTTAAGAGTGTCCAGTCTCTATCATTCCGATAATTCTCTACAACATCTAAGACATTATCGTGTTCTATTAACCCAAACTCTTCCCTAAGATCGTAGTGAGTTATCTCAACTGTTTGCCCTTGTATGCGTGATCGCACACCACTATTTAGCTCCATGAATCGAGGATCTTGTAAATGATTATAAAAATCCCTTATCAAAACCGACAAAAATGTATATGACAGACATTATTCCTGCCATTGGTAACAAATCATGGATGTGTGCGTTGTAACACGCCAAATCCCAAAGTTGGGTTCAGGTTGGACGAAACGGCCTGGGACACGGGCGTGTCCCCGGGCGTGTCCGGCTCGGGTTATGCAGTTTGTCGAGTGCTCGACGAAATGCACTCGACAAAGTTCTCGAGAGGGAAAATGCCCTGTGACACGGGCGTGTCAGGGGGCGTGTCCTCCTCTGGTCGACGAACGTCACTCGAGTAGATGCACTCGACGAATGCTCGAGAGAGAGGGTACACGGGCGTGTCACATGGCCGTATCCTACTCTGTAGCTACTCGAGTGGGTCTCGAGAGGGTGTCTCGAGTAGGTCGTCAATGTCTCGAGTACTGCTTCGACACGTGTGTGTCAGCCCTTTGACACGGGCGTGTCATTCCCAACTACTCGAGTGATTGTCTCGAGTAGGTCTCGAGAGCTAGACATGAGCGTGTCAGCCAGGTGACACGGGCATGTCATCCATATGACACGGGCGTGTCACATGGCCATGTCTTGCTCGGGTTGAGATGGTTGTATACCACCTGAGGTACACGACCATAGACACGGGCGTGTCTGAAGGCGTGTCAGGTCACACGGCCTGGGACATGGGCATGTCACATGGCCGTGTACTGTTCTTGATGAGTCAGTTGTGTGCCTCTTAAGGTACACGGGCATGTAACAGGGCGTGTCAGCCAAAAATTAGCCTTTTATGGCAAAATCATGGACGTCCATTTTCCTCAGCTAGGATCTGAGGGCCTAAGCTTCTCCCTGCTGCTTTAAGGCCGAGAATGAGAAGGGAAATCTCATTTTGATTATGACCAATCTCTTTCTAAGAATCTAGAGAGAAGAGAGAGCAAGGAGGAGGAGGAGAGGGGAGCCGACCACCGGTGGAGCTGCTGAGTTTCGATTCGAGATCAGAGGTCTGCATTGTGGAGACAAGGCCGCTGCGGTGCTTTCCAGCCGACTAGAATTCCATGGCTCCAAAGCGATCGTCAAGGGTAACGATCTTTCTTACTTGGACGTGTGAAGTCCTTACTTTTTGGTATGTGCATGGGTTTTCCCCCACCAAAGGGTGGACTGCTAAGGGATTCCCTTGGGTTGATTCTTGGAATCCCCAATAGTTTGGCATATAGATCCGGAAATGGAGTACGGACTAGGCATGTTGTGTGAAGCCCATTTGGACAGGTTGGTCTGGATTGGTGATGTTGCATTTGCGCACCGGAGAAGACTCCGTGGCTAAACGTGTAGTTTATGGAGTCGAGGGGTTGGACCTGTAAAGGGTAGTAGCAGGAAGTACTGGTGTGGTAGTCCAAGAAAAGACCCTTGTGATGCTTGTGATGTTCGATGGGTTGGACCTGTGAAGGGCAGTAGCAGGAAGTACTGGTGCGGAAGTCCAGGAAAAGACCCTCTGATGCTTGTAATGCTTATGATGCTTGATGGGTTGTGCCTGTGAAGGGTAGTAGCAGGAAGTACTTGCTTGGCAGTCCAGGAAAATACCCTCAAGTGTATGCTATGAATGCACGGTTAAGCCTAGGGATGGAAAATGAGTTCTGTCGCTAACACGAGGCGTGGCTCCTAGCTAACCTATGAATGTAAAGCCAGTTCCTTGAGGACGGTCTGGCTATGTGTGAGCTTGATGAGCTCTTAAAAAGGTTTTATGCCAAACAGGTAAGGTGAAACCGACCCGCGCCTTTTATTTAGCTGCGAGTATGATGGTATTCGATGATGGCAAGGCGACTTGAGCAACGGGGGGTGGTTGATCCGACCTGCATTATGTTCGTCCGACTTGAAGACCTGAAAGTGCGGTCTATTGGAGCGCATAGCGAGAGTATTAGGCCTGCGCGCCACTAAGAATAAAGTCTCCGGCTGCAGGCCATGGGGCAAATGCTCAATTTTATAGTTGGGTTTCGACCCTGATACGGTGGTGGGACCCTGGTTCGCCGGTACACCAAGAATGTGCCCGGAGTGCACGGATTGTCGGGTCGCGTGGCTGACAGTTGTGATGGAATGTTTGTGCGTGAGAGCACAATATGTGATATCTATATATCTGCATATGAATTACTATGCCTGCAGGGAAGGAATGCCACTACCCCGAGAAAGGGGTAGAGTCGTTATAAATTTGTCAGCTGAATGCTGACCATTGCCTTGTTTGCCACCGTTGGGTGGGCTGCCATTGTACATGTGCTGGAGAGCCGAGCGGGATATATAAGGGCTGAAGTCCCTGCTGCTGCTACGATGCTGCTGCTAGCCCTTGAAGGTTAAGTCAAAAAATGTTGTGTTATGTTCATGTGTAGCCGGCCTGTGCGCCGTTGTTTGGAAGCCACTTTTGTAACAAGCAACTGTAAGGCCATAAGGCCAAACACTATTGTATCTGATGTACATTCCTATATAAATATGAGTGTTTATATTAGTGGACATTCATGGTTGGAGTTCAACATTGATGTTAAAAGCTTCCGCTAGAATGCTATGAGTTAGGATGCGCAACTCTGATATCAACCCGTGACTTCATCGCCTGTTTTGTGGCATATGGTGTGGGGCCCCGACCGGACCTTCTATTATATGCTATATGAATGGATGGAGATGTTACATTTTTGGTATCAGAGCCAGTGTACGTGCGAGCCGCATTAACACCAATGAACTCTTGAATATCCACCTAGGAATGCAAATACATTTGTTTGAGGAACCTGCACGTTCCTATATTATTGTTATTTCTTGTGTGAGGTCGCTAATGTGTGTGTATTGATCACTTATAGGTGACTCGGTGTGGTGCTGGGCAGTCGGAGCCCCAGCGTTCTGATGAGAGTATGACACCAGCTGAGATGCCTACACCTCCCCCTTCTGCGGAAACTGTTCGCTTAGTTGTTGAGGTCTTGTTTGCGATGATTCAAGCACAACCTATTGGGCAGGCACCAGGGCAGGCGCAGCCGACATTGAGGCCAGAATAGGTTGGGGCGTGGACAGAACCTGTTGCGGCTGTCGATCCTCGAGCAGCAGAAAGGCAGTTGAAGTAATTCATGAGCTTCAATCCGCCGACGTTTACGGGTGTGGGATCCCCTAAGCAGGCGGAGGACTGGTTGTCGCGCATCAAGCGTATCTTGACGATGATCAGGACGGAGGAAGTTCAGAAGGTCACCTTGGCCACCTTCTTATTGGAAGGAGAGGCGCGACTATTGTCGGACGAGATCGAGTTATACCACTTAGCGGGCAGATAGTTAGCATAAGTGTCGATTGAGGAGTTCTCGCGACTCTTCCTGGCAAAGCACTTACCAGCAGCACAATGTATTGCCATGGAAAATGAGTTCCAATGGCTAACTCAAGGAGAATGTAGTGTGGAGACGTACCTGCATGAGTTCACACGGTTGGGACGGTATGCGGGTTCCATCTTTGCCGATGAGCAGCGAAAAACTAATAGATTCTATGAAGGATTACGGGACGAGTTGCGATTCCTGCTTTCGAGTTCAGAGAACCAAGGATTCTAGGCAGTGGTTGATACTATGTGCACGCTGGAGAAGGACATGAAGAGGGTGCAAGGGAAGAGGGCCTTGGCGGTGACAAAGCCAGAGTTCAAGGCGCCCCGATGTGGGAAATCATATTATAAAAAGAAATGGGGCAAGTGGTCCAAGTCTTCTGGACAAGCTCCTTCTATGGCTGCATTAGGTGCAACGTCGGGGGACATTTCGAGGCCAGAGACTCATACTTGCTTTACTTGTGGAAGAGTGGGGCATATAGCCCGTGATTGTCGGGTTGGTCCACCAAAGGGAGAAAAGAAGGCGGGAGCGTCTTATGATGAGAAGGGAAAGGCAGTGGTGGAGTCCTCTGCATCCCAGGTGCAGCCCCGAGTCTACAACCTTGGCCTACATGAGGCCATCAAGCAGAGTGACGTCGTCACAGGTATGAGTTAAGTTATTGATTGTTTTGCTTATTGCATGTTTTTGTATATGGCTTGTGTGTGATGTGTGCGCCACATGCTTTGTAATGATTCTGAACACGTTGGCGAGAGAACTGTTTGATACAGGTGCTTCACATTCATTTCTGTCTAAGGTCTTCGTAGCACAAATTGGAGTACCTAGTCATGTGAAGATAAAGAGCGTGAGGGTGTTATTACCGAATGGTTTTTTGATGCTTGCGGATCGGGCTTGCGATGTGGCGGTTCAAATTGGAATTCGGGATTTCTGTTTGAGTGCATCTGTACTGCCGATATCGAAATTTGATGTGATTTTTTGTATGGACTAGCTCGTGGAGCAGCGTGCCTGTATTGATTGCCAGTTAAAAGAGATCACACTAGGCTAGAATACCGAGCATGAGACTAAGTCCGCAGGTATGCGAGGAGTGGGCTGGACCTTGATGTTTGCACTCCAAGTCGTCAAGGCTTTTTGGAAGGGCGCGGAGTTATACTTCATGCTGATTCAGGCTGTTGAGCTGAAGTCCAGTGTGAGGGATGTTCTGGTTGTATCGGAGTTTGCGAATGTGTTCCCTAAGGATCTTCCTGGGCTACCACCCCAGCGGGAGATCGACTTCACGATCGAGTTGGTGCTAGGTGCGAAAACCTGTGGCCCGATCGCCATATCGCGTCGCGCCAAAGGAAATGGCTGAATTGAAAGTCCAATTGCAAGAATTGCTGGAGCAGGGATATATACGCCCAAGTATGTCACCTTGGAGTGCACCTGTTCTATTTGTGAAAAAGAAGGATGGTGGTTTACGGTTATGTATTGATTACCGTGAATTGAATAAGCTGACAGAGAAGAACAAGTATCCGATTCCAGAATTGTTCGATCAGCTGGTGGGATCAACTGTCTATTCCAAGTTGGACTTAAAATCTGGATATTACCAGTTGAGGATTCGGGAAGGTGACATTCCCAAGACTGCATTTGGAACACGTTACGATCATTATGAGTTCACAGTAATGTCGTTTGGGTTATGCAATGCGCCATCGGAATTCATGGACCTAATGCACCGAACGTTCCGAGCGTACTTGGACTTGTTCGTGATTGTGTTCATTGATGATATTTTGGTGTACTCTCAGTCTGAAGCTGATCATGCAAACCACTTGCGGTTAGTGTTGCATACCTTGCAAAGCAATAAGCTCTACGCCAAGTTCTCGAAGTGCGAGTTTTGGCCGTCGTCGGTGGGTTTTCTTGGCCATGTGGTAAGTGGAGAGGGCATATCAGTTGATCCGTCAAAAATAAGAGCCATGCAGGAATGGCCGGTGTTTTCTTCGGTGGCCGAAGTCAGGAGTTTCCTTGGACTGGCAGGCTACTAAAGATGTTTTGTTGAAAAATTATCGCGGATCGCTTTGCCTCTGACCACACTGACGCGAAAGTATTAGAAGTTCGTTTGGACACCGAAGTGCGTACGAGCTTTTGAAGAGCTGAAGAGTCGGTTGACCACGAAACCTATGTTGACATCGCCATGTGGTACTGAAAGATATGAGATCTATAGTGATGCTTCAAGGAGCGGCTTAGGCTGCATTCTTCTGCAATTTGGGAAAGTGATTGCTTATGGCTCACGCTAGTTGAAAGTGCATGAGCGAAATTATGCCGTCCACGATTTGGATCTGGCAGCAGTGATCTTTGCACTGAAGTTATGGCGACATTATCTTTATGGAATAAAAGTGGATAACTTTACGGACCATAAGAGCCCAAAGTATTTGTTGGAGCAGAAGGATCTAAATATGCAACAACGAAGGTGGCTGGAGTTCCTTGGGGACTACACCTTCGAGATTCATTATACTCCCGGGAAGGGAAATATGGTCGCTGATGCCTTGAGTCGGAGGGCTCCGTTAAGGGAAAATTGGTTGCAGATGCATGATGAGCATCTGATCCAAGAGTTGGAAACTCTAGAGATTTCTTGTGTTGACAAGAATTCCACAAACAATACCTGTTTGAACTGTACGAAGGTACAGTATTACCTTGCGGACAGAATTCGACGAGCAACGGAGCTGGATGAAAGTCTCCAATGCTATGCAAAAGATGGGCTAGATGGCCAATTCTCCTGGGATGACGACCTTTTGCGGAAAGAGGGCCGATTGTGCATCCCAAATAAGGGGAAGTTGTGAGAAGAGTTGATGTACGAAGCTCACTTTACGAAGTACTCCATTCACCCTGGGAGCACAAAGATGTTCAGGGACATGAAGAAGCTGTTCTGGTGGCCAGGACTAAAGAAAGATATCACTCATTATTTGGCTAAATGCCAAACGTGTGCTTTGGTGAAGGCGGAATGTCAAAATCCTGGCAGTTTCTTGAAGTCATTACAGATTCTGGAATGGAAGTTCGATGATATTTCAATGGATTTCGTGCACGGGTTGCCGAGATCTCAACGTGGGAATGATTCAATCTTGGTGATTGTAGACCGGTTGACAAAAGTGGCTCACTTCCTTCAGAACAAGCGAGACGATTCAGTGGAAAGTTTGGCAAAACTTTATGTTGAACAGATTGTACGGCTACATGGTGTTCCTCGTAGCATCGTGAGCGATCGTGATGAGCGATTTACATCGAATGACTGGAGGCTAATCCATCAATTGTTGGGAATGAAGTTGACATTCAGTACGACCTTTAATCCCCAAATGGATGGCCAAATAGAAAGGACCAACAAAATAATGGAGGATATGCTCCGAATGTGTGCCCTAGACTTTGGTAAGAGATGGGAGGATCATCTCTATATGGTGGAGTTTTCCTACAACAACAACTACCAAGCGAGCATCAGTATGGAACCGTTTGAAGCTCTGTATGGTCAGAAGTGTCATACACAGTTAGCTTAGGAAGAAGCGGGCGAATCCAAACTGTTTAAGCGTAAAGAAGTCGATGAGGCTAACTCGACGATACACGCGATTCGGGAGCGGCTATTGATAGCTCAGGATCGACAAGAAAATACTACAACGCCAAGCACCAGAACGTGGAGTTCACGATGGGAGATTGGGTATATTTGAAGATCAAACCCTTCAAAGGCATGTCTAGGATTCAGCGTCTGAAAAAGTTGAGTCCGAGATATATTGGTCCATTTGAAGTGGTGGAGCAAATTGAGGAAGCTACATATCAGCTAGCTCTTTCAGCAGAATTGAGTGGATTACATGATGTGTTTCACATCTCTGTGCTTCGAAAAGCCATCAAAGATCCAGCTCAAGTGATCGAGAATGATCGTGTGCCGGTGGAGTATGGACTAACGACGAAGGTTAGGCCCATTCGGATCGAGGATCGCGCTGATAAATAGTTGCAGAACAAGATAATCGGGATGGTCAAAGTCTGGTGGGACAATTATTGCCATGAGGAGCTAACATGGGAGCGAGAGCAGACCATGCGAGCGGAATTTCCCGAGTTGTTTGTGTAAACTGTTATGCAGTGCATCTCTTGTTGTAACGAACATGTTGAAAGTTATAACATCTTGGTTTTGATTTCCTTACTGTGTGCAAATTCCGGGACAAAATTTCTTGTAAGGAGGGGAGGGTTGTAACACCCCAAACCCCAAAGTTGGGTTCAGGTTGAACGACACGGCCTGGTACACGGGCATGTCCCAGGGCGTGTCCAGCTAGGGTTGTGCAGTTTGTCAAGTGCTCGACAAAATGCACTCGACGAAGTTCTCGAGAGGGAACACGCCCTGCGACACAGGCGTGTCAGGGTGCATGTCCTCCTTTGGTCGACGAACATCACTCGAGTAGATGCGCTCGACAAATGCTCGAGAGAGAGGGTACACGGCCTGTGACACGGGCGTATCACATGGCCGTGTCCCACTCTGTAGCTACTCGAGTGGGTCTCGAGAGGGTGTCTCGAGTAGGTCGTCAATGTCTCTAGTACTGCTGGGACTCGGGCGTGTCAACCCTTTGACACGGGTATGTCATTCCCAACTACTCGAGTGATTGTTTTGAGTAGGTCTCGAGTTGGTCTTGAGAGCTAGACACGGGCATGTCAGCCAGGTGACACGGGCATGTCAGCCATCTGACACGGGCGTGTCACATGACCGTGTCTTGCTCGGGTTGAGATGGTTGTATACCACCTGAGGTACACGACCACAGACACGGACGTGTCTGAAGGCGTGTAAGGTCACACAGCCTTGTCATACGACCGTGTACTGTTCTGGATAAGTCGGTTATGTGCCTCTTAAGGTACACGGCTTGTGACACAGGCGTGTCACAGGCCGTGTCAGCCAAAAATTAGCCTTTTGTGGCAAAATCGTGGCCGTCCATTTTCCTCAGCTAGGATCTGAGGGCCCAAGCTTCTCCCTGCTGCTTTAAGGCCGAGAATGAGAAGGGAAATCTCATTTTGATCTTGGCCACTCTCTTTCTAAGAATCTAAAGAGAAGAGAGAGCAAGAGGAGGAGGAGAGGGGAGCCAGCCAACGGTGGAGTTGCTGAGTTTCGATTCGAGATCCGAGGCCAGCATTGTGGAGGCAAGGCCGCTGCGGTGCTTTCCAATCGACTAGAATTCCATGGCTCCGAAGAGATCGTCAAGGGTAACGATCTTTCTTCCTTGGACATGTGAAGTCCTTCTTTTTTGGCATGTGCATGGGTTTTCCCCCACTAGAGGGTGGACTGCTAAAGGATTCCCTTAGGTTGATTCTTGGAATCCCCAATAGTTTGGCATATAGATTCGGAAATGGAGTACAGAATAGACATGCTGTGTGAAGCCCATCTGGATAGGTTGGTCTGGATTGGTGATGTTGTATTTGTGCATCGAAGAAGACTCCGTGATTAAACGTGTAGTTTATGGAGTCGAGGGGTTGGACCTGTGAAGGGTAGTAGCAGGAAGTACTGGAGTGATAGTCCAGGAAAAGACCCTTGTGATGCTTGTGATGTTCGATGGGTTGGACCTGTGAAGGGTAGTAGCAGGAAGTACTGGTACGGAAGTCCAAAAAAAGACCCTCTGATGCTTGTAATGCTTATGACGCTTGATGGGTTGTGCCTGTGAAGGGTAGTAGCAGGAAGTACTGGCTTGGCAGTCCAGGAAAATACCCTCAAGTGTATACTATGAATGCACGGTTAAGCCTAGGGATGGAAAATGAGTTCTATCGCTAACGTGAGGCGTGGCTCCTAGCTAAACTATGAATGTAAAGCCAGTTCCATGAGGATGGTCTGGCTATGTGTGAGCTTGATGAGCTCTTAAAAAGGCTTTATGCCAAACAGGTAAGGTGAAACCGACCCGCGCCTTTTATTTAGCCGCGAGTACGGTGGTATTTGGTGATGGCAAGGCGACTTGAGCAACAAGGGGTGGTTGGTCTGACCTGCGTTATGTCCGTCCGACTTCAAGACCTGAAAGTGCGGTCTGTTGGAGCGCATAGCAAGAGTCTTAGGCTTGCGTGCCACTAAGACTAAAGTATTTGGCTGTATGCCATGGAGCAAATGCTCAATTTTACCGTTGGGTTTCGGCCCTGATACGGTGGTGGGACCCTGGTTCGCCGGTACACCAAGAATGTGCCCTGAGTGCATGGATCATCAGGCCGTGTGGCTGACGGTTGTGATGGAATTTTTGTGCGTGAGAGAACAATGTGTGATATTTATATATCTGCATATGAATTACTATGCCTGCAGGGAAGGAATGCCACTACCCCGGGAAAGGGGTAGGGTCGTTATAAATTGGTCAGCTGAATGCTGACCGTTGCCTTGTTTGCCACCATTGGGTGGGCTATCCTTGTACAGGTGCTGGAGAGCCGAGCGGGACATATAAGGGCTGAAGTCCCTGCAGCTATTGCAGCAGCAGCTACTGCTGCAGCAGCAGCAGCTGCTGTTGCTAGCCCTTGAAGGCTAGCTGAAAAATGATGTGTTATGTTCATGTGTGGTCGGCCTGCGCGCCGATGTTTGGAAGCCACTTTTGTAACAAGCAACTGTAAGGCCATAATTCCAAACACTATTGTATCTGATGCACATTCCTATATAAATTTGAGTGTTTATATTAGTGGACATTCATGGTTGGAGTTCAGCATTTATGTTAAAAGCTTCCGCTAAAATGCTATGAGTTAGGATGCGCAACTCTGATATCAACCCGTGACTTCACCGCCTGTTTTGTGGTATATGGTGTGGGCCCCCGGCCGGACCTTCTATTATATGCTATATGAACGGATAGAGATGTTACATGCGTGACGAGCGAGATCTAATTTGATGACCCGTTCAATCCCCATATTTGCATTTTCTATCCACGAGAACGTTTGATAGGATGAGTGTGTGTCACTACCAGTACTTCTGCGGGCTCTAGAACTGGAATCCATTGCTGCAGTTAACAGGCCAAATTTTAAAACACAATTTTGCAAAAATTTTCAGTATCGCCAGTCAGCGACACCCATTGTCGCCGGGAGATAGCGAAAATTGCTCTAATCTAATTTTCGAATCCAGATCTACACTTCCCCTACTTTTAATACAATATTAAAATTTCTAAGGCTATTTAACACATTCTCTAAGGCTATTTGAGAAATTTTTACTCAAAACACTATTCATTCTCTTCTTCCCTAACATCATAACTCAACTAAATTTTTTCTTCAAAACAACTAGATCTGAGATTAGGGTGTTTAATTTTATCAATCTATGCAATCACTGGTTCAAATAAATAACATTTTAGTCTACTTTCTCCAGCAAAACCTAGTTTTGAACAAACCCCTAACTATGGTAAAACATACTTGAAAACCTGAAATTTTTCCATCAAAAGCACCATGAACTACCCTACAATCATTTGGATCTACAAAATCTACAAGATGAAAGAAAAATTTCATGAAAATTACCTTGATCTAGGGTTTTCTTCGGTTTTTGCTTCGTCTTTCGCGTCGAGTCTTCAGGAGATAATGCTGGGAAAGGTACACTTGACCAGATACGACAGTCTTTTGTATTTTTGCACTAACGCCGATTGGCAATACCCCGTATCGTCGGGAGGCAGTTAAAATTCACTTTTAAGCATGTTTTCCATTTTTCTCCGGTTTAGACATGATTCAATGTATATTCTTTGATGTTGGGTTTCCTAATAACATAGGTCAATTGTTCAACCATCACATATCCTTTTCTAGATACATAAGTCGTAGTGTTTCTATACTTGTGAAATTGTTTTCGCATGCCTCTAAGTATGAGAAATATTTTAGTTCTGATAATGTTCTTTCACTCACACTTGTGAAAACCTTCATATGGATTCACCTTACTGTATATGTGAATTATGAATGTTCTATCATAACCACTAGAATTGCATGTTGCCGCTAACGTTTTATCCTAGTTTATTCATTGCACCGCTCATATTTGATTATACTGTATGCTCACAAGTGTTGGGTCCATTGCCTACAATGTTCCCTAGATTTGATTTGAAGACGCATCTCCATCAATACTAAGATCATAGTTGTATTTGATGTTGTTTAAGCTCATCATGTGCAGGATGTTCCATGGAACAAGTCTAGATAAGTGGTCTAAGTGAAGAAAGGCAAGAAGTAGCCAAAGTGAACAAGTATCGATAGGTGGTCTAAGTGATGTGATAAGTGGTCACAAAGTGAAGTTGCTGGAAAGGCAAGAGGTAGCCTGGGTGGCCAAGACAAGTAAACTCTTACCTATGTTGTGGGCTGACAGAAATCTGTCTAAGTCTACAGGCGTTGAGTGATGAAGACACACTCAACGCCATACATCAAAAGGCTGTAAGTAGAACTCAGTTTAGGAATTCGTCGAACTGAGTTCAGAGTTCGTCGAGCAAAGTTCAGAGTTTGAGACTCTGAGTTCGTTGAACTCAGTTCAGAGAAATCATCGAACTAAGTTCAGAGATCATCGAACTGAGCTCACCATTCATCGAGCTAAGATCACAGCAAAAAGGCTGTGAGTTGAACTCAGTCGAACTTTAAATTTCATCGATCTATGTTCAGAATTTGTAGAACTCAATTCAGAGAATTCGTCAAACTGAGATCAGCGTTCGTCGAGCTCAGCTCAACTTTCCTTATGATAAGTTCGTCGAGCTCAGTTTGCAGTTCGTCGAGCTCAACATACATATCGTCGAATGCAACTCAACACTTACCAAGCTAACCAGAAAAATTGTCTAAGGCAAAAAGCGCTGAGATTGCTGAGAAGATTGCTTTGAGACAGCTGAGAAGCTCAAGGCAAAACCGCTGAGATAAATGTTGGTCTCAGATGTTAATAAGAAACCGCTGAGACAGAACTGCTGAGACATGAGTTAGTCTTAGTAGAACCACTGAGACAGGAGTTGGTCTCAGGAAAACTGCTGAGACAAGAGTTGGTCTTAGCATAACCGCTGAGACAAGTGTTTGTCTCAGCTTAGAACAAGAAAGCGCAGAGACAAGTTAAGCAGAAAAATGGTTAAGACAAGAAGCATTGAGTGGAGGTTTCTCACTCAACGCTGTCAACGCCTAGTGAAGACAAAATTTGTCTAAGTGGTTTGGCGTTGAGTTATGCTCACACACTCAATGCCAAGCAGCAGATAGCTGGTAAAGCAAGTTGGCATTGAGTGAGGCTGATTCACTCAATGCCTAGAAACAGTTTTATATTCTAAGTGTTTTGGCGTTGAGTGAAGGTTACTCACTCAACGCCATGAGACAGAAAATCTGTCTAAGTGTTTTGGCGTTGAGTGATGCTTACTCACTCAACACCTGTGCTAATGATGTTTGATTTTTAGCTAAGTCCACAGCTGATGACTTCAGCAAGTTAACAAGTCAACAAAATTCAAAATAGTGACGAGATGGCTACAGTACGCGACAAATGTTGCCGTAGACCTACTGTATGACAGTTGGAGTTAAAGCAAGATTACTGCAGGCCATTAATTACGTGGTGCCCACTGCTAAAGAGCCATTGTGTCAAGAATCAATAAGAGAAAAGAGGCGTACAGAGAAAAAAAAAGTCTTCTGAAGAAAGTGAAATAAAGTTAGTTCTTCTTCTCCGCCATTATTGTGGAGCTGAAGAACAGGAAGCTCAAGTCTACAGACCGAGAGCAAGTAAGCTGTTGGAATCAACATTTTCAACAGCAAGATAGCTGATGACATTCTCACCTGCACTAGCAAGTAAGTTCAGAGTATTTTCTCTAAGGTAAAAGGTAGCAGCCAAGGCCCGACCCTTGCTGCAGGTTCTTCGCAGTTTCAATAACTCAAGCACCTGAAGATCTTAATTTGGAAGCTGTGAAGAGAAGAAAATTTGAAGAAGCTGAAGAAAGACTCAAGGTACTATTCCTCAGGAGTCAAAGCTAGGGTTGAATCACCTCAGCCCAGGAAGGGAGCAAGAGGTAGATCTATTACAGTCTGTAAGGTTGAGATGTGATTTTCACAGCTCAGGTAGCAGCTGTTAGCTGCAGTTACTTCACTAACTAGAAGGAAAATTCCTGGTGCTGTGAAGAAGTAGTTAGGGCTGAGCTTCAGTCTCAGTTCAGGAAGTTGCAGAACATTTCTCTGTAAGTAAATTCCAGCACAAGTAATTACGTGTTATTGTGGAAGTACTTAGGTATAAGTATTTACTTAGTCCATAGAAAGGTAGACTCAGGAATTAAATTCCTGTAGTCATTAGTTGGACTGAGTTTACCTCAGTCAGGAAGCTTGACACTAAGAAACATCTCTTTTGTCAAGCATTACCACCAACCCACCTTTATCCTATAGGATTTAGTTTATCTGAATCTGAGGTGTAGGGCACTTTGTGCCTGAGTGGTAGGTGACTAATTAGTCACTGAGCTATAGGTACCCTACTGGGTACTAAGGTAGGATCCAAGTGTGGATCTGAGCTGTAGGGCTTAATTTCCTGAGGTAGGTGACAAGTTTTTCACTGAGCTGTAGGTGCCTGGAGGGGCACTAAGGTAGGTACCTGGAGGGGTATTGAGTTATAGGGGTGCTGCAGCACTCTGAGAGTAGGGATTTTTGCCTGAAGTTGTAGGGTTGAAAAGCGTGAGCTGTAGGCCTTAGAGATAAGGCTGAGGTAGGTAGCTTGCACGTCACTGAGTGTTGGAGCACTGCAGAGCTCTGAGGTAGGATCCCTTGTGGGATTTGAGATAGGGTTGTCCTCCCAGCCTGAGTGTAGGTCTTAACAGCCTGAGGTAGGTGGTCTGTTGACCACTGAGTGTAGGCCTTGTGGCTGAGAAGTGAGTCTTGGAGGAGACTTGGAGATCCTGTGGGATCTGAGGTGTAAGCTCTATGGAGCAGTTTGGAGGAGTTTGTGCCTAGTCCAACATGTTAGTTGGATAGGTGGGAGGGAAAGTGGATGTACCCAATTGGGGAACCACTATAAATCACTGTGTGATTTTTTGTGGTTGTTTTTCTTTCTTATTTACAGGTGTTAAGGACAAGCCCTAGATCACCCTAAGCTGAAAGATAAAAAAAACAATAAAGCATTATAAAGAAAGCAAAAGATAGTCTCAAAGAGACAATTAACCTATTCACCCCCCTCTAGGTGATTTAGTTATCCTTGAATTTAAAACTTTCAAGTGGTATCAGAGGGAGGTTACTCAAAAAGGACCTAACAGTTTGAGTTGACCTCCAAGGATAGCTAAAAGGTTAAACTTATGTGTTCAAGGATGAACCATAAGATGTGGAACTCTATGAAGCAGCAAATATGCAGAGAGGACAAGATCAACATTGGGCTATTGGCTGCTCTTGGTGATGACAAAGTCCTTCCAGATGCAAGAGCAAGAGCAAGAATCAGGCCCCCTCTGTCACACTCAAAGAGTGATATAGAGGTGGATGAAGCTGAAGAAGGGGAATACAGATGCCACGAAAAAATAGCTACCCCAGAAGTAGAATCTTGCCAGGATCAGCCTGGTCAAAATAAGGTACATTTCCCATCTAGCTCATCCTCAAAGTCTGGATATGAATCCTGTACAGACTCTGATGTCTCCTCATCCAGTGATGTTGATGGCCCTTTGACAGATGATGATATCAATCAATTGATTGACAATCATGCTTCCCTTCTTAAAGCTTTCAAGGAAAGCAAGCTGCTTGTTAAGAAACAAGCATAGGAAATAGCCTCCCTACAGAAGACTGCTTCCCAGCTGGATGAAACTTCATCCTTCCTATGTGTAAAAGAGAGGAAAGCAGCTCATCTGAAAATCATGGTAGATATCCATGTCGAGTCCTTAAAATATGAGGACTCTATTATCAAGAATCTTGAGGAGAAACTTGATAAGGAGAGGAGAATTGTGGCCAACTTCTCTAAGATAGATTCTATCAAGAGAAGATCTAAATCTGAGTGGATTTCTAAAGTAATCCAATCTCAGAAAAGAGGCCAAGTTCCTGTCAGGCCTAAGCCAGCTTTCACAAGGTAATTCTCTCATCCAACAGGTATGACCATGAATGTAAGTACGGTCACTGGAAGGGTGGGAATCTTCCTTGTAAGACTACAAAAGTACCTTATAAGGGAAGAAGAGAGGTCATGGGATTGAGTGCTCAGAAGGCTCCCCATGTGGAAGTTCAAAAGGACCAACCTGGACCTTCTGTATTTGGTGCCCCAGCCCCTACAGTCAAGGATGTGGCAATGTCCTATTCTAAAGTTTTTCCAGCAAGAAATCAAACCAAAGTTAAGTCAGTTAGTAAGGCTACCTTTGTTTTCCCTGAATCCATGAAGAACATGCCATCTGCAAAGAGGGCTGTTACTAATGACGTTCAGAGTAAGCAAAGTTCATCTACTGGCAGACTCACCTTTGGTCAAACTCTTGCTGATAGAAACAAGAAGAAGGCCACAGTTCTCCGCACTGAACAAGCAGCTAGAAATGTCTTGCACATTTCAATGTCTGTTCAGAAAAGGAGATACATCATCCATGAATGTTGGTGTTGTGGCAAAGTGCGCCACTTTGCAATAGATTGTTGGCACAACCACTGTGTGCCAAAGGCAAGGCAGTGTCTTCCTGACAGGACACCAGTAGTTAGACATATGCATTCTTATACTAATAGGAACCTAGGACCCAATAGATATTGGGGTCCTAAGGTAAGGTAATTCTGTTTTGCAGGTTAGTCTTAATGCCCATCCCTCATGTGGCACTTGGACAAAAGATGTTCCAGAACTTGGACTGGAACAAGGAAGGTATCCTAATAGAAGGATAAGGTGTCCAAGTCAGTGGACTTTATGGACAGGATCTGTGCAAATGCTGATGGGGGGCATGTTCAGTCAAGGTTATTGGACAAACCTGAATCTTACCCAAAATTCCCTAGCACAGAATAGATCAACATTACTACTGAGGATCAGCATGCCCCCCATGGACATTACAGAAGCTAAGGGGGACACTACTCAAGTGATGGCTCCTACTAGAAGAAGGCAAGCCATATTCAGCCTCATGAGAAGAGAAAGCTGATAGTTGAACCATTAGTATTATCTGCAATCAGCTAGGGGGAGAAGAAGACCAGCTCCTCCTCGTCTGTTCAAAAACCAAGAAGGGATTGATCAACTGGTGATCAAGAATGAAGATCAATGTAATGATCAAGATAGTACTAAGAGGACTGAACACTCTTGTACTGCTAATCAGAAAGCTGAAGTCAAAGGCAAGTCATATGGTAAAGAAGGGGAGAAGATCTGGCTCAACAAAAAGAAATTGTGCAACGTACTAGGGAGTAGCTATGCATCAACATGGATGGAGCTCGACGAAATAACCTTCTTTCATCGAACGGAGTTCGATGAAATCAGAAGAATTCGTCGAACGGAGTTCGACGAAATTAGAAGAATTCGTCGAACGAAGCTCAATAAATTCTAAGCAATTCGTTGAACTCAAGATTATCAAACAAAAATTTTATGGCATCAGAACCTTAACCTCCAGACAAGTAGAATTTCTTTTATATAGTGATATTCTACTAGTATAATCTAAGTTGCTGGGAATCATGTCTGTCATAGCAGGACTATACATATGTAGATTAAGTACCAATAAGTTAGGGAGCATAAGGAAGAACTCAATCCTGAGTTTGTCTTGTCTGTCATGTGGCTGACATGTTTATCATGCCACAAGATGAAGTCAAGATTCAACACCATCTAGATTAAGATTGGGTATGTTGAACTTGGTATAGCTTCAGTTGCTCCATGTCATACCTGTGCCGCAGGATTCATTTCTCTTACAAGTGGATAAGTTTTTGATGAGACATCAAGACTATAAAGACCATTAAGTGGTATCAAGACTTAGATGGACTCAAGTGTCCAACAGAGGGAATGACAAGGATGCTCCTGGTGAGGGGGAGCAAGCTCAACACCCTATAGAGGGGGAGCATGTCCAACAGTTTTTGAAACAGGGTCAACCTCATGTTGGGAAGGAGCAGGCAACTGTTGTAGTAGATCAGCTGTCACAACAACAGATTTCTTTGTCTCAAGAACAAGGCACAGACAAAAGGGGAGATTATGAGAAGAGGAACAGCTAGCAGCCAGCTCAAGTGGATCCCTGGGTCACTGAAGTACCTAGGGGGGCTATAGTGATGTGGTGCATCAATGATATTACCACAGGTGGATGCTGATTCTATAGATACAACATCAGTAAGTGAAACTATGTGTGCAACAAGCTTAAATACTGCAGTATTGTGTTGCATCAATGTATCAGCATAAAAGGTATGACCCCTAATCAAGTAGACTGATTGCAGGATGATTTCCTTAAAAGTATCAACATATAACTTTATCTAGGATCAGGAGATAATCTCTCCCATAATATTTTCTACTCTCTCAATAGATATGCCTATTGAAGAAGACAGAAAGGGGGAGATATATGTGGCAATACATATGAGGGAGATATAGAAGCAATATTTGACATGACATGGTCATAATGAGTAGGTTCATATTACCGGAAAAGATTCTAATAGTATGAGAAATGCAATGACTGACCACATGTTGAGTCATGATGGTGTCAGTGCATACATTGAGGCAAGTGATTCTAGTGGTGCACCACATTTAACTATTAAGTGGTATAAAGGAATTTAAATATTAAGTGGTATAAAGGAGAGTTCATATTACTTGAGCAATTGCTCAAGTAGTATGAGGATGCACATTGAATGGATGTTGCATAAGCTAGCAGGTGTAGCAGATCATAATCTGCAGCTCCATGATATTATTCTGACCTATTTTGGTAAATGCCTCTTAGTATTGCTAGGTGTTCCGCCTTCTTCAAATATGGGGAGATTGTTGGGTCCATTGCCCATAATGTTACCTAGATTGGATTTGAAGAGGCATCTCCATCAACACTAAGAGCATAGTTGTATTTGATGTTGTTTAAGATCATCATGTACAGGTTGTCCATGGAACAAGTCTAGACAGGTGGTCTAAGTGAAGAAAGGCAAGAAGTAGCCTAAGGCTCTGTTTGGCGCGGCTGCAGCGACTAGAGAAGCAGTGGTGGAATAATCAGCTGTTTTGCAGAGTGGTGGCAGAATCTGCGAATCTATTTGGAAGAACAACGTTTGCAGTGCTGTTAATAATTTTATTTTATAAATATTATATAAATAATATTATATTCATTAATAATATATAACTTATATAATTATATTAATTTAAGTTATAATATAACTTAGAATATAATTTAATATTAATTTAATATAATAACTTATAATATATTAAAATTAATATAATAACTTATTTAGTGGGCCACCACTATTTTTAGCGGTGGCGTCAGCCACAGCTGCCCACCAAATTTCTGTTTGGCGCGGCGGTGGCAGAATCAGTGGTGTGCTGCTTGAAAAACGCCGCGCCAAAAAGAGCCTAAGTGAACAAGTCTAGACAGGTGGTCTAAGTGATGTGACAAGTGGTCACAAACTGAAGTTGCTGGAAAGGCAAGAAGTAGCTTGAGTGGCCAAGACAGGTAAACTCTTACCTATGTTGTGGGCTGACAGAAATCTGTCTAAGTCCACAGGATTTGAGTGATGAAGACACACTCAACGCCATACAAAAAAGGCTGTAAGTAGAACTCAGTTTAGGAATTCGTCGAACTGAGTTCAGAGTTCGTCGAGCTAAGTTCAGAGTTTGAGACTCTGAGTTCGTCGAACTCAGTTCAGAGAAATCGTCGAACTGAGTTTATAGATCGTTGAACTGAGCTCACCATTCGTCGAGCTAAGATCACAGCAAAAAGGCTGTGAGTTGAACTCAGTCGAGCTTCAAATTTCATCAATCTAAGTTCAGAATTCGTCGAACTCAGTTCAAAGAATTCGTCAAACTGAGTTCAGCATTAGACGAGCTCAGCTCAACTTTCCTTGAGATAAGTTTGTCGAGCTCAGTTTGCAGTTCGTAGAGTTCAACTTAAAGATCGTTAAACGCAACTCAACATATTACCAAGCTAACCAGAAAAATTGTCTAAGGCAAAAAGCGCTGAGACCGCTGAGAAGAAAGCATTGAGACGGCTGACAAGCTTAAGGAAAAACCGCTGAGAGAAATGTTGGTCTCAGCAGTTAATAAGAAACCGCTGAGACAAAACCACTGAGACAGGAGTTGGTCTTAGCAGAACCGCTGAAACAGGAGTTGGTCTCAGCAAAACCACTGAGACAGGAGTTGATCTCAGCATAACCGTTGATACAAGTGTTTGCCTCAGCTGAGAACAAGAAAGCGCTGTGACAAGTTAAGCAAAAAAATGGTTAAGGCAGAAAGTGTTGAGTGGAGGTTGCTCACTCAACGCTGTCAACGCCTAGTGAAGACAAAATTTGTCTAAGTGGTTTGGCATTGAGTGATGCTCACACACTCAATGCCAAGCAACAAATAGCTGGTAAAGTAAGTTGGCATTAGGTGAGGCTGATTCACTCAAAGCCTAGAAATAGTTTTATATTCTAATTATTTTGGCGTTGAGTGAAGGTTACTCACTCAACACCATGAGACAGAAAATTTGTCAAAGTATTTTGGCGTTTAGTGATGCTTACTCACTCACCGCCAGTGCTAATGATGTTTGATTTTTGGCGAAGTCCACACCTGATGACGTCAGCAAGTCAACAAGTCAACAAAATTCAAATTAGTGGACGGATGGCTATAGTACGCGAAAAATGTTGTCGCAGACCTACTGTACGGCAGTTGGCGTTAAAGCAAGATTGTTGCAGGCCATTAATTATGTGGGGCCCACTGCTAAAGAGCTGTTGGGTCAAGAATCAATAAGAGAAAAGAGGCGTACAGAGAAAAAAAAAGTCTTCTGAAGAAAGTGAAAAAAGTTAGTTTTTCTTCCCCACCATTGTTGTGGAGCTGAAGATTAGGAAGCTCAAGTTTACTGATCGAGAGCAAGTTAGCTGTTGGAATCAACATCTTCAACAGCAAGATAGCTGGAGCCATTCTCACCTGCACCAGCAAGCAAGTTCAGAGTATTTTCTCCGAGGGAAAAGGTAGTAGCCAAGGGTCGACCCTTGCTGCAAGTTCTTCATAGTTCCAGCAAATCAAACACTTGAAGATATTAATCTGGAAGCTGTGTAGAGAAGAAAGCTTGAAGAAGCTGAAGAAAGACTCAAGGGATTATTCCTTAAGAGTCAATGCCAGGGCTGAATAACCTCAGCCCAGGAAAGGAGCAAGAGGCAGAGCTATTCCAGTCTTCAAGGTTGAGTTGTGATTTTCACAGCTCAGGTAGCATTAGTTAGCTACAGTTACTTCACTGACCAGGAGGAAAATTCCTGGTGATGTGAAGAAGTAGTTAGAGCTGAGCTTCAGTCTCAGTTCAGGATATGGCAGAACATTGATACACAAGTAACTTCCAGCACAAGTAATTACTTGTTGTTGTGGAAGTAGTTAGGTCTAAGTATTTACTTAGTCCAGAGAAAGGTAGACTCAGGAATTAAATTCATATAGTCATTATTTGGATTGAGTGTACCTCAGTCAGGAAGCTTGACACTGAGAAACATCTCTTGTGTCAAGCATTATCACCAACCCACCTTCATCATGTCAGATTCTATTTATCTGAATCTGAGATGCAGGGCACTTTGTGCTTGAGTGGTAGGTGACTAATTAGTCATTGAGCTGTAGGTACCCTGCTAGGGTACTGAGGTAGGATCCAAGTGTGGATCTGATCTATATGGCTTAATTTACTGAGGTAGGTGACAAGTTTGTCACTAAGCTGTAGGTGCCTGGAGGGGCACTAACTTAGGTACCTGGAGGGGTACTGAGTTATAGGAGAGCTGCAGCACTCTAAGAGTAGTGCTTTGTGCCTGAAGTTGTAGGGCTGAAAAGCCTGAGATGTAGGCCTTAGAGATAAGGCTTAGGTAGGTGGATTGCAGGTCACTGAGTGTAGGATCCCTTTTGGATCTGAGGTAGGGCTGTCCTCCCAGCTTTAGTGTAGGGCTTAACAGCCAGAGGTAGGTGGTTTGTTGACCACTAAGTGTAGGCCCTTGTGGCTGAGAAGTGATTCTTGGAGGAGACTTGGAGATCTTGCGGGATCTGAGGTGTAAGCTCTTAGGAGCAGATTCGAGGAGTTTGTGCTTAGTCTAACAAGTTAGTTGGATAGGTGGGAGGGAAAGTGGATGTACCCAATTGGGGAACCACTATAAATCACTGTGTGCTTTTCTGTGGTTGTTTTTCTTTTTTATTTACAGTGTTAAGGACAAACTCTAGATCACCCTAAGCTGAAAGATAAAAGAAAACAACAAAGTATTAGAAAGAAGGCAAAAGATAGTCTCAAAGAGACAATTAACCTATTCACCTCCCCTCTAGGTGATTTAGCTATCCTTGAATTAAAGACTTTCAACAAGTGAATTTGAACTCCTTTGTCATGCCAAACAAAACATGTTCAAAAAATTTTAAAAAATTTCAACACCTTTGTTGATGTCATTCAAAATAAAAATAAAAAGGAGTTGACGAGGAACCTCCAGCAAGCACTACTTACCCTCCAGATAAGTCTTAATAAACATTATGAGGTTGAGCACCTTGGAAAGAATTGTAAAGTATCTTGTGCAACTATATATCTATATATTCTATTTATATGTGCTCTGAATTCTTGGGTACAAGCACAACTAGTCATGTATACCTCTATGTTATGCTATTTTTTACATTACATATGTTCATGTAGTTGTAAGGTCTCTGCATATGTGCTTTTCATCAACTATCACATGTACACAACATTATCTTCTCTAAAATTTCTTCTTAAGAGAATTCGACTGAAAATGTTTCCAACATAGTCTTCACTAGTGTATGTGTCTGTGATATAAATAGATGAACGTTGCCCCTATTCGTGTTTACTCACTTACTTCTTTACTATACATTGAATCACATGTTCTCCTTTGTGTTTTTTCCTCTTTAGCTTCCGCACCACTCTGCTATCACTTTTCACAATACCAAAGGGGGGAATTAATTTACTAAGGAAATTATTCATACTCATAGTTTACTAACTGAATTTTACATTCCCTAAAAATTCAAAAAATATGCTTAGATTTAGGGGGGGGGGGGGGGTACACCTGTAGGGGGAGTGTTTCATCCAAGAGACATTTATGCACATACCAATGCTTAGTCTTGTTACTCATAGTACTCATAGTTTCAAACACTTCTTAGTTCATTCATGATTTCTTTCTCAGTGAGTTTGTTATTATCAAAAGGGGGAGATTGTTGGATCATGCGTTCCAAGCTTCTTTGCTTTGCAAATAACAAATCTCGTTTGTATTTGATCTTTTAGTGTTTATGATGTGCAAATATCATAGGTCTAGCTCTAATGGATTTTGGGTGATGTTTCGGGTCAGAACATATGCGCATTGAAGATATCACCAGGCAATATTGGGTATCGCCCACATGCGACAGCGACGTTTGACAAATCTGCACTCGACGATCGACGTTCGTTGTTCGACGAATCAGCATTAAAGCTTAGAAGATGTCGCCAGGCGATATTGGGTATCGCTCACAGGCGACAACAATGTTCGACGAATCTACATTCGACGAATCTACGCTCGACGATTGATGAACGACGTTCAATGAATCTGTAATGTGAAAATCAGGAGTTCGTAGGACACGTGGAGACAGTTATAGCTATCGCCAGGTGGTTATACCCAGTGTCGCCAGGCTACAGTCCACATTCGATGATCGACGGATTTGTGATGTGAAAATGAGGAGTTCGTGGGACACGTGGCAGCAGTTACTGATATCGACAGGTGGCGATACCCAGTGTCGCCGGGCGATATCGCCAAAGTATAAAAGCCATTCAATTTTCTGAGGAGATCACGAATTTCATTACCTGGAGTGCACCTTCTTGTTTAGATGAACAAGAGAGCTCCAGATTCCAGATTTACTCCATTCTCTTAAGAAGGCCGAAGCGAAAAAGATCGACGACACTTACCCAGCATTCAAAGCAACCCTGGCTAGGATTCATCGTCATCTTCAGCACTTTGTTTGAAGGGAGTTTTAATTTCGAAGTTTCCAATTTGTTTTGTTCATATTTGTTAAAAGTAGCGAATAGAAAAGAAAAAACGGGTAGACTTTTGAATAATTGAAATTTTATTATCCAAAAAAGGTATCTATTACAAAGGTATGCCCTCCTTTATATAGAATGGAGGAGAGATGAGAGAATACAAATAAGAGATGTGGGACTATAATTTACAGGACTAAGCGGACTATACAAAACAAACCGCACAAGCCGCGCGGTTAGACAGCAGGGCAAACCGCACGGCTACCACCAGAGAGGAAGAGAGACTGCCAGGGTAGACCGCCAGACCGCCCGGTCTCCAAGCCGGCTGAGACAAACCGCCAGACCGCGCGGTCTTCAACCCGCCAAGACAAACCGCCAGACCGCCCGGTCACCAACTTCAACACTCCCCCTCAAGCTGGAGCATATATATCGATCATGCCCAGCTTGTCGCAGATGTGGAAAAAGGAAGCGGACACCGGCTTGGTGAAGACATCTGCCAACTCGTTGTCGGAAGTCACAAATGGAGTGCAAATCTGTTTCTTCAATATTTCTTCCCGAATAAAATGACAGTCGACTTCTATGTGTTTTGTTCTCTCATGAAAGACCGGATTTTTGGAAATGTTTATCGCGGCCTTATTGTCACAGAACATAGGAAGAGGATAGTTGTAAACCTCTCCTAAGTCAAGCATGAGAGCCCGCAACCACTTCAACTCACATGTAGTCGATGCCATGCTGCGATATTCCGCCTCTGCACTAGACCTGGAAACGACAGACTGTTTCTTGCTCTTCCAACTCACAAGATTGCCTCCAACAAATGTGCAGAAACCTGAAGTCGATTTGCGGTCCCCTTTGTCATCCGCATAGCTTGAATCAGAGTACGCTTCAACCCTAAGGTGACCATTTTTCTGAAATAGGAGTCCTTTCCCTGGAGCAGCTTTAATATACTCTAATATCCTCAGAGCAGATTGTAGATAACACTCCCTCGGAGCTTGCATGAACTGGCTCACCTTGCCAACATCATAAGAGATGTCGGGTCTGGTTACCGTGAGATATATGAGCTTGCCCACCAGATGCCGGTATCTCGTAGGATCGGAGAGAAGAGGTGAGTCATCTGTCCAAGTTTTGTCTTCTCCAAGAGCCATAGGACATCGTGCAGGTTTAGCACCAGTCAGTCCTGCCTCCTTTAAAAGATCAAGAGCATACTTCCGTTGTGAAAGGACCATGGAGTTGGGCTTTCTAGAAATTTCAATCCCCAGAAAGTATTTCGGGGAGCCCATATCTTTTGTGACCAGATGTTGACGAAGGTGTTTCTTGGTCATCAATACCCCATCCTGGTCATCGCCAGTAAGAAGAATGTCATCAACATAAACCGCAAGAACAACAAGACCAGAGGCGGTTTTCCGAACAAACAAGGAGTGATCTGCTGAGCTTCTTGTAAAACCAATGGCCGCAACAATGCCACTGAACTTGTCAAACCAGGCACGAGGACTCTGCTTGAGGCCATAGATAGCCTTCTTTAGCCGGCATACCCGTGTCTCCCCCTGAGCAACATACCCAGGAGGTTGCTCCATGTAAACATCCTCCTGCAGATCACCATAGAGGAAGGCATTCTTAACATCTAGCTGCAAAATGGGCCAATCCCGGTTGACAGCCACAAAGAGAAGAACCCGAATAGTTCTGAGACGAGCCACGGGAGAGAAAGTTTCAAAGTAATCAATCCCATAAGTTTGGGTAAAACCCTTGGCAACCAGGCGAGCCTTATAACGATCCACACTGCCATCCGAGAGAAACTTCACCATGAAGACCCAGCGACAACCAACAACATCTGTGCCGAAAGGAGGAGGAACAAGGGTCCAGGTACCCCGTTCAGTTAGAGTAGCAATCTCCTCATCCATGGCAGCTTTCCAATGAGGAATAGTAAGGGCCTCCTGGTAGGAACGGGGGGTGGCAGTGGCCGAGATAGCCAGTGCAAAAGCTCTGCGAGCAGGGGTAAGACGATCATAGGAAACAACTGCAGCAAGCGGGTGTTGGGTACAGGCCTGAATCCCTTTGCGAAGAGCAATCGGGAGATCCAGGTCAGCAGGTGCCTCAGTATCCGGAGTATCCGTGGTGGAGAGAGCTGGCCCGGGAGTAGAGAGATGGCAGCGGAGTGGAGGGAGAAAGCGGAGTAGAGGGTGGAGAGGATGAGGATGGGGAAGACGGTGGAGTGGGTAGAGAGGGCGGAACATCAGTGGGAGCAGAGGGAAGGGATGGGTCGGTATGAGAAGTAGGTTCAGGAGGAGTAGAAGAGGAAGCGGGAGAGAAGTAAGGGGCATTGGCAAAGAAGGTGACATCCGCAGAGACAAATTGCTTGCGGGTAACAGGGTCAAAGCAACAATATCCTTTCTGAGTGGGAGAGTAGCCCAGAAAGACACATTTGGTGGCACGTGGGGAGAGTTTATCACGGGTGGCAGCGGGAGAGTGCACAAAAGCGGTGCACCCAAAGATGTGCAGAGGGAGAGGAAAGGGATCCTTGCCCGGATAAAGAATGGAGAAGGGGGTAGCACCGTGGAGAACTGTGTAGGGAAGGCGATTGATGAGATAGCAGGAGAGGAGGACAGCATATCCCCAATAGGAGCGAGGAACATGCATTTGAGTCATCATAGTGCGAGCGACATCAAGGAGGTGACGGTTTTTGCGTTTCGCCACCCCATTTTGTTGTGAGGTGTAGACACAACTGGTTTGACGAATAACACAATGGTGAGTACAAAAGGAGGAGAAGTCGTGGCTAAGATACTCCTTAGCATTGTCAGAACGAAGGAGTTTAATAGACGTATCAAACTGAGTCTTAACCATAGAATAAAAGGAGGTCCAAACAGAGAACAGCTCGGAGCGATCTTTGAGAAGATATACCCACGTACATCGAGAGAAATCATCAATGAAGGTGACAAAATAGGAACTACCCCGACCGATGGTGAGATTAGGAGCGGGACCCCATATGTCAGAGTGAACGAGGTCGAACGGACGGGAAGAGCCCCGACTTTGCGTTGGTGGGAAGGAGGAGCGGTGATGTTTGCCAAGTTGACATGCATCACAGTTGAGAGGAGGATGATGAGGAGGGAGGTGTGGCAGGAGTTGGCGGAGAATGCGGGGAGGAGCATGTCCAAGGCGAAGATGCCATTGGAGAAGATCTGTAGAGGAGGAGGAGAAGGCGGATAGAGCAGAAACGTTGTCGAGGAAGTAGAGGCCACCACTCTCAGTCCCGGTAGCAATCGTCCGTTGGGAGTCCGAATCCTGAAAAATACACGAGCTAGGGGTGAATATGACAGAACACCATAGTTGCTTGCATAAAGAAGTAACCGATAATAAATTGCACGGAAACTTGGGCACATAGAGGGTATCAGCCAGGCAGAGAGATGGAGTGACTTGAACCATGCCCGTCCCATGGACCGGGGAGGGAGATCCATCAGCAACAATGACCGGGGGCAACTGAGCATGTGTTTCGAGAAGAGAGAAACATTGAGGATTGCCTGTCATATGATTGGTTGCACCAGAGTCGATGAGCCATCTTCCGCGAGTAACAACATGAGCACGACCAGAAGAGGTGACCACGGAGGCGGACAGGCTGGAGGAGGGGAAAGCCATGGAGGCAAGAGAGGAGCAAGCCGCGACGATAAGAACAAGCCGCGAGAAGAGAAAAGGCACCAAGCCGGGCGAACAGAAAACAGGTCGGGCGGCTAGGAAGGCCGCTACCAAGAAGCAGAGCAATGCAGAGGGAAAGAGGTCGCACGGCTTGAAAAAGTCGGGCGAATAGAGGAGAACAGGTCGCACGACAAAAGATGAGGCCGGCGCGACTAGCAAGCAGGAGCGGGTAGAAGGGAACAACAAGTAAAGCGCGAACAGTAGCGGCTAGCAAGAGGTCAAAGGCACAGCGGGGAAGAGGTCGCGTGGACTGAAAAGGCCGAGCGAACAGAAGAGAGGAGAAGAGCAGGTGACCGCGACCAAGATGCGGGTAAAAGGAACAACCCGCACGGTCAGGCAGATCACAGCAGCAAACCGCGAGTAGAGGGACAAGCGGATATGGAAAAGCAGAAGCGGACAGGGAGAAGAAGTCCGCAGCGGGTAGAGACAAGCCGCAAAGACTAAGAAGACGGAGAGGCAAGAAAGTGCAAGGAGCGCGGCGACAAAGAAACAGGTCGCTGCGACGAAGAGCAAAAGGAGAAGAGAACCAAGAAGAAGCAAGCCGCGCGAACAGGGCAGCAGACAGAAACAAGCCGCGCGAACAGAGCGGCGGACAGAAGAGAAGGCAAGCCGCGTGAGAGGTCGCGGAGAGCGGAAAACAAGCCGCTAAAAGCAGAGAGCGCACAGAATCAGGAGGAAATGACCGTGTCCTCTGATACCATGTTAAAAGTAGCGAATAGAAAAGAACAAACGGGTAGACTTTTGAATAATTGAAATTTTATTATCCAAAAAAGGTATCTATTACAAAGGTATGCCCTCCTTTATATAGAATGGAGGAGAGATGAGAGAATACAAATAAGAGATGTGGGACTATAATTTACAGGACTAAGCGGACTATACAAAACAAACTGCACAAGCCGCGCGGTTAGACAACAGGGCAAACCGCACGGCTACCACCAGAGAGGAAGAAAGACTGCCAGGGTAGACTGCCAGACCGCCCGGTCTCCAAGCCGGCTGAGACAAACCGCCAGACCGCGCGGTCTTCAACCCGCCAAGACAAACCGCCAGACCGCCCGGTCACCAACTTCAACAATATTCCTATTGTAAACCTATTATAATCGAGAGGGGAAATTGCCGCCTTGTGCGCGACGTCTAAGTCTTTGCGTGGCTTAGGGGAAATCTCCACCTTGTGTCTGGTGTCTAAGTCCTTGTGTGGCTTAAGGGAGAATCGCCGTCTTGTGAGTGGCGTCCAAGTCCTTGTATGGCTTAGGGATAAATCGTTGACTTGTGTGCAATGTCTAGATCGAGGTAGATCTAGGGGAGGCTAGTAGCAAGATCTAGGGATAGATACACTTTAGCCTGTCAGTTCTTGATAGAAGGACCGGCGAAAACAAAAGTAAATTGTATAAGCCTTGATCTATAGCTCTATAGAGACACCTTGTATTTACTTTCAACACTTTTGAAATAAATTGTTACTATTTTAGCTTTTTTATATTTCAGAGTGTTCGAGTCTACTTATGAAAAAATTAGTCTCCATTTCATAATTTCATTGTTTTTGTTCAACATGTAAACTTTGTCTAGTTAACGAAAATTAATTAACCCTTATTCACCCCCCCCCCATCTAAGGGCGTCGTAAGATCCAACAGTAGGCTGAATTGTAGGTGCAAGTGGAACAAGCTCGGAAGGTACAAGAGGTTGTGGATTTCTTAGAATAGTAGTGGGTGTCTGAACATGGTCACCCTAAATGGTGGCTTTAAGAATCTATAGAATTAATGTAAGGTTAGGTTTCACACAATGGTTAAAGATGAAACTACTATCAATTTTTAAGAAAACAATTGTTGTAATTTTGTGATCAACTTGATGGCCCACTAGCTTCCGTGAATTTCAACCTCGATCTCGAAGAATCTAGGTTAGTTTATGCTAATAACTTTCATGCTCGAAGATTAGTAGGAGAAAGCTGGAAGTTGTAGCAACTTATAGTTGATCCTAAATGTGGTTGATACCAAATGTAAAATACCTCTCCCCAAAACACTAGAGAGCATATTTTATGCCCAGTGCAACCGTCCCACATTGATACCACCCTATATGTCTACCGATCATAGTGTGGTGCTTACCCTACTGGACAAATATCACCGTCTACATCAAAGTATAAGTAAAAATATGAATGTACAATGGAATTATAAATAGGAAGTATCACACGCATAATCAAACATATTCATCATAGATACACACATACCCAGTCCAAGCAGAAAGTAGTAAAGTCCAAAACAATGGGCTATAAAAACAAATACCCATAACACAACCAACGTAAATGAAGTAGGTCTAGAACGATAACCTCCACGATATTCACATCCACTAGATCTTCAGATGAATTAGTAGATGAGTTTGGTTATGATGGTGGTGCGAGCGTCGACGAAATAGTTATCTCCTGACCTTAATATGGGTTGAACCTCTAAGGAGGTACCCGCTGCGGGCTTACTATTCCCTGCTCCTATTGTGTTTAATTTTAAAATATTAGACATCAACAACTAAGTAACATCCCGCTCTCGGTGTTCCTTTGGCACAAGGCAAGTAGGGTCACACAACTTTTAAATTATCAAACACAAGATTAGGTTATTTATTCAGGTAAGCAATTTTTAAGTATGACCATGGTAAACAGAAAGTAACTTATCATGTAAGAGAGCCCATACTAACTCACATAATAAGGGTCCAAGGTGATTGCATACATATAAAACATAACTTGTCTTATTATAACACACATGAACCCAAAAAGATAAGGGTCCAAGGTGATAATATATTAAGCAAGTCAATGTAAGCTACCAAGTAAATAGATGAAAGTATTAAGTGAACAATGAGCTTACTCAAGCTCCATGTTAGGCACCATCATGTACACATGATTTATGAAGACACTAACAACCTTATTAAGTAGGTAGCGATCCTACAAGCCTTGTCATAGTGGCAAGATGACAATAGTAGGTGCGATCCTACGATCCTATAACCCTAGGCCTAATGTATGAGTTAAACACGTACTATGTTGGAGTAATTGTCCAAGTCAAACACATAACATTGCGAATAACTCTAGTTTCAAAAATGTAGATCCTACCAAGGTAGAATGCCTTAGAAAGTAGCTAAGGATTACCGCAAGGCCCACTGCTTCTTAGAGTCACCTCTCAAACATTTGTTAGTGTACGTGCACTATTTGGGAGAGTTGGGGGATCCACCACAAAAATGATAACATCTACCACAATTGTGATAGAGACTCATGCATGCACATAACTTTATTATACAAGATAAGTTCTTATCTTAATCATGGATACAGTTATAACATTAGTACTAACATGGTAATCAAGAGAAGAATATATACTCATTTCTCTTAGGTAAATTGCAACAAACCATGAAACACAATATCTACTTGAGAACATCATAGTATGCAAATAACCATCTCAACATTTGGCTTAATAAACACATGTAATTTCTATAGAAATAAGTAGGATTTACATGGTTAGCAAACTAGAATATTAATAAAATAGATATCCAATTCTTCTACTAATATTTTGAAATATTTGTGACAAGGCAATAAATAGTGAAGATACAACCACTCTGAAATTCCAGAAGTCACAACACCAAATATCATGGAGTTAATAACTTGCACAAAGTGAACAGACAGTCACATCATATATTTGTTCAAAATGACACTTTATGTGACATATTCATCAAATTAGTATAAGATAAGGGCATAGTTCTATGCCACCATATTCCTAACTTACAAGTTAGTTGAAAGTGCAATTTTTTAGCACAAACTATATATTATAATGCTTTATAATAAATGAAATATACTTCTAATTATTCCCCATTGTAGTTTGTTGTAAAAAATAATAATCAAATAGAGTTTTAGTCAAAATTAGAGTTTTACTCACCCATGTTACACCAAAATCGGACCACTGATGCTTTAGAGCATAATAAAAAGGCCACCAAAATTTCAAAGCATTTGGAGTAGTATATGTATTGAATATTTCATTTATTTAATTTATGTTACACATGCAAATATTATAAAAACTATGGGAACATTTATTCCAAAAATTATCAAAATTTAACAAAAGATGTTAAATGATAATAAACACCTCTATATAAAATGTGGGCCTAAATAATAATTTTTGAGATAAAAATACATTTTATTTAATTGCAACCCTAAATTTTAATTTCTCTCAATAAAATGGACTTTTAATGAGTTATATAGTTCACCATGAAACGTTCAACCCTAATCTGGAAAGCTCTCTGTGTCCTCTATAAGTTTGATGTTGGGAACTTTTCTATAAGTGAGGGTAAAATCCTTAAATTTCTTAAATAAAGAAATTGTGTTTAATTTGAATAATTTGTCACATATTAATTAATTGTTGTTTGGTGTGTGGATATCACGCGATGCCTTAATCAAACAAACATGCGGCTGTGATGCATCCAAATCGCAAACTTTACAACAAATACACAGGATCAGATGGTTATGATTCATTGCGTGGTTTACTAATCACTGCAGAGGAAACGAAGGGCTCTGATTTTATCTTCTTCTTAGAATCAACAACTGGTGATTAACTGAGGCGTGATCTCCTTCTCCACCAACTCTGCTGATCACCATGGTGAAGCACTACCACCAGTTGGCTCGTCGGAGGATGAAGAACTTCTGGGTCGCATTCTAGTAGCCAGCACCACCGTCTCTTGCAAGAAAATATTAATTATCAATTTCTCGTGGCACGACCGCTCGAAATCATCTTCTCTAGCGACGATAACCTCCTTATGGGCCTAGAGGAGGACCAAGAAGTCGTCCTCTCCACTGTGGTGCCCTCTATTGAATCTTAGAGAGATTTGGGGTGCTTCCACAAACTTTGCAGTGGTCCAAGGCTCGGGTGGTCGGAAAATGGGTGCTCTAGTGGTCAGAGACCCCATGCAAAACCTACTACATGATCTACACACTAAGGGGGTTCAGATGTATACTTGGGAGGAGATTTTTGTCATTGAATGAAGTTGCAATAGCATGGTAAGATTTGCGATGGTCGAAATCTCTTATTCGCTTTCTAGCCACTAGCGACTGCCTCCACAGTGAAGGTTCTGGGGGCTTTGGGGAGTTAAAAAAACTCCTTTATAACTGTCAGCCATGAGTATCCTCCACTTATTTGATGGTTAGCCATGTATGGCCCCTTATCACTCTTCAAAACTCCTTTTCGACCACACAAATGACGAGACACGCCTTTTGGGGGCTGATTGTGGTTAGGTTAGCCTGGTCGAGACTTAATTGTGCCAGGTTTGTTCAATTCAAAGCCTAAGGGCTCGGGTTTGACTATTTATGGTCAATCCTTAACCTTTTTGATGACTTTACCCCACCAAAAGGTGACTTTGGTCTCAAGTGGGTCTAACAAAGCCTAAATTTTAACTAGAGTGGCATGAGTCATAAAATTCCATTAGAGTTGACTTTATGGTTGTCTTTTGGTGATGTCACACCATGATTGGCCCTCAGTGGCCTATGCGCGCTTTCCAATTTCTAAGCACCTACATGACCCCCACAGGTCAAATTAAGCTTATTAGAGCATGGAAATGACCTAGTGTACACACCTTGAAGGGAAGATAGGTCATTAAAGCATAGGGAAACCATAATTAAATCATTTCAAAGTTATACCTTCTAGAGATTGAGAGGTTTACCCTAGTTGAAAAGGCAACCTATGGTGCACATAGCCAAACCACAAAGCAACTAGTCCCCTAAAATAAAATTGAGAAGTTACAATGCGAGCTATCGACTACACCACTTTGTCCTCTACATAAACATTTGGATCTAAATTCACATCTTCCATGGCTTGTTGGTTGGGATTGGGGTTGAGGTTAGCCATGACTTGAGCCTACTCTTGTCTTCGAGTTCGCAGTGTGCGCTCAATTTCATGCTCAAAAGGGGAAAAATACCCTTTCTCCTTTCCAGAGTAAAAGACACAATCACATATACGACAACAAACAAGAAAACTTAACAACAGAAATTCAGAAAGCATAAGAAATGCAATATACAAAGGAGAGATTATATCTCTCATGACTCGCTTAGAAGAAAAATCAGATGTGTTGTGCTCCCTGACAATGGTGTCAAAAACTTTACATGTAATTCGTAGTCAAAAAGTATGGCAAGTGCACCCTTATCATTGTCAAGTAATAATAAAAATGGGGAGTTACTCCTGAGTATCGATCCGTGAAGCAAGGGGGATTCAATGTTTAAGGGAGACTCGAGATCGATGTATTTAGGTTGTCTGATTATGGGGGGGGGGGTTGTTTTCACTACCTAGTGCATAAAAATAAAAATTAAATTACTATTTTAACATCCCTCAAACAACTAGACCCTTAAGAGTGGTTTTATCATGACTAGGTCATGAAAAAACCCTAGGAAGCTCAAGAGACCAAGTGAACCAAGGTATGAAGGTGGAAATCACGTTGGTCTGTAAATAACTCAATTCAAGCACCATCCCTAGGATTTGACTTTAGGGATTCAACTTGACTCCATGACCCCACCATAATATCCCTAACCCTTTAAGAGGTCCATGGGGTCACTAACCATCTGTTAGGGTCAACCAAAGAGGTCAAGTTGACCAAGGGTCAACACAAACCCTAATTATGTCAAATTGCCAAAAGTTGACTTAATTGGGCTACGTCAAGCCACAAGTGGACTAGGGTGATGTCAATGGGATCATTTACACACCACTGGGTCAGTCACAACACCCAAAATGATGTAGGGCTAGGCTTAAATGGCTAGGTAAGCTACACCCAAAAAGTGGAGAAAAGGCTAGCTCAAGCCCAATCCACTTGGGATAAGCCCAATTTGAGTGGCCCACTAGCTTTAGGAGGTTGATAATTACATAATTATCCATCCAATTTCTAAATGAGGTGACTAGGATAGAGAAATGGGAGTTTCCTCAAATTGGAGGAGAGAGAGAAGAGAGATAAAATGGGCATTCATGGTGTTTAAATGCCCTTGACCCCTAATCTCTCTCCCAATTGATGGACATTCATCTCCCCTCATCAGTTAGAGGAGATCAAGAGTTTTCCCCAGCCACATAGGGGCTGAATTCAGTGAATTCTGCATTGGCAGAAAACCTCCATTCATGGCCATTAATGGCAATTGATGCCATGGACCTCCCTCTCCCCCCAAATTACTCCTTTTAAAAGCTTCACCAAGCTGTGTGGAGTCGTTTCCACTCATTACCTGAATAAATCGAAGGCTCTGGTAGTGTTGTTGCAGAGCACTCGAAAGCGTCAAATCCGGCCATGGCGACTAGGAGATCGGCAAGGCAACAACTCCCCACACAGGTCCTGTCCTCTTCCTCTTGCTTAGTGGATAGATCCACATCTACTGGCCGTAACGTTTGGGGCCAATAGGCCTTAGATCTGGGTGGCCGAAAACTCCAGTTTTGGAGCTTTTGATCCATGCCTAAAACCCGATTCCGGCCACCTCCGACCGGCCTACTACCGCCTATCGCCGGCCACCACCTCAATGAGGTGGTGGTGGCATTGGCCGGCTGGGGAGGCGCTCAGGTGGCCGGGAAATCACCACTCAAAATGGTCCAAGATGGGCTGCTGTGAGCCGTTGGCTCACAGAGGATGATGAACGGATGTCGTTTGTCCCTGCTTTAAGATGTGTGCTGGCCGATCTTAATATAATTCATTTAATTTAATATTTTGTCACACATTATGCAGTAGTTAGTTTTAATTATTAAAAATACCTAAAGGACTTTTCTGGAGAAATGGTTAATATGAAAGTTGTATAATTTTTAGTCTAGTTTATTTTAAAATTGGTTTCAACCAATTTGGGTCATTATTCTGACCACAGCACACCAAATGGTGCTAGCTATACCTAGGGTTAACCAGACACAAATTTGTCTGCCCCCACAAAACCGCTCATCCAAATGCCTTGAAATTTGTATCATAGGTTAGTCTAATCTATATATCAGACATATCCAAAAATGAGAATTTTTGGAATAAATATTTCTATAGTTTTAGAAAACATTTAATAAATCATGTATGATTTAATTAAGAGGTCTAATGATCTCACAACTCCCCAAAAGTTTGGTGTATGACCCTTAGGGTCATGATAGGTCACTTGTAAAAATCTCAGACCATTTGGGGTTGATTTGATTAGGTATTGATGTGACCAAAACTTGGTCCCTTAGGGGTAAATTAGGGCAAGAAAAAAATGAGTGGGTTGAGTGGCCAACCCACATCCAACAGGGATGAAACTTTGGCCACTGCCTCAAAGTCCTCTAAAGCAAGTACTTAATAGATTTTGAGTGGTTTGGTGTGGAGATGCCCAAAGACCCTAGTATAGTCCTTAGGGTTGAAGTTTGGGGCCTAGTGAAGGACATGGGACTATATGTCCTTGGATGGTCTTAAAACTTAGTTGGTGAGTTCCTAGGGTAAAAATAAGCTCTAAAAGAGTGGTTGTAGGATTTTTAGGAACATATACCCTCCTTGAAATAGATATGGATAGTTTAGGGCATTTAGGTCCAATATTTAACGATTGGCTCAAATGAATTTGGATACTCATGAAACTTAGGCAGTGAACTTGATTAGATTATATTGTTCCCTACAAATTTTATTGTGAATATTAGATTAGTAATCATGCTACTGTATTCATAAACCCTAATTTTGATTTATTTACAAGATAATTGTTTTAGGGTTATTTGCTTGCTAGAAAATGATAAAACTGAGTTTCGAAACATTTTAGACACAATAATGCTCTTTGAATTTTTATAAATATATTGGAAGACTTTTCATATAAGTTCCTTCATAAGTGCCCATTTGTCGAATATTTTAATATAATTTATTTATGTGACCAAATTGTGTTGGAAAATTATAATTTTTGGCCACTAGCTCTTTCTGGTCATAATATCATCTAGTAAGTTTCTCATAATTTTTGAAAGGCTAATTCTAATTTTTCCCTATTTATCTTAATATTGTACTTATTTATTCCATAATTTGTTGAAGGTCAAATCTAGCTTGGAAAATTGGGATTTTTGGTATTTATAGTTATTTTGATGCTATTAGTTTTTTATAATTTTGTTAAGACCATATCTAGTCAGAAAAGTGCACTTGGTGTTCAAAGGCTCATGAAGCCTGAATTGTAGAAATTATAATAAATACCCAATAAAGTAGGAAAATCATAATCTTCTGGATTTATTCGTAATACATCATGATAGACCCCCAATAATAATCTTAGATTATTTGGATGAATATTTGAAGGGGTCACAATTCATACACATCCTGTAGGATATTTGGTCTGCACATAGTAGAAATTGTAAAAGTAAGGAAGTATGTGAAACTTGTTATGAGAAACGATAGTCGGTGTCTTTGTTCTAGATGGATAAGGAAGAGGTCTTGAGAAATATTCAAGTTGAGATAGCCTGGTTGAACATGGAAAGGTCGTGCTGGGGATCGACGATGGATCATCTTTCCCCTAGGAGAAAGTCTAAATACACTTAGGGTTAGATCAAGTGTAAGATCAGTAGAGTCGGGATATGAGTAGATACCAACAATATTAAGTGCCTCGTGAAAGGAAACAATGGGCTTCAGCTACCATCATTGTTCCTAGTGCCCCCGAGAGCCCTTCACCGGGCATACCCTGGGCAGTCCAAGGCTAACTTAAACCGAAAGACTAAAATGATAAAAGAGCAATTAGTAAATACTAGTACTTCACTTTAACTCACCCCGATGACTCAGAAGGTTAGCTTGGTTGGGTTATCCGAGCGGTAGGCTCGGTGGTTGTGGAAATGAGCAAGTTAGCCCGGCGAGCCGAAGGCTCGGAAGGTAGTCGTAACGGACAGGTTAGTCCGGGGAGCCGATGGATCGGGAAATTTGGGATGTCATGTTTGCATGTGCATAAGGTGGTGGGTCTTCGGTATTTGATGGTCGATCACACCGACGTCAATATGATGACTCGGTGGGTGTGGTTTACACTCTGCTAAGGAAAAGACTAACGAGTTTGACAACATTATTACGTGGTGACTCTAGTGTGTCCTTCCAAGGCATATATAAGGGCTTGGCCTGGTAGAGTGGATACCCACCTAGAAGTGGGGTGGCCTAACCCACTGTCTCCATTGGTCACTACAGAGGCTCTTGGGAGTGAAGCTAGCTTCCAAAACTGGGGAACTAAAGGTCTGTGCGCATAGAGTCATGTGTGTGTGTGTGTGTTGTACTTGTATGAACATAGCATTAAACCAACATAACATAGCATATCATGTCATCATTGCATTTAAACCCCTACCCCCATCGTATAAATTAGTATGAGACCTTTTATATGATAGGCCTTGCAAAACGACCCCTTAATCTATAAGTTTGTATGAACATTCTTATAAATTAAGGTTACTTTTAACATAGTTTGTTTATTTTACTATTTTTACTGCTCTGTACTTTACTTGTTTACATTACTACCTCATAGCTATAGTTCTTTTACTCATACTCCTGCTAGGTTAGTCGTCACCTGCCTTGTTTGTTCTCTCCACCTTCATAAGATTTCCTTTCATTCCTCCCGCACGATGCCTAGGAGCCACTGGGGGAGGGGTGGGGAAAATCACGCATAGTCTTTTGACTAATGGTCGGTAGACCAAACATTTCAGGGGCTCCATATGGGAGACAGGGAGCAGCAGCAGGAGATACAACACCGATATTGTATGGTGGACATGGAGGTGGGTCAGTCTAGGACAGGAGTACCAGCCTCTAGCTCGGTGAGTGTTAGTTTTACTTAGCCTCCGCGGGAGTGTTGTAGTGATGTCATAATGTACCGGGCATGAGCCCGTTTATATTTCTAATTTACTGTTCTGGTTCAGTACCTTTATCTCTGTGGACTTTGATGTGATTCATGCTTATATATATATATATATATGTTGTGACTTTTGTAGACTTGATTATATTTGTCTTAGTTGTTATTTTTACTTCTTTGGTGATCACTAATGCCGACATGATCGATGTTTTGTAGTGACGACCTCCCCGAGTGTTGGTGTCACCGCAAAACAACGATTCTGGGCGTAAGACCCGGTAGCGTAAAAAAATAGTGTCTTACAAACTGGTATCATAGGTAACCTCGATCCGAAGAGAAGAAGTCCACAAAAACCTAGGCCACCCTGCGCGAGCTTAGTTTGAGGACAAACAAGCAGCTGAAGCAATGGTGTGCCCATAAGGGGAATCACATGCAAAACTCCACTTTTTCATTAGTTCCACTTGTACATTAACTAACAATTGGAATTTTCCTTTGTAGCCTGCGACGAGCCCAAACCCTCAACAGGGTACACCTTAGGCACACAACACGGTTCCACCCTTGTCGGCTCCGACTCCATTCCAGCATACGGAGATGGGGCAGACACTGACGGCTATTTTGGAGGCCTTCAAGAATCAGTAGGCTTCGGCTCCTCAGCCAAATCCCGGGGCTAACTAGCTGAGCGTCTTTTGAGGGCTTTCTCCTCCATCCTGCCTCAGGATGGAGTCAGCAGCCTGTATAGAGGAGTGGTTGGACATTATTTACGAGATGGTGGCTGGGATTCGATGCCCGACAGAGAAGGCATTATCCTTGACAGTGTCCTGCTTGGAGTCGCATGTGAAGGGATGGTGGAAGTCACTGTTAGACACCACCTTCACTAGAGTGGATTGCGCAGACATTTCCTGGGAGGAGTTCAGAGCAGCTCTACTGGAGCATTTTGTACCACAGTCGGCGAGGTATTAGTTGTCGGATAGGTTCCTGCAGTTGAGGCAGGGCAGCAAGACAGTGTTGGAATACTATCGGGAGTTTACACATCCCGCTTTGCGAACTCATACCAGCTAGACGATGCGGGCTACGCGAAGAGGTTCTACAAGAGCCTTCACGATGACATGAGGCAGGCCCTCCTCTTTGTTTCTGACGGGAGCTTGGCCAGGATCTTGGAGATGGCCAATAATCTGGAGGCAGACCAGCTTACAGTCTGAGGCTGGCAAAGACTGGCTAATGACTCAGTGATTGGTGGCAGTATAGATCAACCCAAAGGTCGTGTCATAAGGGAAACGAGGAATGAGGATCAACCCTGCCTGGAGGACAGGCAGAAGCAGAGGAACCAGGTGGTGTTAGCTCCTCAGACCTTATAGATGTGGGAGATGTTGAGGCCAGTGGAGGGGGCACCGACATGCTATCGGTGCAACCAGCCGGGGAAGATTCGGAGGAACTGCCCCATGAGGGAAGCACCCCCACCAGCACCTTAGGATGCCCCACCTGCTCGACAGTTTGGTTGTCGAGGATGCGTCCGAGGATGTGGATTTTAGGGCGGAGACCGCAGACAGGATAGAGGGCAGGTATATGCCTTGGATCTAGCTCAGCCCCAAAACCCAGAGCGGGTGATAGCAGGTACGCCGGTGATTTAAAGTTCCTTTCTTTCCTAGAAGCTAGATTACATGGGTATAAAACTGTAGAATTAGGGAAGAATTCGAAACTAGATATCTAAGAGTAAAAAATTTAATTAACTCAGGGTTAGTGATGGTGTGTGGCAAGCCTTCCCACACCCTATTTGACACGGGAGCATAACGATTTTGTCTCGGAGGATTTTATTAGAGACTTGGACCAGATCAGGAGCTTTGAGGGAGTCGTCAGGAAGGTGTGTCTCCCTAATGGGACGGAGATCCAGTCTACGACCAAGTGCGTTCTGGGAGTGACCATTGATGGTGTAACCTTCGAGGACCCGACAATGATCTTGGGGATGCCGGATTTTGATCTCGTCCTGGGAAAGACATGGCTCACCTGGAACCATGCGCAGATTGTTTGCCTAGCAAGGAGGGTCATGCTGAGATACGACAACACTTACCCGACCTTCAAAGGTATTGTCATAGCTTCTCGCCTTCTACTCTCTTCTATTCAGGCCGTTAAGGCCCAACTGCAGAGATACAAGATCTATCAGGTGCTGTTTGAGATGGGCGAGGCCAAGGATTCCATTGCTAGTATCCCAGTAGTGCGGGACTTTGCTGATGTATTTTCGGAGAAGTTGTCAGGGTTGTTGCCGCATCGAGAGAAGGATTTCCAGATTTAACTTGTGTCGGGGGCTAAGTTGGTATCTAAAGCTCGTTATCAGATGGCCCAAAAGGAGTTGGTGGAGTTTTGAAGCCAGCTGCAGGAGCTAGTGGAAGCCGGATTTGTCCGGCCAAGCTATTCGTCATGGGGAGCTTCGGTGCTGTTTGTGAAGAAGAAGGATGGGACACTCCGGCTGTGCATTTACTACAGGGCATTGAACAGGTTGACGGTCCGGAATACGTATCCTCTGCCAAGGATTGACGAGCTATTTGACAAGTTGGAGGGAGCTCACTGGTTTTTGAAGCTGGATCTGAGGTCAGGATACTACCAATTGCAGATTCAGGAGGGGGACATCCCAAAGACTGCTTTCAGCAGCAGATAAGGGTTGTATGAGTTCACCGTGATGCCTTTCGGGCTCACGAATGCACCATCTGCATTCATGAGTTTGATGAACTAGGTATTCGAGGCCTATCTAGAAGTCTTCGTCATAATATTTATTGATGACATTCCCATCTATTCGAGGACCAAGGAGGAGTGTACGCGTCATATGACACTAAATATAAAGAGGCTCCGGGAGCACAGTCTGTATGCCAAGTCCAGCAAGTTCCAGTTTTGCTGAAGGAGGTGGCTTTCTTGGGCCACATTATCACTGGAGCATGACTGACAGTGGATCCGATAAAGGTTCAGGCAGTACGAGATTGGCCACCACTAAAGACGACCATTGATGTGAGAAGTTTCCTAGGACTTGACTGTTACTACCGCAAGTTTGTAAAGGGATTCTCCTGAATTGCCCTCCTGCTCACATCTCTGACGAAGGAGTCTCCATTTGTTTGGACACCACAGTGCGAGGCTGCCTTCCTAGAGTTGATGTCGTCTTACCTCGGCCCCTATCCTTACCCTTCCATCTGGGAAGGAAGGATTTCAGGTTTATACTGATGCATGGTATCAGGGGATGGGTGTCATTCTAATGCAGAACGAGCACGTGACAGCTTATGCCTCCAGACAGCTGAAGAAATACGAGCAAGACTACCTAGTACATGACCTGGAGATGGGAGTAGTTATCTTCGCTCTGAAGATCTAGATGCACTATCTCTACGGTGTCCACTGTGATATTTTCTCTGATCACAAGAATTTAAAGTACGTGGACACACAAAAGGAGCTGAACATCCGATAGAGATGATGGGTAGAGTTTTTGTCAGACTATCAGTACATCATGGACTATCATCCCTGAAAGGCCAACGTGGTAGCATACACTTTGAGCCGGAGAGCCACTATATCAAGAGTAGGGCCTCAGCTGATGGCTATGGAGCTGGTATAGATGTTGGAGGAGATGCAGATATCTCTAGTGTAAGACCCCCCTCCCCCTTACCAAGGAGGGCTACCGGATCTTATGCCCAGAACCGCCGTCTTACGGTGGCACTAACTCACGGGTTAGTCGACACCGCAACACGCCGATTCTGCCGGCTAGTACGATCATTTAACCTGTAGGCCAATATGAGAAGAAAGAAGTAAAACTGTATATATAAAACCATCAGTCCACAAGCCACATAGTACAATCATGTAAATGAAATGAAAAGTACATCACAATAGTCCACAATAGAGTACAGATGAAAGAGTAAAAAGGGCTTATGCCCAGTACATCAAAATCACTCTCTCTCAAAATAATAAATGCGGAAGCTAATCTAGTACATCCGATCTCGTCCCACCTGAGGACGCACAGTAGTGGTAGTAGCCTGCTGAAGCGGTATCTGCTCCTCATGTCCTGCCTCCTCGACGTGCTGGTGCTCCATCTCCACGGGCTCCTAAAAATAGTTGGTCACCGACCATTAGTCAAAAAGACTAAGTCGTTTCCTCCGCACCTCGCCCCGCAGCTCCTAGGCACCGTGCGGGAGGACGAAGCGGAGGACAACAAAGGGTAGCAAAGTGGAAGCAGGTGACAATATCTAACTAGAGTTGTAATAAGTAATGTAATTCTACTCTAGCAGTTCTAAGTACGGTACAAGTAATAAGTAAGAGCAGTGCAGTAAAGGAAAGTAAAGAACAGTAATATGAACAAGTAAATAAACTAAACTACCACTATGCTATCATCACAAACGTACCATAACTTATATAAATGCCCATACAAATATATAAGTTAGGGTTTCTAGGAATTTTAACTTATCATATAAAAGAGCCCATACTAATTTATATGATAAGGATCTATGAAGCGTATGACCTAATATGAATGAATGATATGATGCAATTTTATGCGCAGGCAAGTGCAACTCACACACAACGACTCTGTGATCACAGACCTTTAGTTCCCACTTTTTGAGAGCTAGCATCACTCTCGGGTACCACCGTTGTGGCTACGGCAGCAGCGGAGCGGGCGTCTCCGCTTCTAGACTGGTATGCACACTACCAAGCCTTAGACCCCTCTCATACGCCTCTGTACACGTCCAAGGTGCACTCTAGAGTCTCGCGTACGTACTTTGCTGACAAACCCGTCAGTCTTGTTGGGTCGGATGTGTGTTATCGGGGATCATCCTCCAGACCGCAGTGTAAAACAACCCACTGGCCCCTCTAACTCCCACAACCGCCTGGTGCACCGTACTGCCATCGGTGTGACGAACGGCCAGTACCGCATGCCCCGCCACGATATTTATGCACATGCAAGTAATTCATACCGAGCCTCCCGCTCGCAGGACCAAACCCGTCCTGAATCCCTCAAACCCAAACCCGGGTGAGAACGCACATTAGTTCCTTTATACCAACTCCCTCAAACCCCAAAACGGGTGAGATCGCACTTTAGTGCCTTTATACCAACTCCCTCAAACCCCATACGGGTGAGCATATACCATGAATCTCTCCAACCCTACACGGGCGAGAAGGTACAACAATGTCCTAACCTTTTAAACTACTCTTGTCTACGGGTTATTATACTTAGATATTTAAGGTTAATCCCAGGACTGCCCTCGGTATTCCCTGTGAAGGGCTCTCAAGGGGCACTAGGAACTGTGTTGGGATTACGCCCAGCGTTCCCTTTCGCAAGGATATTTATTTTAGTTGATGGCTACCCATGTATCTCCCCAGCTCTCCTTATTGCTCTAGTATAACCCTAGTGACTTAAGGTGTTACCGGGAAACCGACGGTCTTCCGCCGACCCCCACTCCAGTTGCTAACTAAGACTTGCACTTCTGATCCCTCACTAAGACAACTCTACCCACCAGGGTTATTCATGTTTAACTCTCTTATTTCTGTCGATAATCAATCCCCTGGTAACCCCTAAGGCAAGACCTATTTGTGTTATATGCAGACCATGTCCTATGGTTACCCTAAAAATGTGATCTTCCAAACATTAAGGCATCTTGCCTCTAAATATTTATCCTACGGTGGTATGGACTAAGGGAACTACCCTATGAATTCTCATAATTTCTCTTGGCCAAAAAGTCCTTTAATTAAATCTTTTAATTTAAACACTAGGTCACGTTACACATGAAGTACTATGATTTAGCATCCTCTGACCTAGGCAATTTTTTCTGAGATGTATATTGATAAAATATTGCTGCCTATAGAGTTTCATAATTTTCCTTTAATTATTTATTCCCATTTCCTATTTAATATCAAATTCATACAATTTCCATTTTCCAAATGAAGTATAGGCATTATGAAATCAAAAATTCCAGGACAATTATAGAACCTTTAGAACACTAATTTATGACTATTGTTAGAGTATCATCAACATTTATTGTGTGATGGCCTATAAAATTCCATTATAACATATTTACCAAAATGTCATTGTATTAATTTAACAACTAACAATGCATCCATTAATTCTAAGAAATTCATACAAAACTAATATTACCCTTTATAGCAGTATAATAAATTCCAAATTTTTCTGAAGTACATATCCATCATTTCATGAATTAAATAAGATAAGGGTAAAATGGGCAATTTAAGATATCTAATCCAAAAGTTCTTCAAAACAGAGGGATCATATTTTTCCTAAGTCAAATGTGATATTATATATGCCTTGGCAAAATTTTTGGATTTATACTTGAGGGAAACCTATTTTCCAATTTTTATTTTCAAACTAGCTATATTTAAAATAAATCCCAATAAATGGAATTTTTGATTCCAAAAATTCCATGATTAATTTGAGGGATGAAATTTTCCCTAATGAACCACTGTAAATAATTCCAAGACCTTTGCATGTCACCATTGGGCTAAATACACTATATTTGCATTTTTGCTAATTGCACACCAAGGCATAACATAAGCTAACACATGCAAGTGGATTCCTCAACATGCAGTGAACCCAAGGTGCTGAAAATTTTATCATGCACCAAGGATGTCCCCACTGACCTACCACCAAGATTTGGGACCATGGGGAGGTGTAGAACTCCTTATATTTCATTTATTTGTATTTTGATATTTTGGCAAAAACTATAGGAAAATGTTCTCTAAAAATTCCTAAATTTTGGCAGGGGCTAAGTATGCCCTAATCATGCATGTGCCCAAAATTTGGGGCCATGGTGATTAATGGTTTGACGGCCACGATTTCATCTTCCTGGACGATGTTGGCTGGCATTTTCCGGCCAGCTGAGCCACCACCACCGCCGGCGGATATCGCCACCACCTTCGTTAAGGTGGGGGCTAGCGTTTCCCGGCGGTGGGGCCGCCGGAGTTGGCTCCTCCGGCGAACCCGAGCAAGAAGAAAAAGGCTCGGTTTTCTCCATTTTCTCTCATGGCATCGGGCTCGATTGAGCCCGATATCTCCCTAGATTGATCTAGAAACCTAGTACGGGAAGAGGCGAGGCGAAACAGACCTGTATGGCGGTGCGGCGGTGAGTTTGGCGGCGGGTGGCCATTGCCGACCTTGCTTCGGCGAGATTTCTTGGATTCATGGTTCCTGCACTGTTTCCTTCGATCCAGTAGTCGATTTCTACTCGCCTGAGCTCACTGAAGCTAATGGAGGGGGTGAATTGGGCTGAGGTGGACTATATGTGGAGTTAACTTCAAAGTGAGCTCAGTTTGAGCTTTGGAGGCTTCACCCATGGTGCCATGTGGCTCACAGCCCTGGTTTTCTGCTAGAAATGAAGAGGGGAGGTCGGCCACCTGGTTTTGGGCAGCTAAAACCAACTGATGGGGTGGTCATGTGGCCACCATTTCCTCTCTTTCCATTTTCTCTCTCCTCCTACCCTTAAAATCCCAATTTTACCCCCTTGCATGTATTCTCTCTCCTGATTTGGAGGGGTAGGACTGGTCTTGTTCACTTGGGCTGGCTATGGGCCAATTTTGGTGGGCTTGGTCCAAGGGAAAATGGCTTGGTCTTCATTTCACTCCTTTAGGTCAATTTGTTGACTTGTTGACTTGGGGAGTTGACTTGGTCAACCATGGTAGGTGGGCTGACCCTACTTGGTGGAAATGGGTCTGGTGGCACCACCCAACTTGGGTTGGGTCAAGGGGGTGCCCAACTTAGGCTAATTAGGCTTATGAGTGTGAGTTTGACCAAATTAAGCCCAAGGTTGACTTTGGTCAATTGGGGTCAAAGTGTTGACCTAGTGACATGCCCTAGGGTCCACTTAGATTGTTTTTAGGGTTAGGGCAATGTGTTGGGGTCATGGTGTGGCTAGGGTCCCTATTCAGGCTAGTTTGACCTAGTTTGACTTTGGTCCTATAGTGGGCTCCACATGGCTACCCCCCACTACCTAGGGTCAAACCTAGTTGATCTCTTTAAATCTCACCCCATTCCTAACCCAATCTAAGTTGAGGGGTCCGAAAGTAACATGGGATGTTACATCTAGTATCTGAGGATGATCCAGAGCTATATGAGTAATACCTGACGTCGATGAGCACCACCGAGGACATATAGGATAACATCAGGGATGGGCAGAGACTGGATGCGAGGATGGAGCCGATTTTTAGGGCCTTGGAGGAAGGCATGGCAGAGGATTACTCTCTGAGAGATGAGCTGCTATGCTTTAGAGGCATGGTTTATATCTTGACTGAGGCTCACTACAGCAGATATTCAGTGCACCCAAGGATCACGAAGATTGCAACGGATCTGAAGAGGACTATGTATTGGCCAGGCATGAAAAAGGATATCACATACTTTGTGACACATTGTGAGGCTTGCCAGCTTGTGAAGGCAGAGTGTAAGAGCCTAGATGGATTATTGCAGCCACTTCAGATGCCAAAATGGAAGTTTGTGGACATGGCCATGGATTCCATAAATGGGCTACCTCGGTCTCATACGGAGAACGATTTGATTTGGGTGATCGTTGATAGATTGACGAAGGTGTCTAGTTTTATTTCAGTTAGAAAGGACGCTCTGATCAGTGATCTAATGTGGAGATTTGTCGAGCAGTTTGTCCGTTACCATGGAGATCCCAGGACGATCATGTCAGATCAGGATGGGCGGTTTACGTCCATGGAATGGAGGACGGTCTACGCTTACCTGGGATTTCGGTTGATGTTCAGCACAGCCTTCCACCCTCAGACTGATGGGCAGACAGAGCGCACTAACCAGACACTGGAGGATCTTCTATGCCTATGCATTTTGGATTGCGGAGAGCCCTGGGAGAGACTGTTGTGGCTGATAGAGTTCTCCTACAATAACAGTCATCTGTCCAACATAGGCATGACCCCTTATGAGGAAATGTATGGACGGAGGTGCAGGACACCACTATCTTGGATCCAGGATGAGGATCCAAAGACACTCGGCTCAGAGTTTGTGGAGGATACAGATTCTCAGGTGAGATTGATCCGGGATAGGATGTTGGAGGCCTAGAGCAGACATGCCAAATAATACGATGCGCGACATCGTCAGGTGGAGTTCCAAGTGGGAGACCGAGTTTTCTTAAGATACGGTCGATGCATGGAGTCTCGTAGGTACGCGGGCTGAAGAAGCTCAGCCTGAGATACATGGGTCCTTACAGGGTCCTGGAGCGGATCGGCCCCTTGACTTACAGATTGGAGCTACCAACGGAGTTAGTGGGATTGCATGACGTCTTCCATGTCTCTTCACTTCAGAGGGCTCTACTACGACCTGAGCAGTTGATTTCCATTACAGATGGCCCAGTATCTTTTGATCGATTAGTCAGCATGGAGCCGGTCAGGATTGATGACACAATAGTTCGGGCCTTATGACACAAGAAGGTTCCGCTGGTCAAGGTTTTGTGGAGGAATCATGGACAGGAGGAGCACACTTGGGAGCCACAAGACCCGATGCAGCAGAGGCACTCGGATCTCTTCGAGTCAGGTATACCTTTAATTTACTAGGGATGTTACATGCTTTTACTTCAGTAGAAACCCCATAGGCCTAACGTTAATTTCAGGGATGAAATTTTTATTTTTATGTGGAATTTGCAACATCCCTCAAACAACTAGACCCCTAAGAGTGGTTTTGTCATGACTGGATCATGACAAAATCCTAGGAAGCTTAAGAGACCAAGTGAACCAAGGTATGAAGGTAGAAATCACCTTGGTCTGCAAATAGCTCAATTCAAGCACCATCCCTAGGATTTGACTTTAGGGCTTCAACTTAACTCCATGACCCCACCATAACATCCCTAACTCTTTAAGAGGTCCATTGGGTCACTAACCACCCATTGTGTTCAACCAAAGAGGTCAAGTTGACCAAGGGTCAACCCAAACCCTAATTAAGTCAAATTGCCCAAAGTTGGCCTAATTTTGCTACACCAAGCCACAAGTGAACTAGGGTGATGTCAATGGGATCATTTATACCCCATTGGGTCAGTCACATCACCCAAAATGACCTAGGGCTGGGCTTAAATGGCTAGGGTTAGTCAAGCCCAAAAAGTGTAGAAAAGGCTATCTCAAGCCCAATCCACTTGGGCTAAGCCCAATTTGAGTGGCCCAATAGCTTTAGGAGGCTGATAATTACGTAATTAGCCATCCAATTTCTGAAGTAGGTGACTAGGAGAGAGAAATGGGAGTTTTCTCAAATTGGAGGAGAAAGAGAAAATGGCCATTCATGGTGTTTGAATACCATTGACCCCTCATCTCTCTCCCAATTGATGGAGATTCATCTCCCCTCATCAGTTAGAGCATATCAAGAGTTTTCCCCAACCACATAGGGGCTAAATTCAGTGAATTCTGCATTGGCCGAAAACCTCCATTCATGGCCATTAATGGCAATTGATGCCATGGCCCTCCCTCTCCCCCAATTACTCCTTTTAAAAGCTTCACCAGGCTATGAGGAGTTGTTTTCACTCTTTCCCTAAAGAAATCGAAAGCTCTAGTAGTGTTGTTGTAGAGCACCCGAAAGCTTCAAATCCGGTCATGGCGACTAGGAGATCGGGAAGGCAACAACTCCCAACACAGGTCCTGTCCTCTTCCTCTCACTTAGTGGATAGATCCACATCTACCGGTCGCAAGGTTTGGGGCCAATTGGCCTTAGATCTTGGTGGCCGAAAACTCTAGTTTTGGAGCTTTTCATCAATGCCTAAAACCCGATTTCGGACACCTCTGGCCGGTCTACCACCGCCTATCGTCGGCCACCACCTCAATGAAGGTTGTTGTTGAAACTGAAAACTCGGTCTCTTATGGAGTTTACCCTTGGGGAATTGGTAATCGCGCACCTACTTCTCTCCTGCAAGCAAAACAATAAGGGAAACAAAGAAGGACTGACCCAAGGGCTCGGCGGGAGGACCCACCACACAACCGAAAGATCTTAGAGTGCTTCCCCTCCTTAGCCAAAGGCCGAGCTAAGGTATCCTCAGAAAGCGCTTGAGAGGTGGAGCAAGAGGTCACCAGAAGCATCCTTTCTGAGGCACCCCTTGCGTCCTATTTATGGATTTCCGAAAACGGCCTGCAAATAGCCAACCTCTGCTGTTCTGAACGGCTATGTGCAGTCTAGGTTGGCCTGCCAACAACGTAACTCCGATGTTCTGAAGGGCTATGGGCAGGCCAGCGGGAGAAAAATAGTAAAAATACCTCATAGACCTGGGAGAGCTGAGGAGCTCGACCACCCTTGAAGATCCTGCTCGCCTGCTGTCTGCCGAGCTCGTTTGGGCAAGTGCGAGCTGGGATACTAAGCTCGCCCATCGATCGGCATCCATTTGTCCAGCTCAGCTCGACGAAACCCAGACTTGGATCTGCGAATGCCGAGCTAGGGGTCGAAGAATGCCGAGCTCGGGCTCAGATTTCTCTGCCGAGCTTGCCTGGGGCCTGGGTGATCTGAACCGGCCGGTCTGGTTCTTGGCGTCCCCACTCGCCGGATACGGGGTTGTACACAATCCCCGCTATTTTTGAGCTTGACAAAGCTCGGAAAGAAACATCCAACCCCAAGTGTTCGGCGAGTGCGGGGTGAACCAGAGAATCTTTGGGTGGGGTCCACCTGTGGCTATATATATACACATGCATACCTGCCTGACTCTTGCCATTCCCTCTATTCTAGCCCTGCCAAGATGCCGATCCCAAAGGAGATTCAAGAGCGGCTCGCCCGGGTTTGCCAGACCTCAGCTGCTCGCATAGCCGCCCTGACTGCCGTTCCACCCGCCGTCCCGCAGGGTGGCTCGACCGAACCCAACTCCGCCAAGAGGGTGAAGCTGTTTCCTCCGGCGACCGAGCCCATTTATGATGACCTGAGGACAACCCTGGAGCATGGGATGGGCTCGTCCAATCTGCCTCCCCATGACAAGGGAAAAGATATCGTTGACCTGTGCGACGGCCCGGACAGCCAGCTGGATGGCATGGAGGGCACCATGCTGCGAGTCACCACCCTGCGAGCCAAGACCGCACTTGGTGACTCGCGATTCAGAACTCTAGAGATTCGTCCCTGGGACCCGTTCCCCCCTTCGAGACATTGGGGGTGGACTCACAGAAGCCGAACTCGCCGGTTTGCGCCCCTTCCCCTCAGCAACCTGTCATGACCACAGGGCGGGTGTGGAAACCATCCCCATTCCGAGATTCGACCTCCTCTCACCGGGAACGCGCCGCCCAGGCCGCGGGAAGGACCTGAGGTTTGTCCCTCCCCGCACCTCCTTGGAGATGCTGAGCTTGTCAAGTAAGCTCGGCCTTGGATTCTTGTCATGTGATTTTCCAGCACACCTCCCCTTGTTGATGTTTATATCTTCATAGCTCCCCCCCAGCCAATCCACGGCTGAGGAGTCTTCGCCTGGGATGGAACGCGCCGGAGGTCGGCAAGCTAGGGGTTGGCGAGCTGGGATGGCGAGCTGGGCCGATTGGACAGCTTGGCCCCAAATTCATTTTTCTATAAATAGCCCCGCCCCACCAACCCCATACTGTCGCCTTAACTGCCTACTTTTTCTCTCTCTACCCGTGCCCCTTCTTCGTACTCGCGCTCCACCCCTCTTGTTGTGAGCATGGTCAAGACCAATCCCGACGCCGACGGACGTTCCAAGTGCGCCCAGCACTTCAGGGACTACAACTTCTTTGAGGGAAACACTAGTGAGGCCGAGCTCGCCGAATTCGTCAGTGACCATGTTCCGCCGGGCTTCGAGGCGCGCCGGTCGAGGGAGGGGGAGGACATTAACTCCTTCTATGATGACGAACGTGCCTTCCCCATCTCGCATTTTGAGGTGGAGTTGTGACTCCCCCTCTAGGCAGAAATCCGCCAAATGTTGAAGTACTATGGAGCGGTGCCCGCGCAGCTGAACTCGAACGCCATCGCCATAATGGTGGCATTCGCGAGCTTTCTCCACTGAGAGTGGATTGAGTTTAACCTGACTGTGTTCAGGAAACTTTTTTTCTTACAAGGCAACACCGGATGACGTCGCCTATTTGATGGGCTCGCTGATCAAGGTTCGCGAGAGCGCGAACAAGCATCACAACTGGATGACCAAGATCGCTTTCATCAAGGGCGATCTCGGCAACATCCCTTTATCCCCCAGCAGAAAGGCGAGGAAATCTACCGCCCACCGACCGTGTCTGGAAATGATGCCGACCTCCACAAATTCTTCCTCCACAAGGACTTCGAGGTCGCCTTCCTGCGAAGGGGCCTCGACTCGCTCCTCCCCGTTCTGCCCGGCGAAGGTATTGTTCTCTCCCCATTGCCGAGCTGGCCATATTGTCATGGAAATATTCTAAGTTCTTTAAGTTATTTTATGCAGGGGAGCGGCTAATCCCCGTGAATCCACCATTTGCAGACTCAGGGTTATATGCGGACCCTCTTGCTCGCGAGAAGGCAGCGGCGGCGGCCTGTCGAGACGAGGCGGCTTTCTCCAAACCCTCCTCCAGTAAGAGGCGACCTGAGGATGTGGGTTCGAGCCTGCCCCATCGCCCACAAGTACCAAAAAGATGAGGAGAGCCATAGTGGTTCCTCGGGCGAAACAACATCAATAACATCAACAAAGCACCAAATACATGAGCTCACCCGAGGTCATCCCCGATGCGTCGCCGGAGAGCCCACTCAAGGAGATCACCAACAAGGGGTAGGGAGCTGGCGAGACCCCTGCTCCTCCCGCAGGAACCTCTGCTCCCCCCGCGGCAAAGAAGGCGGCTCGCGAGCCCGCCATGCCGAAGGAACACCCCCTCTTCGGCTTTGGGGGGAGGTGGAAGGACTCGGCGGGCGAGCCCATGCTCCAGTGGGACGAGCTGGCCCACCGAGTCTCCATATCCACCCTCCACCCCTCCTGGGTTGACCGCGAGCTCGCCACCGGTCATGCATATGCACTCGGCTTCGGTCTTTATGTCTGCGAGGACGTCGAGGCCTACAAGGGCATCCCCCTGTGGCAGCTCGGCCATGAAGGCATGCAGGCCCATAGGCGAGCCATGGAGCTCCACCACATGGTGGTCCGCCGCAGCTTCAACCTCAGCAACCTACTCCAGAAGGTCGAGCAAGCACGCGACGTCGCCAAGCACAAGGCCGTTAACCTGGCGAGGCAGCTCAGCATTACAAAGAATCTTCTCACCCAAGCCGTCGATGGACTGGTAAGTATTGGGCTGTTGTCTATCATTTTCCCCTTTTTACTTAGGATTTTCTGATCTATTGCTAATGTACTTCCTTTCTTATCAGGATGCCAAGGCTGCTGGGGAGTTGTGGGCTCGCGTCGCTGGGCAGGAAGAGGAGATCGGCCAGCTGCGCGCTCGCCTTGCCGAGCTGGAGGGGACGAACGCGAAGCTGATGGAGGAGAACACGAGCCTTAGCCGCGAGGTCCGCCGCCAGGCGGAGATCCTTTTCCCGGCTCACGACGTCGAGCCCACCTTCCCCTACAAGAGCCCGAGGAGTTTCGGCGAGGCTGATGTCGCTGAGAGGATGCGGATCAACTCGATCCAAACCGCCGAATGTACCCTCAAGATGATGAAGAATATATGAGTGCGGTGGAGGGTTGCGAGGAGATCTCAGTCTGGGACCTGATGCTGAGCCTGTTCCCGGCGACGCCGCCCCGCTAGAAGGAGGATAGCCTTGACACGCTCTTCGGAAAGGGATTCCAGGACCTGTCCGGCGGAGGGGGGGGGGGGGGGGGGAGGATCACCAATCCGGCGAGGGGGGTAAAGGCTGATCATGTATTTTTGTTTTTGTTTTGTAATCTTGCTAAGGCGAGCTCCATCTGTAACTATCACAATTTAATGGAATACATTTTTGATATAACATGCCCATTATATATTTTTTCTATCTTTTTCTGGACTTTTCTACTGCGCCCTGCTTGGCTACGAGCACTTCCCCTAGCGACCTCGCGTATATAGGCTTTGCGAGCAGGATAGTTGTTAGAGCTTGTTCCTGAGAGTATATTTTGAGAGCTTGCTGAATCTTAGATGATCCGGGGATGGACTACTCGCCACACTGGGCATACCACCCTCAGCTCGCTCGCGTGCTCCCCCTAATCTTATCAATATAAGACCAAATTCACAAAATTTTCATAAGTCAAACAGGGTGGGAGGCGAAGCATCCTGGCTCAGTCCGCCTCCCTTCAGCGAGGTCCAAGGGCCCGACTCGCCACCCTTCTGCCGAGGCCGAGCTGAGCTGGCGAGTTCTGACTCGCCTATGCCGAGCCTCTCTCCCCCTATGCCAAACTTGTTGGACACCATCTGGAGAGTATAGGACTTCCCCGAGTGACATCCAGCCCTGCCGGCTAAGTGAGAGCCTGACAGCTGGATCTGCTTGGTGTCCGAGGTCGACATCAAGTGACATCTAGCCCTATCAGCTAGGTGAGAGCCTGATAGTGGATCTGCTCGGGGTCTAGAGTTGACACCATTGAGTGACATCCAGCCCTGTCAGCTAGGTGAGAGCCTGACAGCGGGATCTGCTCGGGGTCTGAGGTTGACACCGAGTGACATCCAGACCTGTCAGATAGGTGAGAGTCTGACAACGCGATCTGCTCAGGGTCCAGAGTTGACACCATCGAGTGACATCCATCCCTGTTAGCTAGGTGAGAGCCTTACAACGGGATCTGCTTTGGGTCTAGAGGTTAACACTGAGTGACATCTAGCCTTGTCAGCTAGGTGAGAGCCTGACAGCGGGATCTGCTCGAGGTCCAGAGTTGACACCATCAAGTGACATCCAGCCTTGTCAGCTAGGTGAGAGCCTAACAGCGGGATCTGCTCGGGGTCCGAGGTTGACATAGAGTGACATCCAGCCCTATCAGCTAGGTGAAAGCCTGGCAGCGGGATGTGCTCAGGGTCCAGAGGTTGACAACATCGAGTGATATCTAGCCCTATCAGCTAGGTGAGAGCCTAATAGTGGGATCTGCTCGGGGTCTGAGGTTGACACCGAGTGACATCCATCCCTGTCAGCTAGGTGAGAGCCTGACAGTGGGATCTGCTCGGGGTCCAGAGTTGACACCATCGAGTGACATCCAGCCCTGTCAGCAATGTGAGAGCCTGACAGCAGGATCTGCTCGGGGTCTATAGGTTGACACCGAGTAACATCCAACCCTGTCAGCTAAGTGAGAGCCTAACATCGGGATCTGCTCGGGGTCCAGAGGTTGACACTATTAAGTGATATCCAACCATGTCAGCTAGGTGAGAGCCTGACAGCGGGATTTGCTCGGAGTTTAGAGGTTGACACCGAGTGACATACAACCCTGTCAGCTAGGTGAGAGCCTGACAGCAGGATCTACTCGGGGTCCAGAGGTTGACACCGAGTGACATCCAGCCCTGCCAGCTAGGTGAGAGTCTGACAGTGGGATCTTCTCGGGGTCCATGTACACTTCATCTTTTCGTACAAACTATTGCGACAGGATTGGCATGTCAAAGAACTTCACTAAGAATCAAAACACCACTTACATGTTTTAAGGAAAAAAGCGTTTCAAGTCGTCACCACTCTAGGTGAGACTTAGGTTCTCTCCCTCCACATTTTGGAGTCGATACCCTCCTGATCTCAATGCCTCTTTTACAATTAATGGCCCTTCCCAGTTGGGGTTGAGCTTCCCTACGGTTGCCAACCTTCCTGCTGCGTCCACCATTTTTAAGACCAGGTCCCCCTCCGCAAACTGCTTGACTCTGACGTGCTTGTCAAAGTACTTGACCATCTTCCTCTTCACCTCTTCTTGTCGGATTGCGGAAAGGTCCCGCAGCTCCTCCACTATGTCAAGAGAGAGCCGCTGCTCTTCCTGTTCTCTGCCGGCCATTCTTCCCTGCCTTCTTCCGCAGCAGTCACCCGGGGCGTTTGGACTTCAAATTCTATGGGGAGCACTGCTTCACATCCATGGGAGAGTTTGAAGGGAGTCTCCCCTGTTGCTGTATTGGGGGTGGTCCTCAGGGCCCAGAGAACCGCGGGAAGTTGCTCCACCCAGCTCCCCTTTAGATTTTCTACTTTCTTCTTTAGGAGGTTAACAATAATTTTGTTCGCGGCCTCCACCTGCCCGTTGCTCCTGGGGTGGTGAACCGAGGTGAACCTGAGGTCGATCCTAAGCTGCCCGCAAAAGCTAGTGAATTCTGCGCTGGCAAACTGAGGCCCGTTGTTCGTGACAATGGCCTGGGGCAGCCCGTGGCGGCATATGATCTCCCCCCAAATAATGTTCCTGATGACTTGGAAAGTCACCTTGGCCAATGCCTTCACCTCCATCCACTTGGAGAAATAATCAATCATCACCAGTAGGAACCTCCTCTACCCACTGGCTTGGGGGAACGGCCCGACCAAGTCCATTCCCCAAATCACAAAGGGCCAGGGGGCTGTGATACTCTTGACTCACTGAGCCAACTGTAGCTGGAGGGGGGCAAATAGCTGGCACTTATGGCATCTTCTCGCGAACTTTGCCGCATCGCGGCCCAGGGTGGGCCAGAAATACCCTTGCCTGACGATCCTTCCTTCCAGGGTCCGACTCCCGGAGTGACTCCCACACTCCCCGGAGTGGACTTCTTCCAAGATTATTTGCACTTCACTCTCGGCCACACAATGGGCCAGCATCCCCGAGAGAGTCTTCCTGTACAGCTGCCCGTCCCTAAGGAGGTAGTATGCCGACTTGTGTCTGAGCTTCTTCTTGTCCACCCCCTCCGGATACTCTCCCGTGGAAAGGAAATTTGTGACCGAGTCCATCCACTAGGACCGCTGATCTATCTCCATGAGCTCACCCTCTTCGATGGAAGGGCGGAATAGGTCAGAGATATTCCCCCCCCACCTGAGGACCATGCTTAGCTAGTTGATCGACCTGTTCATTTTCCTCCCGGGGTTTACTTTGGCTAAGTATAGCCGCAGGGTAGGCTCTCTTGCCTCAAACTCCCCGTTGGTCTGGGAAGCTACCACCATGGAGTCGGTGTGGACCTCCACGTCCAACACCCCCAGCTCCCTGGACAAGTGCAGCCCTACTATCACGGCCTCATAACCAGCCTGATTGTTGGTGATGGGAAAGTGCACCACCATCATTTACTCGATTCTAGTTCCATGGGGGATTTCCACGATCACCCCCACCCCCAGGGAATGCCTCCCTGAGGCGCCATCTACCTTCACCTTCCATGGAGTCAGGCAAGTGAGCTCTTCCTCCGCCACCTCTATCACATAATCAGCCAAAAAGTCGGCCATCGCTTGAGCCTTGATCGAGAGGCGGGGGACGAAGGAGATGTCAAACTCACTCAACTCCACCGACCACTTGGCCAGCCTGCCAGAATGCTCCACCCCCTTAAATATGTTGCGGAGGAGATGGTCAGTCACCACTCGGATGGAGTGTGCCTGGAAATAGGGCCGCAACCTTTGGGTCGAGATGACCAGGGTGAAGGCCAGCTTCTCCAAAATTGGATATCAGAGCTCGACCTTTCTCAGGACCCGACTCACGTAGTATATGGGGAGCTGCTTCTTCCCCTCTTCATGCACCAGGATAGAGTTCAAGGCCTCCGCTCCTACCCCGAGATACAAAAATAGGTCCTCCCCATCCTTTGGCCCTTGGAGCAACGGAGCTCGCGTCAACTGCATCTTGAGGGCCTGGAATGCCTCCTCGCACTCCTTGGTCCACTCGAATTCCCCCACCCTTAGTGTTTTGAAGAAGGGGGAGCACTTCTCCCCAGCCCGGAAGAGGAACCTGCTTAACCCTGCCAACTTCCCTGTCAACCGTTGCACCTCCTTAGTATTCCGCGGCGACCCCAGCTCCATGATAGCCTTGACTTTATCAGGATTTAGTTCGACCCCCGCGGGCGTGAGGAGGTGCCCTAAGAACTTCCCCATGCTGGCCCCGAAGACACACTTCAGGGGGTTCAATCGCATCGTGTACTTGTGCAGGGTGGAAAAGGTCTCTTCTAGGTCCTGGAGATGAGAGTCCACATCCTGACTCTTGATCATGAGATCATCTACGTACACCTCCAGGTTCCTCCCCTTCTATTCTTTGAAAACCATGTCCATCATCTTTGGTAGGTCGCCCCTGCGTTCTTCAGCCCAAAAGGCATCATTTTATAGCAGTAGCACCCATGACCCGTGATGAACGAGACATCCTTGACGTCCGGGGGGTGCATCCTGATTTGGTGGTAACCTGAAAACGCATCCAAAAAGCTCATTACAAAAAAATAGATGGCTGAATCAACCAGTGCGTCGATCTGAGGCAAGGGATAACAATCCTTAGGGCACGATTTATTAAGCAAAGAAAAGTCGATACACATACGCCACCGGCCGTCCGCTTTTTTGACCATGACTACATTAGAGACCCAGCCGGGGTATGAGATCTCGGATATAAAGCCGGCCCTGAGAAATTTTGCTACCTCCTCCCTGATGGGCTCGGCCAGCTTGTCCACGGTGGACCTTCTCTTCTGTTGGATGGGGCGTGCTCCTGGGTCCAAGTTGAGACAATGGCAAGCCACATCCGCATCAACCCCCGACATCTCTGCGGTGCTCCATGTGAAGATGTCCACGTTCTTCTGGATGCACGCCAGCATCCTGCATTGAGCCTCCGGGGTTAGCCCTCCGCTGACGCAGACCTTCTCCACCCTGCCTCCAAGGTGAGAACCTCCAGTTCCACCACCTCTTCCGCAGCGTCCAACCTGGATTGCTCCCCCATTCTCCAACATCCCTCTCCTCTAGGACGAGGACCTCCACCTCCACTTCTTCCTCCACGACCATCGCCTCGGCCGACTCCTCCTGATCTCCTCTTGCCGCCTCCACCTCGCCACAGCTCTCCACCTTCATTTCCCCCATGCCAGCCTCCTGCTCTGCCTCCTGCTCTGCCTCCTCCATCCTCCACTAAATCTCCTCAGCCCCCTCTTGCCAAGAGATGGAGTTCACGGCGGTGACGTAGCACTCCCATGCCACTTTGGGGTCCCCCCTGACACGGACCTGGATCCCCTCGGTATTGAACTTCAAGTATTGATGGAATAACGAGGGGACACAATGGAAGGCGCTGATGATGGGCCTCCCAAAGATGGCGATGTAGCTGCTGGGGCATCCACGATGACAAACCTACAGTTCTGGGACTGCCCCCCCTAGTGTGATATGGAGCCCTACTCCTTCTACCTCCTTCCTCTCCCCCGAAAATCCAAACAAGGGCCCATCCGAGGCCAACACCCTCTTCGCCTCCACCTTCATCGCGTTAGACGCCTTCTTAAACACGATGTTGACGGAGCTTCCATTGTCGACGAGGATCCGGGAGATGGTGAAATTTTCGATGGCCGTTTGGATGACTAGCGCATCGCAAAATGGATCCTCATGATCCGGCATATCGCTCCTCGAGAAGGTAATCCTCTCTTTTGGGGGTGGGGTATGGTATGTGGAGCCAACACTCCGGCGATACATGGTATGGAGGCTCGCCCTCCAGGAAGCCTCAACCCCCCCCCCCCATGGATCACCTTGATCCCCCCTCGGGTCCCGACGTCCATCCGATCTTCATAATGATCCTCCTCCGCCCGAGGCAAGACCTCCTCGATCCTCACCTCCTGGCGCCCCTGCTGCTGCTGCTCCCTGTTTCCCCTCATTTCGAGGAACTCCGGGCACGTGGTTGTGGCTCGGCCTTCCTCTTGATGGAAGTTGCAGTAGGGAAACTCCACCCTAACTTCTCTCCTCATCCTCCTTGCTACTCTTCTCCTCTCTCCTATGGCTATAGTCATAGCCTGTTCTTGATCGGGGAGTTGAGGCCTTTGCACCTGCCTCCAGCCTGGGGGGTGGAATTGATCCTGCCCCCTTGATGACAGTCCCTTCCTTGGTACCCTCTCCATGTCCCCTACTCTTGCCATACGGGTCTCCAGCCCAGCCGACAGTCGGGCTCCTGACGCCCCCACCTGGGCTGCTGCTGCACTTGGAGCTACCTTTGCTCCCTCTACCGGGGCTCGACTCTCCTCTCCTCCTGCCCTCTTACGCCTCTTGGCTCCTTCTATTCCTCCGTGGCCCACCTGGCTAGCTTTCGGGCGAACTCCAGATTCGACGCCTCCCGTCGACTTCTCTCACCACCCTCTCCATCAGCTACTCGTAGGAGAGAGGGGGCACTCTCTTCAGATCCATCCTGAAGAATACCTGTTGAAGCCCTAGGGTGAAGGCCATCATCAGGCTATGGCCTACCATCTCCTGAACCTGGGTGACCTCCTCCTGGAACTGGTCGACATAGCTCCCCAACGTCTCATTCACTCCCTGCTTGATGTGGAACAGGGACTCCGACTCCTTTTTTCTCCTCTTCGAGGTGGTGAACCTCAGCATGAACCCCCGACGTAGGTCCTCGAAGTAATAGATGGAGCTGGCCGGCAGCTAATGAAACCACTCCCTCGCCTTCTCCTTGAGGGTGATGGCAAAGAGTCGACACTTGAACCCATCCGACATCTGCCGGATCGAGATCACGTCCTCAAACCACTGGACGTGTTGGACCGGGTCTCCCTTCCCAGTGTAGTATGAAATCTCAGGTTCCCTGAACCCCTCTAGAACTGGAGTAGAAGAGACCAACTCGCTGAAGGGGCTTCCTCCCCCTACTGGGCGAGCTGGCGCATCTCACGGACCCAGCTCGCCGATCCGGCCTTCGCCTGCTGAGCTGGGGAAGAGCACGCACCCTCGACCTTCCTCGGCCATCTCCTTCCCAGATCGCCTGTCGGGGGCGTCCTTGCCCAGATAGGGGGCAGCTGCGATCTGGGCAGCTGGAATCGAGCACTCGGCCCGCGCGCCGAGTGCAAACTTGACGAGGCCCATCACCTCGTTCCTAAAATCTTCGAACATCCCCACCGTGGGCAGAGGTGGGAGGGGGGGCAGCGAGTCTGACCTGTCAGATCCTTGTCGTCCTGTTATTGAGCTCGCTGAAGATTTTCTATACTGACCACGCTCCACGCTCACCGCACCAAAATGTTGAAATCGAAAACACGGTCTCTTGTGTAGTTCACCCTTGGGGAAGTGGTGATCGCGCACCTACTTCTCTCCTGCAAGCAAAACAACAAGGGAAGCAAAGAAGGACTGACCCAAGGGCTCAGCGGGAGGACCCACCACACACTCAGAAGATCTTAGAGCGCTTCCACTCCTTAGACAAAGGTCGATCTAAGTTATCCTCAGAAAGCGCTTGAGAGATGGAGCAAGAGGGCACCAGAAGCATCCTTTCTGAGGTACCCCTTGGGTCATATTTATAGATTTCTGAAAACGGCCTACAAATAGTCAACCTCCGTTGTTCGGAACGACTATGTGCAGTCCAAGTTGGCCTGCCAACAACGTAACTCCGCTGTTTTGAAGGGTTATGGGCAGGCCAGCGGGGGCAAAATAGTAAAATACCTCATAGACCTGGGCGAGCTGAGGAGCTCAGCCACCCCTGAAGATCATGCTTGCCTGCTATCTACCGAGCTCGTTAGGGCGAGTGAGAGCTTGGACACTAAGCTCGCCCTTCGATCGGCCTCCATTAGTCGAGCTCAGCTCGACGAAACCCAGACTTGGCTAGGCGAATGCCGAGCGCGGGGTCTACGAATGTCGAGCTCGGGCTAGGATTTCTCTGCCGAGCTCGCCTGGGGCCTGGGTGATCAGAACCGGTCGGTCTGGTTCCTGGCGACCCCACTCGCCGGATACGGGGTTATACAGTGGTGGTGGCATTGGTCGGGCGGGGAGGCGCTTAGGTGGCCGGGAAATCACCTTTCAAAATGGCCCATGATGGACTGCTGTCAGACGTTGGCTCAAGGAGGACAATGACCGGATGTCGTCCGTCCCTGCTTTAAGATCTGTGCTGGCCGATCTTAATATAATTCATTTAATTTAATATTTTGTCACACATTATGTAGTAGATATTTTTAATTATTAAAAATAACTAGATGACATTTATGGAGAAATGGTTAACATTAAAGTTGTAGAATTTTGAGTCTAGTTTATTTTAAAATTGGTTTCGACCAATTTGGGTCATTGGTCTGACCACAACACACCAAATGGTGCCAGCTATACCTTGGGTTAACCAGACACAAATTTGTGTTCCCCCACTAAACTACTCATCTAAATGCCTTGAAATTTCGATCATATGTTAGTCTCATCTATATATCAGACATATCTAAAAATGGGAATTTTTGGAATAAATTTTTCTATACTTTTAGAAAACATTTAATAAATCATGTATTATTTAATTAAGGGGACTAATGACATCATAATTCCCCAAACTTTTCGTTGATGGCCCTTAGGATCATGGTAGGTCACTGGTAAAAATATCAGCCCATTTGGGGCTGATTTGATTAGGTATTGATGTGACGAAATCTTGGTCCCTTAGGGGTAAATTAAAGCAAGAGAAAAATGTGTGGGTTGAGTGGTCAAGCCACATCCAAAAGGGATGAAACTTTGGCCACTGCCTTAAAGTCCTCTAAAGCACCCCCTCAAGAGATTTTGAGTGCTTTGGGATGGAGATGCCCAAAGACCCTAGTATGGGCCTTAGGGTTGAAGTTTGGGGCCTAGTGAAGGACATAGGACTATATATCCTTGGATGGTCTTAGAACTTGGTTCGTGAGTTCCTAAGGTAAAAATAAGCTCTAAAAGAGTGGTTGTAGGATTTTTAGGAACATATAGCCTCCTTGAAATAGATATGGATAGTTTAGGGCACTTAGGTCCAATATTTAACTACATGCTCAAATGAATTTGGATACTCATGAAACTTAGGCAGTGAACTTGATTAGATTATATTGTTCCATAGAAATTTTATTTTGAATATTGGGTTAGTAATCATGGTACTTTATTCATAAACCCTAATTTTGATTTATTTATAAGAAATTGTTTTAGGGTCATTTGCTCGCTGGAAAATGATAAAATTTGGTTTGGGAATATTTTTGAGCTCAATAATGCTCTGTGAATTTTTATAAATATATTGGCAGAATTTTCTTATAAGTTCCTTCATATGTGCCCATTTGTTGAATATTTTAATATAATTTATTTATGTGACCAAATGGTGTTTGAAAATTATAATTTTTGATCAATAGCTCTTTCCGGTCATAAATATTATCTAGTAATTTTCTCATAATTTTTGGAAGGATGATTCTAATTTTTCACTATTTATCTTAATATTGTAGTTATTTATTCCATAATTTGTTGAAGGTCAAATCTACCTTAGAAAATTAGGATTTTTGGTATTTACTATTATTTTGATGTTTTTAGTTTATTATAATTTTGTTAAGACCATGTCTAGTCAGAAAAGTGCACTTGGTGTTCAAAAGCTCATGAAACCCGACTTGTATAAATTATAAAAAATACACAATAGAGTACGAAAATCATAATATTTTGGATTTATTTCTAAAACATCATGATATACCCTCAATAATAATCTTAGATCATTTGGATGAATATTTGAAGTTGTCACCATTCATACACATCATGAAGGATATTTGGTCTGCACATAGTAGAAATTGTAAAAGCAAGAAAGTATGTGAAATCTGTTATGGGAAAGGATAGTCAGTGTCTTTGGTCAAGATGGATAAGGAAGAGGTATTGAGAAAGTGTCAAGTTGAGATAGCCTGGTTGACCAGGGAAAGGTCGTGCTCTGGATCGATGATGGATCGTCTTTCCCCTAGGAGAAAAGTCTAAATACACTTAGGGTTAGATCAAGTGTAAGATCAGTATAGTCGGGATATGGGTAGATACCAACAATATTGAGTGCCTTGCGAAACAGAACGATGGGCTTCAACTACCATCATATTTTCTAGTTCCCCCGAGACCCTTCACCGGACATACCCTGGGCAGTCCAAGGCTAACTTAAACTGTAAGACTAAAATGATAAAAGAGCAATTATTAAATACTAGTACTTCACTTTCACTCACCTTGATGACTCGATAGGTTATCTTGGTTGGGATATCTGAGCGGTAGGCTCAGTGGTTGTGGAAATGAGCAAGTTAGCCCGGCGAGCCAAAGGCTCGGAAGGTAGTCGTAACAGACAGGTTAGTCCGGGGAGTCGATGGCTCGGGAAGTTTGGGATGTCATGTTTGCATGTGCATAAGGTGGTGGGTCTTCGGTATTTGACGGTCATTCACACCTACGTCGATACAATGACTCGGAGGGTGTGGTTTACACATAGCCAAGGAAAAGACTGACGGGTTTGTCAGCATTAGTACATGGTGAATTTGGTGTGTCCTTCAGAGGCATACGAAAAGGCTAGGCCTAGTAGTGTGGATACCCGCCTAGGAGTGGGGTGGCCCAACCCACTGTCTCCGTTGGCCACTATGGAGGCTCCTGGGAGTGAAGCTAGCTTCCAAAATCAGGGGACTAAAGGTCTGTGTGCATAAAGTCATGTGTGTGTTTCACTTGTATGAACATAACATTAAACCAACTTAACATAACATATCATGTCATCATTGCATTTAAACCCCTACCCATGTCGTATAAATTGGTATGAGACTTTTTATACGATAAGCCTTGCAAAAAGACCCCTTAATCTATAAGTTTGTATGTGCATTCTTATAAATTAAGGTTACTTTTAATATAGTTTGTTCACTTTACTATTTTTACTGCTCTGTACTTTACTTGTTTACATTACTGCTTCATAACTATAGTTCTTTTACTCATACTCATGCTAGGTTAGTCATCACCTGCCTTGTTTGTACTCTCCACCTTCATAAGCATTCCTTTCATTCCTCCCACACGGTGCCTAGGAGCCACTGAGGTAGGGGTGGGGGAAATCTGGCTGTCTTTTGACTAACAGTCGGTGGAACAAACATTTCAGGGGCTCCGGATGGGAGACAAGGAGCATCATCAGGAGATACCGTAACGCCCCCAATTTTTTGATATTTGGTTTAATTAGTTATCTGGCGTGTTTATGACGTCAGGGTGTTACGTTGACGCGTTTTCGGCTTATGTCATTGTTAGTGCATGGTTTTGGCTCTTAGTTTTTCTGTGTGTGTCTGGGTTTAGCCTGTTTGCAAGATTCTCTAGCGAGCAGGGTCTATTTTGGTGACTCAGTGAAGCCTCTTTGGGAATGCTTCTGATTTGGATTCGGGAGGTGTTTGTCCGAGTTTGGTTCATCGAATCTTAATTTCGACTGCACCTTTGGGTTCGTATCGTCGGTATTTAACTATGGTATGATTTTCGTAGAAATCCGTGTTGGCGCGAATTTTGGTTCGTTTGAACCATTATTCAATAATAAACTATTATTATAATACTTATATTTCTAAGTATAAATAGCCTTGTGAATAGACGAACCCTATTCATTGTCTTCTCCTGGAAACCGTCGGCCTGTTGTGAAAGAGGGAGAGCGGCAGACACTCCTAAGCTTTCAGTCGTCAATTTTTGGAGCTTTGGTGCTCGATATCGTCGTTGGAGGGTAGATCCGGATAGCTCTCACCTTGATCTGCATTTCTACGGTAAGATTTTCTCATTTCGTGAAATTTTGTGTGTTAGGAATTTTGTTTTAACCCTTTTTTCATCCTGAAAAGTTTCAGGAAATGTTGCTTCAGTGATCTTGTGACCAGATCATTGAGGAGGAGCATTTGTGTGGCCAAGTTCGGCGATTTGAGGCAAGTGGTGGTTCCCCCCTGCTAGTTTTTATTTCATATTTTCTTGATTTCCTCCTGGTACAGAAGCTGAATTAGGGTAGGATCTCTGCTTAGCTTAACAACAAACTAGTGGTTGTGGTGAGGGATCACTGTTATAGGAGAAATCTCTTCCTGTGTGAGCATAACAGTAAGTTATTCTTGGTCTAGGTTTAGATGTTGTCAAAAACATTATTAATACTATTAATTAAATTATTAAAAAATTAGTGGTTGTTGTAAGTCTATATCCTCTATTTAGGTAGGATATCATTTCTGCCAAGTTTCTGTCTTAGGCGTTGAGTATATCCATAATACCGATATTCAGTTTCTAGCCCAAGTATAAAAGCATTGAGTATGTTGTACACACTCAACGTGGCATTGAGTGCGTTGAATACACTCAATACCATCAGATTTTAACGCTAAGTTAAAACCGTTGAGTGTGATGTACACACTCAATGCGGCGTTGAGTGTGTTGAATACACTCAACGCCATCAGATTTTAACGCCAATTTAAAAGCGTTGATTGTGCTCTACACACTCAACGCGGCGTTGAGTGTGTTGAATACACTCAACGCCATCAGATTTTAACGCTAAGTTAAAAGTGTTAAGTGTGTTGTACACACTCAACGAGGAGTTGAGTGTGTTTAAGATAATCAATGCCATCAGAATTTAATCTAAGGCAAAAGCATTGAGTGTGCTAACTACACTAAACGTGGCGTTGAGTGTGTTGAATACACTCAACGCCATCATTTATTATTGACGATAGTTAAAAGCGTTGAGTGTGCTTATCACACTCAATGCGGCGTTGATTGTGTTGAATACACTCAACGCCATCAATTTATTTTGAACCAGTGTAAAGGCGTTGATTGGGCTGACTACACTCAACGCGGCGTTGAGTGTATTGAATACACTCAACGCCATCGATAAATTTTGAATTCTAAGTTAAAGCATTGAGTGTGCTAATTACACTCAACGCGGCGTTGAGTGTGCAGAACACACTCAACGCCACCGTTTAGTTTTGGGAAGACCGAAGTTAAAAGCGTTGACTGACTATAATGCACTCAACGTGGTGTTGAGTGTACTCGACACAGCGTTGAGTGAAGCTAGTTAAGCTGAATTATCTGGTTGGCGTCGAGTGCATTGACTGCACTCGGCGCGGTGTCAAGCACACTCGACACTTGTCTATAGACTTTGTTTTATTCTTGCTGATTTTTGGTACAGTACCAGTAGGCTAGTTTTGCTAAATAAAAATGGTCCAGTGCCTGCTGTTTTCGTCAATTTGGTCTTATGCCAACCTTTTTTGGGAGTTGTTCCTGCATTTATTGTGGGAGAAGTACAATATTTTGGCCCTGGATTTTCTGTGTCTTGGCAATGATTGCCGGCATTTTGGCAGATCTTTTGACCCTGATGGGTTATGATTGTGGGTGTGCTGGTGGAGGTTTCTCCCCCCACAAGTGCCACTTTTTCCCCAGTTTGAGGGTGTCAAGATATAAGACCTCTTTTCCTTGGGCCCTTGTGAAGTTTATTGTGGGTGTGTCGGCGGAGGTGTCTCCCCCCTACAGGTACCAGATTATACCGGTGTTTTTGCTAACTAATGTTGAGTTGAGAAATTTCTTAAATTTGTATACTTACTTGTAATTGTATCTTATGAAGTTTAGTTCTTATTTGCAGCTGGTGCAAATCCCTTACCCTTGGATTTGGTAAGTTAATCGTTTACTAAAATTTTATTCCTTATCATGTTGAGGTTTTGTCAGTTATTCTAGGATTTGGGGTTGGTAACCCTTTTTGCCTATTTTGGTTATTGCTACTACTGACACTTGTTCAACACTTGTATTTTTATTTCTTACTGAGGTGTTCTTTCTTTGAATGCCTCAGGTTTGGAGCAGTAGCCGGTTGAGCGGCTTAGAGTTTTGGTTATAGGCTGGTGTTCTGCAGCTGTCGTTTCCTCACCGGTTGTGAGGTAGATGTTTACTTTTCCTTTAGTTCAGACATACATTTTAGTAGTGGGTTCGTGTCAGGCTATTGACGCCCACTGGATTTTGTTTAAATGATGAGTACTTGATAGCTGCTAAGCTTTTGTCTATAGGACTGGTTGGTTTTACTTGCTCTCTGGGAATGTTTATGTTAGGTTTCATGCTAGGTATTTAAAGTTATAAAAGCGTTCTACTAGTATTCATACATGCCATCTTTCTAAAAATAAAATGTTATTTTCTAACTAACGTAAAGACTATTTCTATACTCATAATAAATCTAGAGTCTTGCATACCACGAATTGTCCTTCGGGTATGTTCATGCTCGTGTAGGATGTTAATCTAACATAATCAAAATATTCTCGTAGCATATAACTATACTTTTACTCGTGGACTAGCTGATCCACTGTCCCGAGGGATATGACCATCTAAACTTAAAGTGGTTTTTACTTAATAACTTATGGATTTCATATAAACTATACAGTTTGGAGTCTTGTCTGAGCGCCTGCAGTTATCCCCTGCACGGCGTGGCATCATGGCATATATTTTCTCTTACTCTGATGTAACTTAAATGTTGAGAAAATGCGGGTTGTGATAGTTGGTATCAGAGGGTTGGGTTGTTTGATAATTGGTCGAGCAGTCATCTCTAGCTAGTGTTAGTCGTCTAGTTATATTTCATACACATACCGATGTGTCATCAGTACGTCTTGACTGAAGCATGAACACTACACTCATAGCATGATAAGAAGTATACGTGGCATATTATGTAGTATGAGATGCATAATATGTGTTTATATATGGATCCACCATAGGTGGCAACATGTGACGGTTATGTAGTATGTGATGCATAACCACCATCACATGGGGCCCATTAGTACATTTTCTTTTTTTTTTCATTGCATGCGATGTTATGTAGTATGGTATGCATAACATTTCATGTGTACGCCGCTCATAACATGCATTAAGGCCTTTTTAGATTGCATAGCACAACATACATGACATAACATTGCATTAACACACGTGCCAAGCTAAAGATTTACATGATGACAGATGTACACCCATGATCTTTGGGTCAAAAATAACAAGAATTCATGCATTCATGGTCTATGCACATGAGTCAATAGGATTATGGTATACATCCTAAGTTTAGGCATGACATCATTAATGATATCCCCAGAGCAAGTTAGCATCTTAAGCAAGTATTTTTGCATGTATTGTCTGAACTAAGATTGGTAGTCTAACGGTAAGCTAGGTTTTGATTATTTGATAATTGTGATATCAGGATGTCGAGACGTCCTATGACGAGGTCGACTCCTCAGTCTGAGGGTGAGTCGTCTGGAGCTCAAAATGAGGCCGTAATAGAAGGATTGCGGTAGGGCAATGAAGCTTTGTCTAGGCAAATGTTGGAAATGCAATCGCAGATTCAAGCCTTGTTGACTGTTGTGTCAGGACAGCCGATTAGAGTTCAGGACCCTGCTGTGGGTCAGGATATTCTTACTCCACTGATGCCCCCAGCTATGCTGCCACCGGAGATGAACTTTATTTCGCACTTCCAGCGACTGGGACCTCCAACATATGATGGTAGGGCAGACTTCATGACTTTGGACGACTTGATTATAGCCATCGAGGAGATGTTCTCTTACTCTAGAGTTTCTGCCGACAAGAGAGTGATGGTCGCTGCTTATCAGTTCAAGGGATTTGCAAAGAGTTGGTGGCTGACAGAAAAGGAAAAATTGATGGATGGATATTCATGGGAAGCCTTCAAGGAGCTTTTGCTGAAGAATTTTCTGTCGTCGGTTGAGCGAGACCGTTTGTTGAATGATTTCCTGCACTTAAAGCAGAGGCAGCTCACGGTGAGTGAGTATGATATGGAGTTTAGCAAGCTGAGCCAATTCACCCCAGATTTAGTTGTTTTTGAAGCCAGCAGAGTTAAACGTTTTCTGGGTGGTCTAAAAAGTGACATCCAGCAGCTAGCAAATGCTTATGGGTCAGAAACCTATATTGAAGCAGTAGAAGCTGCTCTGAATGTCGAATCGATCGACAATGCTAAGAATCGAGGTCAGCAGCTGAGAAAAGAAAAGAGGAAGTATGATGAGGGAAAGAAGGCCCAGAGATTGGGTTCTGCTTCGAGGAAGAGAAGCAAGGAGATATGTAAGCTTCTATGGACGACCAGGCCACCCGTTTGAGAAGTGTTTCAAGAGAATAGATGCCCAGAAGAAGGAGCATGTTCATGCTATTTAGGGCACTCCCAAAGGAGATCTGGTGTGTACCCTGTGTAAGAGAAAGGGGAACGATGTTGCCTGTTGTTGGAGCAAGGATAGAGTATGCTACAAGTGTGGACAGAAAGGTCACCTGAAGCCAAATTTCCCCCAGCTTTAGCCCACGCTGCAGCCAGTTCCACTACAAGCCTTGCCACTACCGCAGCCAGTTCCACTACAAGCCTTGCCACTGCCGCAGCGATTGGACAGGGGAAAGGGAAAGCTGAACATGGTGTCTCTGGTGGAAGCCCAGACATCTACCCAAGTGATTACAAGTTAGTTTCTAACCTGGTTTTGTTTCTATTTAGCTCGTAGTTGTAGTTTCGATGTAGTTCGATTAGTAATGTGAGTGTTTTTATAGGGAAATTTAAAGTAAAGAACCGTTAGACACATGTTCTCTTTGATTCCGGTGCTACCCACTCGTTTGTGGCTGGGGACTTTGTTTAGCATCATCGTTTGACTCTCGTTCTAGTCGGCGATGAGTTTCAGGTCAAGTTTCCCGCCGATGATTCGGTGGTGTCAGACCAGGGTATCCCGAGTTGTCCGATTTTGCTAGGCAATTTCCAAGCGTTTGCTGATTTGAAGGTAATAGACCTGGAGGATTTTGATGAGATCTTGGTCATGGACTAGTTGTACAAATATGATATGGTTATTCGGTGCAAGGTTAAGCACTTGGACTTCAGGATGGACAACGGTCAACCCAGGAGTGTTTATGGCTATCCGCGTTAGAGTTCTCTGATTATTTCTGTGGTATGTGCACATAAGCTTTTAGATTCCGACTGTTTTGCTTGTGTGGTTTCAGTTTTGGAAATAGAGGTTGTTTTGTTGCGTTTAGAGGAGATCCCGGTGGTGCGTGGGTTTCCTGATGTATTTCCTAATAATCTTCCTAGTCTTCCGCCTGAGAGAGATGTAGAGTTTGTAATTGATTTGGAGCCGGGTACTCATCCTATTACTAAGGCACCGTACCGTATGACCCCTCGTGAGCTGGAGGAGTTGCGTACATATCTGAATGATTTGTTGTAACGCAGATTTATTAGGCCGAGTTCTTCAGCTTGGGGTGCTCCCATTTTGTTTGTAAAGAAAAAAGATGGATCAATGAGCATGTGCATTGATTATAGAGAACTGAACAAGGTGATTATCAAGAACAGGTATCCCTTGCCGGGAATTGATGACCTGTTTGATCAGTTGCGTGGTAGCTCTGTGTTTTCAAAGATAGATCTTCGTTCAGGCTACCATCAGTTGAGGATTCGCGAGACAAATATTCCATAGACGGCCTTTTGTTCACGACATGAGCATTTTGAGTTTTTGGTAATGTCTTTTGGTGTGACCAATGCACCCTCTGCCTTTAAGGATATGATGAACAGAGTGTTCAAGGATTTCCTGGACCGTTTTGTGGTCGTATTTATAGATGAAAGAATTAGTTCCTAAATACCTAGAGGGGGGGGGGGTGAATATGTGTAATTCCTTTTTCTTCTAAGGCAGAATATCTATTCAGTTAATTAATCAGAAACAACTAATTCTACAGCTAACACAACACATAATTCATAGAATCACACAATCACAGATTGCACACAGTTTTTATAGTGGTTCCCCAAGGTCTGGGTACATCCACTTTCCCCCTTTGCCTATCTAGCAGTGTGCTAGATTCAGCCTAACTTCTTTCCTTCACCTCAGATTCGCAGATCTTACAGCAGCTCAGAACCCAAATAAGGCTCCTACAACTCATAGTGAGTCCACACTCCTACAGCTCAGGCAATCTGCCCTACCTCAGCCTTCAACAAGGCCTACAACTCAGAGATAACAATCTCCTACAGCTCAGGCTCACAGCCCTACCCCAACCTTCAATAAGGCCCACCACTCAGAGAACTAAATCTCCTATAACTCAGCCTTTATAAATCAGGCTTACAGCTCAGATCTTAAAATGATCCTACAGAAAATAGATTTAACAATGTATTTTACCACCACCCTGGTAGAGAGAGAAATGATGGATGGCTTCTTGATCAGTTCTTGGAAGAATCTGATGGCAGAGAACAACCACTCTTAGCTTTATTCAAAGCTTCTTGAATCTGAACTCAGTAGTGTTGAACTCCTTTGAAGTTGATCTTCAATCAACTTCTTTCTTGAAATTCAGATCTCAATCTGAATCCTTCTTTGCAGACTGGTTCAGAATCTGCACTTGAGGAACTTGTTGATGTAAGTCCCTTTCTTCACTTCAATAGATGGAGCTCTCTCTCTCTCCAACTTCTTTTTTTATTCTTTATCAGTATTTTTTCTATCATCAATCACTTTTTCTGTTGAAGGAGAATGCCTTTATATAGACTTTCTCCATGGTAACCGGCTGATCCAGTTTCTAACAAACTTCTGACAGCTCTGACAGTTGCAGTAGACCGGTTGGTAATGCCAGCTGTCAAGTCATCAAGTCACTTCTTGAAACTCTGTCTCTGTCAGTAAAGTGTCGAGACTGAACTTCATCATGTGTCGACACAAGTAGACTAAGTGTTGACACAAGCCTTGGTGGTGTCGACATAGCTTCCTTGGTGTTGACACTGCTTCTCGACACAGCATCTGTAGAATGTGTCGACACTAATTCTGTGTGTCGACACAATCACTTCTTCTCTTTAACTTTGTTTAAACTATACTGTGTTTCGACACAAGTCCTGTGTGTCGACACAGTTGATGTCGACAAAGTCTTCTGTGTGTCGACACTGGCTCTGTGTGTCGACACAGTTGATATCGACTAAGCTTTTCTGTCTGTTGACACTGCCTCCGTTATGTCGACACAGTTTATGTTGACTAAGCCTTCTCTGTGAGTCGACACTGCCTCTGTGAGTCGACACTGCCTCTGTGTGTCGACACAAATTCTTCTGGTGTCGACACAGCCTTTTCAAGTGTCGATACAATTAATCTCCAAGTGTCGACACAAGCCTTCATAAGTGTCGACACAGCTTATTCTAGTGTCGACTTATGGACTTAGAAACTTTTTCCTGCATTCTTGCATTTTCTTAAACTGCACATATATACTCAAAACAACATCAAATACACCTTGATGCATATCATTGAGTAAGGTGAGGCTTCTTCAAAACTGGTACACATTTTCCAATGTACCCAATAATCTCCCCCTATTTGGAGAAGTCATAACTCTTAGTCAATGATATACACCATTCATAACAAACACATATGATGATGTACAAAAAACATTATATGACAGGGTAACTTTTAAACAAAACATATATAAGATATCATCACAGAATAATAATGCTAATACAATGAGCATCAATCATTGTTTTGTTTCAACTTTCAAAAGTTTCTTTAGCAATAGTTTACATAGATTTTTAACACTAAAATTTACAAAGTTGTAAAATCTAGTAAATCTATCCTAAGGCTGGTCTGGCTCCTTGATGGCTATGCCTTTGCCTGATTGGATCTTGGCTTGTACTGGAGCATCTATATCTTCAGCTGGTTTTTTGCCCTTCAGATCTTTCTTCTTTTGTTCTTCAGCCCTTATTCTCTGTCTTTCAAAATAATGAAAAGGCTTTTGGGAAATAATTGCTAGGCTCCTGAGCATTAGGAGTTAGCTTCCCAGATTTTGCCTTTCTTCTATACTGTAGAATGGCTTCCTGTCTAGCTTCATGCTTTTGCCATTCTTGCTCAGTGTACCATTTGCCCCTGTCATGGGACTTGTCCTTCACAGCTTTCCAGGCAGTCAATATGATATTCCTGGAAGTTGGACTCCACTACTTAAAATCAGGCTTTAACTCAGCCTGTTCTCTAAATCTCTTCTTTGACAGTTGAGCTTCTTGCTCCTTATTTACATCTGCCTCTGACATGTCAACTTTATCAATGATAAAATGTTTATTACCCTCTGGAGGGATGTACATTGACTGTACTTCTTGGTGAATCATTTCAAAATCGGCTGGAGGGTAACTGACCTGAGCAACTTCAGGTTGGTCAGCTCCAAAATAAGCAGGGTGTATACCTGACTCAGCTACATTATCATCATCACAGAGGGGTGGATATCCAAGTGTGGCTCTGATGCTTTTAGATATCCATTTAGCATGATCTAAGCCAGCTTTGACTAACATTCTCTCCCCCTTTATGACTTCTCTTGCAATATGATCCCTGAGGTCATCTTTCTGAAATCTGATTTGTTCATCAAGATAATTTACACCATCTTTATAGAATGACTTTAACTTCAGGAGCTGTGCAGAAATGGTCTTTTGAGATTGCTCAATAGCTGTATGTACAGCAGCTAGGCCTTCCTGTAATTGCTTATCAAAATTTGCCTTGGCTTTAGCCCTTGCTTCAGTCTGGGCAGTAACAATATTCTTCATTTCTGTAACAATCACATTATGTGATTCTGTCAGATTATCATTCATTCTAAGTTGATTCTCTAGGACATAGCCTTGCTTAAGAGCTATATCATCAACTTGAGTCTTGATTTTTTCTTGATGTGTGGCTAGGAAAACCACAGCATTGCCTCCTTTGTGAAAGCAGTCTATCATCTCCTTCTTGTGCTAGTTTACTTCAAATCTTATTGATTTTATATCTTGAGCCAAGGAGAATTGCATATCTTTATGGGTCTCATCCATATATTTCTCCATGACAATCCTTTGTTCATCTAACTTTACTTGCAATGAGATCAACAAGGAACTATAATCAGTAGATGGGGCAGATTGTGGAGCAGTTTATAATGCCCTTTTATAGTTTTGGCTCCTTCTTTTAAAAACCATTAGCTTCCTCTTTTTGGCTTGAATTTCTGCTTCATCTTCAGAAGCTGAGATACTGGCAATATCAACTCTTTCCTTAGGACTAGGAGGCAATTCCTGTGCAGTCCTAGGTAGCTCCCCCTGAGTCCCTTGCTCCTCCCCCACAGTACTTACTTGCTCCTCCTCAATGTTAACTTGCTCCCCCTCAAAGTCAGTTTGCTCCCCCTCAGTTCTTGCTTGTACTATATCTGGAAACAACTCCTCAAGGGTAAACTCTTGTTGAGTAGGGACTTGAGGCACCACCAACTCAGTAGCATTAGCAGCAGCAGATGTATCCTCCATGATAACATCTTGTGCTTGACTGTTTAGTTGAGTTGGCTGGTCAAAATCAATCAAAGATTCAGTTAGTGTTTCATCCTTATTAATGAAAATTGATTGATTAAATTCATGGATTACCTCAAGTATAGATTTTGTAGCCATTTCACTTTCCAAGTGGGTTGACTCTTCCTCAAGATGAGGCTCCCCCTACACCTGAGCACTATCTGCAATATCTTGTGCAGGAGATTTTTCAGGAATCTCTTGTAACGCCCCGAAACTCAAAGGAGCGATGGGGCACGTTTTGGGCCAGTTTTGGGTTCTGGCAGCAGGCACACGGCCTGGGACACGGGCGTGTCCCAGGGCGTGTCAAGCTTGTGTCGACACTCAGCCGGTAAGTCGACACTTTGGTGTCGACAATGTGTCGAGACTGGGCACACGGCCTGCGACACGGGCGTGTCACAGGGCGTGTCGACCCGTGTCGACACTTAGCCGCGAAGTCGACACTCTGCATTCGATGAAGTGTCGAGACATGGCACACGGCCTGCGACACGGGCGTGTTGCAGGGCGTGTCAACCCGTGTTGACACTCGTCCCGGGAAGTTGACACTTTGGTCTCGACATTGTGTCGAGACAAGGCACACGGCCTAGGACACGGGCGTGTCCAAGGCCGTGTCAGTAGGTCGACGATCTTCGCTCGACGAAGTGTCGAGTGTCGAGACCGTGTACACGGCCTGGGGTCCAGGCGTGTTGAGGTGACACGGGTAAGGACACGGGCGTGTCCTAGAACCCGTGCAGTGCTCGGGTTGATTTCGGGGAAAAATGATGGGGTACACGGCCGACCACACGGCCATGTCAGGTGGAACACGGGCGTGTCAGCTCGAACACGGGCGTGTTCGATACCCGTGTGAGGTTCCAGGTGATTCGATTTTGACGGCGAATGAGGCACACGGCCCTGGACACGGGCGTGTGCCAGGCCGTGTTCGGTCCAGATTGGGCATTTCAGTCCCGAATCAAAGCCGTTCGCTTCCTTATTTTGAGATCCAACGGCTGGGGGTTGTTCCTGAAGGGATATACCCGGGATTGGACTTAGAAACTCTCACTTTTCTTAAGTGTTATCTTTCTAAAAACCTTAGAGAGATAGGAGAGCCAAGGAAGGAAGAAGGAGCTAGATCCCGCCATTGGAGGAGCTTCGAAGCTCTAAATCGCGAGCCGACTCTGGATCCACGGAGGCAAAGCTAGTGCAGTGCTTTTCATCCGATTACTTTTCAATGGCGCCAAAGAGGAACGCTAGGGTAACGATCCTCATCTTGAGCATGAGTAGCTCTCTTTCTTAGCATAGGAATCCCGCTCTCGCGAGTTTGCGGAGAGTTGGAGGCGTTCCTTCGGGTAGATATGTGAAGTCCCCGTTGTTTAGAGTCCGTAAGCGAGAACGGACATAGGCATGATGTGTGAAGCCTACCCGGACATGTTGGTCTGGATCGGTGATGTTGCATTGCATAATGCCGGAGAAGACTCCGTGTTATTGGTTGTTTTTCGGGTTTTATACGCGGTAGATTGCAGCAGGGAGCCTTGGGGACTAACCCAAAGGTGCACCCGGAAAATTGGGCGGATACGAGATCTTGCCAACTTGGTGGCTTGAGAGCCAACTTGAACATAACCGGGTTATGTGACTTGTGATGGAAATGGGACTCGGCGGAAGTTTGACCCGCGCAAATGGCTTAAATTGTCGTTGCGATATGAGCACGGGTTAGATGGAACCGTAACCGTTCTATGTCGTTCGGTTAAAGAGACCTAAAGGCACGTGGCACTTACCGTTGGCATAGATTAGGGTCTTCGGCGGTCAATGGCTTAAATTGTCGTGACCCAGGCCAGAAAGACAAATTGCTCATAGGTTTGGCCGTCCATGTGGCGGTGGTGAGTCCGGAATGTCTATGGCTTTAATTGACGTGACATCGACCGGTTCACCGAGAATGTGCCCTGAGAGCACGGGGCGTGTGGCCGAGCGAGCCAACGTCTGTGATGAAATGGCTATTTATATGCATTGCTCGCTTATGCTAATGAAATGCAGGGAAGGAGCATCGCCGCCCCGAGTTGGGGGCGGGATCGTTATAATTTGGTCAGCATTGCTGACCGTTGCCTTGTTTTGCCACCGTGTGGTGGTATGTTGTTTGCAGGTGCAGCTGGACCAAGCGGTCAATAGCGGGCTAAAGCCCGAATGCGAAGCCGGCCCTTGAAGGCCTAATTGGAAGTGTTTACTGCTTTATTCATGTGTGACCGGCCTGCGTGCCGTGGTTTGTAAAACATGTAATTGGAAGTGAAACATTTTGTAAGGCCTTAAGGCTTATTTTGGGTATTTTGTATAACATTCCTATTCTGTACTAATGGACATTCATGCTCTAATGCTGGGTTCTTTATTGCAACTTTTATAAACTGCTTCCGCTAGAATGCTCTGTATAGGACGTTGAGATTGGTTGGATGGTTTCCATAAGTAACCACCCGGTCTGTCTGTGGCATACGGCGTCGGGCCCCGGCCGGACCTACTGCTATATGCTATGTGACGGATAGGGGGCGTTACATCTCTTACCTCTCTTCATCAGGCATATCCTTAGTTAGGACCCTATGCCACCTGGATATTATCCTAATACCCATTCTCCTCATATGGTTGATCTTTGAACCAACAGTTTGTTCCATGACTTCAGGAATTGTTCTAGCCAAGTACAGACTCATAATTCTTCCCAGATTTGGCTTCTTAATACTTTCCTTAATCTTTTCAAAAATTACTGCTGACCAATCTGTGTTTAGTCTGTAGATAATCCTGGTCATCAGACTGAACATATAGGCTGAAATCCTATCATGCCCCCTGGCTTGCAGAGAATGACTTTTCCAACCACTTCTGAAAGGAATTTTCCTTACAGATTCATCCCTTTTATGTTCATTGCTGATTCAATCTTCAAGGTGGGATCCAATCCACACCATTGAAGTGCTTCCCTAGTCTTTGATGAGGGTACTTCTACTTCTTCTTGAGTTCTTGGAAGTTGAAGAGTTTTCCTCAAGCTCTTCAAGGTTAGTTTAACTTTAGCTCCTTGAACTATAGATTTGATCTTAAGTCCAGTGGAATCTATAGCAGCTGCGCCATAGAATTCCAGAATTTCTTTCTTCCATATCTCTGTTGGTTCAGATACCAGAAATTCCAACCTATTTTCAGCAATTAGGGTTACTATTGCTTTAATTTCGGGTTCCGCATTATCAAAGGCGTTGCGTACCAGCTCATAGCCTTCATTGACATTATCTTCAAGCTTTGGCGTCATTGGGGTTGAGTGAAAGCTTGGATTGAGAAGAGAGAAGTTATCGACACAGGGTTTTGGTCTCGAAAATATGGAGAGTGTGTCGACAGGGTTTCTTGTTGACCTATTTATACCCTTCTAAAGAATGAAGGTCAAAAGTCGCGTCAAAATTCTCTTAATGTGTCGACACAGTTGTAATGTTTCGACACAGACTTCTAATGTCTCGACAGAAGTGTTGACTTAAGTCGATAATCTTAGGTCGACGAATCTGTGCTCGACGATATGTGTCAATTCTACGCTCGACGAAATCTGCATGTTTACTCTAAGTGTCGACACCACTTCTGGATGTGTCGACACCACTTCTCTGAAGTGTCGACACCGATTCTCTAGATGTGTCGACACCACTTTCCTGGAATGTCGACACCAATTTTCTAGATGTGTCGACACCACTTTCCTGGAATGTCGACACCAACTACTATGTGTCGACACAGACAACTTCTGATGTCGACACAATTTTACTTAGCCAAATTTGTTAAACTAATTTATGTTCAACATACCTATTTCAATTTTGAAATTGTTGAATTTAGTTTCATCTAAAGGCTTAGTAAACATGTCAGCTAGTTGTAAATCAGTACTAACAAATTCTAAAGAGATATCTTCTTTCTCTACATGATCTCTAAGAAAATGGTATCTTATTTCTATATGCTTTGTTCTACTATGAGAAACAAGATTATGAGCAATAGAAATAACACTAGTAGAATCACATAATAATGGAGTTCTACTTACCTAAATACCATAATCTTCTAACTGATGCTGTATCCACAATAGTTGTGCACAGCAACTTCCAGCAGCAACATACTCAGACTCAGCTGTGGAAATTGCCACACCGGTCTGCTTATTATAGCTCCAAGACACCAGTCTTCCTCTTAGAAATTGACAGGTGCCTGTAGTGATTTTCCTATCTACTTTGCAACCTGCAAAGTCTGCATCTGAATAGCCCATTAGTAGAAAATCTCTATTCCTAGGATACCAAAGGCCTAGATTAGGTGTGCCCTTAAGATATCTCAAAATCCTTTTGACAGCAGTAAGATGAGATTCTTTAGGGCAGGATTGGTACCTAGCACAGACACATGTAGCATACATGATATCTGGTCTTCTAGCAGTCAGATATAGGAGGGAGCCAACTATTCCTCTATACAAAGTTTCATCTACAGGTTTCCCTGCATCATCTTTACTAAGAGATACACTTGTCCCCATTGGAGTTCTCATGGTAGTGGATGACTCCATACCATACTTCTTAATTAACTCCTGGGTGAACTTAGACTGGGATATGGACAAGCCATCATCAGTCTGTCTTACTTGGAGACCCAAGAAGAACTTAAGTTCTCCCATACTGCTCATTTCAAATTTCCCTTGCATAAGTTTTGCAAACTTTCTACAAAGGTTACTTTTAGTAGAACCAAATATTATGTCATCAACATATATTTGGACTAGGATGATCTTTCCTTTGGATTCCCTAAGGAATAGAGTCTTGTCTATTTTCTCCCTTGAGAATTTATTCTCAATGAGGAAAGTAGACAGGGTTTCATACCAAGCCCTTGGAGCTTGTTTTAACCCATACAAAGCTTTCCTAAGTCTATATACATAAGTAGGATTGAGTGGATCAACAAAACCTGAGGGCTGTTCTACATAGACCTCCTCTTTTAAGTCTCCATTTAAGAATGCAGACTTAACATCCATCTGGAACACTTTGAAGCCTTGATATGCTGCATAGGCTAGGAATAGCCTGATAGCTTCCAACCTAGCCACTGGAGCAAAAGTCTGATCAAAGTCTATGCCCCCTCCTATCTGTATCCTTTGGAAACTAGTCTTGCCTTGTTATTCACTATGATCTCACTCTCATCAAGCTTGTTTCTATAAATCCACTTTGTCCCTATGACATTGTGGCCCTTTGGTTTTGGAACCAAATCCCATACCTTGCACCTTCTGAATTAATTTAACTCCTCCTGCATAGCATCAATCCAGTGAGGGTCTTGTATTGCTTCTTCAAATCTCTTGGGTTCCACTTGAGATAAGAAGCTAGAGCAAAGAAATGTGTTCAAGTTCCTGCTCCTTGTTTGTACTCCTTGTCTTGGATCACTAATGATCTGGTGTGCAGGATGATCCTTCAGATGTCTAACTGCTAGAGGTAATCTATCAGCAGTTTGGCCTTCTCCAATCTCTTCATTATGCTGCACCTCATGTTCTTCATCAGCATCTTGAGTGTCTTGTACTCCCCCTGGACAGCAACTACCATTTTCCTCATCCTGCTTTGCAGTTGGATCTTCTCTGATAGTAAGCTGGTCCATCTTCTGCTGTATACCTGTGGAGCTACAAGAACTACTTGGCAACTCACTGTTAATAAGTCTAGTTTCATCAAAGATGACATGAACTGACTCTTCTATAACTTGAGTAGCCAAATTGTAGACCCTATAAGCCTTACTATTGTTGCTGTACCCAACAAATATCCCATCTTGGGATTTGACAGCAAACTTAGTTAGGTGAGATTTGCCATTGTTAAGCACATAGCACTTGCAACCAAAGATCTTGAAATAGGATAAGTTTGGTTTTCTGCCCTTCATAACCTCATAGGGTGTCTTTTTGTGGTTTTTGGTGGTGGAAGCCCTATTGAGCACATGACATGCAGTGTTTACTGCTTCTGCCCAGAAATATTCTGGGAGAGTAGTGTCACTCAATAGTGTTCTTCCAGCCTCAATCAATGTCCTATTCTTTCTCTCAGCAATGCCATTTTGCTGAGGTGTTCTAGATAAGGAGAATTCCTGAAGAATCCCAAATTCTTCACACAGCCTTGTCATAATTTTAGATTGGAATTCAGTTCCATGGTCACTTCTGATTTTGACCACTGAACTATCTAATTCATTCTGAATTTGTTTAACAAAATTGTAGAAGACCTTTGGGGTTTCAGATTTCTGTCTCTGAAAGAATACCCATGACAATCTAGAATAGTCATCTACAACCACAAAAGTGTAGACCTTCCTACCTAGGTTCTGAACTGGCATAGGACCAAATAAGTCCATATGCAAGAGGTATAAGCACCTCACTGAGTCTTTGGTTTCTAGGCTATGAAAGGAGGATCTAGTCTGCTTGCGTTTTTGACAAGCTGAACATATTCCATCCTTATAACACTTAACTTGAGGACCATTCCTCACTAAATCTTTACTAAAGAGTTGGCCAATTGTCTTGTAGTTAAGATGGGCTAGCCTCTTGTGCCATTTGACACAATGAGAGACTTTCTCATCAGCTACAAGACAGATAGGAGAATTTTTATTCTCACACACAAAATTTAGGCAGTATACATTTCTTTTCCTATATCTAGTCAATATGACTTTTTGATCACTTGACCTCTTAATATGACACCCATTCTTGACAAATAAAATGTCATATCCCAGATCACTCAGTTGGCTTATGCTTATTAGGTTATGTTTCAAACTCTTTTCATAGGCCACTTGAGTGATTGTAATTAAGTTATTAGAAATGTTACCAAACCCTTTGATGACTCATTTTTCAGAGCCACTAAAGATTACTTTAGGCCCATCCATTATTGGTGAGTAGTCCTTCAGCAATCCCCTTATTCCAGTCATGTGCCTGGAACATCCACTGTCCAAGTACCATATAGGGGCATGACAACTTGGACTCACCTGCAACAAAGATTACTTAACCATAGAACCCAAATAACTTTTGGGTCCTTGGTTCAAGTTAGTCTGAAACCTAACAAATCTGCCTGCAGCTCTTCTAACAGGCAGACTGCTATTCTCCTTGACACTGGTATTATGCCAACAGTCTAAGGCATAATGGCCTATCTTGTCACATCACCAGCACTCAAACTTATTATACCTCTTTTTAGGTATAATCTTAGCTGTATTATTTGCAGCAGGTCTTTTGTTTTGTGCTGGGGCTTTGCCTTTCTTATTGGACTATGCAGCCCATGCAGTTTTCTTAAAGCCTATTCCTGTCTTACCCTTTTGTGACACAAAGTCATCTATTAAGGGTAGGGTAGATTTTGGCTTAGAGAAACTAGCCACAATCTCCTTCTCTTTCTGAAGTCTGTTTTCCAGACTTTTAATCTGATCATTTTTTAATGTGATTGTTCCCATTTAAATAACAATTATGTTCTTTAATTTGGCAATCTCATTCATCTTTTGATCCAGCAGCTTCTCTGAATCAGATGCAGCCAACTTAAGAGCTGCAATTTCCTTAGCCTGATTTTTGGCCAGGTTTTTGCTTCACTTAAGTGCCTGCAATAAATCTCCATATTCATCTATCAGCTGATGAATATCTCCTTCAAATTTAGACCCATCTTCATCTCTTGATGGAGATGCATCTGATTCTGACCCAGTGAAGTAATCAGAATCTACAGATACACTTTTACCTTACTGGGGCCAGGCTGATCCTGACACTGGTCTTCTTCAGACACTGCCATCAGTCCTTTGCACTGATGGTCTTCCTACTCATAGATAGAGTCCAGTAATTGCATGAACTCATCCTCTTCTTCTGTAAACAAACCAATATATGTCTCAGCCTCAGATTCAAACTCTGAAGTTGATTGATCTGTCAAACTTTTCTCTTTCTCAGCAACTAAGGATTTCTCCTTCTTGCTCTTGTGCTGAGACTTCTTTCTATTAGCAGACTACTTCCTTTTGTCTGGACAGTCAGACACAACATGTCCAGCTTTGTTGCAGCAATATCATATGATGTTGGATGTAGTTGACTTACTAGGCTTTGTCTCATTCCTGTCCTTCCTTGATGATTTCCTCTTCTGATAATAGTCATCCTTGGTCTGAGATGTGGAAGGCTTAGATTTCCACTGCTTCTTCTTTAAGAATCTCTGGAACTGCCTTGTGAATGCTGCAAAGTCTTCATCAGAATTACTGCTGTCTGAACTAGGATTATCTGAATTTTCTGAGATCATTTCTGCATCTCTCTTAGGAAAAGATGGAGACATTCTCATATTCTTCCTTGTGGCTTCTACCTTGAAAGCCACTGACTTTTCTTTATAGTCACCCTTTATATTTTTCTCTTCCTCCTTTCTGACCAACAACTGCATCTCATAAGACAGCAATTTGCCAAACAGTGTTGGAGGAGAAATCTCGGCCAGTCTGGCCACTTCCCTTATGACACAGATCTTAGTATCCCAATCCTTAGTCAAAGACCTAAGGAATTTGTCATTCAGCTCATAAGTACTGAATATTCTTCCATAAGACATTAGTTCATTGAAAATCCTATAGAACTTCTTATAACATTCAGTTATACTTTCATACTTGGCTTGTCTGAAACTCTCATATTCTTGATTAAGCATAAACTTTCTATCTTGCCTAACCTCTTCAGAACCCTCCATGCAGATAATCAATATGTCCCACATCTCCTTGGAGGATTTGCAGTGAATTAGATTCTGAAATGTTGAATCATCAATGACACTTACTATAATATTCTGGGCTCCTTTATCCATTGTAGCCAAAATGATCTCATCCTTAGTCATCTCTGAAAAATCCTTTGGAATTCTTTGATTGTCATCAAGAACAGAAATCTTCATTGGAACATATGGTCCTTCCTTAACTGTTATGTAAATTCTAGGATCAGATGCCTCCATGAATAATCTGACCCTTTCCTTCCATATTCCAAATATTTCTTTCCTGCAGATGGGCAATTTCATTGAACCAAGTTCTTTATGGTTTTCTCCTGAACCCATCTTCTTGAACTTATTTCTGCCTTATAGATCTCACTCAGACTGTTAAGTCTATCTTTGAGGAACCTCGCTTTGATACCACTTGAAAGAGTTAGTTCCTAAACACCGAGAGGGGGGGGGGTGAATAGGTGTAATTCCTTTTTATTCTAAGGCAGAATATCTATTCAGTTAATTAATCAGAAACAGCTAATTCTACAGCTAACACAACACAGAATTCACAGAATCACACAATCATAGATTGCACATAGTTTTTATAATGGTTCCCCAAGGTCTGGGTACATCCACTTTCCCCCTTTGCCTATCTAGCAGTGTGATAGATTCGGCCTAACTTCTTTCCTTCACCTCAGATCCGCAGATCATACAGCAGCTCAGAACCCAAATAAGGCTCCTACAACTCAGAGTGAGTCCACACTCCTACAACTCAGGCAATCTGCCCTACCTCAGCCTTCAACAAGGCCTACAACTCAGAGATAACAATCTCCTATAGCTCAGGCTCACAGCCCTACCTCAGCCTTCAATAAGGCATACCACTCAGAGATCTAAATCTCATACAACTCAGCCTTTATAAATCAGGCTTACAGCTCAGATCTTAAAACGATCCTACAGAAAATAGATTTAACAATGTATTTTACCACCACCCTGGTAGAGAGAGAAAGGATGGATGGCTTTTTGATCAGTTCTTGGAATAATCTGATGACAGAGAATAACCACTCTTATCTTTCTTCAAAGCTTATTGAATCTGAACTCAGTAGGGTTGAACTCCTTTGAAGTTGATCTTAAATCAGCTTCTTTCTTGAAATTCAGATCTCAATCTGAATCCTTCTTGGCAGACTGGTTCAGAATCTGCACTTGAGGAACTTGTTTATGTAAGTCCCTTTCTTCACTTCAATAGATGGAGCTCTCTCTCTCCAACTTCTTTTTTTATTCTATATCAGTATTTTTTCTATCATCAATCACTTTTTCTGTTGAAGGAGAATGCCATTATATAGACTTTCTCCATGGTAACCGGCTGATCTGGTTTCTAACAAACTTCTGACAGCTCTGACAGTTGCAGTAGACCGGTTGGTAATGACAGCTGTCAAGTCATCCATTCACTTCTTGAAACTCTGTCTCTGTCAGTAAAGTGCCGATACTGAACTTCATCATGTGTCGACACAAGTAGACTAAGTGTCCACACAAGCCTTGGTGGTGTCGACACAGCTTCCTTGGTGTTGACACTGCTTCTCGACACAGCATCTGTAGAATGTGTCGACACTAATTCTGTGCGTCGACACAATCAATTCTTCTCTTTAACTTTGTTGAAACTCTGCTGTGTGTCGACACAAGTCCTGTGTGTTGACACAGTTGATGTCTACAAAGTCTTCTGTGTGTCGACACTGCCTCTGTGTGTCCACACAGTTGATATCGACTAAGCTTTTCTGTGTGTCGACACTGCCTCTGTTATGTCGACACAGTTTATGTCGACTAAGCCTTCTCTGTGAGTCGACACTGCCTCTGTGTGTCGACACAGTTTCTTCTGGTGTCGACACAGCCTTTTCAAGTGTCGACACAATTAATCTCCAAGTGTCGACATAGCTTTTCTCCAGTGTCGACACAAGCCTTCATAAGTGTCGACACAGCTTCTTCTAGTGTCGACTTATGGACTTAGAAACTTTTTCCTGCATTCTTGCATTTTCTTAACCTGCACATATATACTCAAAACAACATCAAATACACCTTGATGCATATCATTGAGTAAGGTGAGGCTTCTTCAAAACTGATACACATTTTCCAATGTACCCAACAATAGACGATGTTCTAGTTTATTCCTGCAGTGCTAATGAGCATGTACAACACTTGCGTTTAGTTTTTCTGCTTTGAGGGACCATAAGTTGTTTTCTAAGATGAGCAAGTGTGAGTTTTGGTTGCCTCAAGTTTCTTTCTTGGGTCATGTGGTTAATAGAGATGGGATTTCAGTTGACCCCGAGAAGATAGCTGTTGTTATGGATTGGGATAGGCCCACCACACCCAAGGAGATAAGGAGTTTCTTAGAGTTGGCTGGCTATTATAGAAGGTTTGTAGAAGGTTTCTCTACGTTGCCTGCTGTTGAAACTGAAATTCGGTCTCCTGTGGAGTTCGACCCTTGGGGAAGGCGTGGTCTCGCACCTACTTCACTCCTGCAAGCAAAACAACAGAAAAAACAAGGAGAAACCGACCCAAGGGCTCGACGGGAGGACCCACCACACTCCTGGAAGACTAGAGAATACTTTCCCTCCTTAGCCACAAGCCGAGCTAAGTCTACCTCAGGAAGCACTACTAAATCGGGGAGCAAGAGAATATGAGAGCGTGCCACCTGAGGTGCCCCCTTGGGTTCTATTTATAGTTTTTAGAATCTGAACTGCCAATAACCAAAAGAACTGACCTGAAATTACCAGAAAGCCCTTGGTTGGGTCTGCCAACAGCCAAACTCCGCTATTTTGAACAGCTATGTGCAGTCCAACTTGGTCTGCCAATAGCGTAGCTCCGCTGTTCTGAGAAGCTATTCGCACCCATGGGGAGGGCATCCGTGTAATTTCTCCTCGGGGCTTCTACTGGCTCCCTCCATGGATTGGGAGGTCAGCTCGCCACTAATCCCTCTCCGTGAGAGGCGGGCGCGACCTGGCTCCAGCGACTCGCCTACTCTTCTTGGGCGAGCGCGAGTCGGGCCACCGCGACTCGCCAATCCTCTGCTGAGGCAGTCAGGTGGCCAGGTCGCGGAAAGGGAATGGGCTGATGGCCATTGCGACCATTAGAATGGTTCACAGGTCGCGGGTCGTCGAACCCATCCGCGAACATCGGTTTGACGAATAGCGCCTCCCACTCCGGTCGATGATTCTCTGAGCGAGCGGGAGGGGTGAAGGAGTCGTCTCGCCTGGCTCGCTCGCTTGAACTGGGCGGGAGCAGACTAGCCTCTTGCCGCATGCCCGCTTGTTGCTTGGGTGCGGGCCGTGGAACTTGGTTCGCTCGATTTTCCTGGCAGGGCCCGCTCGGCGAACACGGGGTTGTACATAATTCCCGCTTTTTTGAGCTTGATAAAGCTCGAAAAGAACCATCCAACTCGCGTGTTCGGCGAGTACTTGTGCTGAGCTGGCATGGAATCTTCTGGTGGGGCCCCAGTATTCGGCTATAAATATACCACTGGGCCCAGGGGGTCTCCCTAGGCCATCTCGTCTTTTCAAGCAGACTGCAGCTTCTTGATGCCGGTCAGCGAAGAGGTGCGAGCCCGCCTGGCAGCCGCGGGCCAGAAGACTCGGGTGGAGGCCCTCGAGGCCGCCCCCTGGTTAGCGTGTGGGTCTCCCGGCCCTCTCTTTAGACCGGTAAAGGGAAAGATTGTGAGGCGGTCCCCGACGAATAATTTTCCGGGTTCTAGCTCGGCGGCCGGCATCGAGGTCGCTTCTGAGGTACCTGATCTCCCTTCCCGGCTTGTTGCTACATCTCTGACCCTTTGTCCTATCGGTACTGCCTTGTGAAGACGAGGGGGACGGGGGGGGGGGGGGGGGGGGGGGAGGATAGCTCCCCTCCCTTATCATCTGAGAGGTTGCTAGCCCCTCGGGTCTGGACCGTCCACCCCCGAATACCCCTCGTTCGCCGGTTCCCCCCGGACTAGGGAAATCTCTTGCGGCCTTCGAGGGAGAACCCTTTCAGGGTAGGCCGGGCTCTTCCCGTCCTTCCATCGGTATGGACGACGTGCCAACCCCTGGTAAGCTCGTACTCGGCGCTTGCCTTGTTCTTGCCCGTCCCTTCTAAATCTCCTTTTTGCAGGCTACAACGCGATCTCCTCCGAAACTGAGATGAGTGAAGGGTACTCGCCTCCACCTGACGTGGAGGGCGTTTCGGATTACCTGGGCAATCTGACTGATGCGGTGGGGATGAAGAGGCAGGTGACACGGCTGTTCCAGAAACATACTCTGCTGATTCAGGAGCTCGTCAAGAGGGTCGACCGAGACAAGGCCGAGACCGAGGCTCGGCTCGCGGCTTTGGAGGGGGCTCCGCGTGCAGCGGAAGGTGGCGAGGTCATTTCACCCGGAGTGCACATTACGCGGGCCGAGGAGCATCTAAAGAGTGTCTCGGAACAAGTTGGCCTGGCCCAGCAGGAGTTGGTGGCGGTGCGCGATTATCATTATCCTCGCGTGCTGCCGTGAACCGGAACGCAACAGCGGGGCAGATGGAAGTGGATCTAGTACTGATCCACCCTTTCTTCTCCCCGTTCGCGTAATATCGTTGGGTCGGGCCGTGTCTGTGCTTCGAGTCGACTCGCTCGGGGGGGGGGGGGGTGGGGGTACTATTATTTCAAAGACTTATTCTGTATCTGTAACTATTTGTGACTCTCCTCGCCCGCCTGTGGGTCTGGTTTTTGATTTCTGATGCATATCGTTCTTACCATGTTGCTGCTTTATTCTCCGCGGGGGGAGGGGGGGGGCTCGAGTGTACCCGCGTCCTCCGCTCGCCACCCTCCTCAGGCGAGTGCGGGTCAGAGGATGGACTCGCTCAACCCGCCATCCTGATTTAGCGGGAACGGGCCAAGGAGCTTGCCGGCTAAGAGTCTCCCCGACTCGCTCAGAATCCTGGGCAGGCGCGAGCCGTAACTCGCCCGCTTGTTCCTCGCGTGGATGCGGGAGGGCGAGACCCGCTCCTGACTGGTCTTGCCAGTGCAGTTGTGGGTCGGAAAGTCGAACCGTCGGGCCTGATTTTTGCTATACGCACTTTTACTGTCGGCGGAAAATTTTCCCGCTCTTTCTTTCTTTCTATAAATAGGCCCTGCCGGTTCTTGTCCTCCCACCGCTTCAAAGCACTTTCCCCTCTCCTGCTCTTTGAGAAGCACGGCTCGCGTTCGCCTTCTGGGTCTATCTCGCTCGATCGACGGTCGTTTTGCGAAATGGGTGGCAGCGGCGATGCGGACGGGCGAAGTAAATGCGCCTGGACCTTCTCGGAGCATGACTTCCCCCATGCCGTTATCTCAGAGCGCGAGTACTTAGAAGCCCTTGGCGATCACGTCCCGCCTGGATTTTCGGCGAGACGGCCTGGGGAAGAGGATAAGATCAATGATCTGTCCAGGGACGAGCTCGCCATTCCTCTGGCTCACTTTGAGGTGGGTCTTCGGCTTCCTCTGTGGTCGGAGGTGCATCAAGTGTTGAAGTACTTCGGGGTTGTCATCAGCTAGATGACCCCCAACTCTGTGGCTGTCATGGTAGGGTTCGCCTGCTTTCTGCGGGAGGAGCGGGTCGAGTTCAGTCTCGCGGTTTTCCGCAAATTATTCTCCTTCCGCGCAAACTGGGACGGGACTGCCTATTTCTCCAGCGCCCACCTCAAGGTGCGGGAGACCGTTAATAAGAGTCACAACTGGCTCAAGAAGTTCTTGTTCATCAAGGGGGATTTTGGTAACATCCCCTTCTCGCCGGTGCAGCTCAGCGAGGCGAGTTACCACCCGCCCAGCCTGGGGGGCCATGAGGCCGACCTGTGGAGGTTCTTTGTCACAACCCGCATTTCCTCAACGAGTACATCGTATCAGAGCAAGAGGAACTACGGGTTATGATGCCACGTCATGCAGGGGATAACTGCACACGCTCAGGCAACCCTTGACGCTTACTTTATGAGTTGAAATTCAACAGTTAAATGTAAGAAAACCTTTGGATTTAATGGCCGTATCCTTCGGCCTTAGGTATCAAAACCTGTATTTGTACGCGGCGGAAATACTTTGTTTATTTATGACGATCTCCTATATGCAGTCTATAGTGATACTACTATAAGAAACCATCTTTGTTTACGTCATTTGGAAAATAAGTGTTTGGTAACCAAAACATGTTATGCATGGATACAATAATAGGTTTGGTTTAGCTTCAAAATACCTAATGCAACCTACCATAAATTCTTCCCAAGAGCAAGAAGACATCATCCAAATGAGTCACATTAGCAATCTATTATTCATACATCACAAGTAAAGTAAGCCACCAATGGGCGCCAACAAGCTGACACGAACCCATTGGGGCACATGTATGTCTGTACAACAAAGAAAAGAACTACCTCGCTAAATAAGCTCGGCTAGCTCCCAAGAAACGCCACCAATAAAACTAGCCGCTCAACCGGCTACAACCTGCACCTGAGGCATTCAAGAAAGAACACCTCAGCAATCCTCGAAGATACAATAAAAAGAAGAGCAGCATGTTTATACAATATCATGAAGGGGCTTACCGACCCCGTAGCAATGTTTCATACAAGTAAAATGAGTGAACAAAACCAAGTGGAAAACGCACCAAAACACATGCCAAATGCACCAAGTGCGTACAAGTTTCATCAAGTCCTGCTCTACCCGCAGGAGCAAAAGGCAAAACACATGCCCATTCCATCATCCTTCGTACAAGAAACAACTAAACGAGTGAAACATACGCAGTGGTTACATGCGATTCAGCAAGGGTCTTTGGTGGCAGCCCTAAAGTGGAACGCACCAAAACAAGCCAGCCCAAATCGGGGCAAAATGGTGCTCTACACCACAAATCCAAACCCGGTGGCCACAAAGGCTTAACCCACACCACCCCTTACCAAAGCCGCACATACACGCTTCTGCCATGGTTCACATTCGCCTCGCAAAACTCACCATAAACGAACCTAACCGTAACCCCACAATCAAATCTCACCATAACCCAAGTACCACTTTCCCTTCCTTTATCCTCACACATGACGACAAATTGCCAACGTAGAGTTTGATGAACTTCATCACATGAAAGAGTTTGATTAAGAGAAGTACATAAATCACATGTTTGGAACAAGAATCACATGCTTTTGATCAAGGAAGAATCACATATATTTGAAAGGCTACATGAACATGAATCAAATTAGCTACATGAATCACATGAACAAGAGAACTACATGAATTAACCTAGCATAGACTTGATAACTAAACAAAACTAAGTATGGAAGATCAAAGTCATTCAGCATAGGGAAATTTAAGAGCATAATTGTTGGGTATTGTATCCACAATTACCTGGATTTGAGGAAGCCACCTGTCAAGCTAAGATGAATTCACAATGTATTTGATGAAACATCTTAAGTTGTGCTTGCAGCTCTTCCACGCTAAGTGCACACCAATGTCAGGGTGCAGTAGGTCAATATACACGGGTCTGCACGACGTAATCCCTCATTGAGCAGATCAGTGTGTTGGCCTACGTGTACTCTCTCTATTGGAGTGCACTTACTTTCAAGTACAGGGCCATGTGTATGCAAGAGAAGACAAGGAGCAAGGATGGGTCAAGGAGCAGCACGGGTGGAAAGACGAAAATTCGTCTAAGTAAAAGTCGACGAGAATCACCAAGTGTCGCCGATTCGGCGAGAATCACTAGTGATTCTCGCCGAATCGGCGAGAATCATTAGTGATTCTCGCCGACTCCTTACGGCTACCTCAAAATGGTGCCAAGTGAGATTCGGCGAGAATCATAATGATTCTCGCCGAACCCGTCGCTGAGCAGGTCATGAATACCAAGTGAAAATCGTTGAGAATCAATAAGGGAATCGTCGAGAATCACTAGTGATTCTCGACGAATCGTCGAGAATCGTTAACTGATTCTCGCCGATTCGTCGAGAATCGCCAATAATTCTCGACGAATTTTACTTGGCGTTTTCTCTGGATGCTGCTGGACCGGATTCTGCCGCTGGACTAGTTTGAACCGGATTTCGGGTATCTACTTGTGGGACCCACAACGGTCATATTGTATGGGTCTTCAATGTATAAATACATGGGTATATTTGAACAGTAGGAGTAGCGAAGAAAACAAGATATACGCGAGCACGGACAAACCCTAGATCGCCGCTTCCGCTCCGTCGCCGCCGCCATCGCTCGCGATAAGTTGGTCGCCGCTGTTGATCGCTTCTCTTCCCGATCTCCGGCGACAGAAGCTTAGCAAAGCTTTGAGTCTCACGTGTCTATCCAGAGATCTCTTGTCTCTCGATTTGTTTACCGGGAAAAACTCCCCCGTCCGAATCGATCGAGACGACTGATCCTAGAGTGACCGTTGGTAGACCTAGTTTGCTTCGCTACGAAGATTGGATCTCTAAGTTCAGCAGCCGCTCATCATCATAGCCGCCGATCCCGAAGCTAGACGCCGCTCGTGTTGCCGCCGCCGGTTCCGGGGAGATCCTCTCCAAGAGAGACCAAGGTTGTAGACTCTTTGTTGACTTCACGAACACGTCGTCGAACGAAGAGGAACACCGTAGTCTCCAAACGAAGTTTGTATCTCGTGTACATTCTATATTTACTTTTGTTGTAAAGGAACGTTTGTTCCGTGTTGTAAGGGTTGGGTGCAACCCGTTTTGTGGGAGTGTTGACTCTCACGTGTGGAAGGGTTCCTTCCGATAGTGCAGGGATTGGATTTCAATCCTGTTGGAGAAGAGACCGAGTCGTCCCTTGTTGGGAGATAGGTCGAAGGCGGAAAGTAGATGTACCCAAGTCGGGGAACCACTATAAATTGCCTGTGTATTCTGTGTGCTGTGCTTGTTATTTTTATTGTGCAGGTACATTCGTAAATTCCGCAAAAGCGCTACACGTCACCTATTCCCCCCCATAGGTGCACATAGTTGACACTAGGTGAACTTTCAAGTGGTATCAGAGCGAGGTTACTCATCAAAAGGTTTACACCTTGAGTAGTATCCTGCCACCAGTGTCAGAAGCATGGAGCTGGATTATGAGATATCGCCACTCAGACTCCCCGCATGTACAAAGGAGTTTTATCTAGTCTGGAGGATGAGAGTGTCATATCACTTGGATGCCATCGATCCTCGTGCATCTTTCATCCTGGAAGAGGGTCCTTTTATACCTATGAAGACCTCCGACTCTGGAATTCAAGTACCCAAGTGCATTGCTGAGATGTCGGAAATGGAGCTTTCATTCTTTAATTTGGATAAGAGGATTCGTCAAATTATCATGGATATCTGGTCTGGAGCTTCTCGCTCTAGATTGGAAAAATGTAGGACGGCTAAATCTCTGTGGATGATGATCTCAGAGATGATGGGGGGGGGGGGGGGGGGGTCAGAGAAAGATGGAATCTGCTGTCAATCAGAGGATGAAGCGTATGTTGGGGTCCTCACTTCTGAAGATGAAGGCAAGGATCTCTCGGACTGCATCAGAGCTCCAGTGTCCATGTCTGAGACTGAAGAGGCCAGCGAGGAAAGCAGCTCTGATGAGGATGACACAATGGTCACTGGCTCTAATGACAATATTGCTGAGGAGCAGGTAACTTCTTCGTCCTGCCCCATATCTCTTGAAATTTCTGAAGACAGGAACTGCGTTCCTCCAGAAGATTCTGATTCTCTGAAGAGAGCCCTTCAGTCGAGTAACCTACTTGCTGAGGAGCAAGCTCAAGAGATTGCTCGACTGAAGATCTTGTTGGTTCTCCAATTGGCGTCCAACAAGGTCAAGGACTCTAAGATCTCAGCTCTAGAGAGTAGTCTAGAGAATGAGAAACGTATAGTATCAAACTTTTCCAAAGTTGATGCTATAAAGAGAAAGCAAGAAAACGGGTGGATCTCCCGAATTATCAATGCGTGGAGAAATGGGGAAACGGTGTTCCGACCCCCCACTCCAAGCAGGAAGGCAACTCATCATGCCTTCAGGTATGACCACAAGAATAGTCGTGGTCACTGCAAGGGTAATCTGTCCCCATGTGGAGACACCCAGAGTGCAAGGGCCGTCGTGGCCACTCATGAGAGAATACCAAAGGCTCATTCTGAGCCCTTTGTATTCACTGCCACGGCCGCAACTCGATGTGAATCTGCATGTCCTAGCTCACAGAACACTTCTCACCACCCGAGGACACAGGATAGAGAGGTTAAAAATCATGGTGTAAGTTTTCATGGGGCCTCTGAAAGGGGGATGCCTGAAAGGAGGGCACCACCTTCCCGGCCTCATGACGCTCATAACATGCATTCCTTCCACCCTTCCACGTGTCACGATGGAAGATGAAATTTTGTGAGGAGATCATGCTCTATCCCGTTTAGACCTAGGACCGTGACTACCTCAGTCACTAGATCAGGTCGGAAACGGCGATACAACATTCACCTATGTTGGTGCTGTGGCAAAGTGGGACACTTTGCCGTCGACTGTTGGCACAACCCCTCTGTGCCAACGACAAGGGCTTACCCACATTCACGGGACAGAGGTAGTCTTCCTGACAGGTTTTCTGAAGGAAGGCAGTTGCATGCTTATGCTAACAGGAACCTAGGACCCAATATGATTTGGGTTCCTAAGGTAAAGTAATTCTTTTTTGCAGGGTAGTCTAGTTTCCCGTGAATATGATGGGAACTAGACAGTAGGTGGCTCAAGACTAAATTGAAACAAGCGTCTGCAATAACAGATGTGATGTCTAATTGAGCATACTTACGTTGAGCTTCTAATATGTTCTACCTGTGGGACTAAGACGATGACTCTTAAAATCCCAGGTACTCATGATCAGTTCCAAGACTTGAGTCATTTTCAATTGACAATTACATATATATATACATATCTTTAAATACAGATACATCTTTGTATATACGTGTATGTATGCACATCCAAGGATAGGGTAACACGATGAATATAGACCTTAGACACACCATTACAGAGTTATCGGAAATTCCACTGGTAGATTTGAGAACTAACGTCTGCAGGCGTAAATCAATTCACTGAAACCTAACAAAGATACGTCGTTGGAAGACTCTCAAATTAACTTAGACAAACGGAAACCGTAGGAATCCCATTTAACTCGTCGAGCTTGACATTTAAGGAAGCATTCCCGCCGACCCTTTATACACTTGGAATCTCGCCGACCCTTCAACTTCCGTAAGAATCCCGCCGAAGGAGCAAGCTACACAAATCCCGCCTCACTTCGCAGGAGATATCACGCAAGAGCTCTTCCGCCGATTCTTCCCTTACCTGCCGACTCGCCGAAACCCGCAGGAAGCTCATCGAATCATCTTCTCGCAAGAGCTCTTCCGCCGAATCTTCCCTTATCCGCCGACTCGCCGAAACCCGCAGAAAGCTCGATCATCCTCTCGCCGCAAGATTCTTTGCCGCCGTTTGTCTCGCAAGATTCTCGTCGGATCCCGCACCGTCCTCGCTGTTTCCCGCAAGGTCTACACCGAAGGTCTTCCCAAAGGACGCTCAAGGAAGATCTCTCGCTGGAAGCCCACCAACTCATTTCCGTCTAAGCCTTTAGGTAACCTCTTCCACACCCGTACTTAGACGTTCTCACTAGTGACGCTTTCCTTTTGAGTGTTCATTAAAGCTTAGAGTAGGGTTTCTCTCTCTAGATCTGCAATGGCTCCAAGGACTACTGCTGGGTTGGTCACCGGATGCGAGCTTGTTCGGACTGGGTTCTCTCACGCCTCGGACGAATTCCGCAACATCATTCTGATGCTTGAAGAGGCTGGGCTAACATTCATCCTGGAGCACCCTTGCAAAATCTTGGACAAAGAGGTGCTGGAGTTCTTCGCCACCGCAAGACTCCGAAATGGCGACTCACTAATCAAAAGCAAGGTGGATGGGGCAAAGGTCAAGCTATCTGCCAGCAAGCTGACTCGCTTCCTGCAGCTTTCTAGCTCGGAGCATGAAGACTATCTGGAGGACGATGACAAAGCCAGAACTCTCTCATTCTGCGGTCTCCCACGAGGTACTCGGTCAATAAAGAGAAAGGAGATGAATGAAGAAGGGAAGCTCCTGTCTGACATTATTGGAAAGGTGCTCATCTACAAGCCGGGCTCTCATGACCATATCTCAGCGGATATGTTCAAGATCCTGATAGCTGTTGTTTGCCGTAAAAGGTTCAACTGGGGGGAGTTGCTGTTCGAGAAGATCAAGGACACCTTGGGCTCTCCGAGTTTTGGACGCATCATAAGTCTATATCTAAATCAGCTAAATGGAGACAAGTTTGATATGAGTAAAGGTGTTCCTCTCCACTACTTGAAGAAGATGGACTCAAGTGTGTTTGATCGATGGGAGAGGCGTATTGGGCAGATGGCAGTGGAAGAGCAACAGGGAGTATCTTCAGCAGTCACCCCCAGTGACATTCCTGATACCTTGCCTGCAGGAATCGAGGGGGAGCCTCTACCCCCTCATACAGATGTAGTATCTGAAATCTCCCAGGTGGCCAGGGATGCTGTGGCCGAAATTCAAGAAGGAAGTGACACTGTATTGGAGACTGCTGACAAAGAATTGGAAGAGGCTGCTGATGAAGATGAGTTCATGGATGATGACGAAGAGGATGAAGGGCATGAGGGACATGAAGTATTGGAGGCTCCGGATCCTGTTGAACCTCCATCTGACAAGCCTGCACCAGTGGAGGGGGAGTCAGATAAATCTACAGAGGCCGCCAGCATTCCTCCATTAGAGACTGTGCTTGTATCCAGCTCTACAGATGCGTCTGCTGAAGGGCAAGGCCCACAAGTGCCTCCGGTTATTCCGTTACGAGATGAGCTAGCCACTCACACTGTCAATGTCATTCAGGGCATTGTGAATGAACTTAAAGCCTCCTTTGATGAAGCTCAGAATAAACTGCTGAAAAGGATTAAGACATCTGAAAATCTCATGCTCAAGAATATGGTGGAGATCAACCATAAACTGGACGTGATGGAGAAGAAATTTGAAGAGAAGTATACCGCGGCCGGCGAAGCTGTCACACTTCTTATACCTGGATTGAAAAAGAACACTGATACTCTGGCTGTCGTAAATCAAAATACTCATGTTGTAGCCAACAACATCCAAAAGTTTGACGGCAATATGGTCACTCTCAACGCCAATCAGCAGGCATTAGTCACTGAATTCTCCAAGATGACTAAGCATATTGATGACTCCCTGCACTCCTATGCAAACTCCATAGCACTCGAAGCCAAAAAGGGGGAGAAGGAATACATAGCTAAGATGGCTGAGCTTCAAGAGGTCATGATCACAAACTTCGAACAGTCAAACAAGTACGTCTATGACAGCAACTGGTGGATGCTCCACCAGGCGTTAGGCATCCCCTTTGCTGAAAATCCTGCAGATATTCATCCTCCTGAGACTTCTACGGCCGCTGAGGGAGTAGGTGCTGATGAAGGAATAAGTGCAAGTGCTGCAGATGTTCCCACAAATGAAGCTGATGCTAGGGCTCTCTCCAAAGCTAAACTGAGGAGCATGTTTGACCAAGAGGCCTTAGCAAAAGCCAGGGGAAAGAGAAAAGCTCAGGAAGGGACCTCCAAGGATACAATAGCTGAGAAGAGAATCAGAATGAGTGAGGAGGAAGTTCGAAATGAAAAGTGGAGTCCAGTTTCAAAGAACATCATCTTGAACACCTTCTGGCTACAAGAAAAGAGAGAACTAAATCGGAACGAAGTTTACAGCCAGTATGAGTGGGAAAGGCACAAGACGTATGAAGCAAAAAGGAACATATTCTTCAGAAACAACACAGATGCAAATAAAGTTCCTCCTCCCAGATATTACCCGAAGCCTAAGGAGTACATGGAGAGACAAAGGAAGAAGTTTTTGGCGCAGAAACTCAAAGATGACTTAGCTAAGGAAAGATAGTCAACAACTTGTAGCTTGTCATTCTCTCCTAAAAATATTTAATGATTATTGTTATGATATGAACAATTCTGAGATTATATATATATATACATTCGTATTTGAATTTGTGAATGACTCAAGTCCTGATCTGGTTGCATATATTCTCTTGTGCTGCATGTTTAATTTCTGAATGCTATGTTTATTATTTGATAGGTGTTATTCATCTTAGCTAGTAGGGTTTTGGCTTCGTCAAATAGGGGGAGATTGTTGGGTATTGTATCCACAATTACCTGGATTTGAGGAAGCCACCTGTCAAGCTAATATGAATTCACAATGTATTTGATGAAACATCTTAAGTTGTGCTTACAGCTCTTCCACGCTAAGTGCACACCAATGTCAGGGTGCAGTAGGTCAATATACACGGGTCTGCACGACGTAATCCCTCGTTGAGCAGATCAGTGTGTTGGCCTACGTGTACTCTCTCTATTGGAGTGCACTTACTTTCAAGTACAGGGCCATGTGTATGCAAGAGAAGACAAGGAGCAAGGATGGGTCAAGGAGCAGCACTTGGGTGGAAAGACGAAAATTCGTCTAAGTAAAAGTCGACGAGAATCACCAAGTGATTCTCGCCGATTCGGCGAGAATCACTAGTGATTCTCGCCGAATCGTCGAGAATCATTAGTGATTCTCGCCGACTCCTTCTGGCTACCTCAAAATGGTGCCAAGTGAGATTCGGCGAGAATCACTAATGATTCTCGCCGAACCCGTCGCTGAGCAGGTCATGAATACCAAGTGAAAATCGTTGAGAATCAACAAGGGAATCGTCGAGAATCACTAGTGATTCTCGACGAATCGTCGAGAATCTTTAACTGATTCTCGCAGATTCGTCGAGAATCGCCAATAATTCTCGACGAATTTTACTTGGCGTTTTCTCTGGATGCTGCTGGACCGGATTCTGCCGCTGGACTAGTTTGAACCGGATTTCGGGTATCTACTTGTGGGACCCACAACGGTCATATTGTATGGGTCTTCAATGTATAAATACATGGGTATATTTGAACAGTAGGAGTAGCGAAGAAAACAAGATATATGCAAGCACGGACAAACCCTAGATCGCCGCTTCCGCTCCGTCGCCGCCGCCACCGCTCACGATAAGTTGGTCGCCGCTGTTGATCGCTTCTCTTCCCGATCTCCGGCGACAGAAGCTTAGCAAAGCTTTGAGTCTCACGTGTCTATCCAGAGATCTCTTGTCTCTCGATTTGTTTACCGGGAAAAACTCCCCCGTCTGAATCGATCGAGACGACTGATCCTAGAGTGACCGTTGGTAGACCTAGTTTGCTTCGCTACGAAGATTGGATCTCTAAGTTCAGCAGCCGCTCATCATCATAGCCGCCGATCCCGAAGCTAGCCGCCGCTCGTGTTGCCGCCGCCGGTTCCGGGGAGATCCTCTCCAAGAGAGACCAAGGTTGTAGACTCTTCGTTGACTTCACGAACACGTCATCGAACGAAGAGGAACACCGTAGTCTCCAAACGAAGTTTGTATCTCGTGTACATTCTATATTTACTTTTGTTGTAAAGGAACGTTTGTTCCGTGTTGTAATGGTTGGGTGCAACCCGTTTTGTGGGAGTGTTGACTCTCACGTGTGGAAGGGTTCCTTCCGATAGTGCAGGGATTGGATTTCAATCCTGTTGGAGAAGAGACCGAGTCGTCCCTTGTTGGGAGATAGGTCGAAGGGGGAAAGTGGATGTACCCAAGTCGGGGAACCACTATAAATTGCCTGTGTATTCTGTGTGCTGTGCTTGTTATTTTTATTGTGCAGGTACATTCGTAAATTCCGCAAAAGCGCTACACGTCACCTATTCCCCCCCATAGGTGCACATAGTTGACACTAGGTGGACTTTCAATAATAAGGCCAGTGAGGAAGAACCCAAAACAAGAAGAACAAGCTAGGAAACTTGAAAGAGAAAAACTAGCTATTTTGCACAATCAAAAACAAGAAAGAAGATTGGCAAGGGTGAAGAACACCGCTTGCCTGAACCGAGACGATGCCGCGACGGCTGCTCCTCTCTTTCCTTGCTTTGCTTGAGCCTTGCTCCCTTGCTTTCTCTTTGAGAATGAAGAAGAAGATGAAGAGAAGGTGAAGTGAAGAGGAGAAACTCTGTTTCGGCCTTATTTTCTCCAGAACAGAGCTGGACCGTTAGATGCAGAATCAAGGAAATGAACGACACAAAAAACTGGAAAAAGTCGATTTTCGGGCCGGTCACGCCCTGTGTCACGCCCGTGACGAAGGACGTGTACCTTAAGCGGCGCAGAAAGTCGGCAAATCCAAATTTATCCACACGGTACACGGCCGGGTACACGCCCGTGACGGGTCGGTCACGCCCGTGACCTAGGACGTGTAGCCCGTGTCTCGACACCTTGTCGACACAAAGTGTCGACACTCGACACAGCTGGACACGCCCTGTGACACGCCCGTGTCACAGGCCGTGTCCCCTCTCTCGACACCCGACACTCGACACTCAACACTCGACACTCGACACTCGACACTGCGGGACACGGCCCGTGACACGCCCGTGTCACGGGGCGTGTACCCCATTCTTCGAGCTCAACTCGACACAGGAAAATCGTCGAGTCAAGGAGGTCACGCCCAGGTCACGCCCTGGGTCACGCCCCGACACGCCCGTGTCGGGGGACGTGTCACGCACAAAAATGACTATTTTTCCCTGTTTTGAAAAATATTTCTGTGTCATCCTAGACCATTTTTGCCTTAAGAACCTTTTACCTTTTTTTGTTTCCTGTACCAGCAACTCATTTTGAGCAACCTTCCCCGGGCGCGAAAAAGTGCAAGAATTCCCTAAGAGGCCTCACCGAGTCCCCATCTGGACTCCGGTTTGCTGGGGAATCGTGCAACTCGGCTACCAAACAGCCACTCGCAAGCCCGCGGGAAAAACCATGCTCGAACAACGGTCAAAGCCAACGTAACGCCCATCAAGCGTACGCAATCAAAAATCCGGGGTGTTACAGTCACTCCCCATAACAAAAAGTTTCGCCTCGAAACTTTTCAATCATTTTAATCTCAATCAAAGAAGGTAACAAACCAAAAACAGCAATGCAACAACAACACCAATCCAATACCAGCTTATATACATGAACAAATGAGGGTGAGCCGCCCTCATCGTTGACTCGAGCTCCCACGTCGCGCTTTCCACATTCTGATTTTTCCATAGCACCTTGACCATAGGAATCTTCTTTTTCCGTAACACGCGATCTTGGGAGTCCAATATCCGGATGGGCATCTCCACATAAGAAAGGTTTGGCGCCAATTGCGACACCACATCCAACACTTGCGTGTCATGTCGCACACACTTGCGAAGTTGGCTAACATGAAACACGTCGTGAACACCAGGAAAGTTCACGGGTAATTCTACTTTGTACGCGGATGCACCAACTCGCGCAAGAATCTTGAAGGGACCCACAAATCTTGGGTCTAATTTGCGCTCTTTTCCAAACCTTTTAATCCCAACCATTGGGGAGACTCTCAAGAAAACGGAATCCCCCACCGCAAACTCTAAGTCCTACCTTCGTTGGTTGGCGTACTTTTCATATCATTCTTGGGCGATTCAGAGCTTCTCCCGAATAAGTCGTACGACAACTTCCATGTCCTCGAGCGCCTCTGGGCCCAACAAAGGCCGCTTGCCAACCTCAGTCCAAAAGAGAGGAGTCCGACATCGACGTCCATATAAAGCTTCGAACGGAGCCATTTGCAAGCTTTCTTGATAGCTATTATTATATGTGAATTCCATAAGCCTCAAACGTTCATCCCATGCTCCGCCATACTCAAGAATATAACATCGAATCATATCTTCTACAATTTGATTTACTCGTTCTGTTTGGCCATTCGTCTGAGGGTGGTAAGCAGTGGAATACCACAAATCCATCCCCAAACCCTCTTGTAGACTCTTCCAGAAACGAGAAGTAAATCGGGAATCCCTGTCTGATATGATATTGACTGGCACACCATACAGTCGGATGATCTCATTCACATAGAGCTCCGCTATTGTCTTCATCGGGTAGTTGACTTTAAATGGTATGAAATGAGCACACTTGGTCAATCTATCCACGATCACCCACACGGAGTCATGTCCTCGTGGAGATCTTGGTAGGCCTGTAATAAAATCCATTGAGATGCTTTCCCACTTCCATGTTGGAATCTCCAATGGTGTCAACTTGCCACCAGGCCTCCCATGATCAGCTTTCACCCGCTTGCAGGTATGACATTCAGATACAAATCGCGCTATATCTCTTTTCATTCCATACCACCAGACAATTTGTTTCAAATCACGGTACATTTTTGTTGAGCCTGGATGGTAGGCCATACTTGAGCCATGTGCTTCCCGACACACCATCTCGTGAATGTCTCCAACTGCGGGAATACAAAATCGACCACGATACTTTAACGTGCCCCCCGCATCAATAGAAAAATCCGGTAAGTCACCCTTTTCCGTTCGACGAAACAAATGTAAAAGATCAGGATCATCCTTTTGATGTTGTCTTGCAAGCACCAGCCATGAAGGTTCTTCTACCATCGAATGACTTTGCGGGTCATATTTGCCCACAGAAATATCCATCAATAGAAATTCCTCCATAAGACGGTCGACTGAAAGATGAAATAATTTCCCCGTCTTCCGACTCAAAGCATCGGCCACAACATTTGCTTTCCCTGGATGATACTGAATGTCCACATCATAATCAGCTACATATTCAAGCCATCGCCGTTGGCGCAGATTCAGTTCCTTTTGCGTGAAGACGTACTTTAAACTTTTATGATCCGTAAAGATTTTTCACTGTGCACCATACAGTAAGTGTCTCCACAACTTCAACACAAATATCACTGCTGCGAACTCCAAATCATGCGTTGGGTAGTTCTTTTCATGACTTTTCAACTGCCGAGACCCATACGCAATTACCTTTTTGTCTTGCATTAAAACACATCCAAGTCCAACGTGCGACGCATCCACAAAGACGTCATAATCTATCCCTTCTGTCGGCAAGATCAACACAAGAGCGGTACATAATCTGTTCTTGAGTTAAAGGAATGAGACCTCACACTTGTCATTCCACTCAAACGCCACATTATTCTGGGTTAAGCGAGTCAAAAGTGCGGCCAACGCTGCAAAACCTTCGACAAATCTGCGATAATAGCCGGCCAATCCCAAGAAGCTTCGAATCTCCTTGGGTGTTTCCGGTCTTCTCCACTCCATGACTGCAGCAATCTTTTCGGGATCCACTGAAATTCCATGTTGATTAATGACATGACCCAGAAAAGCAACTTGAGGCAACCAAAACTCGCATTTGCTTAGTTTGGCGAATAACCGTTGGTCTCGCAAAGTGGCAAATACCAATCGCAGATGCTGTTCATGCTCCTCAGCACTGCGGGAGTAGACAAGCACATCAGCAATAAAAACCACCACAAACTTATCCAAGTAGTCCTTGAACACCCGGTTCATCATATCCATGAAGGCTGATGGTGCGTTGGTCAAACCAAACGACATCACCAGAAATTCAAAATGACCATGTCTTGATCGAAATGCAGTCCGCGGAATATCAGACTCCCGGACCTTGAGCTGATGATAGCCCGAGCGGAGATCAATCTTCAAAAATACTGAACTGCCACGCAGTTGATCAAACAAATCATCGATTCTTGGCAGTGGGTACTTGTTTTTAATCGTCACCTTGTTCAACTCCCGGTAATCGATGCAAAGCCGCATCGACCCATCTTTCTTCTTCACAAATAACACCGGTGCACCCCAAGGGGATGAACTCGGCCTGATAAACCCTTTTGCCAATAAGTCATCCAACTAGATACGCAACTCTGATAGCTCACGCGGGGTCATTCGGTACGGCACTTTCGCAATAGGCCGCGTACCCGGTTCCAAATCAATAACGAACTCGACATCACGATCAGGGGGAAGACCAGGAAGATCAGTAGGAAAAACATCTGTGAATTCACGCACAACAGGAATCTCCTCCAAATGCGGCAAAACAACACTAGTCCCCACAACTGAGACTAAACAAGCAAAACAGTCGGAAACAAACAACGTCCGAACACATACCGCCGAGATCCCTGGAGTATCCTGGCATGAATCACCATAAACACTTCCCGGCTGACCATTGTCCTTGATAAAATCCAAGCGCTTCCCTTTGCACTGGATGACGACGTCATAGCGGGATAACCAGTCCATGCCCAGAATGACGTCAAAATCCTCCAAATCGATCACCTTGAAATCAGCCGTCGCGAAGAAATCCCCCAATAAAATGGGACAGTCAAGAAGACCCCAATATGCCACCACAGAAGCACCAGAAGGTAACTTCACCAAAAAGGCATTCCCCACTCGATCCGGTGTCAAATGATACCGATCCAGAAAGGTTCGAGCCACAAATGAATGGGTCGCGCCAGAATCAAAGAGAACACGCGCCCAACGGTTCTTTACCTTAAAGTTTCCTATAAGGGTACATATGTAGCTAAAAACTACGCATAAGAGGCATAAACAAAACGTGAACCAGAGGAATGAATCGAACCTGAGATAACCTGGGGTGACATCTGAGCTTCCTCTGAGGAGATCACATTTAACTTCCCTTTTCCTTTGTCCAAACGCGGAGGCGGAGGCAACGCCTGGAGTGGCATTCGCTGCAGCACAGGCTGGTTTTGTGGGCACCTTGCCTTCAGATGTCCCTGTTTGCCACACTGGAAGCACACCTTGTCTTTGACCCAGCAGCGGCTCATATCATGACCTCTTCCGCCACAAGTTGTACACTCCAAGTCTCTGGTTGGCGCACCTTGAATGGCGTGCACCTGCTCCTTCTTTTGCATCCCCAACCGCTTGAAACATTTCTCAAATGGGTGGCCTGATCGGCCACAGAAGCTACATGTTTCCTTGATCTTCTTCCTTACATCTGATTCGTGGGAGCTTTTCCCTCCCACCAGCTTCCTCTTATCCTTCCTCATCAGTTGTCCTCATTGTTTTGCATTTTTGATCGCTTCAACCTTCAACGCAGCCTCAACCACAGTAGTGTAACTCGTCGCTCCATAAGTACTTGCGAACTGCTGCACGTCGCTGCGGAGTCCGCTAAGAAATCTCTTTACGCGGTCAGCTTCCGTAGTCACCAAGCTCGGAGCGAACCGACTTAACTTGCTAAACTCAATTTCATACTCACTAACTGTGAGTTTCCTCTATTTCAGGTACAAGAAATTATTCATCAGGCGGTCCCTTTCAACTGACGGCAGAAACTTGCGCCGTAACATGTCTTTAAAGCCTTCCCACGAACATCCCGCCCCTAAGCTCTCCTTTTCGCGCAACCACCAACCTTTAGCCAACCCTTTGAGTTGATAGGCGGTAAGCATCACCTTCTGGTCCTCAGTAACGCCAGAATAACCAAACATCTCTTCCAACGTGATCACCTAATCATCCAAGATCACAAAGTCCGCTTTTCCATCATAAATCGGTGGTCCAAGTCACTGAAACTGCGAGATAAAAGTCATCGCAGGAGGAACCACAACTGGGGGTATCACTGCCACAGAAGGAGTAGAAATGGTGGGACCTCGGACAGTCTCTTGCCCTCTTGGTGCCAGTCCAGACATCACTGAGGACATAGCTTGGAGCTGGGACTGCACTTCCTGCACCTGCCTCGTCAAAGCCTCATTACTTTGGCGTAGACTATCCATCAGGGCATTATTCTGCGCGCCCGAAGACTCGCCCTCGGATTGGGGAGTTTGCCTTGTCACTGGACGCTTCGACATCCTATAAACACATTCACTCTTGTCAAGCTCAAACCCAACAAAACACACAACGGCTATGTACAGACCATACATATATCAATATGAATATCAAGTGCTAACTTGCTCTGGGAGTTTGAGAATGATGGTATGACTAACCTAAAGATGACTCACCGTCATCCCACTACCTTGTGCCTAACCCATGAATGCATGACTTTATTTGACCCAAAACCATGAGTGTACAGGTGTCATCATGTACATCTTTAGCTTGGCACGTTGTGCTCATGCAATGTTATGTTATGCGTGCTGTGCGATGCAATCTAGAAAAGGCCTTAATGCATGCCATGAGCGGTCGTACGCATCACAATGCTATGCATCCCATACTACATAGCATTGCATGCAACAAAGAAAAGAAAACGTGCTAGTCGCATCCATGTGGTAAGGTTATGCATCCCATACTACATAACCCGCACATGTTGCCCCTATGGTGGATCCATATACAACCACATATTATGCATCCCATACTACATAATATGCCCCGTATACTTCTTGTCATGCCATGAGTGTAGTGTGCGTGCGTCGGCCAAGACATACTGATGGTACCTCGGTGTGTGTATGATATGATGCTTACAACCAAACAAGAAAGTTTGCCCGACCAATTGTCAAGCAAACCTCGCTTTGATACCAACTGTCACAACCCGCATTTCCTCAACGAGTACATCGTATCAGAGAAAGAGGAACTACGGGTTATGATGCCACGTCATGCAGGGGATAACTGCACACGCTCAGGCAACCCTTGACACTTACTTTATGAGTTGAAATTCAACAGTTAAATGTAAGAAAACCTTTGGATTTAATGGCCGTATCCCTCGGTCTTAGGTATCAAAACCTGTATTTGTACGCGGCGGAAATACTTTGTTTATTTATGACGATCTCCTACATGCAGTCTATAGTGATACTACTATAAGAAACCATCTTTGTTTACGTCATTTGGAAAATAAGTGTTTGGTAACCAAAACATGTTATGCATGGATACAATAATAGGTTTGGTTTAGCTTCAAAATACGTAATGCAACCTACCATAAATTCTTCCCAAGAGCAAGAAGACATCATCCAAATGAGTCACATTAGCAAGTCTATTATTCATACATCACAAGTAAAGTAAGCCACCAATGGGCGCCAACAAGCTGACACGAACCCATTGGGGCACATGTATGTCTGTACAACAAAGAAAAGAACTACCTCGCTAAATAAGCTCGGCTAGCTCCCAAGAAACGCCACCAATAAAACTAGCCGCTCAACCGGCTACAACCTGCACCTGAGGCATTCAAGAAAGAACATCTCAGCAATCCTCGAAGATACAATAAAAAGAAGAGCAGCATGTTTATACAATATCATGAAGGGGCTTACCGACCCCGTAGCAATGTTTCATACAAGTAAAATGAGTGAACAAAACCAAGTGGAAAACGCACCAAAACACATGCCAAATGCACCAAGTGCGTACAAGTTTCATCAAGTCCTGCTCTACCCGCAGGAGCAAAAGGCAAAACACATGCCCATTCCATCATCCTTCGTACAAGAAACAACTAAACGAGTGAAACATACGCAGTGGTTACATGCGATTCAGCAAGGGTCTTTTGGTGGCAGCCCTAAAGTGGAACGCACCAAAACAAGCCAGCCCAAATCGGGGCAAAATGGTGCTCTACACCACAAATCCAAACCCGGTGGCCACAAAGGCTTAACCCACACCACCCCTTACCAAAGCCGCACATACACGCTTCTGCCATGGTTCACATTCGCCTCGCAAAACTCACCATAAACGAACCTAACCGTAACCCCACAATCAAATCTCACCATAACCCAAGTACCACTTTCCCTTCCTTTATCCTCACACATGACGACAAATTGCCAACGTAGAGTTTGATGAACTTCATCACATGAAAGAGTTTGATTAAGAGAAGTACATAAATCACATGTTTGGAACAAGAATCACATGCTTTTGATCAAGGAAGAATCACATATATTTGAAAGGCTACATGAACATGAATCAAATTAGCTACATGAATCACATGAACAAGAGAACTACATGAATTAACCTAGCATAGATTTGATAACTAAACAAAACTAAGCATGGAAGATCAAAGTCATTCAGCATAGGGAAATTTAAGAGCATAATAAGGCTAGTGAGGAAGAACCCAAAACAAGAAGAACAAGCTAGGAAACTTGAAAGAGAAAAACTAGCTATTTTGCACAATCAAAAACAAGAAAGAAGATTGGCAAGGGTGAAGAACACTGCTTGCCTGAACCGAGACGATGCCGCGACGGCTGCTCCTCTCTTTCCTTGCTTTGCTTGAGCCTTGCTCCCTTGCTTTCTCTTTGAGAATGAAGAAGAAGATGAAGAGAAGGTGAAGTGAAGAGGAGAAACTCTGTTTCGGCCTTATTTTCTCCAAGAACAGAGCTGGACCGTTAGATGCAGAATCAAGGAAATGAGCGGCCCCAAAAACTGGAAAAAGTCGATTTTCGGGCCGGTCACGCCCTGTGTCACGCCCGTGACGAAGGGCGTGTACCTTAAGCGGCGCAGAAAGTCTGCAAATCCAAATTTATCCACACGGTACACAGCCGGGTACACGCCCGTGACGGGTCGGTCACTCCCGTGACCTAGGGCGTGTAGCCCGTGTCTCGACACCTTGTCGACACAAAGTGTCGACACTCGACACAGCTGGACACGCCCTGTGACACGCCCGTGTCACAGGCCGTGTCCCCTCTCTCGACACCCGACACTCGACACTCAACACTCGACACTCGACACTTGACACTCGACATTAGGGGAAACGACCCGTGACACGCCCGTGTCACGGGGCGTGTACCCCATTCGTCGAGCTCAACTCGACACAGGAAAATCGTCGAGTCAAGGTAGGTCACGCCCAGGTCACGCCCTGGGTCACGCCCCGACACGCCCGTGTCGGGGGGCGTGTCACGCTCAAAAATGACTATTTTTCCCTGTTTTGAAAAATGTTTCTGTGTCGTCCTAGACCATTTTTGCCTTAAGAACTTTTTACCTTTTTTTGTTTCCTGTACCAACAACTCATTTTGAGCAACCTTCCCCGGGCGCGAAAAAGTGCAAGCATTCCCTAAGAGGCCTCACCGAGTCCCCATCTGGACTCCGGTTTGCTGGGGAATTGTGCAACTCGGCTACCAAACAGCCACTCGCAAGCCCGCGGGAAAAACCATGCTCGAACAACGGTCAAAGCCAACGTAACGCCCATCAAGCGTACGCAATCAAAAATCCGGGGTGTTACATTCTTTGCCGAGAAGAACTTCGAGGTCGCGTACTTGCGCTGCAACCTCGATGGCCTAGCTGTCGTCCTGCCTGGGGGAGGTTAGCCACTCGCCATTGCTCTGTCTCGTTGTTTTCTTCTTTAGTTTCACCCTCTCTCTTCTTGGCAGGCGAGCGAGACGTTCCCCTTCACCCCCCTACGAGAGTGCTAGGGTCGCCTCCGGGGTCCTCGCCCGAGCTCAGGCCACTGACGCCGCCCAGCGCGACGTCTCGTCGGTCCCTGCTAAGAAGCGGCCGGGCCGCGAACAGCCTGCTTCCCCGCCCAAGATGGCGAAGACTGCGGGGCAGCAGCTCGCCGTGGGCCAGAGAAAAGGCAAGGCCCCGACGGAGCAATCGGCCGAGGGTCCCCCCTTTGGTCCCTTCGACCAGCGACACTCCCGATGGGGCGGCGGGCACTTCTGGGCTGCCGGACGGGGCACATACTGCTACGAAGCCGGTGCCGAGATGGCACCGCAATTTCGGCTACGGCGAGAAATACCTGGACGAGCTCGGCGTCCCGCTTCTGTTATGGGACAAGGAATCAAATCGCGCGGTGGTCTCAACTCTGTTGCCGAGTTGGTTGGAGCAGGACACCATCGGCGGGGAGGCCTATAACTTCTCATTCGGCCTTTACTCGCGAGAGGACGCCGCTATCTACGACAAGGAGGCGACACGAGTACTGGTGGATGAAAGCGCGCGGGCCCAACTACGCGGCCTGGAGTTGGCCCATATGGTTGGGCGGCGCTGCACCCAGCTGGAGCGGAACGCCACTTCTCTCAAGAAGTTGTCGGACGAAAAGGAGGAGGCCCGGAAACTTGCTCAGGAGGACGCGGATCTCCAGAGGAAGCGGGCCGACGCGGCCGAGGAGACCCTCACGCAGTACTTGGGAGGGGTGGTACGTGCTTACTCCCAATTACCGTTTCCTTTCGCGAATCCACCTTATGAGCTTTTCTTTTCTCAGGATGTGGCAACGGCCAGCCGGATGGGTGCTGAGATCGCCGCCCTCGGTCAGGACAAGTCGGCACTGGAGGCGCGGGTGAGTGAGCTGGAAGCTGTCGCCGCTGCCCCTCCGCCAGCCAATAGAGGCTGCCCGCTCGAACATCATTCTGACTACGAGTTGGAGGTGTTGATGCAAAAGAATGCCGCCAGTGCCGCGAAGTACACAATGCAGATGCTGCGACGTGCGGACCTCCTAAAGAGCGAGGCCGCGAACTCTCGGCGGGCGAGGTGGTGCCGGCGCTGTTCCTTCCCGCGCCGGACCCCGAGGATAAGTCCTACCAGCCCATCTAGGACTTCCCGCCGAGGATCTCGCATCGCCCTTGCACCCTTGCAATTCGCTTGTTATATGTATACCTCATGCATTTTTTGGTTGTTTGAGATGTAAGCGCGAGCCGCGCCTAGACGTTGCGGTTTTCATCTATTCATGTTCTTATAAATGCTTCCTCGCTCGCCTTATATGCATATTTGCCATTATTGCCCGATGTAAATTCTCCCTTTCCGTGCTCGCGGTCGTTCATCTCGCGTTATGTCGACGAGGTCGCATGCCTACGGATTTGGCTTAGGAGTCAAAGGAGACCCGATCGGTCGTCCCGCTAGTGGCGACCTGTCTCTGTAGCCCGGCCCCGCTGTGGTGACTACTCACTCACCAGGAGAGGTGAGCCGGCTCGTCGCTTGCCTAAGCCATCGGATTTCTTGCGGGCTGACCCTCTTGTAATGCGGCCTGGGTTCTCGCCCCCTTTCGGCCGTCATTCTAGGGGCTGGGAGGCTACGTTAGACCCCCCCCTTTTTGGTTAACTTCGCGACTCCAGTTACTCATCATTCAGACATCTGGGTCCCCGACTTCTGACACTACTTTGCGCATCAAGACCTGCCCTGTCAGCTGGCGAGGAGTCGACGTCTTTCCCCGACAAGTGTCTTCCAGCCCTGCCAACTTGGTGAGAGCCTGGCAGTAGGTTTCACTCGCGGTCCACTATCGATACCATTGAGTGACTTCCTGCCCTGCCAGCTAGGTGAGAGCCTGACAGCGGGATCTGCTCGAGGCCAAGGATGACACCGAGTGACTTCCTGCCCTGCCAGCTACGTGAGAGCCTGGCAGCGGGATCTGCTTGGGGTCCACTATCAATACCATCGAGTGACTTCCTGCCCTGCCAGCTAGGTGAGAGCCTGACAGCGGGATCTGATTGAGGCCAAGGATGACACCGAGTGACTTCCTGCTCTGCCAGCTAGGTGAGAGCCTGGCAGCAGGATCTGCTCGGGGTCCGCTATCAATACCATCGAGTGACTTCATGCCATGCCAGCTAGGTGAGAGCCTGACAGCGGGATCTGCTCGAGGCCAAGGATGACACCGAGTGACTTCCTGCCCTGCCAGCTAGGTGAGAGCCTGGTAGCGGGATCTACTCGGGGTCCGCTATCAATACCATCGAGTGACTTCCTGCCCTGCCAGCTAGGTGAGAGCATGACAGCGGGATCTGCTCGAGGCCAAGGATGATACCGAGTGACTTCCTGCCCTGCCAGCTAGGTGAGAGCCTGGTAGCGGGATCTGCTCGGGGTCCACTATCAATACCATCGAGTGACTTCCGGCCCTGCCAGCTAGGTGAGAGCCTGACAGCGGGATCTGCTCGAGGCCAAGGATGACACCGAGTGACTTCCTGCCCTGCCAGCTAGGTGAGAGCCTGGCAGCGGGATCTGCTCGGGGTCCACTATCAATACCATCGAGTGACTTCTGGCCCTGCCAGCTAGGTGAGAGCCTAACAGCGGGATCTGCTCGAGGCTAAGGATGACACCGAGTGACTTCCTGCCCTGCCAGCTAGGTGAGAGCCTGACAGCGGGATCTGCTCGGGGTCCAAACACATTCCATTTCTCCATGCAAGCTGGCTGTGACAGCACTTGAAGTGTTAAAGAATTTTATTATCATCAAGATATCACTTACATGTTTCAAGGGAAAAAACGTTTTAAGTCGTCACCACTCCAGGTGAGACTCAGGGTCTCGCCCTCTACATTTTGGAGTCGATAACCTCCTGATTTTAAGGCCTTTTTCACAATGAATGGTCCCTCACAGCTGGGGTTGAGCTTCCCTACGGATGCAGACCTCCCTGCTGCATCTACCTTCTTCAGCACCAAATCCCCTTCCACGAACTGTTTGACCCTGACATGCTTGTCAAAGTACTTGGCCATTCTCCCTTTCAACTCCTCCTGTCAGATAGCGGAAAGATCCCTCAGCTCTTCTACCATGTCAAGGGAGAGCCTCAGCTCCTCCTCGTTCTCTGCCCGCCATTCCTCTCTGCCTTCCTTGGCCGCAACGACTCGAGGTGTTTGGACTTCAAATTCCATGGGGAGCACTGCCTCACACCCATGAGAGAGCTTGAAGGGGTATCTCCAGTAGCCGTATTAGGGGTGGTTCTTAGAGCCCAGAGAACCACGGGAAGCTGCTCCACCCAGCTCCCCTTCAAATTCTCCACTTTCTTCTTGAGGAGGTTGACGATGATCTTGTTTGCGGCCTCCACCTGCCCGTTGCTCCTGGGATGATGGACCGAGGCAAACCCGAGGTCGATTCCAAGCTGCTCGTAGAAGCTAGTGAACTCGGCGCTGGCGAATTGGGGGCCGTTGTCCGTGACAATGGCTTGGGGCAACCCATAGCGATAGATGATCTCCCCCCCAAACAAAGTTCCTGATTACCTGGGAGGTCACCTTGGCCAGTGCCTTCACTTCCAACCACTTGGAGAAGTAATCGATCATCACTAGGAGGAACCTCTACCCACTGGCCTGGGGGAACGACCCAACCAAATCCATTCCCCAAATGGCGAAGGGACAGGGGGCCGTGATACTTTTGAGTCGTTGGTCCGACTGTAGCTGGAGGGGGGCAAACAGCTGGCACTTATGGCATCTTCTTGCGAACTCCGTGGCATCTTGGCCTAGGGTGGGCCAGAAATACCCTTGCCCGACTATTCTTCCCTCTAGGGTCCGACTCCCAGAGTGACTCCCACGCTCTCAGGAGTGGACTTCCTCCAAGATTCTTTGTACCTCTCCCTCAGCCACGTAACGAGCCAGCATCCCTGAGAGTGTCTTCATGTACAGCTGCCCATCTTGGAGGAGGTAGTACGCCGACTTATGCCTTAGCTTTTTCTTATCTGCCCCCTCCGGATACTCTCTCGTGGAAAGGAAAGCTACAACTGGGTCCATCCATGAAGCCTGTTGATCAATCTGCATGAGCTCCCCCTCTTCGATGGAGGGGTGGAATAGGTTGATGATGGTACCCCCTACCTGGGGACCATGCTTTGCTAGTTGGTCGACCTGTTCGTTCTCTTCCCTAGGCACGTGTCGGATGGAGAAGGTTTGGAAAGTGCCTATGACTCCCTTCATCTTGGCTAAGTATAATCGCAGGGTGGGCTCTCTTGCCTCAAACTCCCTGTTGATCTGGGAAGCTATCACCATGGAATCGGTGAGAACCTCCACGTCCAACACCCCCAGCTCCCTGGCCAGGCGCAGCCCCGCTATCACGGCTTCATACTCGGCTTGATTGTTGGTGATGGGAAAGTGTACCACCACCGTCTGCTCAATTCTAGTTCCTTGAGGGCTCTCCAAGATTACCCCTACTCCTAGGGAATGCCTCCCCGAGGTGCCATCCAACTTCACCTCCCAAGGAGTCAGACGAGTGAGTTCTTCCTCTGCCACTTCAACCACGTAATCAGCTAGGAAGTCGGCCATCGCTTGAGCTTTGATCGAGAGGTGCGGAACGAACGAAACATCAAACTCACTCAACTCCACCAACCACTTAGCCAGCCTGCCTGAATGCTCCACCCCCTCAAAGATGTTGCGGAGGGGATGGTCAGTCACCACTCGGATTGAGTGTGCCTGTAAGTAAGGTCGCAGCCTCCGAGCTGAGATGATCAGGGCGAAAGCAAGCTTTTCCAAAATCGGGTACCGGAGCTCGGCCTTCCTCAGGACCCAGCTCACGTAATAAATGGGGAGCTGCTTCTTCCCCTCTTCACGAACTAGGACGGAGCTCAAGGCCTCCGCCCCGACCCCGAGGTACAACAACAGGTCCTCCCCCTCCTTCGGCCCTTGGAGCAGTGGAGCCTGAGTCAACTGCATCATGAGTGCCCGGAATGCCTCCTCGCACTCCTCGGTCCATTCAAACTTCTTACCACCCCTCAGCATTTTGAAGAAGGGGGAGCACTTCTCTCCTGCCCGGGAGAGGAACCTACTCAGCCCTGCTAGCTTCCCCGTCAGCCGTTGGACCTCCTTAGCATTCTGTGGCGACCCCATCTCCAAGATAGCCTTGACCTTATCAGGATTCGGCTTGACCCCTGCAGGGGTGAGGAGGTGCCCCAAGAACTTTCCTCTGCTAGCCCCGAAGACACACTTTAGGGGATTCAACCGCATTTTGTACTTGCGCAGGGTGGCAAAGGTCTCCTCTAGGTCCCGGAGGTGGGTGTCCACATCCCGACTTTTGATCATGAGGTCATCTACGTACACCTCCAAATTCCTCCCCTTCTGCTCCTTGAAGACCCTATCCATCATTTTCTGGTAGGTTGCCCCTGCATTCTTCAGCCCGAAGGGCATCATCTTGTAACAATAGCATCCATCCCCTGTGATGAACGAGACATCCTTGATGTTTGGGGGGTGCATCCTGATTTGGTGATAACCTGAAAAAGCATCTAGAAAACTCATTACAGAAAAACCGACGGCTGAGTCAACTAGCGCGTCGATTTGAGGCAAAGGATAATAGTCCTTAGGACAAGCTTTATTAAGTAAATAAAAATCGATACACATCCTCCACCGGTCGTCTCCTTTTTTGACCATGACCATATTGGAGACCCAGCCAGGGTATTGGATCTCAGACACGAAGCCGGCCTTGAGGGGTTTCGCCACCTCCTCCCTGATAGGCTCTGCCAGCTTGTCCATAGTGGACCTCTTCTTTTGCTGAACGGGGCGTGTTCCCGGGTCCAGGTTGAGGCGGTGGCAGGCCACATCCGCGTCAACCCCCGACATCTCCGCGGCGTTCCAAGCGAAGATGTCCACGTTCTTCTGGATGCACTCCAACATCCTGCCTTGGTCCTCTGGGGTCAGCCCCCCGCTTATGCGGATCTTCTCCATCCTGCCTCCACGGGTAAGCACCTCCAACTCCACCACTTCTTTCGCAGCCTCTAGCATGGACTGCTTTCCCCATTCCTCAACTTCTCTCCACTCTGGGACGGGGACCTCCACTTCTATCTCCTCCTCCACGGCCATCACTTCGGCCACCTCCTCCAGGTCTCCTCCTGCCACCTCCTCAGCACAGATCTCCATCTCCAGCTCTTCTCTTCTTTCTCCTTGATCAGCTTCCTCCATCCTTCGGCCCATCTCCTCGGCTCCTTCCTGCCAAGAGATGGTGTTCACCGCAGTGACATAGCACTCCCGCGCCACCTTTGGGTCCCCCCTGACCCTGACCTCGATCCCCTCAGCGTTGAACTTCAAGCACTGATGGAATGATGAGGGGACGCATCGGAAGGTGCTGATAAGGGGCCTCCCGAAGATGGCGCTGTAACTGCTGGGGGCGTCCACGATGACGAACCTGCAGTTTCTGGACTGACCCCCCAGGGTAACATGGAGGCCTACTCCTCCCTCCACTTCCTTCCTCTCTCCTGAAAATCCAAACAAGGGTCCATCCGAGGCCAGCACCCTCTTTGCCTCCACCTTCATCACGTCAAACGCCTTTTTGAAGACGACGTTGACGGAACTCTCGTTGTACACGAGGATCCGAGAGAGGGTAAAATTCTCGATGGCTGCCTTGATGACCAGCACATCACAGAACGGATCCTCGTGATCCGGCATATCACTTCTGGAGAAGGTGATCCTCTCCTCTGGGGGCGGGGTCTGGGAAGTGGAGGCAACGCTCCGGCAGTACATGGTGTGGAGACTCGGCTTTCGGGAAGCCTCGACCCCCACCCCCCCACCCCCGTGGATCACTACGATCCCTCCTCGGGTTCCAACATCCACTCGGTCTTCGCAACGGTCCTCCTCCGTCCGATGCAGGACCTCCTCAATCCTCACTTCTTGTCGCCCCTGCTGCTGATGCTCCCTATTCCCCCTCATCTCGAGGAATTCCGGGCACGTGGCTGTTGCGTGCCCCTCCTCCTGATGGAAGTCGCAATAGGGCAACTCCACCCTAACTTCTCTCCTCCTCCTCCTTATTATCCTCCTCCTCACTCCCAAGGCTATGGCCATAGCCTCCTCTTTGTCGGGGAGCCGGGGTCTCTGGGCCTGCCTCCAGCCCGGGGGGCGGAACTGATCTTGCCCCCTTGATAGTGATCCCTTCCATGGTATCCCCTTTGTGGCCCCTGTCCCTGCCACTCAGGCCTCTAGCCCAGTTGACGGTCGGGCTCCTGACGCTCCCACCTCGGCTGCTGCTGCCACTAGAGCTGCCTCTGCTCCCTCTGTCGGGGCTCTCCTCTCCTTTCCTCCTGTCCTCTTCCTCCCTTCGACTCCTTCTCCTCCTCCATGGCCCACCTGGCCAGCTTCCTCGCAAACTCCGGGTTTGACGCCTCCCCGTCAAATTCTCTTGCCACCCTCTCCATCAAATCTTCGTAGGAGAGGGGGGAACTTTCTTCAGCTCCATTCTGAAGAACCCCTGCTGCAGGCCCAGGGTGAAGGCCATCATCAAGATATGGCCCGACATCTCCTGGACCTGAGTAACCTCCTTCTGGAACCGATCCACATGGCTTCCCAACGTCTTGTTCACCCCCTGCTTGATGTGGAACAGGGATTCTGACTCCTTCTTCCTCTTCTTCGAGGTAGTGAACCTCAGCATGAACCCCCGGCGCAGGTCCTCAAAGCAGTAGATGGAGCTGGCCGGTAGCTGATGGAACCACTCCCTTGCCTTCTCCCTGAGGGTGATAGCGAAGAGTCGGCACTTGAACCCGTCCGACATCTGACGGATGGAGACTACGTCCTCAAACTATTGAACATGCTGGACCGGGTCTCCCTTCCCGGTGTAGTAGGACATCTCGGGTTCCCTGAACCCGTCTAGAATTGGAGCTGAAGAGACCAACTCGCTGAAGGGACTGCATCCCCCTGCTGGGCAAGCTGGCGAGTCTCGCGAGCCCAGCTCGCCGAACCGGCCTCAACCTGCCGAGCCGGGGAAGAGCTCGCGCCCGGGGAGCTCGCACCCCCGGCCTTCCTCGGCCACCTCCTTCCCAGCTCGCCTGCCGGGAGCGTCCTCGCCCAAGGAGGGGGCGGTCGTGACCTGGACTGCCGGATTCGAGCACTCGGCCCGCGTGCCGAGTGCGAACTTGATAAGAGTCAGCACTTCATTCCTGAAATATTCAAACATCCCCACCGTGGCGAGAGGTGGGGGGAGGCGAGTTCGGCCTGTCAGATCCCTGTCCTCCCATCATCGAGCTCGCTGAAGCTTTTCTGTACTGACCACGCTCCACGCTCACCGCACCAAAATGTTGAAACCGAAATTCGGTCTCGACCCTTGGGGAAGGGGTGGTCTCACACCTACTTTACTACTGCAAGCAAAACAATAGAGAAAACATGGAGAAACCGACCCAAGGGCTCGGCGGGGAGGACCCACCACACACACGGAAGACTAGAGAATACTTCCCCTCCTTAGCCACATGCCGAGCTAAGGCTACCTCAGGAAGCACTACTAAATCGGGGAGCAAGAGAATATGAGAGCGTGCCCCCTGAGGTGCCCCCTTGGGTTCTATTTATATTTTTTAGAATCTGAACTGCCAATAACCAAAAGAACTGACCTGAAATTACCAGAAAGCCCTTGGTTGGGTCTGCCAACAGCCAAACTCCGATGTTTTGTGTTAAAATTCAACAAACCGCAGACGCCCCCTTGGATACCCTGCTGAAAATTCAACAAACCGAAGGAGAATACACCCACTTATATGTTGAAAGTTTTCCCGGATCGTGGAGTTAGCAGGGGTTATCTCAATAAAGCAGTAACAACCAGCAACACATGCAGCACAAGCTTCTTTATTGATCAAGAGCAAACTTCTTTACAAGGCGAGACATGCTTCACCAAAACCCAACACCGGGAGAGCAGAGACAGTTACAAAGACAAGAACACAAACAAGCCGCGCGGACTCAATCAACAAGCCGCCGACCTACTGCTGTGGAGTCCGCTCAGTCCGCCAGGTCGCCAGACCGCAACCCAAGCCGCGCGGACTCACCCTCTCTCCAATGCTTAGCTCTTCACCGCCGGTCTGCACGCCGCCAGACCGCACAAGCTGCGACACCGAATGGAACAGTCCGCCTGAAGCAGGCGACTTCCTGAACCCCGAACCAAGTCGCCAAAGAGAAGACCGCCTGGTCGCTATCCGCGACCTGCTGTTTACCGCCTGTTGCTAAACCGCAGAGTCCGCACTGTCCCTGACCGCAATCAGAGCCAAGTCCTGGCTTTCCAGCGCTATCCGCACAACCTGCACAGCACAACTGGGTCAACTCTATTCGCGCGGACACAAAGTCCAGGCCGCAGCAACTTACGCGAGCTCAATAACTGTTCACTTACTTCGGTCCAGGTTCCTCTGGTTGGTTACTGTTCCTGATGTGACATGGGTCCTATTTATAGGCACGACGATGAGTATGGTCACCGCCCTAGCCGATAGGATCACCGCCACAACCCGCAGCTAGAACTAGTGTGTCCGCCAGCCCGCGGACACACATGCCAGTTCGCCGCTCCTGTGCAGATAGCCAGTCCGCCCCAGCTTCTCCAAGGCCGGACTCCAATATCCAGCCCGCCTTGCCGCCAGAGGCCAAGCCAGGACAACAGCCGGACTCCACAACAGCCGTGTCCGCCATTCTGCGGACAAGGCATCAGCCCGCAAAACCCGAGCCCGCAGCCTCGCCATCAAGGCACCTGCCGGACTCAGCGGACACCCGACTTCCGTCCGCATATCCCAAGTCCATTACCTTATTGCCAAGGCACCTCCGGACTTAGCGGACACGCCAATCCAGTCCGCTAACAGCAGACTCCAGTCCGCATGCACTGCAGACTTCTCCAGCCCGCATTCCTGCTAACTGCCTCAGTCCGCATCCCCGAGTCCAAAGCCTCATCACAAGGCTTAACCGGACTCAGCGGACTCTGGCTCCAGTCCGCACGCTCCTGCACAAGCAATTCTCCAGTCCGCAAATCCCCAAGCTAGCAAACAAGGCAACATCGCTTCTACTAGGCTTGGCGGACTGAGAAACCAGCCCGCGCTCCACTGCGCGATCTCCCCCGGACTGAGCCATCCTGGACTTGGTTCAATTCCCACCAAGTCCAGTCCGCTGGCCACAAGGGCCAGTCCGCACTTACTGGAGGACACTGGATCTAGCCCGCCATACCGGGCGACCTCCAGTTCCTGTCCGCGCTCACCGGCGGTCTCCACGGCTTCCACTTGCCGCTTCACTAGAGCAAGACCAAGGCATCTGCCAAACCGGTCTGTCGAGCTCCAGTTCTTCAGTCCGCTTCAAGCCGGACTCCGCGGATAACATTCCTATCCGCCCGGTTACTTCCTGGGAGTAGACCGCCTGCTGAGCATACACTGGCCTGTCAGACCGCCGCTGCTGTCCGCGTAGTCCGCGCGAACAGACCGCCCAGGCCGCCACAGAGCAAACCGCCTGCAACATCCCTGCCGACCTAGCAGTCCGCCAACCCAGTCCGCGTAGTCCGCGCGGATAGGTTTCCCAAGCCTTCCATTCACCCACTTTCACTTCACAGAATTCAACATTTTGAACAGCTATGTGCAGTCCAACTCGGTCTGCCAACAGCGTAGCTCCACTATTCTGAGAAGCTATTCACACCCATGGGGAGGGCATCCATGTAATTTCTCCTCGGGGCTTCTACTGGCTCCCTCCATAGATTGGGAGGTCAGCTCGCCACTAATCCCTCTCCGCGAGAGGCGGGCGTGACCTGGCTCCAGCGACTCGCCTACTCTTCTTGGGCGAGCGCGAGCCGGGCCAACGCGACCCGCCAATCCTCTGCTGAGGCGGTCAGGCGGCCAGGTCGCGGATAGGGAACGGGCTGATGGCCATTGCGACCATTAGAATGGTTCGCAGGTCGCGGGTCGTCGAACCCATCCGCGAACATCGGTTCGACGAATAGCGCCTCCCACTTCGGTCGACAATTCTCTGAGCGAGCGGGAGGGGTGAATGAGTCGTCTCGCCTGGCTTGCTCCCTTGAACTGGGCGGGAGCGGACCAGCCTCTTGCCACATGCCCGCTTGTTGCTTGGGTGCGGGCCGTAGAACTTGGTTCGCTCGATCTTCCTGGCGGGGCCCGCTCGGCGAACACCGGGTTGTACACCTGCACCACTAACTAAATTGACACAGAAGAACACAACTTTTGTCTGAAGCGATAAGTGCGAGGAAGCTTTTCAAGAATTAAAGAAGAGATTGTGCAGCTCCAGTTTTGTTTCTGCCTACTGAAGGGTTGGATTATGATGTGCATGTGGACACATAATACGTGGGACTTGGTTGCGTGTTGATGCAAGAGGGCAAATTAATAGCGTATGGGTCGAGACATCTAAAGATTCATGAAAGGAATTACCCTACACATGATTTAGAGTTTGCGGGTGTGATTTATGCCCTGAAACTGTAGAGACACCTATTATATGGAATATTGTGTAAGATTTACACGGATCATAAAAGTTTGAAGTATGTGGTCACTCAAAAGGAGTTGAATTTGCGCCAGCGGAGATGGTTAGAGTATGTTGCAGACTATGATGTTGAGATTCTATATCATCCGGGCAAAGCTATTATGGTAGTCGACGCCCTGAGTAGGAAGACGGGGAAAATGTTTAACCTCTCTGTGGATTCATTGGTATAGGAATTTCTCTTGATGAATATTTATGTTGGTAGTTGTGACTCGTCGAGCAGTTTGGTTATAACAGAACCTTCTTGGGTTACACTTACAAGGCTACATCAAAAGTATGATCCGGACTTGCTGCACCTCTATCTTAGAATGGAGAAAGGGGAGTTACCAGACTTTTCCATTGATGACGCAAGTACCTTGAAGTACCATAGCAGATTTTGTATCCCTTCTGTCGAGGACATTCGATTTAAGTTGTGCAATGAGGCGCACGGTTCTAGTATTGCCTACCACCCAGGTTCTACAAAGATGTATCAAGACCTAAAACAGATTTCCTAGTGGTTTGGAATGAAGGGTGATATAGCCAAGTTCGTATCTGAGTGCTTTACTTGCAAGCGAGTCAAGGCCGGTCATAGAAGGCCGGGAGGCAAGTTGACCTCTTTGGATATTCGAAGCTAGAAATGGGAAAGTATTTCCATGGACTTCATTATTGGATTACCGAGATCTCCCCGAGGGTATGATTCAATTTGGGTTATTGTTGATAGACTGACGAAGTGTGCCCACTTTGTGCCTTTCAAGATTGAATACTCTATGAAGAAGATAATAGAGTTGTACTTGGATGAGGTTATTAGGCTATATGGAGTGCCCATTAGTATTGTTTCAGATCGAGACTCCAGGTTTACGTCTCGCTTTTGTAAAAGCTTACAGGAAGGGTTGAGTACCGATCTGAGGTACTCCACTACTTATCATCTGTAGACTAATGGTAAAACGAAGCGAGTAAAGCAAATTGTGGAGGACATGATCAGATGTTATAGTTTGGACCACAGAGGAGCATGGGATGAGTGACTTCGATTGATGGAGTTTTCTTATAATAGTAGCTATCAAGAGAACTTACAGACGACCAAGTTTGAGGCCTTGTATGGGAGACATTGCAAAACTCCCTTGCTTTGGGCCGAGGTTGGTGAGAGACCATTATTGGGTTGGGAAGCATTATAAGAAATGGATTTTTCTGTGAGGCATATCAGAGAAAAGCTTTGTATAGCTCAGGAGCATTATGAGAAGAACGCTAATCATCAAAGGATTTATTTGGAGTTTGTGGTTGGGGACCTGGTTTTTCTGAAGGTTTCCCCAATGTCTGGCGTTAAGAGATTTGGAAAGAATCATAAGTTATACTCGAGGTATGTGGGACCTTTTAAGGTTGTTGAGCGTATTGGTGTATCAGCTTATAGACTAGAATTGCCCGCAAACTTTCCTGGTGTGCACGTCGTGTTTCACGTGAGCCAGTTGAGGAAATGTTTGCTCATCTACCGATAGATTCTTGATGTTGTGCCCTAGTTGGAGCCTAATCTTTCTTATGTTGAGATGCCTATCCGCATTCTGGATACTCAAGATCGAGTGTTGAGGAGGAAAACCATACTAATGGTTAAAGATTTGTAGCGAAACCAAGACATGGAAAGCGCCACTTGGGAGTTGGAGTCCGCTATGAGGGAGGCTCATCCTCATCTGTTCTCCTAATTGATTGGTATGTAATCTTTTCAATAACCCTTGCTTATTTCTTTTTCTTTTGTAATAGAGGTTTTTTGTACATAAAGTTTTATGACGAAACTTTCTTTTAGGGGGAGCGGCTGTAACGCCCCCAATTTTTCGATATTTGGTTTAATTCGTTATCTGACATGTTTATGATGTCAGGGCATTACGTTGACGAGTTTTCGGCTTATGCCATTGTTAGAGTATGGTTTTAGCTCTTAGTTTTTTTGTGTGTGGCTGGATTTAGCCTGTTTGTAAGATTCCCTAGAGTGCTGGGTCTGTTTTGGTAACTTATTGGAGCCTCTTTGGGAATGCTTGTATTTTGGCTTCGGGAGATGTTTGCCCGAGTTTGGTTCGTCGAATCTTAATTTCGACGGCACTGTTGGGTTTGTAGCGTCGGTATTTAGCTACTATGTGATTTTTGTTGAAATCCGTGTTGGCACGAATTTTAGGTCATTTGGACCATTATTTAATAATAAACTGTTATTATAATACTTATATTTTTATGTATAAATAGCCTTGTGAATAGACAAACCCTATTTATCGTCTTCTCCTGGAAACCGTCGGCCTGTTGCGAAAGAGGGAGAGCAACAAACACTCCTAAGCTTTCGGCTGCCGATTTCTGGAGCTTTGGTGCTCGATATCGTTGTTGGAGTGTAGATCCAGATAGCTCTCACCGAGATCTACATTTCTACGGTAAGAGTTTACCGTTTTGTGAAATTTTGGGTGTTAGGAATTTCGTTTTAACCCTTTTTTCATCCTGAAAAGTTTCAGGAAGTGTTGCTTAGGTGATCTTGCGACCAGATCCTTGAGGAGGAGCGTTCGCGTGGTCGGGTTCGGCGATTTGAGGCAAGTTGTGGTCCCCCCTTGCTTGTTTTTATTTCACATTTTCTTGATTTCCTCCCGATACAGAAGCTGAATTAGGGTAGGATTTCTGCTTAGCTTAGCAGCAAACTTGTGACTGTGGCGAGGGAGCATTGTTACAGGAGAAATCTCTTCCTGTGTGAGCATAAAAGTAAGTTCTTCTTGGTCTAGGTTTAGATGTTGTCAAAAAAAATTATTAATTCTATTAATTAAATTATTGAAAAATTAGTGGTTGTTGTGAGTCTATATCCTCTGTTTAGGTAGGATAATATTTCTGCCAAGTTTCTGTCTTAGGCATTGAGTATAGCCTTAACACCGACATTCAGTTTCTATCCAAAGTATAAAAGCGTTGAGTGTATTGTACACACTCAATGCGACGTTGAGTGTGTTGAATACACTCAACGCCATCAGATTTTAATGCTAAGTTAAAAGCGTTGAGTGTGTTGTACACACTCAACGCGTCTTTAAGTGTGTTAAATACACTCAACACCATCAGATTTTAACGCCAAGTTAAAAGAGTGTAGTGTGCTCTACACACTCAATGCGACATTGAGTGTGTTGAATACACTCAACGCCATCACATTTTAGTGCTAAGTTAAAAGCGTTGAATGTGATGTACACACTCAACACGACATTGAGTGTGTTTAAGAAACTCAACGCCATCAGAATTTAATCTAAGGCAAACGCGTTGAGTGTGCTGACTACACTCAACGTGGTGTTGAGTGTGTTGAATACACTTAACGACAACGTTTAATGTTGACTAGAGTTAAAAGCATTGAGTGTGCTGACCATACTCAATGCGGCGTTGAGTGTGTTGAATACACTCAACACCATCGATTTATTTTGAGCCCGTGTAGAAGCGTTGAGTGGGCTGACTACACTCAATGCGGCATTGAGTGTGTTGAATACACTCAACTCCATCGATAAATTTTGAATTCTAAGTTAAAGCGTTGAGTGTGCTAATTACACTCAACGCGGCGTTAAGTGTGTTGAACACACTCAAGCCATCGTTTAGTTTTGGGAAGACAAATGTTAAAAACGTTGACTGATTGTAATGCACTCAATGCGGCGTTGAGTGGACTCAACGCGACGTTGATTGAAGATGGTTAAGCTGAATTATCTGGCTGGCGTCGAGTGCGTTGACTGCACTCGACGCGACATCGAGTACACTAGATGCTTGTCTGTGGACTTAGTTTTATTCTTGCTGATTTTTGGTACATCACCAATAGACTAGTTTTGCTAAATAAAATTGGTCTGGTGCCTGCTGTTTTCGTCAATTTGGTCTTAGGCCAATCGTTTTTTGGGGAGTTGTTCCTGCATTTATTGTGGGTGAAGACCAATGTTTTGTTCATGGTTTTTCTGTGTCTTGGCTATAATTGCCGGTATTTTGGCAGATCTTTTGACCCTGATGGGTTATCACTATGGGTGTGCTGGTGGAGATGTCTCCCCCCACAGGTGCCGATTTTTTCCTGGTTTGGGAGTGTCAGGATACAAGACCTCTTTTCCTTGGGCCCTTGTAAAGTTTTATTATGAGTGTGTCAGCGGAGGTGTCTCCCCCCACAGGTACCGGATTATACCGGTGTTTTTGCTCACAAATGTTAAGTTGAGCAATTTCTTACATTTGTATACTTACTTGTAAATGTATCTTATGAAGTTTAGTTCTTATTTGCACCTGGTGCATATTCCTTACCCTTGGATTTGGTAAGTTAATCGTTTACTAAAATTTTATTCCTTACCTTGTTGAGGTTTTGTCAGCTATTCTGGGATTTGGGGTTGGTAACCCTTTTTGCCTCTTTTGGTTATTGCTACTACTGACCCTTGTTCAGCACTTGTATTTTTATTTCTTGCTGATGTGTTCTTCCTTTGAATGCCTCAAGTTTGGAGCAGTAGCCGGTTGAGCGACTAAGAGTTTTGGTTCTAGGTTGGTATTCTGCAGGTGTCTTTTCCTCACCGGTTGTGAGGTAGATGTTTACTTTTTCTTTAGTTCATACATACATTTTAGGAGTGGGTTCGTGTCAGGCCGTTGATGCCCACTGTATTTTGTTTAAATGGATCCACCATAGGAGGCAACATGTGAGGGTTATGTAGTATGGGATGCATAACCTCACCATATGAATGCAACTAGCACGTTTTCTGTTTCGTTGCATAGAAATGTTATGTAGTATGGGATGCATAACATTTTCATGTGTACGCCGCTCATAACATGCATTAGGGCCTTTTTAGAATGCATAACACAATCATGCATATCATAACATTGCATAAGCATAACGTGCCAAGCTAAAGACTTGCAGGATGACATATGTACACACATGGTTTTGCGTCAAAAAGAATATAAATTCATGCATTCCCGATATAGGCACAAGATTTAGTGTGATGGTGGTGAACCATCTTAGGTTAGGCATGACATTATTTCCTCTGTATACAAATATATATATATATATATAAACCCCAGAGCAAGTTGGCAGTGAAAGCAAGTACTTATGTAGGTTTGTCTGTACCTGTTTGTTTTGTCCTAGTAGTTGAACTAGGTTCTGATGATTGCTTGTTTGTTCTTTTTAGTATGGCGCCTAAGCGTAGAGTATCGAGGTCGACTCCCCAATCTGAGGGTGAGTCTTCTGGTGCTCAAAGTGGTGCAGTTGTGGAGAGTCTGAGGCAGAGCAATTAGGCTCTATCGAGGCAGATGGTGGACGTTCAGTCTCAGATCCAGTCCCTGATATCTGTGGTGGCAGGACTAGCCCTGAGAGCGCAGGATCCTGCTGCGGGTATAGCTGTTCCCGCACCTCCTGCACCCCTAGCCCCTTTGGTGCCTCCAGTGGTGGTGCCCCCGGAGATGGCTTTCATCACTCAGTTCCAGCGACTACGACCCCCTACCTACGATGGTAAGGCGGACTTCATGATATTGAATAACTGGTTGATTTCCATAGAGGAAATGTTTCATTATTCTGGAGTGTCTGAGGATCAGAAGGTGATGTTGGCCGCCTATCAGCTGAAGGGGTTAGCGAAGAGCTGGTGGATGAGGGAGAAGGAGGGAATGGCAGGAGGAAGCACTTGGGCTTCCTTTAAGGAGATCTTGATGCAGAAGTTTCTACCATCAGTGGAGCGAGACAGGCTGATGAACGACTTCTTGCATCTGAAGCAGAGGCAGCTCACGGTCAGCGAGTATGAGATTGAGTTTAGCAAACTCAGTCGCTTTGCCCCTAGTTTGGTGAGCTCAGAGGAGGATAGAGCGAAGCATTTCCTTGGTGGCCTGCGGAGTGATGTTCAGCAGCTAACGGTGGCTCATGGAGCGGTGAGTTATGCTGGGGCAATTGAGGCCGCTTTGAAGGTAGTGGCCATCGAAAGCGCGAAGCAAAGAGGACAGCAGGCGAGGAATGAGAAGAGGAAAGCTGTTGAAGCAAAGAGCCCCCAAGTGCCCGGTGCTCCTTCGAGGAAGAGGAGCAAAGAGGTCTGTAGTTTTTATGGTCGGTCGGGCCATCCTGCTGAGAGATGTTTCAAGAGGGCGGCAGCGCAGAAGGAGCATGTGCATGCTATTCAGGGTGCTCCCAGGCAGAATGTGGTGTGTACTCTGTGCAAGAAAGAGGGGCATGATGTTGCCCGTTGCTGGTTGAAGGACAAGGTCTGCTATCAGTGCGGACAAAAAGGTCATACCAAGGCCCGATGCCAGCAGCTCCAGTCTGTGCTCCGACCAGTTACCCTTCAGTCCTTGCCATCGCCTCAGCTCATGGATAAGGGCAAAGGGAAGCTGAATGTGATATCATCAGCGGAGGCTCAAGCTTCGACGCAAGTCATTTCAGGTAAACCTTCTCGCTAGTCTTTTACTTCCATTGCAGATTAGTTTGGCTATTGTTTTCTTAAATGAGTGTGCAATTTTTTTCCATTTTATATTTATATAGGGAGTTTAAGGTAAAGAACCGCAGGGCGCGCGTTCTCTTTGACTCAGGTTCTACCCACTCATTTATGGCTAGGGCCTTTGTAGAGCGGTGCCAGCTGGTTCTTGATCGTGACGGTGATGCCTTTTGCGTCAAATTCCCCTCGGGTGATTCCGTGATATCAGATCAGGGCATTCTGGATTGTCCTATTATGTTAGGGGATTTCCCGGCCAAGGCAGATCTGAAGGTTATAGACTTAGAAGATTTCGAAGTCATCCTGGGTATGGATTGGTTGTCTAGATACGATGCGGTGATCCAGTGCAGGGGTATGCGCTTGGATTTCAGGAAGGACAGCGGTCAGCCTGGGAGTATTTTCGGTGATTCGTGCCAGGGCTCTCCGACAATTTCTGTGGTATGTGTTCAGAGGTTACTTCGTTCTGATTGTTTTGCTTGCTTAGTCTCGGTGCTGGGGACTGTTAGCAGTGTGCCGCTGTTGGATGAGATTCATGTTGCGTGGGAGTTTTCTGATGTGTTTCCTAGCGATCTTCTCGGTCTTCCTCCAGACAGAGATGTTGAGTTCGTAATTGATTTGGAGCCCGGTACGCATCCCATCGCTAAGGCGTCGTATCGAATGGCCCCGCGAGAGCTGGAGGAGCTGCGTACCCAGTTGGATGAGTTATTGGAGAAGGGTTTCATAAGGCAGAGCTTGTCGCCCTGGGGTGCGCCTTTTCTCTTTGTGAAAAAGAAAGATGGTTCGATGCGCCTTTGCATCGACTATAGGGAATTGAACAAAGTCACCATCAAGAACAGGTATCCCCTGCCCGACGTGGCATCACAACGCGTGTTTTCTCCTACTCTGATACTTTTTAATTTTGGAGAAAATTCGGGTTGTGACAGCAGGATCCGAGAGAAGCTTGGCTCATACGTACGTCTTAAGGTATATTACGCGTTGTGAGCAACGGGCAAGTGGAATCAGACCTGGGCTATGTGGTTCAGTGCGAGAGACCCGAAAAGGGGACTGGCCGTTGGCATAGTCGGGAGCCTTAGACAGTGGTCAGAAAAGCTAAAATGCTCACGTTGTTGCCATCCCGGGGGTGGTGGTGAAGACGCTGAAGTGTCAGGATTCACCGATAATGTGCCCTGAGTGCACGGTGTGTTTGACCGTACGAGCCTACACCTGTGGCTAGCATGTTTGTACTATATTATTTTAGCTGGGCTAATGAATTGCAGGGAAGGAGCACCGTCGTCCCGAGTTAGGGGCGGGTTCATTATAATTTGGTCGGCTTTTGGCTGACCGTTGCTTTGTTTGCCACCATGCGGTGGAATGTTGCTTGCAGGTGCTGCGGAGCTGAGTACCAAATAGCGGGCTGAAGCTCATGTTGTTGTGCTGGCCCTAGAAGGCCAAAGCGAATAGTTGTACTTTATTTTGTCATGTGTGGCCGGCCTACGAGCCGATGTATGGAAATCATTATTTAATTAAGTGAACATTTGTAATTCCATAAGGTTGTGTAACTTTCAGTGTCTTTGTTTTCATTCCAGTTTTAATGGTGTTGGACATTCATGATTATTGGATACAAGTTTGGGTTCTTTCAACTGTTTAAAACTTCCGCTAGAATGCTCTGTATTAGGACGAGTAGTCTTAATTGGATAGTTTGGTTATTCATATGTAACCCTTCCGACTGTCCGTGGTATATGGTGTCGGATTCCAGCTGTACCTTCTACTATATGTCATACGACGGATGAGGGTTTTACAACATGCCTATTCCATACTCCATTTCCGGATCTATATGCCAAACTATTGGGTATTCTACGAATCAACCCAAGGGAATCCCTTCATACTCCACCCGCTGGTGGGGGAATCCCATGCACATGCCAAAAAGGAAGCCTTCACATGGCTAAGAAGGAAGATCGTTACCCTTGAAGATCGTTTCAGAGTCATGGACTTCTAGCCAGCTGGAAAGCACCGCAGCGGCTTTGCCTCCACAATGCTAGCCTCAGATTTCGAAACGGAACTCCGCACCTCCATTGGTGGTCGGCTCCCTTCCTCCTCCTCCTCCTTCCTCTCTCTCTCTCTCTAGGTTCTTAGAAAGAAGATTACTTAGGCCAAAATGAGAATCTCATCTCATTTCTCGGCCTTAAAGTAGGGGGGAGGAATCTGGGCCATCAGATCCCAGTTGAAGAAAATGGACGACCACGATTTTGCCACAAAAGCCTGAATTTTGGCTGACACGGCATGTGACACACCTGTGTCATAGGCTGTGTACATTAAGCGGCACACAACTGACTCATCCAGACCAGTACATGGCCATGTGATGCGCCTGTGTCACATGCCGTGTGACCTGACACGCCTTCAGACACGCCGGTGTCTGTGGCCATGTCCCTCAGGTGGAACACACCCATCTCAACCCGAGCAAGACACGGCCATATGACACGCCCGTGTCGTAGGCCGTGTGCCCAAATACACACCAGTGTCTAGTCTGTGTTCACTAGGTCGCCCTGCCCTAGCCAAATCCAGAATAGGACATGGCATGTGACACGCCCATGTCACAGGACCCTCTATCGGATTTTTCGTCGAACGAAGTTCGTCGACCAGAGGAGGACCCACCCCCTAACACGCCCTTGTCGCGGGGCGTGTTCCCTCTCGAGAACTCGTCGAGTGCAGTTCGTTGAGCACTCAACAGACTGCTCATCCACGCAGAGCAGGACACGCCCCGAGACACGCCCGTGTCCCCGACCGTGTCATCTAACTTGAACCCAATCTGGGATTTTGGGGTGTTACACTTCTATTGGTTTGTGTCAGGTTGTTGATGCTCATATTTTTAGTTACTGATGTTTGACTACTTGTTAGTTTTCAACTGTTGCTCATTACTTGTTTTTAGATCTTGCTCTCTGGGAAGATTTTATGTTATGATGCATGTTATGTATTTTAAAATATAAAAGCTGCAGTTTAGCATAAACTCATGATATCTCTTTTAACTGAATATCACTGTATTTTAAAAAATATAGAAATTCTTTTTATTTCTACTAAATTTAGAAGTTTGCACGTCATAAGTATGCTTGTTGGGTGCCCATGCTCATGTAGGATAAAACAAATTAAGCTACGTATTTTTTCGCTACGTATATACTTTTTACTTATAGAATAGTTGATCCACCGAACCGAGGGACATTGTCTTTAAAATCTCCAATTTAAACCATGTTTTCAGACATAAAAAAATGTCTTTTTTTTATAAAGGCAAAGTAAAAGACGGGGCAGCCTTAGCGTCTATAATTGTCCCCTACATGATGTGACATCACACAACATATTTTCTCTCAATATGATTATATTTAATTGCTAAGAAAATTCGGGCTATTATAGGTTATGCTAATAAAACATTGAATTAGGTAAGGACTTGTTTGAAGTCCTTGAGCGCTTGTTAGCACGGCTTGACCATGGGAATTACATGCATGTGTATGGTTGATACACATTTGTATAACGATCCTAGTGAGGGGATTACTTGTGGCGGGTCTACGGGCTTGCTGGTCGTCATACCGATGGAACCTAACAATTAAACTCGGGATGGTTAGGTTGGGCTCTTTGGTGCTTACTTCCTAAAGATCCCTTATGTGCTTTTTAATACTCAGATGACCGAGCAAGTATACATGGACTCTGTTGTTTGGTTCTCAGCATTGAGGCGTACATGAGGCCTAGGTCCTATAGTGTGCATAACCGCCTAGTAGTGGAGATGCCAGCTCTATTATCCTTGTCTGGCCACAACTGGAGGTACCATAGGTCATCACGTGCACAATTTGCCAAAAGTTCCCTCCCTCCATTCACTTCGTATCTGGACCATGAGGATTTGGGGCACAAATAATAGGGTCTCCTTAGAGCGCTAAACACACACACCCCCATGCATGGGGTGCATGTATCAGAAAACAATTCCCCATCATGGGATGCAAATAGTAAAATTCCCTATCATAGGGTGCAAATAGTAAAATTTCACATCATGGGGGTGCAAATAGTAAAAATTCCCATCAAAGGGTGCGAATAGTAAAATTCCCCATCATGTGGGTGCAAATAGTAAAATTCCCCCATCATGTGGTGCAAATAGTAAAAATTTTCTTTAATGGGTGCAAATAGTAAAATTCTCCATCATGCGGTGCAAATAGTAAACTTTTTCATCTGGGGTGGTCTGTATATAACAACATTGCACATGACAGTCTGCGTATAGTAAGTAATATGGTTATAGTGTACACAACCATATCCGTCATATCACTACAAAAATATACAAATGGGTGTGCATATAGAACATTAATTGACTATGGTATGCGGATAACCGCATAACCACCGTAACAACCATAAACACAACTTATTTATAGAAATGTCACCCTCAAAAACAAAAATAGGACCCAGGACCTCCTTTATTTCGATCTTTTTCCTCCTTGGATTTCCCCTATGACTCTCTATTCTTTTTTCTCCTGCAACTTTCTCTCACTTCATTTCTCTCCGTCGCGTGCACTGCCTCCTTAAGCGCTTTTGCTTGTGTCCTCCCGTGTGTGCCCACTTTATGCGCTCCTGCATGTACCTCCTCCTAAGGCGTCTACGTGTGCGTCATTGTGTGCTCTCGCTCGCACCTCCTCCTCACGCATCCTTACACACCGCCTCCTTGCGCACTCCTGTGTGCGCCGCCTCGTTGCGCGCTCAGCCTCCTTACGCGCTCCGCTCTCGTCCCTTCCTTACCCTCTCCTGCACACTCCTGATCCAAGTGCGCCTTTGTGGTCTTCGCCTTCAAGACTGCTCCAAGTGCACCTTTACGCTCTTTGATGCTAAGACCACTCCAAGTTTGCCTTTGTGCGCTCTTCTAATAAGACCTCTCCAAGGGCGCATTTGTACGCTCCATCTTCAAGAGCAATCCAGGAGCGCCTCTGCGCACTCCGCGATCAAGACAGCTCCAAGCGTGCCTCTATGAGCTCCTCCGCTAAGATTGCTCCAAGTGTGCCTCTATGCGCTTGACCATTAAGACCGCTCCAAGGGCGTCTTTGTGTGCTCCGCCGCCAAGGTCTCTCCAAGCATACCTTCGTGTGCTTCGCCGACCAGACTGTCATAACCTGCATTTTCTCTGTATTAAAGGATATATCAGAGTAAGTAGAAAACACGCGTCATGATGCCACGTCATCAGGGTATAACTGCAGACATTCAGGCAAGACCACAACTAAACACCTTTTAGAAAGATTTATAAGTTATTTAAGGGAAATCCAGTTTTAAGTTAAGCAGTTAGCCGTATCCCTCGGCTTAGTGGAATCAACTAGTCCATGAGTAAAAATATAGTTATACGCTACAGAAAAATACTTTGATTAAGTGGATTTTAACATCCTACATAAGTATAAACGTCCATGAAGGACAACTCATGTTATGCAAGATTCTAGATTTATAATAAGTATAGGAAATGTCTTTGCGCTAACTAGAAAATAGTGTTTTAGTTTTGAAAGAGATGGAAAGTATGAAATACTAATAATAATGTTTTTATAAGTTAAAATATCTAACATGCAACCTAGCATAAAGCCTTCCCAGAGAGCAAATATAAACAGTCACAAAAAACAGACATACTCAGTAACTTAGCACAGTAATTAGCATTTCAATAGAAAGCCACCTGTGGGCGTCAACAACCTGACACGAAACAACTGGTGAGAATGCATGTCTGTATTAACAAGAGAACAACCAAAAACTACCATACAACAGTGTGGAAGACCTCTGCAATACAGCAGTCCACTAGCAAAACCAACCTAGCCGCTCAACCGGCTAATGCCCTGAACCTGAGGCATTCAAAAGAAGAGCATCTCAGCAAAAAAATACAAGTGGCAAAGGAAAATAATCATTTAATAAGTGCAAAGAAAGAGATGGTTTTACCAAACCCGAATACAAGAAATGTTGAAGACCACAGCTGGTTAGCCAAGTAAATATAAATACAGTGAAAGTCTGTATTAAAGGAGTTAATCAAATGAATGCACTAAGTGCGGAATGAAGCCATGCTTCGACAATATCTGTCAGGATTAGTATAAAAGCATAAATTGATCTAAGAAGCAAACTAAGCACAAAACAGCTCGATAAAACGTGAATCATTAACACTTGCCAAAATCAACCAGGGTGGAGTCGATGACCAATTGTCCATACCAGGCTCCTAGGCCCAAATGTCTCAAAAAAGAAGGCTCTGTGGTGGTGACCATTTGTCCAAACCCAACACAACAGTCATCGAAAACAGAGAACAAACATCTTTCAAGTGTAATGATCCACAAACCGACGTCTAGTTGGCGGTCCTTTATCCACTTCCAACCTTCATAGCCGAAGAAACATCAAACCTAACCAAATCCAAAGTCTAAAACCAAGGAAAAAACTTAAACGAGCCCTAAAACCACCCTAAGGACCAGACTCGCCGAACCGGACAAAAACGGCGAAACAATTCTAAGTCCCTGCAGAATTTGGTGAGTATACCCGACGAAATGTATGCATACTCGACGAATTCTAAGGCAATACTCGATGAATCTCCCTTATACTCGACGAAAATGTCTTGCGACTACCGGTGATATTCGACGATTTCCTATAATACTCGGCGAATCTCCCTTTGCCTTACTGTGATACTCGACGAAATGGACTGGCGATACTCGCTGAATCTATCTTGAGCTAACTTACGATATCTGGCGACTACAAAGTGAAACACGCCGAAAATGGCTTATCCTAATTCGGCGATACTAGCTGAATTCCTACCCGACACCCGCCAAATTTTACTTAGGCTAAATACTGTTACTCGACGAAAATTCCTTACCTAAACCCGACGATACTCGACGAATTTCAACTCGATATACACCGAATTTTACTTTACCCAAATTTACCTAATTTCTATGGTTTGGCCGAAAATCAAGCCCAAACCAAGAGGGATCTTTTCATGCTTCATATACTACTCCTATTCTCTAAGGGAGGGGGAAAAAGAGAAGGAAGATCAAGTAAAAACGAACAAGCAAGGGGGAAAACCGCCGCCCGGTCGCACCGCTTCAAGGATCGGCTATGAGTGTAGTGTTCGTACTTCAGCCAAGACGTGCTGATGACATATCGGTGTGTGTATGATATGATGCTAAACATCTAATACCTACAAGGAAAGGTTGCCCGACAAATTATCAAGCAACCTCCCTCTGATACCAACTGTCACAACCCGAATTTTATCCAAAATTAAAAAGTATCAGAGTAGGAGAAAACACACGTTGTGATGCCACGTCGGGCAGGGGATAACTGCCGACGCTCAGGCAACCACCAACTACTAAGACTATAAAAAAATCATAAGCTTTAATGATGTGAAAATCAATTATATTTTAGAGGTCGTATCCCTCGGCTCAGTGGATCAGCTAGTCCACAATTAAAAACTATACTTATACGAAGCGGAAAATACTTTAGTTACATTTGACATCCTAAAAGAGTGCATAAGTGTCCCTAGAGGTCAACTTATACTATGCATACCCTACATTTATTTTATACCACATATATATGAAAATAATCTTTTACGTCGTTTGGAAAATAGTGTGGAGTTTTATAAAGCATGCTGATCATGAGATAAATATATTAGTGCTTTTAGGTTTAAAAGTATCTAGCAACCTAGCATAAATCTTCCCAAGAGCAAGTTGAATAAACTCCAAAACAGGAAATCTAGCAGTATAAGCAAAGTACAAAGCATCTAAAAGAGAAACCACCAGTGGGCGTCAACAACTTACACGAACCCCCTGGTGAGCAGGCATATCTATACTACAAGTCTAGAGAAACTACCTCCCAAGAGTGAGGAAGAGAAAATCACAGCAGCAGCTAAAGCACTAGCAAGCTCCAGAAGAAACCTAGCCGCACAGTCGGCTATAAACCTTAACCTGAGGTATTCAGAAAAAAAGAACACCTCAGCAAAATAATTTATCAATAGGAAAATGAGACAATAGTATAAAGAAGAAGTAAAACAGGTAAGGACAAAGTAAACAGGTAAAGGAAAAATACTCGCCAAAATTGAGTAAAAAGGGGTGCACCAAGTGCACGGATGAAGTCAAGCTTCAAAAATTTCTGCAAGAAGGATTAGCAAAATAAATAAATCCTAACCTAGAGTTAGAGCGAAAAGAATCACCTAATACTGGAGATGGATAAAATCATCAACAAGGGCCTAGGCTAGTGGCAACATGTCCAACCAAGTCTATCAGGCCTAAATATCTTCAAGGTGCTGTGGTGGTGGTATCAGTCCAACTCAACCAAACAACACATAATGTCTTAGCAAGACATGAAATAAAACAAGGGTGGCGGTATCGGTCCGACCCACCCCAAAAACCACATCCTACTCCAGTACTAAGTGACTCGGGAAAACCCTTACTGGTAGTTCCATGAACCACCAAGAAGTCAACACAACCCTATTCCAACTAGAGCAACCCACCTAAGAACCCTAAGTACAAACTGACGGACTAAACGTCGAGTTGCCCAAATTAGTGGTTTGACATAAATGAATTGAAAACAGAACGATACTATAATTATGCAAGTAGTTCGACACTCAACTAAACATGTACCATTAGTTGGTCACAAAAAAATAGGTTAGACACCGAAACATGCACGATTAATTTGATACCAAACATAACGATTAATTTGACGTAAACATAAACAATTAACTTCATAATAAAATGAGTTGGACTTGGTTACCACCCAAGAAAAAGAACCACAAGCTATAAATTAAATTGAAATGGACAAGATTCTAACAAGTGAGCACGACCGAAATTATTGAACAAATGAACAAGTTCTAACAACCATAACTTCCAACCATTGGACATGTTCTAACGACGATTATTGAACAAGTTCTAACAACACAAAAGAAAGAACAACAACCTAATGATTCAATTCGGCCGCTAATTTAGCAAGCAAGAGATTTTGAACAAAACCAAGATACAACCCCTAACGGAATCCGGGCACGACTCAAAGTCCCCAAAATACAACATTTAAACTAATAACTCATTTGGTACAAATCCGATCTAACACTCCTAACCATGAAACCGCAACCTAAAGCAATGAGGATTAGTACCCAAGATTTCGGGTAAGCAAAGAAAAAATTAGGAGAGTAGATCTGAAATCAAGCAAACAAAATCAAGGGCACTATATTGAAATTACTTTGACAAGGGCGAAGGAAGCACTTGCCTTGGTTTGTCTTTGAAGAAAATTCAGCCAAGTACCCTCTTCCCAACCGCCGGGCGCAAGTAACAATATGAGGAAAAACCTGGACAAAATCTGGGCTAGCAAGAGTCGGCCAGCACAATCTCCCCCACCATCGGCCACAGATGGCTGAAGTAGAAAAACCTGGACACGAAAAAAAACACACAATCGGCCCTCAAACCCAACAACAAGAAGAACCTGGACAGAATTTAGGGAAGGAAATCCCCCATCAAAGTTCGGAAAAACTGGACATCTACGATCCGATCGGGAAGAATGTGGAGGAAATCTCAAGATAGATACCTTGGAATGGAGATCTTGGCTAGAGGAGCCCGGATCCGGCCTCAAACTGGCGCCCCGACCTAATCTGGGCATGGAGACGGCGGTCGGAGGGCCTCTTCGTTCCGCCTGTTTCGCTCGATCCGTAAGGGGAAGCCCCCGGGTTTGGGAAAAAAGGGAAAACCTAAACCTAAGACAACCTCTTTTATAAGACCACCTAATAAATAAACACATAAATCTCAATCCTATTAACTAATGAAGTAATAATTAAGTATATACTTAAACCCATACAAATATATCCACACACCTATAAATATATTTATACACTATGCACATATACGTATAGCCACGCACCTGAAATTTTATAAAGCTTCGCGTGCACGTGCACGCATGCATTTATGCACAGGCACGCCTAAATCACTCACCAAACCAAAATGTGTAAATATATACATACGCTTATAAAACAAAAGACTACCCGCTAACAAGAAACCGTCAAAACGACGCTAAAATAAATGATCTCGGGTTTCGACCAAACTCGCACCGTAGCTAAACACTCGGGCTACGAAAACATCGGCGAAGTCGGACACAACCTCCGACGACCACACACTCGGGCTAACCTCACCCAAAGCCAAAGCACAAGGATTCCCTAAGAGGCTCAACCGGGCCTCCAAAACAGACACCGGCTTGCTGGGGAAACCATACAATAGGCTATAACCTCTAAGATCACCTAACGAGGTACTCTAACAACGACACGAGCCGGAAATGCGCCAACGTAACGCCAAACGAGGATTTAAATAATTGCCGAAAAAATCGGGGGCGTTACACCTGCCATTTCCAAACAATCACATAACCCAGTTATGTTCAAGGCCGGTTCCCAGACCGCCAAGTTAGTAGAACAACAATTCCGCTCAGTTTTCCGGGTACGCCTTGGGGTTAATCCCCAAAGATCCCTACTGCAATATACCGTGTAGAAACCCGAAAACCCAAAGCACGGAGTCTTATCCGGCAAATCATAACAAATGCAACATCACCGATCCAGACCAACATGTCCGGGTAGGCTTCAAACACAATGCCTATGCTCGTACTTCGATTCTGGACTCTATATGCAACACAAGGGGGACTATTCCCGTCAACCCCGAGGAACACCGCACACTCGCCGCACACTCGCGGGAGCGAATTTCCCTATTCAAAAAGGAAGAGAGCTTCACATGATCAAGAAGAGAATCGTTACCCTTGTAGTACGCTTTTGCGCCATGGAAAATTACACAGATAGAAGTCTTCGCAACGGGATTTCCTCCACGGATCCGCTCTCGGTTCTCTAAATGGTGCTCCGATGCTCCGCCGGCGGCTGGAATCCTCCTTCCTTCTTCCTCCTTGCTCTAACTCCTTGGAAAGAGAAAGCTTAAGGGAGAAATGAGGAGTTAAACCACCATTCCCGGCCTTAACAGAGTAGGAACACGCCTGGGCCGTCAGATCTTACTTAAAGAAAACAAATGGCTCAGATATGTACAGAAATCCTCAAACCTGGGCCGAACACGGCCTCGCACACGGTCGTGTCCCAGGCCGTATGCCTCGATCCTGGCACGATCGTCGAACGTAGAAAAACCACACGGGCCAGACACGCCCATGTATCAACCTGACATGCCCGTGTCGGGTTTTGGACACGCCCGTGACCGGAGGCCTGTCATGAATAATCGTCACGCCAACCATCATGACTCTAGGGAATACGGGTACTGACACGGGTAGGCCCATGCCCGTGGCAAATGACACGCCCGTGTCATTCTGTCGTGTTACTTGCCATGTCCTTCTCGGTATACAACCGACCAAAACACCATGCCAGACACGGCCTCAGACATGCCCGTGTCCTAGGCCGTGTGCCCTATACAGGCACCAAAATTACTTTTGGATGTGACCAGCTCGATAACAATTTTCGGGGCGTTACAAATCTCACCCCTTAAGGAATTTCGTCCCGAAATTAAGAAAAGGTATACAAAAATTAAATGTTACCTGAGTGGAATAACTCGGGGTATTCCTCCAACATAGTTTGCTCTCGCTCCCATGAAAGCTCCTCATGTCCGCAGTTATCCCAACGAACCTTAACCATTCGGACTTCCTTGTTGCGGAGTTGTTTGACCTCAACGTCTTCTATACGTATAGGCTTGACCTTTGTCGTCAACTCGTAATCCACTGGCACCTGATCAACCACAACTATCTGCGAAGGCTCTTGCACCGCCTTCCGCAACACCGATACGTGGAACACATCGTGTAGCCTACTCAACTCCACCGACAACTTCAATCTATACGCTGCCTCGCCAACATGCTCTAGGATTTCAAATGGTCCAAGGTATCTCGGACTCAGCTTCTTCAAGCGTCGAACCCGCGAAACACCCTTGAACGACTTGATTTTTAAATACACCCAGTCGCCAACACCAATCTCCACGTTCCTATGCTTGGCGTTATATTACTTTGCTTGCCTGTCCTGAGCGATCTTCAACCTTTCCTGAATTATACGTACCATTGAAGTGTCGTCTTCCACCTCTTGATGTTTATACAACTTCGACTCGCCTGCCTCCAACCAAGACAATGTTGTACGACACTTCCTCCAATACAAGGCCTCGAAAGGTGCCATTCTAATATTCACTTGAAAGCTATTGTTACACGCAAACTCCACCATGTACAGGTGATCCTCCCAATGCTTTCCGAAATCTAGGACGCACATGCGAAGCATGTCCTCCATCGTCCTGTTGACCCTCTCGGTCTGACCATCCGTCTGTGGGTGGAAAGCTGTGCTGAAACTCAACTTAGTTCCCAACAAACTATGCACCAGCCTCCAGTCTTTCGACGTGAAGCGTCCATCTCGGTCACTAACAATACTGCGCGGCACTCCATGCAACCGTACGATATTATCCCCATAAAGTTTGGCTAACTTTTCCACTGGATCTTCCTTCCTATTCGAGATGAAATGCGACACTTTCGTCAACCTATCTACGACCACCCAGATGGCGTCATTTCCCCTCAGCGACTTTGGCAAACCATGCACAAAATCCATAGAAATGTCATCGAATTTCCATTCCGGGATAGGCAAGGACTTTAGAAAGCCTCCGGGCTTCTGGCACTCCACTTTCAGCAAGGCACAAGTTTGGCACTTGGCCACATAAATTGCTACATCCTTCTTTAATCCTGGCCACCAGAATAACTTCTTCGTATCTCTATACATCTTCGTGCTACCCGAGTGGATTGAGTACTTGGTATGATAAGCCTCGTACATCAACTTCTCCCGAAGATTATCCGCACTAGGGACGCATAGACGACCGTCCTTCCTTAGCAGTCCATCCTCAACCGCAAACTAGGAATTTGACCCATCCAAAGATTCATCCAAGATCTACTACATGCTGCTATCCTGAATTAAAGCCCGTCGGACTCTATCAACCAGGTCATATTGCACCTCTGTCCAACACAATATCGCCCCGACACTAGACTGCTTATCGACGCAGGAAATCTCTAATGCCTCCAAATCACAGACCAATCTCTCATCATGTACCGATAACCAACTGGCCTGCGCAGGATCCCTGCGGCTCAACGCATCCGCCACGGCGTTTCCTTTCCCAGGTACATAATGTATCTTGAAGGTATAGTTCCCCAAGAACTCCATCCACCTTCGTTGTCTCATGTTTAGATCCTTTTGATCTAGCAGGTACTTCAGGCTCTTATGGTCGGTGTATATATCGACCTTTACCCCGTACAGATAGTGCCTCCACAGCTTTAGAGCAAATATCACGGCCGCTAACTCTAAGTCATGGACCGGATAATTCCTCTCTTGAACATTCAACTATCGTGAACCATAGGTTATCACGCTCCCATGTTGTAGTAGAACACAGCCCAAACAACTGCCCGAAGCATCATTATAAATTTCAAACCCCTCGGTTCCACTCGGCGAACGTAAAATAGGCGCCGAGGTCAACCACCTCTTCAATTCCTTAAAAGCCTGCTTACACTCCAGCGACCACACGAACTTTTGATCTTTCTTTGTCAACGTCGTGAGTGGTAACGCTATCCGCGAGAAGTTCTCTACGAAGCGCCTGTAGTAGCCGGCAAGCCCCAGAAAGCTCCGAACTGTGTGTAGATACTTGTAATGGTCCTCCTCACACTGCCGAGTATACCAAGATATCATCGATAAATACTATCACGAAATGATCCAGGTATTCTTTGAACGTCCTGTTCATCAAATCCATAAACACGAAGGGCGCATTGGTCAACCCAAACGGCATGACCGTGAACTCGTAATGCCCAAACCGCGTGTTGAACGCTATCTTAGGGATGTCGCTTTCCCTTATCCTCAATTGGTAGTAACTGGACTTTAGATCTAACTTCGAATATACTATTGACCCAACCAATTGATCAAATAGATCATCAATCCCGGGGATCAGATATTTGTTCTTCTCTATAAGCTTGTTCAACTCCCAATAGTCAATACAGAGTTGCAAGCTCCCATCCTTCTTCTTAACGAAAATAACCGGTGTGATCCAAGGCGACGAACTTGGACGCACATACCCTTGCTACAACAACTCCTGCAGTTGCACCTTCAACTCCGCCATCTCTCGTAGCGCTATCTGATACGGAGAGCGTGACACCGGTTTGGCACCCGGTACCAGCTCAATGGTAAAATCAATCTCCCACTGAGGAGGGGCTCCTGGGAGGTCATCTGGGAACACATCAGAATACTCGGACACAACTGGGATACTATCCAGACTTGGCCTTGGCGTTGAAGCTTGCACTAAGGTGACAAACAGCTCTACACCATACCGAACCGCCTTAATCACTTGAAGGGCCGACATCAAAACTTTACCCGACCCCTTCATTCCCGCAAACATAGTCTCCCGTTCAGTATGCAGTCCCAACTTAACCTCCTTTCGGTTGCAATCGATGTAAGCTCGCTGCTCTGAGAGCCAGTCCATACCAAAGATTACATTGAACTCCATTAATGGTAGAACCAATGCTCACAAATCAAACTCCTGGTCCCCAATCCGAATCTTTACCACACATAACTTATCCGCTCGCATTGAGCACCCATTGGGCAACAACACATCCTACCTGTCTTTTACCATCGAGGAAGGGGCCCCGACGTGCGATATGAACCTTTTAGACACGAAGGAATGCGATGCTCCCGTATCAAACAGGGCTCTTGCCGGATGATCGAAAATCAACATGAAGCCTAGCACCAACAAATATAGGCTAACATATAAAAAGGTAACAACTACATAAAGTTAAACTGCTATAATTTAACTCATACCTGTCACCACATCAGCTTGTTTCATGGCCTCTTGCAGACCAAGATTATAAACTCTAAGCTGGGCTGGAGCATGATGGGACACCGTTGATTCCACCGCCTTCCCTTTCTCTTCATAGGTAACTCCAGGCTTCCTCTCGGACTTTGCACATCCGCTCCAACATTCATGAGAAAAGTGCCCCGTCTTCCCACAGTTGTAGCAAGCGCCTGGAACTCGACTTGTGGTTGCCCCTGACGCACCAAATGAAGGGGATGAGTTTGAAGTCTTCTGCATCTTACTCCATCTGTGGAATCCCGACATTGCATTTGTCACTTTGAACTCTGCCTTATTTTCCCCTAGGTCCTTTTTCTCTTGGACTTTCTTCACAACCTTTTCCAAAGACCGGGCCGAATTGACCAAGGCTAGGAAGCCCTATGCCTTAGGCCCAACAAGGAGTAATTGTAGGTCACCGCGTATACCCTCATAAAATCGGTTGGTCTTCCTCTCTTCTTCCATAAACACAGCACCAGCATACCGACCCAACCGTGTACACTCGTGGAGATACTCGTCCATGCTTCTGGCTCCCTAAGTCAACCCAAGATACTGATTTTCCATCTCAAGCTTCTGAGCAGAGGGTATATATCTGGCCAAAAACAATCTTGAGAATTCCTCCATAGACACATCAGCAAGCTGCCTTCCCACTAAGAGATGAAACTCCAACTCATCCAACCATAGCCTCACCTCACCAGCCAAAAGAAAGGTCGCTATGGTGGTATTCTACCATTCTTCAGTTAACGTGGCCGTCAAAACCCTCTTTATCGTAGAGAGCCAATCCTCCGCTTGAGCTGGCATTCCAACCCCATCGAACCTCGGAGGATTAAAGCCCATTACATGCTTGAGCTGCCTCTCCGTATTCCTCCTCGGCTCTACCTGATCCACCACCAAGCGCTCCACCACTTTCGGCTCTGCCACCCTAACCGGTTCTTGCTCATTCACAGGAGGTGCATGATGCATTTGCCCTACAAGTTGGGCATTTATCATGGGAAAAACTGCTTCAGCCACCAACCTGATGGTTTCCGCTGAAGGAGGTGTTGTAGGCACATCCCTCAGTGCACTACTTTTCACTGATTGCGGATGCTCCGATTGACCAGCACCGCTCCTAGTTGCCTATAATAGCAAAGAACCTAGATTAGACGACACACAAATTACTAAAAGCAATCATTAGAACACTCAGGTTCCACAAAAGAAGTGTATGTTTCATTCCTAAGTGGACATTCATGGGTTCTTTTTGATGTTATAACGATGACACACACATGTGCTCACCACCCCTTAAAATAATTCGCCCACGAATTCATTTAAGCTGGACTATAACTAGAAGTCTAATACCAAATTGTAATACCCCCATCCGTCGTATGACATATAGTAGAAGGTCCAGCAGGAACCCGACACCATATACCACAGACAGTCGGAAGGGTTACATATGAATAACCGAACTATCCAATTAAGACTGTTGAAATTTGTGAAGTGGAAGTGGGTGACGGGACAGGCCGCGCGGCCTGTGGCGGACAGCTTTGGCGGACTGGGCGGACTGAGGGTTGCGGCCTGGTGAAAAGTCTGGTGAAAGCCGGCTGTGTTGAGCGGGTTGTTGCATGGAGTCCGCGGTTTGGTGCGGCCTGGTATCTGCGGATAGAGAGGCTCGCGGACTGGTGCTTTGCTCAGTGGCCGCGGGTGCAAGCTTGACCAGTTGGCGGCCTGGTGTTTGGAGTCCGGGAGGAAGCTGCTGCGTTGGACAAGTGCGAGGAGCTCGCGGACAGGTTGCGGTCTGTGCTAGGGTGTTTGGCGGACGGGACTTTGTGTCCGCCATGCTCGCACTGGCCCTTGATGGTTTTGGACTTGGTCACACATTGTGCCAAGTTCATGGTGTCCGCCGTATCCGCCAAGTCCGCTGTGACCGGGCGGACTGTTGCTGTTTGCCTTTGGTCGTGGACTTGTGGCGGATTGAGGTGTGAGTCTTGCGGACTGCCTCGGGTTGGTGCGGACAGCCTTTGAAGGGGTTTGCTGTCCTGAATCAGTTGGAGCGTTGCGGGCTGGTGCCTTGTCCGCTTAGCTTGGGCGGACTGGAGAGGGTTCGTCAATGGTTGCCTTGCTCCTGGCGGTTTCCTTGGTTTCCGGCTAAGTCCATGCGGACTCAGCGGACGGTGGTTGTATTCGCGCGGACTAAGGGTGGTGTCGCTATCTCTTGGGCGGTGACCACACTCCTCACCTTCCCTATAAATAGGACCCCCCTGGCACTTCTACAGTAACCTAAGTAACTTGAGTGAACAGTAAGTTGGGGGGTGCGAAGTGCTGCGGTCTGTGTTTGCCAGTCCGCGCAGATTGTTTCAGGCTGACGGTTTGCTGTGTGCAGGTCGCGTGGATAACTTCAAGGAGCCAGGAGTTTGGCTGTGACTTCGGTCAAGTGCTTGGAAGTGTGCGGTCTCTGCGGACTCAGCAGGAGGTCGCTCTGCGGCTTGTCAGTTCTGTCTCAACTTTGCTAGCTTCAATAACCTGTCCGCCGGTTTCAGGCGGGTAGGGGAGTTCCTCAGTTCGGGTTCAGCAGGAGGCGAATAACGGTCTGTCCGCGCGGCCTCGCGGTCTCGGCGGACTCCGTGCTATTCGGCGGATTGCAGCATAGCTCGGCGGTCTCGGCGACCTCGCGGTCTCGGCGGACTGGAGTGCTGTCCGCCCGGCTTGTTTTTTGGTTTCTTTTTGTTTTCAGCTGTAATACTAGCGAAATCATGTCTCGCTATGTATGCCTCGGATTGTAAAGAAGTGAATGCATAAAAAGACCTTCTTGTGCTTCCATTGTTTTATTGGGTGCAACCTCTAGTCCTTGGGCTTTCCGCAGGTTCAGCGTGCGAACTGGGTAGTTCCGAAGATATTAATTTGGCGTTTGGGCTATCTTGCTGACCACGTTGAGAAAATTTAACATGGTATCAGAGCGAGGTTTCTGAGGTTGCGGGTTGTTTAGTTGCGTGAGCGGAGGTCAACCAGCGTTGTTACTCAGTGATTGAGTGGTGATCAACCTGTGTTGTTGCTTGGAGCTGCGGAAGGGTACCAACAGGTGATCGCAATGGAAGGAAGCTTAGCAAGAGGTCTGGGCATTGAACTCTTAACGCCGACTAACTACAAGAAGTGGAAGTCGTGCATGAAGAGTTATCTTCTTGGCGAGGAGCTGTGGGAAGTCGTTGGTGGAGACGACAGACAGGAAGTAACTGCTGCTTTCGGTACTGCTGAGCAGGTGAGGCTCTGGAGAAGAACAAATGCTAAGGCGGAGTTCGTTCTGAAGAGAGCTGTGTCTCCGGAACTGTTTGATCACATCATTGGATGTGAGTCGGCTGCTGATATTTGGACAACCATTGATGAGTTGTTCAATAGGAAGAATGTGGCGCGACTTCAGTTCCTGGAGAATGAGTTGGCCAGGGCAACTCAGGGAAACCTTTCCATCTCCAAGTACTTCTTAAAGATGAAGAGCTTGTGTGCTGAGCTGTCGGCACTGGATCCTGATGAGCCTATCTCTGAGGCAAAGATGAAAAGGCACATTGTCCGCGGCTTGCGGAAGGAGTATGTGGCCTTTGTTACATCTGTTCAAGGGTGGGCTACTCAGCCGTCGTTGCTGGAGCTGGAGAATCTGCTTGCCTCGCAGGAGAGCTTAGCAAGGCAGATGGCTGGAGTGAATCTGAATCAGGATGGCAGCGAAGCTCTCTTCTCAGGCAAGAAGAAGGGATGGGAAGGGAAGAAGAAGAAGAAGGTGCAGGCCGCTGGTGAGAAGGAGACTTCAACTTCATATCCACCGGAGAGGAGCAATGCTCCTAAGGACTGGAAGAAGAATCTGAAGTGCTACCGGTGTCATCAGCGTGGGCACTTCAAGCGGGACTGCAAGGTCAAACTGCAGCCTGGGCATGCTGCGGGAAAGGAGGAAGCTTGCTCAAGAAGTGAAGAAGCAGAATGGGGCGGAGCTTTCATGACGGGCACTAGTGTCCGGGCCTTGTCTGCTGAGGACTTCAACAGCGAGTGGATCGTGGACTCTGGGTGTGGTCATCACCTCACCGGAGACAAATCGAAGTTCACCTCCATGCAGCCATACTCAGGTAATGAAGCTATTATCACTGCTGATAATACTGTTTATGCAGTAGAGAAAGAGGGGGTCGTGTCATTGGGTAGTGATCAGGGGCCACTCACGTTAAGGAGTGTGTATCACGTACCAGGCATGAAGAAAAACCTCTTCTCGGTGACCAATGCGGTGGACGCTGGGTATCACGTTCTGTTTGGGCCAACAGACGTGAGGTTCCTTCGCAACGTATCAGCGGTAAAGGCTGATCTTGCTCATGTTGGGAGGAGGGTGAAGAACTTGTTTGTTCTTTCCACCAGTGCTTATGTTGATAGAATGAGGGCCAATGATAGTGCGGCTATCTGGCATGAGAGGCTGGGGCATGTTGGCATGGACAAGCTAAAGGCGATGGCGAGTAGAAGTTTGGTGAGGGGGTTGCCGAAGTTGTCCTCCTTTGGTGATGGGCATGTTTGTGCGGGCTGTCAATACGGTAAGGCACATCGCCTTCCGTTTGATAAATCACAAACAAGGAGCAAGAAGCCACTGGAGTGTATTCATGGCGACCTGATAGGACCGACTGTTACTGCCAGCCTTGGTGGAAGCAGATACATGCTTGTCTTGGTTGATGACTACTCAAGGTATACTTGGGTGTACTTCTTAAAGGAGAAGTCGGAAGCCTTCCGTTTGTTCGTGGAGTTCAAGGAGTTGGTAGAAGGCCGGCTTGGCTTGCGGGTTATAAAGCTTAGAACTGATAACGGGGGGGAGTTTGTCTCCTCCGAGTTTTCTAACTTCTGCAGGAAGCACGGGATCCAACGGGAGCTTACATGTGCTCACACTCCACAACAAAATGGGGTAGCGGAGCGGAAGATCCGTCATTTGACGGAAACCTGCAAATGCTGGTTGCATGCGAAAGATATCCCAAGGTCCTTTTGGGCGGAGGGAATGTCTTGTGCTGCTTATGTTATCAACCGGATGCCACTCAGCCCTATCAACATGAAGACTCCTGTTGAGCTGTTGCTGAAGGAGAAGCCGAGTGTTGGACACCTTAGGGTGTTCGGTTCAACTTGCTACGTGCATGTCCCGGATGCTTCACGGACAAAGCTGGATGCGAAGGCAAGGAAACTTGTCTTTGTTGGCTATGATGAGCGGAAGAAGGGATGGAAGTGCATGGACCCTGTGACGAAGAAGTTCGTGGTGTCAAGAGATGTTGTCTTTGACGAGCTGACGTCATATGGAGGTGGCTCGATGGAGCTTACCGGAAGTAGCAAGGTTGAGGAAGCACCGTGGAGGCTGCTGAAGGCTTGGAAGAGGAGCTTGCTGTTTCAGCAGCCGCTCCAGTTGCTTCGAACTCCGAGGCTGAGCCTTCTGGCTCAGGAAGTAGGGCGAGCACTGCTCAATGCTTGCCCCAGGTAGGAGTGGAGCCTGAAGAAGCAACGGAAGCCGTGAGCAAGGAGCCGTGTCTTCGGAGATCGAAGAGGGTGGTTAAGCCACCGGCTCGGTACTGTGATGGGAATGCAGTGAGCTTTATCTCCTGCTTCTTTGCAGGTCCTCTGGATGAGCGAGAGCCTGCAAACTTCAACGAGGCCACTGGAGTGAAGGAGTGGGAAGGTTCCATGAAGGAAGAGATTGACGCTCTGAAGAAGAATGAAACCTGGGATCTTGTGCCCAAGGTTGATGGCATTACTCCGGTTACTTGCAAGTGGGTGTATAAGTTGAAGAAGAAGGCTGATGGGAGCATTGATCGGTTCAAGGCTCGCCTGGTCGCTAGAGGATTCTCACAGCAGTATGGAGAAGACTATGAGGAGATATTCAGTCCAGTTGCGAAGATGACATCTGTAAGAGTGGTGATCGCCTTGGCTGCTAGCAAGGGATGGAGATTGTGGCAACTTGATGTGAAGAATGCTTTTCTTTACGGGGAGATTGATAAGGACATCTTCATGGATCAGCCGCTTGGTTTTGTCTCTGAAAAGCATCCGGACTATGTCTGCAAACTCAGGAAGGCTCTCTATGGGTTGAAGCAAGCTCCTAGAGCGTGGTATGGGAAGATTGCAGAGTACCTGCAATTCTGTGGATACTTTGCTTCTAACTCGGATTCTAGCTTGTTCGTCAAGAAGAAGGGAGAGCTAAGAGTCTTGGTCCTACTGTATGTGGATGACATGATCATCACAGGGAATTCAGAGGAGGAAGTAGCAAGGCTCAGGGCTGAGCTTGCTATACGCTTCGAGATGAAAGACCCAGGAGAGTTGCATCACTTTCTTGGTCTTGAAGTGGAGAGGAAGGAGTGCGGGATTCTCATTAGCCAGAAAGGGTATGCTGATCGTATTGTGAAGCGGTTTGGCATGGGCGAAGGGAAGAACTGCTCTACTCCACTGGAACCTGGGCTAAAGCTTCGACGAGATGAGGGAAGGGTTCTTAATGATCCCTTGGTGTTCAGGGCTCTTGTTGGGAGCTTGATCTATCTGACGATTACAAGGCCGGATATAGCTTATGCTGTTGGCCGAGTAAGTCGATATATGGCTGAACCAAGGAAATCTCATCTGTTGGCGGCAAAGGGGATTTTGAAGTATGTCAAGGTGACTTCTGAGATGGGACTCCTCTATGGAAGGGATGCGGAGTTTGCGTTGCTCGGGTACACGGATGCTGACTATGGCGGTGATTCGGATGATCGAAGGTCTACTTCAGGTTATGTGTTCACTTGCGGTTCAGCTAGCATCTCGTGGTGTAGCAAGAAGCAGGACTCGGTGTCGGTTTCAACCACGGAGGCGGAGTATAAGGCTTCGGCCTTGGCTGCTCGGGAAGCCGTTTGGTTGAGGAGACTCATAGAGGATGTTCATGAAGAAGTGCAAGGGCCTACTTTACTCCGGGGTGACAATGAGAGTGCTCTCAAACTGGTTAACAATCCAGTGTGTCACGCCAGGACCAAGCATATAGAGATTGATCACCATTTCATCAGGGAGAAGGTGTTGGAAGGATCTCTGCTGGTCGGGCATGTTCGGAGTGAAGACAATCTTGCTGACATCTTCACGAAGCCGCTGTCGAAGGGGCCCTTTGAACGCTTGCGCATCTTGCTGGGCTTGGTCATCACTTCTCACTTCAAGGGGGAGTGTTGAAATTTGTGAAGTGGAAGTGGGTGACGGGACAGGCCGCGCGGCCTGTGGCGGACAGCTTTGGCGGACTGGGCGGACTGGGCGGACTGAGGGTTGCGGCCTGGTGAAAAGTCTGGTGAAAGCCGGCTGTGTTGAGCGGGTTGTTGCATGGAGTCCGCGGTTTGGTGCGGCCTGGTATCTGCGGATAGAGAGGCTCGCGGACTGGTGCTTTGCTCAGTGGCCGCGGGTGCGAGCTTGACCAGTTGGCGGCCTGGTGTTTGGAGTCCGGGAGGAAGCTGCTGCGTTGGACAAGTGCGAGGAGCTCGCGGACTGGTTGCGGTCTGTGCTAGGGTGTTTGGCGGACGGGACTTTGTGTCCGCCATGCTCGCACTGGCCCTTGATGGTTTTTGACTTGGTCACACATTGTGCCAAGTTCATGGTGTCCGCCGTATCCGCCAAGTCCGCTGTGACCGGGCGGACTGTTGCTGTTTGCCTTTGGTCGTGGACTTGTGGCGGATTGAGGTGTGAGTCTTGCGGACTGCCTCGGGTTGGTGCGGACAGCCTTTGAAGGGGTTTGCTGTCCTGAAGCAGTTGGAGCGTTGCGGGTTGGTGCCTTGTCCGCTTAGCTTGGGCGGACTGGAGAGGGTTCGTCAATGGTTGCCTTGCTCCTGGTGGTTTCCTTGGTTTCCGGCTAAGTCCATGCGGACTCAGCGGACGGTGGTTGTATTCGCGCGGACTAAGGGTGGTGTCGCTATCTCTTGGGCGGTGACCACACTCCTCACCTTCCCTATAAATAGGACCCCCCTGGCACTTCTACAGTAACCTAAGTAACTTGAGTGAACAGTAAGTTGGGGGGTGCGAAGTGCTGCGGTCTGTGTTTGCCAGTCCGCGCGGATTGTTTCAGGCTGACGGTTTGCTGTGTGCAGGTCGCGTGGATAACTTCAAGGAGCCAGGAGTTTGGCTGTGACTTCGGTCAAGTGCTTGGAAGTGTGCGGTCTCTGCGGACTCAGCAGGAGGTCGCTCTGCGGCTTGTCAGTTCTGTCTCAACTTTGCTAGCTTCAATAACCTATCCGCCGGTTTCAGGCGGGTAGGGGAGTTCCTCAGTTCGGGTTCAGCAGGAGGCAAATAACGGTCTGTCCGCGCGGCCTCGCGGTCTCGGCGGACTCCGTGGTATTCGGCGGATTGCAGCATAGCTCGGCGGTCTCGGCGGTCTCGGCGACCTCGCGGTCTCGGCGGACTGGAGTGCTGTCCGCCCGGCTTGTTTTTTGGTTTCTTTCTGTTTTCAGCTGTAATACTAGCGAAATCATGTCTCGCTATGTATGCCTCGGATTGTAAAGAAGTGAATGCATAAAAAGACCTTCTTGTGCTTCCATTGTTTTGTTGGGTGCAACCTCTAGTCCTTGGGCTTTCCGCAGGTTCTGCGTGCGAACTGGGTAGTTCCGAAGATATTAATTTGGCGTTTGGGCTATCTTGCTGACCACGTTGAGAAAATTTAACAAAGACTACTCGTCTTAACACAGAGCATTCTAGCGGAAGTTTTAAACAGTTGAAAGAACCCAAACTTGCATCCAATAATCATGAATGTCCAACACCACTACAACTGGAACGAAAACAAATACACTGAAAGGTACACGGCCTTATGGCCTTATAGAGGTTCACTTAATCAAATAATGTTTTCCATACATCGGCTCGCAGGCCGGCCACACATGACAAAATAAAGTACAACAATTCGCTTTGGCCTTCTAGGGCCAGCACAACAACATGGGCTTCAGCCCGCTATTTGGTACTCGGCTCCGCAGCACTTGCAAGCAACATTCCACCGCATGGTGTCAAACAAAGCAACGGTCAGCCAAAAGCCGACCAAATTATAACGACCCCTCCCCTAACTCGGGACGACGGTGCTCATTCCCTGCTATTCATTAGCCCAGCTAAAATAATATAGTACAAACATGCTAGCCACAGGTGTAGGCTCACACGGCCAAACACCCAGTGTACTCAGGGCACATTATCAGTGAATCCTAACACTTCAGCGTCTTCACCACCACCCCCGGGATGGCAACAACGTGAGCATTTTAGCCTTTCTGACCACTATCTAAGGCTCCCGACTATGCCAACGGCCAGTCTCCTTTTTTGGTCTCTCGCATCGAACCACATAGCCCAGGTCCGATTCCACTTGCCCGTTGCTCACAACGCGTAGTACACCTTAAGACGCACGCACGAGCCAAGCTTCTATCAGATCCTGCCATTTCCAAACAATCACATAACCCAGTTATGTTCAAGGCCGGTTCCCAGACCGCCAAGTTAGCAGAATAACGATTCCGCTCAGTTTTACGGGTGCACCTTGGAGTTAATCCCGAATGATCCCTACTGCAATCTACCGCGTAGAAACCCAAAAACCCAAAGCACGGAGTCTTCTCCGGCAAATCATAACAAATGCAACATCACCGATCCAGACCAACATGTCCGAGTAGGCTTCACACACAATGCCTATGCCCGTACTTCGATTCCGGACTCTATATGCAACACAAGGGGGACTATTCCCGTCAACCCCAAGGAACACCGCACACTCGCCGCACACTCGCGGGAGAGGGTTTCCCTATGCAAAAAGGAAGAGAGATTCACATGCTCAAGAAGAGAATCGTTACCCTTGTAGTACGCTTTTGCGCCATGGAAAATTACACGGACAGAAGTCTTCGCAACGGGATTTCCTCCACGGATCCGCTCTCGGTTCTTTAAACGGTGATCCGATGCTCCGCCGGCGGTCGGAATCCTCCTACTTCTTCCTCCTTGCTCTAATTCATTGGAAAGAGAAAGCTTAAGGGAGAAATGAGGAGTTAAACCACCATTCCTGGCCTTAACAGAGCAGGAACACGCCTGGACCGTCAGATCTTACTTAAAGAAAAAAAACGGCTTAGATCTATACAGAAATACTCAAACCCGGGCCAAACACGGCCTCGCACACGGCCGTGTCCCAAGCCATGTGCCTCGATCCTAGCATGATCATCGAACACAGAAAAACCACATGGGCCAGACACGCTCGTGTCTCAACCTGACACGCCCGTGTCGGGTTTTGGACACGCCCGTGACTGGAGGCGTGTCACGAATAACCATCACGCCAACCGTCACCACTCTAGGGAACACAGGTACTGACATGGGTAGGCACACGCCCGTGGCAAATGACACGGCCGCGTCATTCTGCCGTGTTACTTGCCATGTCCTTCTCGGGATACAACCGGCCAAAACACCACGCCAGACACGGCCTTGGACATGCCCGTGTCCTAGGTCGTGTGCCCCTATACATGCACCAAAATTACTTTTGGACGCGACCAGCTCGATAACGATTTTCGGGGAGTTACACATGTTGTGTGAAGCCCATCTGGATAGGTTGGTCTAGATTGGTGATGTTGCATATAGATACTGCAGAAGACTCCACGATGAAACATGTAGTTTAAGGAGTAGATGGGTTGGACCTGTGAAGGGCAGTAACAGGAAGTACTGGTGCGGAAGTCCAGTAAAAGACCCTTTGATGCTTGTGACGCTTGATGGGTTGTGCCTGTGAAGGGTAGTAGCAGGAAGTACTGGCTTGGCAGTCCAGGAAAATACCCTCAAGTGTATGCTATGAATGTATGTTTAAGGCTAGGGATGGAAAATGAGTTTTGTCGCTAATGCGAGGCGTGGAACCTAGCTAACCTATGATTGTAAAACCAGTCCTACGAGGATACTATGGCTATGTGTGAGCTTGATGAGCTCTTACGGCTTTATGCCAAACAGGTAAGGTGAAACTGACCCGCACCTTTTTCTTAGCCGCGAGTACGTTAGTGTTCGGTGATGGCAAGGTGATTTGAGCAACGGGGGGTGGTTGATCCGACCTGCATTATGTCCGTCCGACTTGAAGACCTGAAAGTGCGGAGCGCATAGCGAGAGTCTTAGGCCTGCACACCACGACACCATGGGGGGCTACGGGCCAATCCCGGGTCATTAATACTAAAGTCTCCGACTGCACGCCATGCAGCAAATGCTCAACCTTTGCCGTTGGGTTTCGGCCCTGATACGGTGGTGGGACCCTGGTTAGCTGGTACACCAAGAATGTGCCCTGAGTGCACGAATCGTCGGGCCGCGCGGCTGATGGATGTGATAGACTATTTGTGCGTGAGTGCACAATATATGATGAATATATATATCTGCATATGAATTGCTATGCCTGCATGGAAGGAAGGCCACTGCCCCGAGAAAGGGGTAGGGTCGTTATAAATTGGTCAGCTGAATGCTGACCGTTGACTTGTTTGCCACCGTTGGGTGGGTTGTCCTTGTATGGGTGCTGGAGAACCGAGCAGGACATTTAAAGGCTGAAGTTCCTGCTGTTGTTGCTAGCCCTTGAAGGCTAAACAAAAATATTATGTTTTGTTTATGTGTGGCCGGCCTGCACGCCGATGTTTGGAATCCACTTCTGTAAAGAGAAACTATAAGGCCCTAAGGCCAAATGACTTTGTATTTGAGCTACATTCCTATATAAATGTGGGTGTTTATATTAGTGGACATTCATGGTTGGAGTTCAGTTTTATGTTAAAAGCTTCCGCTAGAATGCTATAAGTTAGGATGCGCAAATCTGATAATAACCTGTGACTTCCCCTCCTATTTTGTAGCATATGGTGTGGGCCCCGGTCAGACCTTCTATTATATGCTATATGAATGGATGGAGTCGTTACATTTTTGGTATCAGCTGTCTCGGTCTTTCCCTTTCGAATTCATGATCGAATTCTTTTGTGGGGTGGCGAGCACGTGTATGTGCGAACCGCGTTAACACTATTGAACTCTTGAATGTCCACGTAAGAATGCAAATACACTAGTTTGAGGAACCTGTGCTTTCCTATCTTGTTGTTATTTCTTGTGTGACGTCACTAATGTGTGTGTGTTTTGTTCACCTATAGGTGACTCGAAGTGGTGCTGGGCATTCGGAGCCCCATCGTTCTGATGAGAGTACGACACCAGCTGAGGTGCCTACACCTCTGCCTTCTACGGAAACTGTGCGATTAGTTGCTGAGGCCCTGTTTGCAGTGATTCAAGCACTACCTTCTGGTCAGGCACAAGGGCCCTGTTCAGTCTCAATGATTTTGAAGGAAGCTTTGGTCTACTTACCCTTTTAGCTTGCTGAGGAAATGCCTTCCTTGGTGCATTTCATCTTGGGACCATTCCTAACAAGATCTTCACTAAAGAGCTTGGCAATGGTCTTATAGTTCAATTGAGCCAGTCTCTTGTGCCATTGTACATAATATGAGACTTTCTCATTTGCAACTAGACAAATAAGAGAGTCTTTATTAAGACAAAAAGTTTAAGCAATAAACGTTCTGTTCGATAGCGCCTGGTAGTGTGCATAACCGGTTAGCGTTCGGTAGTGTGCATAACCGCCTAGTAGTGGAGATGCTAGCTCTACTATCCTCGTCTGGCCTCATGTATGCCTCAATGCTGAGAACCAAACAACAGAGTCCATGCATACTTGCTCGGTCATCTGAGTATTAAAAAGCACAGAAGGGGTCTTTAGGAAGTAAGCACCAAAGAGCCCAGCTTACCCTTTTAGCTTTGGTCTCAAAGCTTTTGAAGGAAGCTTTGGTCTGCTTACCCTTTTAGCTTGCTGAGCAAATGCCTTCCTTGGTGCATTTCATCTTGGGACCATTCCTAAAAAGCTCTTCACTAAAGAGCTTGGCAATGGTCTTATATTTCAATTGAGCTAGTCTCTTGTGCCATTGTACATAATATGAGATTTTCTCATTTGCAACTAGACAAATAAGAGAGTCTTTATTAAGACAGAAAGTTTAAGCAATAAACTTTCTGTTCGGTATCGTCCGGTAGTGTGCACTACCGGTTAACGTCCGGTAGTGTGCATAACCGCCTAATAGTGGAGATGCCAGCTCTACTATCCTCGTCTGGACTCATGTATGCCTCAATGCTGAGAACCAAACAACAAAGTCCATGCATACTTGCTCGGTCATCTGAGTATTAAAAAGCACATAAGGGGTCTTTAGGAAGTAAGCACCAAAGAGCCCAGCCTAACCATCCCAAGTCTAATTGTTAGGTTCCATCGGTATGACGACCAGCAAGCCCGTAGACCCGCCACAAGTAATCCCCTCATTAGGATCGTTATACAACTGTGTATCAACCATACACATGCATGTAATTCCCATGGTCAAGCCGTGCTAACAAACGCTCAAGGGCTTCAACCAAGTCCTTACCTAATTCAATGTTTTATTAGCATAACCTATAATAGACCGCATTTTCTCAGCAATTAAATATTATCATATTGAGAGAATATATATTGTGTGATGTCACATCATGTAGGGGACAATTATAGAAGCTAAGGCTGCCCTGTCTTTTACTTTGCCTTTATAAAAAAAGACATTCATTTTTATGTCTGAAAACATGGTTTAAATTGGAGATTTTAAAGACTATGTCCCTCGGTTCGGTGGATCAACTATTCTATAAGTAAAAAGTATATACGTAGAGAAAAAATACGTAGCTTAATTTGTTTTATCGTACATGAGCATGGGGACCCAACAAGCATACTTATGACTTGCAAACTTCTAAATTTAGTATAAATAAAAAGAATTTCTATATTTTTTAAAATAGAGTGATATTCAGTTAAAAGAGATATCATGAGTTTATGCTAAAATGCAGCTTTTATATTTTAAAATACATAACATGTATCCTAACATAAAATCTTCCCAGAGAGCAAGATCTGAAAACAAGAAATGAGCAACATCAGCAAACTAACAAGTAGTCTAACATCAGTAACTAAAAATATGAGCGTCAACAACCTGACACAAACCAATAGAAGTGTAACACCCCAAAATCCCAGATTGGGTTCAAGTTAGATGACACGGCCTGGGACATGGGCGTGTCCTGGGGCGTGTCCTGCTCTGTGTGGATGGGTAGTCTGTTGAGTGCTCGACGAACTGCACTCGACGAGTTCTCGAGAGGGAACACGCCCCGCGACACGGGCATGTCAGGGGGCGTGTCCTCCTCTGGTCGACGAACTTCGTTCGACGAAAAATCCTGCAGAGGGGCCTGTGACACGGGCGTGTCACAGGCCGTGTCCTATTCTGAATTTGGCCAGGGCAGGGCAGCCTAGTGAACATGGGCTGGACATGGGTGTCTCTCTGGGCACACGGCCTGCGACACGGGCGTGTCACATGGCCATGTCTTGCTCGGGTTGAGATGGGTGTGTTCCACCTGAGGGACACAACCACATACATGGGCGTGTCTGAAGGCATGTCAGGTCACACGGCATGTGACACGGGCGCGTCACATGGCTGTGTACTGGTTTGGATGAGTTGGTTGTGTGCCGCTTAAGGTACACAGCCTGTGACACGGGCGTGTCACAGGCCGTGTCAGCCAAAATTCAGGCTTTTGTGGCAAAATCGTGGTAATCCATTTTCTTCAACTAGGATCTGATGGCCCAGATTCCTCCCCCCTACTTTAAGGCCGAGAAATGAGATGGGATTCTCATTTTTGCTTAAGTGATCTTCTTTCTAAGAACCTAGAGAGTGAGAGAGAGAGGAAGGCAGAGGAGGAGGAAGGGAGCCGACCACTAGTGGAGCTGCGGAGTTCCGTTTTGAAATCCGAGGCTAGCGTTGTGGAGGCAAAACTGCTGCGGTACTTTCCAGCCGACTAGAAGTCCGTGGCTCCGAAGCCATCTTCAAGGGTAATGATCTTTCTACTTAGCCTTGTGAAGGCTTCTTTTTGGCAAGTGCATGAGATTCCCCCACCAGAGGGTGGAGTATGAATGGATTCCCTTGGGTTGAATCGTAGAGTCCCCAATAGTTTGGCATATAGATCCGGAAATGGAGTACGAAATAGGCATGCTGTGTGAAGCCCATCTGGACAAGTTGGTCTGGATTAGTGATGTTGCATATAGACACCGGAGAAGACTCCGCGATGAAACATGTAGTTTAAGGAGTCGATGGGTTGGACCTGTGAAGGGCATTAGCAGGAAGTACTAGTGCGGATGTCCAGGAAAAGACCCTTTGATGCTTATGATGCTTGATGGGTTGTGCCTGTGAAGGGTAGTAGCAGGAAGTACTGGCTTGGTAGTCCAGGAAAATACCCTCAAGTGTATACTATGAATGTACGATTAAGGATAGGGATGGAAAATGTGTTCTGTCACTAACGCGAGGCGTGGAACCTAGCTAACCTATGATTGTAAAGCCAGTCCTGCGAGGATACTATTGCTATGTTTTCAGATCTTCCCAGAGAGCAAGATCTGAAAACAAGAAATGAGCAACATCAGCAAACTAACAAGTAGTCTAACATCAGTAACTAAAAATATGAGCGTCAACAACCTGACACAAACCAATAGAAGTGTAACACCCCAAAATCCCAGATTGGGTTCAAGTTAGATGACACGGCCTGGGACATGGGCGTGTCCTGGGGCGTGTCCTGCTCTGTGTGGATGGGTAGTCTGTTGAGTGCTCGACGAACTGCACTCGACGAGTTCTCGAGAGGGAACACGCCCCGCGACACGGGCATGTCAGGGGGCGTGTCCTCCTCTGGTCGACGAACTTCGTTCGACGAAAAATCAGGATGGAGGAAGATCATAAGGTCACCTTGGCCACCTTCTTATTGGAAGGAGAGGCTCGTTTATGGTGGGACGAGATGGAATTACACCACTTAGCGGGCAGGCCGTTAACACAAGTGTCAATTGAGGTGTTCTCGCGCCTATTCCTAACAAAGCACCTACCAGCGACACATCGCATTGCCATGAAAAATGAGTTCCAAAGGCTAACACTAGGAGAAGGCAGTGTTGAAACTTACCTGAATAAGTTCACGAGGTTGGGACGGTATGTGGGTTTGATCTTCGCCGACGACAGCAGAATACTAATCAGTTCTATGAAGGATTACGGGACAAGTTGCGATTCCTGCTTTCGAGTTCAGTGAACCAAAGATTCCAGGCGTTGGTTGACACTGCGTGCGCCCTGGAGAAAGACATGAAGAGGGTGCAAGGAAAGCTGGCCTTGGCTGTGGCAAATCCAGAATTCAAAGTGCCCCGACCTGGGAAGCCCTATTATAAGAAGAAATGGGGCAAGAGGTCCAAGTCATCTGGGCAAGCTCCTTCTATGGTTGCATCGGGCGCAATGTGGGGAGCAATTTCGACGCCAGAAACTCGTACGTGCTTTACTTGTGGATGAGTGGGGTATATAGCTCGTGATTTTCGGGTTGGTCCGCCGAAGGGAGAAAATAAGGCAGGCGCGTCTTATGCTGAGAAGGGAAAGGCAATGGTGGAGTCCTATGCATCCTAGGTGCAGCCCTGAGTCTAAAACCTTGGCATGCAGGAGGCCATCAAGCAGAGTGACGTCGTCACAAGTACGAGTAAAGTTATTGAATGCTTTGTGTATTGCATATTTTGTATGTGGCTTGTGTGTGATATGATTGCCACAGGCTTTGTAATGATTCGTAACACGCTGGCGAGAACACTGTTTGATACGGGTACTTCGCATTCATTTCTATCTAAAGACTTCGTAGCTCGACTTGGAATACCTAGTCGTGTGAAGACAGATAGTATGAGGGTGGTGTTACCGAATGGTTATTTGATGCTTGCGGATAGGGCTTGCGATGTGACAATTCAAATCAGAAGTCTGGAGTTCTGTTTAACTGCATCTGTACTGCCGATAGCGGAATTCGACGTGATCTTTGGTATGGACTGGCTTGCGGAGTAGCATGCCTTTATTGATTGTAATGCCAAAGAGGTCACACTGGGCCAGAATACCGAGCAGGAGACTATGTTCGCGGGGATGCGAGGAGTGGGCGGGACCTTGATGTCTACACTCCAAGTCGTCAAGGCTGTTCGGAAGGGCGCGAAGTTATTCTTCACGCTAATTCAGGCTGTTGAGCCAAAGGCCAGTGCAAGTGATGTTCTGGTTGTCTCGGAGTTTGCAGATGTGTTTCCTAAGGATCTTCCTAGGCTACCACCCCAGCGGAAGATCAACTTCACGATCGAGTTGGTGCCAGGTGCGAAACCTGTGGCCTGCTCGCCATATCGCGTCGCGTCAAAGGAAATGGCTGAGTTGAAAATCCAATTGCAATAGTTGCTGGAGCAGGGATATATACGCCCAAGTATGTCACCTTGGAGCGCGCCTGTTCTGTTTTTGAAAAAGAAAGACGGTGGCTTGTGGTTATGTATTGACTACCGCGAACTGAATAAGCTGACCGAGAAGAACAAGTATCCAATTCCACGGAAAGATGAATTGTTCGATTAGCTGGTGGGATCAACCGTCTACTCAAAATTGGATTTGAAATCTTGGTATTACCAGTTGAGGATCCGGAAATGTGACATTCCCAAGACCGTATTTGGAACACGTTACGGTCATTATGAGTTCACAATAATGTCGTTTGGGCTATGTAATGCGCCATCGGTGTTCATAGACCTGATGTACCGAACGTTCCGAGAGTACTTGGACTTGTTCGTGATTGTGTTCATTGATGATATTCTGGTGTACTCTCAATCTGAAGCTGATCACGCAAACCACTTGCGGTTGGTGTTGCACACCTTGTGAAGGAATAAGCTCTATGCCAAGTTCTCGAAGTGAGAGTTTTGACTATCATCGGTGGGTTTTCTTGGCCATGTGGTAAGTGGAGAGGGCATCACAGTGGATCCGTCAAAAATACGAGCCATACAAGAGTGGCCGGTGTTGTCTATGGTGGCCGAAGTTAGGAGCTTCCTTGGACTGGCAAGCTACTATCGACGGTTTGTATAAAACTTCTCGCGGATCTCTTTGCCTCTGACCACACTGACGTGAAAGGATCAGAAGTTTGTCTGGACACCGGAGTGCGCGCGAGCTTTTGAAGAGCTAAAGAGTCGGTTGACCACGACGCCTGTGTTGACCTCGCCATGTGGTACCGACGAATACGAGATTTATAGTGACGCTTCAGGAAACGACTTAGGCGTTCTTCTGCAAAATGGGAAAGTGATTGCTTATGACTCACGCTAGTTGAAAGTGCATGAGCGAAATTATCATGTCCATGACTTAGAGTTGGCGGCAGTGATCTTTGCACTAAACTTATGGCAGTATTATCTTTATGGCGTGAAAGTGGATATCTATACGGACCACAAGAGCCTAAAGTACCTGTTGGAGCAGAAGGACCTGAATATGCGATAACGAAGGTGGCTGTAGTTCCTTGGGGACTACACCTTTGCGATTCATTATACTCCCGGGAAAGGAAATGTGGTCGCTGATGGCTTGAGTCGGAGGGCTCCGACAAGGGCAAATTGGTTGCAGAGGCACGATGAACGTCTAATCCAGGAGTTAGAAGCGTTAGAGATTTATTGTGTTGATAAGAATTCCTTAGCCAATGTGTGTCTGAACTGGACGGAGGTGCAATTTGACCTTGCGTACAGGATTCGACGAGCAACGGAGCTGGATGAAAGTCTCCAACGCTATGCAAAGGATGGGCCAGAGGGCAAATTCTCCTGCGATGACAGCCCGTTGCGGAAAGAGGGCCGGTTGTGCGTCCCGAGTATGGATAAGTTGCGGGAAGAGTTGATGTACGAAGCTCACTTTACGAAGTACTCAATTCACCCTGGGAGCACAAAGATGTTCAGGGACATGAAGAAGCTGTTCTGGTGGCCAGGACTAAAGAATGATATCGCTCATTACGTTGCCAAGTGCCATACTTGTGCTTTGGTAAAGGCGGAATGCCAGAAGCCTGGCGGTTTCTTAAAATTGTTGCCGATTCTAGAATGTATGTTCGATGATATCTCAATGGATTTCGTGCATGGGTTACCGAGATCTCAACGCGAGAATGATTCAATCTGGGTGAGTGTAGACCGGTTGACAAAAGTGGCGCACTTCCTTCCAAACAAACGAGACGATTCAGTGGAAAGTTTGGCAAAGCTCTATGTGGAGCAGATCGTACGGCTACATGGTGTCCCTCGTAGCATCTTGAGCGATCGTGATGGGCGCTTTACATCGAATGATTGGAGGCTAATCCATCAACTGTTGGACACAAAATTGACGTTCAGTACGGCCTTTAATCCACAAACGGATGGCCAGACTGAGAGGACAAACATGACAATGGAGGATATGCTCCGAATGTGCGCCCTGGACTTTGGTAAGAGATGCGAAGATCATCTCTATATGGTGGAGTTTGCCTACAACAATAGCTACCAAGCGAGCATCAGTATGGCACCGTTCGAAGCTCTGTATGGTCGAAAATGCCGTACACCATTAGCTTGGGCAGAAGCAGGCGAGTCCAAGGTGTATAGGCGCAATGAATTCGAGGAAGCTAACTCGACGATACACACTATTAGGGAGCGGCTACTGATAGCCTGGGATCGACAAGCAAAATACTACAATACCAAGCACCAGAACGTGGAGTTCGCGGTGGGCGACTGGGTATATTTGAAGATTAAACCCTTCAAAGGCGTGTCCAGGATTCGACGATTGAAAAGGTTAAGTTCGAGATATCTTGGTCTGTTTGAAGTGGTGGAGCGAATTGACGAAGCTGCATATCGGCAAGCTCTTTTGGTAGACTTGGGTGGATTACATGATGTGTTTCACATCTCGGTGCTTCAGAAAGCCATCAAGGATCCAACTCAAGTGATCGAGAATGATCGTGTGCCGGTGGAGTATGGGATAACGACGAAGGTTAGGCCCATTCAGATCGAGGATCCCGCCGAGAAACAGTTGCGGAACAAGGCAATCGGGATGGTCAAAGTCCGGTGGGACAATTGTGGCCGTGAGGAGCTAAAATGGGAGCGAGAGTAGACCATGCGAGCGGAATTTCCCGAATTGTTTGTGTAAACTATTCTGCAGTGCCTGTCAAGGTGTATTAAACTTTGGTGAACTTATAACATCTTGAGTTTGAGTTCCTTACTCTGTGCAAATTTCGGGACGAAATTTATTGTAAGGAGGGGAGGGTTGTAAAACCCCAAAATCCTAGATTGGGTTCAAGTTAGATGACACGACCTGGGATACGGGCGTGTCCCGGGGCATTTCCTGCTCTATGTGGATGAGCAGTCTGTTGAGTGCTCGACGAAGTGCACTCGACGAGTTCTCGAGAGGGAACATGCCCCGCCACACGGGCGTGTCAGGGGGCGTGTCCTCCTCTGGTCGACAAACTTCGTTCGATGAAAAATCTGGCAGAGGGGCCTGTGACACGGGCGTGTCACAGGCCGTGTCCTATTCTGGATTTGGCCAGGGCAGGGCGGCCTGGTGAACACGGGCTGGACACGGGTGTGTCTCTGGGCACACGGCCTATGACACGGGCATGTTGTAACGCCCCAAAATTTGAAAGAAGGACAAGCAGCGTCGAGAGCCAAGTTTGGGTCTTGGTAAGGGTCACACGGCCTAGGACACGGGCGTGTCTATGGCCGTATCGTACCGGGTTCGTCGAGAGCCCGGGAAGTCGACGAATTTTAGCTCAGTTCGTCGATTAGTGGGGGACACGCCCTCCGACATGCCCGTGTCAGAGCCCGTGTCGCAGGCATGTTCTCCCGGGTGTCGACATAGAGGTGTCGACATGGTGGTGTCAACACAATGGTGTCGACATAGAGGAGGTGTCGACACAGAGGTGTCGACACAGTGGTGTCGACATAATGGTGTCGACACCGAGGAGGTGTCGACACACGTAGGGAACACGACATAGGACACGGGCGTGTCCATGACCATATCTTTCCGGGTTCGTCGAGCGCCTGTGGTTTCGATATTTTTCGCTCGACGAAGTGTCGAGGCAGTGAACATGGTTCAGGACACGGGCATGTCCAGGGCCGTGTCGAGCGTGTTCGACGAATTCCTTCGAGTTCGACGAAGGGGCAGTCAACGATCATCGAGACGTTGAACACAGCCTGAGACACGAGCGTGTACCAGGCCGTGTCCTTCTCGGGTTGTGAGCTGGGACTTGCGAGGGGTTGGAAACGGCCTGGAGCCTAGGTGTGTTCTGGCTGGACATGGCCGTGTCAAAAGTGACACGGTCGTGTCAAGGACCCGTGTCCTGTTTTGGGTGCGACAGTTTCAGCGTCGATTGGGGAACACGGCCTAGGACACGGGCGTGTCACAAGCCGTGTTCGGCCCATGTGTTTTGGTTTTCAGTTCGGATCGTGGCCATTCTTTCCCTTCTTTTGGGATCTGATGGTCCAGGGTTGACCTTTGAAAGGGGAAACTAGATCTGATATACTCTAGAGGGGGGGGGGGGGGTGAATAGAGTATATGGTGCTTTTTAAAACACAAAGAAAACTTTTGCAAAGCTTTACAACAATTGTTGTAATGAGTGTAAGCAGGGAAGCAGAAATAAAACTAAGCTATGCAGAAATTAAGCACAAGAAAATCTAGGCCAGAAACAAAAAGAAAACATGCAAAACCAGATGACACAAGGAAATTATAGTGGTTCCCCAACTTGGGTACATCCACTCTTCTACCACCCTAGGTAGGAATCCACTGCAGGATGAGTTGATCAGGTGTCCTGGGCACCAATGAGCTTTTGATAAGGTGCTCAAAAACCAAAACAGATTTTTTGATCAGGTGTCTTGCCACCAATGAGCTTTTGACAAGGTGCTCAAAAACCAGATTCAAACTTTTGAAGGGAGTTTGAAAAACCCTTTACAGAATGGGGGTGAGAGAGTGATGGCAGTCTTCTCTTTCTCAAGCAATTGAGAAGACTATGTGGATTCAGTGATGTTGCCAAAGCTCCCCCTGAGTCCTTGAAATCTTCAGGAAGATGAGCTTTGCTGAGGGTGATAGGCCTTCAAAGATAGATCTCCAGCAAAAGATGATTTCAGCAAGCTGAAATGTTGATTGTCTGGAGTCTTGAAATGATGTTGGCCTTGAACACTTGAGAGCTGAAGAGATCTGAAGAATGTTGAAAGCTTGATCTCTCTGATGAGTGTTCTTCAGAATTCTTGTTGACAGAAGATTGAGAGAGTGTCTGTGTATTGAGTTGTGTGTGCTCTACTTGTCAATCTCTGTATTTCTTCTCTTCTCTATTTCATTCAAAAACATTCTATCAATTATTCTCTGTGTCTGAATAGGATATAACTCTGTCAAAGATAGCCGTTGGTCTGCATTGATTACAGCCTTAATTGCATAATCTGTTCTGAAGGAAAGTCCACTGAATTGTTCCTTGAAAAATTCCTTGAAACTTGCTCCAGAAGTAAATGAAAACGGCTGGCAGATCTTCTGAATTAAATGCAGAATAACTTCTATCTGATTTGAATTTGAATTCTGAAAGATAACTGAAATCGTCGAACTGAGCTCTGCTATCGTCGAGCTGAGCTCAGCGAACTGGAAAATGCAAGCAGCAAAGAAATCGTCGATCTGAGCTCAAAGATCGTCGAACTGAGCTCAGAGATAAGGATCCAGTGCAGAGTCAAAATCGTTGACCTGAGCTCAGCGATCGTCGAATGGAGTTCGACGATATTATGAGGTTTGAGCTCAGCGATCGTCGAATGGAGCTCGACGATATTATGAGGTTTGAGCTCAGCGATCGTCGAATGGAGCTCGACGATCTGTCAATAGTTGAGCTAGACGATCGTCGACCGGAGTTCGACGAAACGTCGTGCTGAGCTCGACGATTTGGACTTAGTCTCCAGAAAAACTTGGGTCTTCAGGGCAGCTTCCAATCCTAGCCTTCTAACCCTTAGACTCAATTCTAATTGACCTATTAAGCTATACAGAAGGTCAAAACACAGATTCCTAGAGACATAGTGATCCTGACCCAAATTAGTAATAGGGTGTTCCAACAATCTCCCCCTATTTGGGTTAGGAAAACTATTTACAGACATAGGAAAAACAAACAACATCATACAGTCAGAAAAACATAAAAACAACAGCAGCTAGACATTACAGAACCATCACAGAGATATATATAAACATGATATCCAGAGGGCAGTCAGAAAAACCAAGAGTTATCACCTTACAGAGTTATTCCTTTTCTTTGCCTTTTACCATTTTAATTTCTCTGTTAGGATCTAAAGCTTGTTGTTTGGATCTGGTATCATCAGCTGCACCCAAATAAATTTGCTTTGATGTCCTGGGAACCACTGCAGCTGGATGCAATTCCATGTACCTGTCTGCATCAAAAAATTTGCTGGAAGCATATCTTTCTAGTTCTTTTTGTCTTTGTTCTGACATTGTGGAGATGTTGGAAGTGTCTAGGCCTTTCTCTTTGGCTTTCTTGATTTGATCTAAAGCAGCCAGCTCTTTCATTCTAGCAGTCCAAGCCATAGGATTCTTCTCAGGGTCCTCAAATGGAACAGGTGGCTCATACCTGTTGGAAGAAGTATCTTGAGGAGTCCTGGCAGTCACAGTTTCTCTGAGCTTATAGGGGAATGGACCTGAAGTTGTATCAGAAGGAACATGTCCTCCCCTGGAATAAGGGTGCTGCCTGGAATGCCCTTTAGAGTAAACCTGAGTCTCTCTTTGGTTTCCCCTATATCCTCCCCTTCTAGAGTAAGAGCCCCTAGACTGGCTTTCCCTTTGATAAGTTCTAGCATGAGGTTGGTAGGGAGCCTGGCTTCTAGCAGGGCCTGAACTTGCAGAGCTGCCACCTGCACCTGCATCAGGTGGAGGTGGTGGAGGAGGATGATGGTGCTTGAACTGAGTGGAATCTTTCTCATACTTCCTCTTCTTCTTCATAGCCTTTATCTGGTTCTTAGAGAACTGCATCCAATGCTCAGAAATTGGGCAGTTGTGCAGAATATAATAAGGGACATCATTGTCATCTCTAACTTTGGCAGGAGGAACCCTCTTCAATGCCTTACTTCTTGCTTTCCTTTTCTTTGCAATGGTGGCAGATGAATCATCAGAAGCAGTGTTATAATCCTCAGATTCAGAACTCTGTGCATCATATAAAGCATCAATCTTCTTCATCAATGTTTCTTTCAGTTGAACAACAGCTGATGGGGCAGAAGCAGAAGGGGCAGCAACAGGAACAACAACAGATGGGGCAACAGATATAGATACATCAGCAGATATAACAACAGGTGCAACAGCATATGGAGCAACAGAGACAACTTCAGAAACAGCACTAGTAACTTCAGGAGAGACAGCAGCAGCAGCTTCAGTAACAACAACAACAACTTCAGCAGGCTCAAAAACAGCAGCCTCTGTCATCAGAGAATCCTGGGAAAAGGGCTCAACAGAAACAATTTCTTCAGCAGCAGGGATAATTTCAGAGGCAGATACAGCCTTTTCTTCATCAGCAGCAGCAGTAACACCATCAGAAGCAGCAGTCACATCATCAGAAGCAGCAGTCACTGAATGAATAAAAGCAGAAATTATACTGGGGTCACAGCATGAGAAGGGCACCAGAGCCTTGGACAGATCTTCAGAGGGCTGGACAGCATTGGGCTCTGGGAGGCAGCATTAGTATGCAGTATCAAATGTAGATAGCAAAGACCTTAGGTCTATTGCTAGGGCTGGAGTAGCAGAGGCAACAGATGCAGGAGCAGCAGCAGTAGCAGAAGCAGACACAGAAACAGCATCAGTAGCAGCAGAAGCAGCAGCAACAGCAGCATGAAGGCTGGCTTCATAGGGCATCTCCCCCTGCCTGGATACAGATACAGCTGTATCAAGGCACACTGCTGGGGGTGCTGCTGGAGGAGGAAAGAAGGAGGAAAGCCTGGCAGAGAGAGCTGCCACTGACTGTTGTAGAGGAGCTAAAGAGGCCTCCATGAGAAGAGAGAGCCTGGGTGCAAGGAGCTCATACAACTGGTCAGCCTAGGCTGGGAGATCTACTTGCTCAAGAAGAGGAGCAGAGGTAGAGAGTACATGGATGGCTGATGGAGCTGGAGGAGGAGGGCTGAAGGGTGGAATGAATGGCTCAGGAGAGGGGATGGTGGAGATGGAGGATAATGGGATGGATATGGATGGAGTGAATGTGGGATGGGCAATAATGTGGTGGAGAAGGTCTTGGAAAGTGGTGGAAGAGGATGGTAATTCTGGAGGAGAGGAGGGGGAATCATCCATGTAGGATTCATCCAGAAGTGTGAAGGATGGAAGGGATGGGGATGAGGTGACATCTGGTGGGGAATAAGAGAATAGGGGATGGAAGTGGTCTGCTGGTGGAGATGAGATGGTTGCTGGAGATGGAATAGAAGTTGGAGATGGGCTGGAAATTGTAATGGTGGAGGGAGCAGGAGTGGGTAGGGTTGGGCTTGGAGGAGAAGAAGAAGCAGCACTAGCAGCAGGCAGGTCTTCTGCAGGGGCAGAGACCTGGGGGGGAGTGACTCTTAGAGTCCTGGTGCCTGAAGGGGCAGATGGAGAGGGCCTGCTGGGCTTGATGATTTGCCTGTCCCATTTCCCAAATAGGGCACAGGTGAGTCTCTTGGAGGCATTGATGTGCACTCCAGAGGAGACTAGCAGGGTAGGGCACTTAGCCTGAAGGAAGACTCCCAGAATTCTTCCATAATTCACAAAGGTTTTGTTTATCTTTTTCTTCAACAGATCAAAAAAGACTTCTCCCCAGTTCAAGCTTTTCCTATCCACCAGAGCTCCCATGAGGCAGAGCTGATATCTGGAGATGGTGTCATGGGCAGAATGTTTGGCCAACAGAACCTTGCCTACAACATCTGCCAGAAACCTGTATTCCACTGACAGGTTCCTCTTAAACAACTTGCTAGGGTTCCCCTCAGGATGACCCATCCTGACAAGAATATCAGAGAATTCTTCTCCAGAAAGTTCAGCAGAGTCATCACCATTCCTTAAACCAAAAACCTCTGTGAGGACTGTTGGGGTCAGAGGTACCTGGGTGCCACCAATGGATCCAACAATAGTGTTGTTGTCAAGGTTGTGTGCAGTATATACCCACTCTTTGATTTCATCTGAGGCAAGTTTGATTCTTGTTGTCATAAGGGCAGATAGATGCTGATCTTTGAATAAACTGAGGATGTCCTGGAAGACTTGATCAGTTGTGTTGAAGGAGTCTAGATCAATGTCAAAACCCGCATCAAATTTCATTGCGGCGAGTACAGCAACTGAGACGGCCATGGTACCTGCAAAAACTTAACAAACAAAACGACCAAGGTAGAACTGTTTGGAGGGAGAAAAAGTTTGCAGAGAAATTGAAAGCGCAAGAGAGAACGACGGCGAAAAATGAGTTTTATATTAGGGTTCGACGCAGAAAAGGAAAGATCGTTGAACTCAGTTCGACGATCGAGGCTTCTAAAGGAATCTGAAGAGACTCCAAAATCGTCGATCTCCGTTCGACGATCTGGAAAGGCGTCGAGCTCCGTTCGACGATCGTTCAGTGAACAAAATCGTCGAGCGCCGTTCGACGATCGTTGACCAGAAGAGATAGTCCATACTATCAAAGGAACGCTGAACTCAGTTCGACGATTCAGGAAATCGTCGAACTCCGTTCGACGATCTTTGTGAAAATCGTCGAGCGAAGTTCAGAGATCAGAGAAATTTTAGACACTAAGGAAAATCAGAATTTTGCCTAGTCTTGGTCATTTTTAGCTTTCAAAATCTTGGATATTATTTGAGACTTCCTCCATCTAACATTCCTAACTGATTTAGGAAGAAAGTATGTTTCTTTTCATCCAAAGGCTTGGTGAAAATATCTCCCCTTTGTAAATCAGTTGGGATATATTGCAGTTCAATTTTATTCTTTTCAACATTGTCCCTTAAGAAGTGATGCCTAATCTCTATGTGTTTTGTCCTACTATGGAGGACTGGATTTTGAGCTATGGAAATAGCACTTGTATTGTCACAAAATATTTTAGACTTCTCTAAGTTGTAACCATAGTCTAGGAGTTGATTTTGAATCCACAGAATTTGTGAACAACAACTGCCTGCAGCCATATATTCAGCTTCAGCAGTTGAAGTTGACACAGATGTTTGTTTCTTGCAAAACCAAGAGACAAGTCTATCACCAAGGAACTGACAAGTTCCACTGGTGCTTTTCCTGTCAATTCTGCATCCAGCATAATCAGCATCAGAGAATCCAGTTAACTCAAATGCTGAATCTTTTGGATACCAGAGACCTAGATTTGGACAACTTTTAACATACCTAAGAATCCTCTTTACTAATGTGAGGTGTGACTCTCTAGGGCTTACTTGGAACCTAGCACATATACATGTAGCAAACATTATATCTGGTCTGCTAGCTGTAAGATACAGTAAAGAGCCAATCATTGCTCTATATGTTGTCTGATCAACAGGTTTCCCATGTTCATCAGCATCCAATACAGCATTGGTAGGCATGGGTGTTTTCATACAAGATGCCTCAGACATACCAAATTTCTTAACCAGTTCATTAGCATATTTGGTTTGAGAAATAAAGATGCCTTCAGCATGTTGTTTGACTTGCAATCCTAGGAAGAAGGATAGCTCACCCATGCTACTCATCTCAAATTTAGAATGCATTAGGTTAGAAAACCTTCTACACAATTTTGAGTCAGTAGAACCAAAAATGATATCGTCTACATAGATTTGTACTAGTAGGGTATGGGACTTATGGGTTCTAATAAAAAGGGTTTGGTCTACTCTACCCCTTATAAAACCATTTTCCAAGAGAAAGCATGCTAGGGTCTCATACCATGCTCTAGGAGCTTGCTTGAGACCATATAATGCTTTATGTAGTTTGAAAACATAATCAGGGTGAGTTGGAGAGATAAAACCTGGAGGTTGTCTGACATAGACTTCCTCTTTAATGTCTCCATTCAAGAAGGCACTCTTGACATCCATCTGATAAACCTTGAAGCCTTTGTGAGCTGCATAAGCTAGAAAAATTCTGATGGCTTCCAATCTTGCAACAGGTGCAAAAGTCTGGTCGTAGTCAATTCCTTCTTCTTGAGAGTATCCCTGAGCAACTAGCCTTGCCTTGTTCCTTATTATTACTCCTTGATCATCCAGTTTGTTTCTGAATACCCATTTTGTTCCAACAATGGAATGATCCTTTGGCTTTGGCACTAGTTCCCATACTTTGTTCCTCTCAAATTGATGCAACTCCTCTTGCATTGCAATGATCCAGTGTGGATCTTGCTCTGCATCTTGAATGGACTGAGGTTCAATTTGAGAAAGGAAGCAGGTGTGCAACAGGTTTTGGTTGACCTGATTTCTGGTTTGCACACCAGCTGAGAGTTCTCCAATTATTTGGGTAATTGGATGGTCTCTTGATGTTACTAAATCAACAGGGGGTGTTGATTGTTCACCAACCTGTGTTGTTGTTTCCTCTTGTGGTACAACAACTGGCTCTTCAAATGGAGCTTCAATGTGTTGAGCATTGCTTTCATCTTCACTGCTTTCTTCTTCTTGAGCAACCTGTAGCTTGTTCATATCTTCAACTAGAGAGTGTTCCTGCAAAGGTTCTATGGTAGAAGAGATCTTCTTCTTGAAAGACATGTTAGTTTCATCAAAAGAAACATGAACAGATTCCTCAATTTTCAATGATGATTTATTATATACCTTATAGGCCTTGCTGATCATGGAGTATCCCAGAAACACTCCTTCATCAGCTTTGGCTTGAAATTTTGCTAAATGTTTCTTATCATTATTGTGAATATAGCAAATGCAACCAAAAATTCTGAAATAGTCAACTTTAGGTTTCTTCCCTTTGAGTAATTCATAGGGAGTCTTTCCCTTCAGTTTATGTATCAGACTCCTGTTCAGCACATAGTTGGAGGTGTTCACTGCCTCTGCCCAAAAGGATAGAGGTAGATGAGCATCTGACAACAATGTAGTGGCAGATTCAATAAGAGTTCTATTTTTTCCTTTCAGCTACCCCATTTTGTTGAGGAGTTCTAGGAGCTGAGAAAGTATGCCTGATCCCTTCACTCTGACAGAACTCTTGCATAAGAAGAGAATCAAACTCTGTCCCATGATCACTTCTGATCAGGGCAATGTGAGTATTGAACTCAATCTTTACACATTTGAGAAACTCTGTCAGACACTTAAAGTTATCAGACTTCTTCCTTAGAAAGAACACCCAAGTGAATCTAGAGAAGTCATCTACAATCACTAAAGTGTAGGATTTCCCTCCTAGGCTTTGTACTGTGATGGGTCCAAATAGGTCCATGTGTAACAGATACAGTATCCTAGGTGAATCACTCTTATTAAGTGACTTAAAACTGTTTTTAGTTTGCTTGCCTAATTGACAAGCCTTGCAGAGTCCTTCCTTCTTGTAGGGGCCAGAAGGTAGTCCTCTAACAAGGTTGTCCTTGGATAGCCTAGCAATAGTTCTAAGGTTTAGGTGTCCTAGTCTCTTATGCCATAAAACATTTGGTCTACAGACTGAGTTGAATAAACAGATATCAATAGTAGTTGAAAGAAAATCTACTAGGTAGATGTTACCTTTCCTTTTACCTGTCAACACAGTTGTGTTGTCCTCTGACTTGATTTTGCATAAGGTTTTGCTGAAGGTCACCTGGTAGCCTTCATCACATAGCTGACTGATGCTGATAAGGTTGTGCTTCAGTCCTTCCACATATGCTACCTTCTTGAAGGTTACAGAACCAATCTGGACTGCTCCATATCCTTTAGTTTGTCCAAAGTTGGAGTCACCAAAGATAACTTTGGGTCCAAGCTTGGCTCTAAAGGAATTTAGGTTGTCCTTGTTCCCTGTCATGTGCTTAGAGCACCCACTATCCAAATACCATTGCTGGTTAGATGTTGGATAGGTCTTCACCTGCACATTAAGCAATTCACTTGTTTTTGACCCAGTTTACCTTGGGCCTAGGTTGATAACCTTTAAATTCAGAAATGAAAGACATCCCTGACTGACTCTTATATCCTTCAGGATGATATCTCCTTGGAGGTAAAATCCATTCAGTATAAGGGTTGAAGGTTTGGGATGAAGAACCCTCAGGATTCAATTTTGACTTGCCATTGAAAAAATTTCCAGAGCTCTGACCTCTGTTCGACGATCTTGGAGCTGAGTTCGACGATCTTGGGTCAGATCGTCGAGCTCCGTTCGACGGTCGACTATGGCTGAGGTCAGGTATATGGGATCGTCGACCAGCGTTCGACGATCTTGGCTGAGATCGTCGACCAGCGTTCGACGATTTGTCCTGAGATCGTCGAGCTGCGTTCGGCGATCGTCGATCTTCATTCGGCGATCGTCGATCTCCGTTCGACGATTTGTGCTGAACTTTAGTTTTCTGAGGCAGATCAGAATTTTTCCTGGCAACCTCTACAACTCCCTTTCCCGTGCTAGAAATGAACTTGATGGGAGTTGTTAGGACTATAGGTTGGCTGGATGATGCACCCAAGCCCAGTGTACTGTTAAGTCTAGAGTTCACTGTACTTGTGATGTCCATCAGCTTGATGCTTCTCCCATTAAGGGATTCTTCAAGCTTCTTGGCCTCAGAGAGCTCACTTTTCAGTGTAGCTATCTGTTTTCTATAGTTCTCCAACTCCTGAGAGAGTTTGAGGTTTTCTGACTTTAAGCCATTGTGTTCAGATAATTGATTTCTGAGAGAGATAATCTCTTTCTCAGACTTTAACAGATCTAAACACAATGCTTTAAATTCAGATTTAAAATCTTCTGAAGTAAAATCAAAAGAACTGATTACCTGATCTTCCTCAGGTTGAATCTCTGAGTCTGAATCTGACTCTTCTTCCTCTGAGTTGTGCTGTGAGGCATTAATTGCCATCATGCAGAATTCCTTTTCTTCTGCATCATCCTCATCATCACTTGAGCTGGAGGAGGCTTCTGACTCCTCTTCAGTCTCACTCCAGGATTCAACAACAAATCCTTTCCTTGTGTGCTTATTTCTGCTGGAGGAAGGTTGAAAGTCCACCTAGTGTCGGCTATGTGCACCTATGGGGGGGGGAATAGGTGACGTGTGATTCTTTTGCGGAATTTACGGATGTACCTGCACAATAAAAACAAAAACCACAGCACACAGAATACACAGCAAATTTATAGTGGTTCCCCGACTTGGGTACATCCACTTTCCCCCTACGACCTATCTCCCCAACAAGGGACGACTCGGTCACTTCTCCAACGGGATTGAAATCCAATCCCTGCACTAACGGAAGGAGCCCTTCCACACGTGAGAGTCAACACTCCCACAAAACGGGTTGCACCCAACCCTTACAACACGGAACAAAGGTTCCTATACAATAAAATAAATGTAGAATGTACACGTGATACAAACTTCTCTTGGAGACTACGGTGTTCCTCTTTGTTCGACGACGTGTTCTTGAAGTCGATGAAGAGTCTACGACCTTGGTCTCTCTTGGAGAGGATCTCCCGAAACCGGCGGCGGCAATCCGAGCGGCGGCTTGGTTTGGAGTTGGCGGCGACGAAGGTGCGCTGCTGCAGTGCTTTGAGATCCAAACTTCCTTGCGAAGCAAACTAGGTCTACCAACGGTCACTCTAGGATCGGTCGTCTCGATCGATTCGGACGGGGGAGTGTTACCCGGTCAACAAATCGAGAGACAAGAGATCTCTGGATAGACGCGTGAGATGCAAGCTTTGCTAAGCTACTGTCGCCGGAGATCGGGAAGAAGAATGATCAGCGGCGGCGACGTACTAGCCCGAGCGCGACGGCGGCGGAGAAGAGAAATCGCGATATTAGGGTTTCGTGCTCGGCTTCTTTCTCTCTTGTCCGTTCTTTACTGTTCAAAATACCCATGTATTTATACTGTAGTATTCTCAAAGATGACCGTTTGTGGGACCCACAAAAGAAATCCCCAAAATCCGGTTCAAACTAATCCAGAAGCAGAATCCGGTTCAGCAGCATTCTGAGAAAAGGGCAAGTAAAAATCGGCGAGAATCGCAGACGATTCTCGACGAATCGGTGAGAATCACCAAGTGATTCTCGACGATTCGTCGAGAATCGTTTGTGATTCTCGTCGAATCTCTTGTCGATTCTCAACGAATTTGACTTTGTATTCATGGGCTGCTTGGCCACTGGTTCGGCGGGAATCACAAGTGATTCTCGCCGAATCTTACTTGGCACCATTTTGAGATGGCCAGAAGGAGTCGGCGAGAATCACTGATGATTCTCGTCGATTCGGCGAGAATCACCAAGTGATTCTCGCCGATTCGGCGAGAATCACTTGGTGATTCTCGTCGAATTTGCCTTGGACGATTTTTCGTCTTCCACCTAGGAGCTGCTCCTTGATCCTCCATGCTCCTTGTCTTCTCTTGCATATGAGCGGCCCTGTACTTGAAAGTAAGTGCACTCCAATAGAGAGAGTACACATAGGCCAACACACTGATCTGCTCAACGAGGGATTACGTCGTGCAGACCCGTGTATATTGACCTACTGCACCCTGACATTGGTGTGCACTTAGCGTGGAGAAACTACAAGTACAACTTGAAAGAGTTTATCAAATACATTGTGAATTCATCTTAGCTTGACAGGTGGCTTCCTCAAATCTAGGTAATCGTGGATGCAATACCCAACAATCTCCCCCTATTTGACGAAGCCAAAACCCTACTAGCTAAGATGAATAACACCTATCAAATAATAATTATAGCATTTAAAAATTAAATATACAACACAAGGGAAAATATGTAATCAGAGCAGGACTTGAGTCATTCACACATTCAAGAATATATATATATATATCTACCAAGCGAAATATATTCACATATAAGTCAGAATTGTTCATATGACAGTAATAATCATTAAACGTTCTTAAGACACAGTGACCAGCTATAAAATACTGACTATTTGTCCTTAGCTACGTCACCCTTCAGAGTTTGAGCCAAGTACTTTTTGCTTTGCCTTTCCATGTATTCCTTGGGCTTCGAGTAGTACCTAGGAGGAGCAACTTTGTCTGGATCCTTGTTGTTTCTGAAGAAAATGTTGCGTTTCGCTTCAAATGCTTTGTGCGTCTCCCATTCATACTGGCTATATGCTTCATTTCGATTTATCTCTCCTCTTTCTTGCAGCCGGAAGGTGTCTAAGATGATGTTCCTTGAAACTGGGCTCCACCTTTCGTTTCTTACATCCTCCTCACTCAGTCTGATCCTCTTTTCAGTTGGTGTCTCCTTGGAGGTCCCTTCCTGAACGTTCCTCTTTCCCCTGGCTTTAGCTAAAGCCTCCTGGTCAAACATACTCCTCAGCTTGGATTTGGAGATGGCCCTAGCATCAGCTTCATCAGTGAAAATTTCTGCAGCACTTGTACTTACAGCCTCAGCAATATTTACTTCCTCAGCAGCCTTAGAAGTCTCAGGAACCTGAATACCGGCAGGTTGGTCAGGTAGGACGACGCCTAACGTGCCCAGTGCCTGTTGTAGCATCCACCAGCAACTCTCATAGACGTATTTGCTTGATTGGGCAAAGTTTGCATCCATGCTTTCTTGGAGCTCGGCCAGCTTAGCTATATACTCCTTCTCCCCCTTTTTGGCTTCGTCAGCTATGCAATTGGCATATGAGTGCAAGGAGTCATCAATATGCTTAGTTGTCTTGCCGAATTCAGTGATTAGGGCCTGCTGATTTGCATTTAAAGTGACCATGTTACCATCAAATTTCTGAATATTGTTGGCTACAACGTGAGCGTTCTGATTGACAACAGCCAGAGTATCAGTATTCTTTTTCAAACCGGCCATTAACAATGTGACAGCTTCGCCGGCCGCAGTATACTTTTCTTTGAATTTCTTTTCCATCACATCCAGCTTATGGTTGATTTCCCCCATATTCTTCAGCATGAGATCTTCAGAAGTCTTAATCTCTTGCAGCATTGTTTTCTGAGCTTTATCAAAATAGGTTTTAAGCTCATTCACGATACCCTGAATTATGTGTACGGTGTGAATGGCTAGGTCATCGCGTAATGGAATAGCCGGAGGAACTTCTTGGCCTTGCTCTTGCTCGTCAGCAGACGCATCGGTGGAGCTGGATACCAGCACAGTCTCTACAGGAGGAGTGTGGGTGGCCTCTGTAGATTTATTTAACTCCCCCTCCACTGGTGCAGACTTATCAGGAGGAGGTTCAACAGTATCTGGAGACTCAAGCACTTCATGCCCCTCATTTACCTTGTCCTCTCCGTCCTCATCCAAAACTTCATCCATAACAGCAGCTTCTTCCACTTCTTGATTGTTTCTGTTCAGGACCTCCTCATCCTCCAACCCAGGTTCACTTTCTTCATGAACTTCGGCCACCGCATCCCTGGCAACCTGGGCGATGTCAGATATTATATCCACATGAGAGGGTAGAGTCTCCCCCTCGATTCCTGCAGTCACAGTATCAGGAATTTCACCGGGGGAGGCGGCGGGAGATACTTCCTCATGCTCTTCTACAGCAGGCTGCCCGATGCGCCGCTCCCATCGATCAAACACAGTAGCATCCATCTTTTTCAAGTAATGGAGAGGGACTCCTTTGCTCATGTCGAATTTGTCTCCGTTGAGCTGGTTGAGATATAGACTGATGATGCGGCCGAAGCTTGGAGTGCCCAGAGTGTCCTTGATCTTTTGGAACAGCAACTCTCCCCAGTTGAACCTCTTTCTGCAGATCACAGCTATGAGAATTTTGAACATATCTCCGGAGATATGATCATGGGAGCCTGGCTTGCAGATGAGTACTTTTCCTATGATGTCAGATAGGAGCTTCCCTTCTTCATTCATCTCTTTTCTCTTAACTGATCGAGTGCCTCTTGGTAGACCGCAGAACAAGAGGGTTCTGGCTTTGTCCTCATCCTCCAGATAGTCCTCCTCCTCTGAACTGGAAAGCTGCAGGTAGCGAGTTAGCTTACTGGCAGACATCTTTACTTTTGTCCCAACAACCTTGCATTTGATGATGGAGTCTCTATCTCGGAGTCTTGCGGAAGAGAAGAACTCCAGCACCTCTTTATCTAGGACTTTGCAAGGGTGCTCCAATACGAAGGTTAGCCCGGCCTCTTCCAGCATGAGAATGATATTCCGGAACTCGTCCGAGGCATGAGAAAATCCAGTGCGAACCAGCTCGCAGCCAGAAATCAAGCCTGCAGTCGTCCTTGGAGCCATTGAGGATCTAGAAAGAAGCCCGACTCTAAGCATTAGTGAACATTCAAAAGGAAAGCATCACTTGGGGTTCGGCCTTGGAGCCATTGAGGAGGAGGTTACCTAAGGGCTTACACGCAAGTGAGTTGATGAGCTTCGGGAAGATCTTCGGTGGAGGGAAGAGTATCCCGTGGGGTGCGGCCTTGCTAGAACCTTGCGGTCACAGGGACACTTCGCGAGAACCTTGTGGGGTTCGGCCTTGCTAGAATATCACGGGGAGAGGATGGTCACACAGCAGCGATTCGATGAGAACTCTCTTGGCGTCGACGAGATCGTCGGAGGCTGCGGGTTTCAGCGAATCCGCGGAAGTGCACTTGCGCAAGTCGTCGGGAGTTCTCTTGCGCGAGGGTCGTCGAGTGTTCTCTGGCGCGAGTCGTGAGGAAGGCGAACAGGCGGAGATGGTCTTTCGGCGGGATTTATATACGTCGTCGGGATTCTTAAGGAAGCCGAGCGGTCGGAAGCTTCTTCGGCGGGATTTGTCTAATTTGGTTTCTAATACTGTTTGTCTAATTCGGCGAGATGTAAAATGGGTCGGCGGGATTCAGAGTAAATATTGATGTTTTTCTTGACTACTTTGGGAAGCATTGCACCATTTTAGAGATTTTCCGATGTCAAGTCAATAAAAAGAATGATAAATACAAGTATATTCTAAAGTCAATCTATTTGAATTTTACTGAGGTTTTTGCAAAGTCTTCTAAATGTCAATTGTATGTTGTCGAGATTTACAACGACATGTCTTCGAATGTCAAGTTAATACAAGATTAATAAATACATGTTTATTATAACGACAATCTATTCGGATTTGAGCGAGACTTCTTCAGACACTTCTTGATGTCAATTGTGATGTGTCAAAATTCGCAATGACATATCTTTGTTATCCTTTTATTGATGTGTAATGGTTTGCATGCCTCGTGATAAGCATAAGTATACGGATACACAAGGATAGACATATATATATATATTTACTTTGAATGAGGATGCATCATGACACAAGTCCTTGAACTGATCAAAATTACCTGGGATTTGGAGAGTCATCGTCTTAGTCCCACAGGTAGAACATATTAGTAGCTTAAAGTGAGTATGCTCAACAGGTGTTATTGTAGACGCTTGTTCCAAGTTAGCCTTGAGCCACGTACTGTCTAGTTCCCAAAGTATTCACGGGGACCTAGACTACCCTACAAGACAGAATTACTTTACCTTAGGAACCCAAATCATATTGGGTCCTAGGTTTCTATTAGCATAAGCATGCAACTGCCTTCCTTCGGAAAACCTGTCTGGAAGACTACCCCTGTCCCTAGAATGTGGATAAGCCCTTGCTGTGGGCACTGAGGGGTTGTGCCAACAGTCAATGGCAAAGTGTCCCACTTTGCCGCAGCACCAACAAGAGTGAATGTTGTATCGCCGTTTTCGACGTGATCTAGTGACGGATGTAGTCACGGTCCTAGGTCTAAAAGGGATAGGGCATGTTCTTGTCGCACAAATTCCTCTTCCATCGAGGCATGAGGAAGGGTGAAACGAATGCATGATGTGAGCGTTATGAGGCCGAGAAGGTGGTGCCATTCTTTCAGGCATCTTCCTTGCTGGGGCTCCATGAAGCCTGACATCATGACTTCTAATCTCCTTATCCCGTGTCATTGAATGGAGAGAATTCTTCTGTGGACTAGGACATGCAGATCCACACTTTGTTGTTGCAGAGGCCGTGAATACAAAGGGCTCAGAATGAGCCTTAGGTATTTCCTTATGGGTGGCCATGACGCCTCTTGCACTATGGACGTTTCCACATGGGGACACTTCACCCTTGCAGTGACCACGATTATTCCTGTGGTCATACCTGAAGGCATGATGAGTTGCCTTCCCGCTTGGAGTGGGAGGTCGGAACACCGTTTCCCCATTTCTCCATCCCTGGATAATCCGGGAGATCCACCCGGTTTCTTGTTTTCTCTTTATAGCATCAACTTTGGAAAAGTTAGATACTATACGTTTCTCATTATCTAGACTATTCTCTAGAGCTGAGATCTTAGAGTCCTTGACCTTGTTGGACGCCAATTGGAGAACCAACAAGATCTTCAGTCGAGCAATCTCTCGAGCTTGCTCCTCAGCAAGTAGATTGCTTTCCTGAAGGGCTCTCTTCAGGGAATCAGTATTTTTTGGAGGAGAGCAGTTTCTATCTTCAGAAAAGTCAAAAGATGTGGGACAGGATGAAGATGATACCTGCTCATCTGGGTTATTGTCATTAGAATCAGTGACCAATGTTTCGTCCTCGTCGGAGCTGCTTTCCTCACTATCTTCTTCAGTCTCTGACAAGGATACTGGAGCTCTGATGCAATCCGAAGGATCCTGGCATTCATCTTCAGAAGTGAGGACCCCCACATATGCTTCATCCTCTGATTGGCAGCATATTTCAGCTTTCTCTGACCCCCCCATCAGCTCTGAGATCATCATCCACAGAGATTTAGCCGTTGTACATTTTTCCAATCTAGAGCGAGAGGCTCCAGACCAGACATCCATGATAATTTGTCGAATCCTCTCGTCCAAGAGAAATAGAGATAGTTCCATCTCAGACATCTCAGCAATGCCCATGGGCACTTGGATCCCAGAGTCGGAGGTCTTCATGGGGATAAACGGACCCTCTTCCAGGATGAGGGATGCTCGTGGATCGATGGCATCCAGGTGAAATAACACTCTCATCCTCCAGACGGGATAATAATCCTTTGTGCATGCAGGGAGTTTGAGTGGCAATACGTCATAATCCAGATCCATGCTTCTGACACTGGTGGCAGGATTCTACTCAAGGTGTTAGCCTTTTTAAAGAGTAACCTGCCTCTGATACCACTTGAAAGTCCACCTAGTGTCGGCTATGTGCACCTATGGGGGGGGGGGAATAGGTGACGTGTGATTCTTTTGCGGAATTTACGGATGCACCTGCACAATAAAAACAAAAACCACAGCACACAGAATACACATCAAATTTATAGTGGTTCCCCGACTTGGGTACATCCACTTTCCCCCTACGACCTATCTCCCCAACAAGGGACGACTCGGTCACTTCTCCAACGGGATTGAAATCCAATCCCTGCACTAACGGAAGGAGCCCTTCCACACGTGAGAGTCAACACTCCCACAAAACGGGTTGCACCCAACCCTTACAACACGGAACAAAGGTTCCTATACAATAAAATAAATGTAGAATGTACACGTGATACAAACTTCTCTTGGAGACTACGGTGTTCCTCTTTGTTTGACGACGTGTTCTTGAAGTCGATGAAGAGTCTACGACCTTGGTCTCTCTTGGAGAGGATCTCCCGAAACCGGCGGCGGCAATCCGAGCGGCGGCTTGGTTCGAAGTTGGCGGCGACGAAGGTGCGCTGCTGCAGTGCTTTGAGATCCAAACTTCCTTGCGAAGCAAACTAGGTCTACCAACGGTCACTCTAGGATCGGTCGTCTCGATCGATTCGGACGGGGGAGTGTTACCCGGCCAACAAATCGAGAGACAAGAGATCTCTGGATAGACGCGTGAGACGCAAGCTTTGCTAAGCTACTGTCGCCGGAGATCGGGAAGAAGAATGATCAGCGGCGGCGACGTACTAGCCCGAGCGCGACGGCGGCGGAGAAGAGAAATCGCGATATTAGGGTTTCGTGCTCGGCTTCTTTCTCTCTTGTCCGTTCTTTACTGTTCAAAATACCCATGTATTTATACTGTAGTATTCTCAAAGATGACCGTTTGTGGGACCCACAAAAGAAATCCCCAAAATCCGGTTCAAACTAATCCAGAAGCAGAATCCGGTTCAGCAGCATTCTGAGAAAAGGGCAAGTAAAAATCGGCGAGAATCGCAGACGATTCTCGACGAATCGGCGAGAATCACCAAGTGATTCTCGACGATTCGTCGAGAATCGTTTGTGATTCTCGTCGAATCTCTTGTCGATTCTCAACGAATTTGACTTTGTATTCATGGGCTGCTTGGCCACTGGTTCGGCGGGAATCACAAGTGATTCTCGCCGAATCTTACTTGGCACCATTTTGAGATGGCCAGAAGGAGTCGGCGAGAATCACTGATGATTCTCGTCGATTCGGCGAGAATCACCAAGTGATTCTCGCCGATTCGGCGAGAATCACTTGGTGATTCTCGTCGAATTTGCCTTGGACGATTTTTCGTCTTCCACCTAGGAGCTGCTCCTTGATCCTCCATGCTCCTTGTCTTCTCTTGCATATGAGCGGCCCTGTACTTGAAAGTAAGTGCACTCCAATAGAGAGAGTACACATAGGCCAACACACTGATCTGCTCAACGAGGGATTACGTCGTGCAGACCCGTGTATATTGACCTACTGCACCCTGACATTGGTGTGCACTTAGCGTGGAGAAACTGCAAGTACAACTTGAAAGAGTTTATCAAATACATTGTGAATTCATCTTAGCTTGACAGGTGGCTTCCTCAAATCTAGGTAATCGTGGATGCAATACCCAACAAAGGTTTGCTACTTCCATTCCTTTTGGAGTCCTTCTCCTTTCTTCTTTCTTTTCTGTCCCTTCTGTCCTTGTTCTTGTTCTCTGGACAGTCAGGAACCATATGCCCTGGTTTCCTACAACCAAAGCAAATAATGTCTTTGTTATTGCCAATGGACTTGTCATACCTTGACTTATCCTGCTCCTTGTATGATCTTCTTCTGAAGTCCTTTCTGGCCATCTTATAGAATCTTTTGGCCAGCAAGCTGAGAAGTTCATCATTGCCTGTTCCTTTTTCTTCAGGCAGATCTTCAGTTGCCTTGAATGCTATAGTCTTCTCCTTTCTTGTGGCTGGTGAAGCAGCCTTCTGTTCTTCCTCTCTGTTCTTGATGAGTAGCTCATAAGATTTGAGCTTACCCAACAAGGCTTCAGTGGTGATCTCATTTAGACTTCTGGCATCTTTGATTGGCCAGATTCTTGAATCCCAAGTGCTGGGGAAGCACATTAGGATCTTGTCATTAAGTTCTGTCAGTGAGATCTCTTTGTCTAATGTCCTCAGTTCACTGACAATTAGACTCAGTCTGTTGTACATGTCTCCCACTGACTCTGTTTCTCCCTTCTTGAAGTTCTCATATTGGGAGATAAGATGGGATCTTCTGTCCTTTCTCTCATCAGCTGAGCCAGAGACAATTTCTGAGAGCTTGTCCCAAATCTCCTTGGCTGAGTTGCATTCAGCTACTTTTTGAAAAATGTCATCTGACATTGTCTGAGCTAAAATGTTCATTGCCTTGGCATCAGCTACCTTCCACCTTTTGATGTCAGCATCTGTTCCTGATGGAGGTGGAACAACATTTGTGCTTGTACTTTCTGGGGGTCTGGGACACACTGTCAAAACAGAATTAAAAATGTCCTCATCAATAGAATTCATGTAGAGTTTAATCCTTGCTTTCCAAAGTGCAAACTTTGACAGATTGCACACTGGAGGTCTGGTGCTTGCATAATCTTTGTTTTGGGCCATGACTTGTGCAAGCTAAAACTGATAATGAAATATAAAAGAAGGATCTAGATTGGGATCTTGGGGTTCAGGTGTTAGCCTGTACAACCAAACAGATATGGTATGTTTAACCAACCTGCCTCTGATACCAATTGAAAGGGGAAACTAGATCTGATATACTCTAGAGGGGGGGTGAATAGAGTATATGGTGCTTTTTAAAACACAAAGAAAACTTTTGCAAAGCTTTACAACAATTGTTGTAATGAGTGTAAGCAGGGAAGCAGAAATAAAACTAAGCTATGCAGAAATTAAGCACAAGAAAATCTAGGCCAGAAACAAAAAGAAAACATGCAAAACCAGATGACACAAGGAAATTATAGTGGTTCCCCAACTTAGGTACATCCACTCTTCTACCACCCTAGGTAGGAATCCACTGCAGGATGAGTTGATCAGGTGTCCTGGGCACCAATGAGCTTTTGATAAGGTGCTCAAAAACCAAAACAGATTTTTTGATCAGGTGTCTTGCCACCAATGAGCTTTTGACAAGGTGCTCAAAAACCAGATTCAAACTTTTGAAGGGAGTTTGAAAAACCCTTTACAGAATGAGGGTGAGAGAGTGATGGCAGTCTTCTCTTTCTCAAGCAACTGAGAAGACTATGTGGATTCAGTGATGTTGCCAAAGCTCCCCCTAAGTCCTTGAAATCTTCAGGAAGATGAGCTTTGCTGAGGGTGATAGGCCTTCAAAGATAGATCTCCAGCAAAAGATGATTTCAGCAAGCTGAAATGTTGATTGTCTGGAGTCTTGAAATGATGTTGGCCTTGAACACTTGAGAGCTGAAGAGATCTGAAGAATGTTGAAAGCTTGATCTCTCTGATGAGTGTTCTTCAGAATTCTTGTTGACAGAAGATTGAGAGAGTCTCTGTGTATTGAGTTGTGTGTGCTCTACTTGTCAATCTCTGTATTTCTTCTCTTCTCTATTTCATTCAAAAACATTCTATCAATTATTCTCTGTGTCTGAATAGGATATAACTCTGTCAAAGATAGCCGTTGGTCTGCATTGATTACAGCCTTAATTGCATAATCTGTTCTGAAGGAAAGTCCACTGAATTGTTCCTTGAAAAATTCCTTGAAACTTGCTCCAGAAGTAAATGAAAACGGCTGGCAGATCTTCTGAATTAAATGCAGAATAACTTCTATCTGATTTGAATTTGAATTCTGAAAGATAACTGAAATCGTCGAACTGAGCTCTGCTATCGTCGAGCTGAGCTCAGCGAACTGAAAAATGCAAGCAGCAAAGAAATCGTCGATCTGAGCTCAAAGATCGTCGAACTGAGCTCAGAGATAAGGATCCAGTGCAGAGTCAAAATCGTCGACCTGAGCTCAGCGATCGTCGAATGGAGTTCGACGATATTATGAGGTTTGAGCTCAGCGATCGTCGAATGGAGCTCGACGATATTATGAGGTTTGAGCTCAGCGATCGTCGAATGGAGCTCGACGATCTGTCAATAGTTGAGCTAGACGATCGTCGACCGGAGTTCGACGAAACGTCGTGCTGAGCTCGACGATTTGGACTTAGTCTCCAGAAAAACTTGGGTCTTCAGGGCAACTTCCAATCCTAGCCTTCTAACCCTTAGACTCAATTCTAATTGACCTATTAAGCTATACAGAAGGTCAAAACACAGATTCCTAGAGACATAGTGATCCTGACCCAAATTAGTAATAGGGTGTTCCAACACCCTTGCTGAGTTAAGTCCGAGAATAGGGTTAGAAACCCTCATTCTTCTCCAAGCAATCTCTTTCTAAGATCTAGAGAGAGGGGAGAGCAAGGAAGAAGGTGAAGGAGAGATCTGGCTATTGAGAGGCTTCAGTGCTCCAAATCGCGAGCCGAGTCCAGATTCGTGGAGGCAAGATCGTTGCGAAGGTTTTCATCCGGATAAGTTTCCACGACTAGGAAGAGGGGTCAAAAGGTAACGACACTTCTCCTCTCGGTTTTAGGATGCATGTTTTAGCACCTTTTATTTTATAGTTTTGGCACCAAACTCTCAAATGAGAGGGGTTTGGGTAGCCAAGGTTCAAGAGGAACCTCCGGGTCGATTGAGTCCATCCCCGGCATGTTTTTGCATTAGAGATCCGCTCTGTTAGTGGATTATGCATGGTGGGTGAAGCCGTAGTCACGACCGTTAGTCCGACTCGGTGATGTTGCATACGAGCTTTAAGGATTTGTAGAGATCCGTTACGGCAAGATGCCATTTGTGATGTTTGTGATGTTTTCCCCCTTTTCTCGAGTGAGTACGTGTAGTCGGAACCGGGCAAGGTTAGCTCCACAATGACGGTAGATGGTTTCCTTGGTGAACAAGGTTAGCTCCGCATTGGTGGTAGATGGTTTCCTTGGTGCGAGGGAACGCTCCAGTACGAATGAGGGACTAGGGTGGAATTGTCTTGGAATGTGATGTGCCAAGGCGTGGCTGTGTCTCCGTGGTTGGCTGGCTATCCCGTGACGTGCACGTCATGTGTGGAGAGTGTCCCGGCGAGACTAGTCCCCTTCTATGAGACTGACGAGAATGCCAAGCATGGGGCAAGCACGGGCAATGAGGCTATGAGCGGGTGGAGTCCAGCAAGGCTTCTTAGAATCGATCTGTGTGTTTGTTGGAATCTTGACATGAGAAGTCAGAGCTTGCAGGCAAGCCCGGGTCTAAAACCTTGAGCGAGTGGGGCCTTTGCAAGAGTTCCGTGTGGCGGCTTATATGCCGTCGGGGGAATGTTGGTAACCCCCCCTTTGTTTGCGGCTTTATGCCAATGGGGAAATGATGAGTACCCATATGATATGATGATGTGCTAGTTGCATACGCGATAGGGAGCCTTGGGTGAAGCCCGGGTTTTTGCATACATGCTGCATAAGTAGACCCTTTCATTATATGCTCAACAATAGAGAACTTGTATGTTGTTTGAGACATCCAAGCCTGTTCTTAGTGCATTACTTGTTTATATATATTGCATACGAAGTGCTGACTTGCAGGTTGGAGGGGTTCCCCGGGGTCCGTTAGGGGCGACCGGGAGGAGATGTGTTGGTTACACAGTTTGAGGTCAGCCTTTGCTGACCCACGTTACAATCAAATTTTTACAGGGCAAGGATCGCAAGCAGGAGCTAGCTCGCCGGCCAAAAGGGCCTAAGCCTCATGAAGTGTTACCGTTTTGCTGTAGCTCTACTTTTATGATATTGTATGTTTGATGCTCATGTTTTTCGGCTTGCATGCCGAGGTAGTTTAGGACTGCTTATGCACATTTATGACTTGTGTTATTATTTGAGTTTTGGACTCACTTCTGTTGTAAGGCCTTAAGGCCGCTTCGATACTCCTATATAGTGTGGATAACTTCTAGTCTGTTTGCTTTTTCCACTGTGCTGTGGTTATGAGTTTTGCGATCAGGTAGTTATATCATCTTATAATACTGAAGCTGTGGCGTCTGTATGTTGTGGGGACCCGACCGGACCCATATTATACGGTCATTACAGGGGAGGTGTTACAATTTGGTATCAGAGGGAGGTTAGGTTCAAGGTCAGTGCATATAGAAGTTATCCACATAGGAGTAATGCAGGACCATAAGTGTCCTTATGTTTGAGTTTTGCGATTAGAGACTGATTCCTTATTTTCTTGCTTCCTTGAAGAGTGCAGGCAACGAGGTGGGTACGTCGAGACCAAGAGAAGAGCTTTCGGCGAGCAGCGCCACAGCTCAGGGTCCTTTGGGCATGCGTGTAAACCTGGCCGACTTCAGCCGCATGCTTACAGAAGCAATGGTGGCAGCCCAGGCTACAGTAATAGCTCAGGTAGCAACCCATGCTACACCGGATACGGCGACAGTGGTGCCGGCGGAGAAGCTAAGCGAGTAGAGCCTTTGGCAGAAAGGGTGGTTGTCGGGCATGGAGACCGGCAGATGAAGTACTTTCTGAGCTTCCATCCCCCGACATTCAAGGGTGTCAGTACTCCGACTGATGCAGAGGATTGGTGGGCACGGATTCAAGAGCTTATGAGGGCGGCAGAGATGCCGGAAGAGAAGAAATCTGAATTTGCGGCCTTCATATTGGAGGGAGACGCAAAGTTATGGTGGGTGAGCCATAACGACCGCCAATTTTCGGGACGCACCCCGTAGATGGAAGAATTTGGGGATGCTTTTCTAAAGAGTTACATTCCCGTTTCTATGAGGTTGGCCCTTCAGAGGCAATTTCTGCACTTGATGCAGCGAGATAAGACGGTGGACAAGTATGTGCATGAGTTCACCCGTTTGGGTTGTTACGCGGGAACGACGATGACAGATGATGTAGATAGGGATAACCTCTTTTACATGGGGCTGAGGGAGAATATAAGGCAACCCCTCATTGCCATGAAGAGAGCTGGTTTTAATAAGATAGTTGAGGCTGCCAGGATGTTGGAGAGTGATCTAGAGCGAAGCCAACTCCGCAAGGGTTTTGCACCCAAGCAAGGAGAAGGGAAGCCTTCTCAATCCAAAAGAAAGTCGGAAGGGAATAGATGGAGGAAGAAGCCTCACCCGTACAAGTCCAGTGAGAAAAGCAAGTGGACGTCCAGAGGATCTCACTCTAAGGGGCCACCGACGTGCTTCAACTGTGGCAAGGTGGGACACATAACTCGTTTTTGTAACCAAGGGTATGCGGAGCAGGAGACAAGGTAGGAGCAGACTGTGCGCTCCGACCCCAGTGCTGTAGAGAAAGGGAAGATGACGGAGTCAAGAGCTTCTCAGTTCTAACCGGTGCAACCAAGGGCTTACAACCTTGGACAGCAGGAAGCGATCCGCAAACCCGACGTGGTGACAGGTATGAGGAAGTTTAAGTTTAACCTTGCGCTCATACGTTTAGACTGTTATTGTTGATGTCTATGTTGTAGGCTTTGTGTTGGTTTCCGGTTACCCCGCTAGAGTACTGTTTGATACGGGAGCGTCACACTCCTTTCTCGCGGAAAGCTTCATCCGGAGGATTGGAGTTGAGTCATTTTCGGCGAACGCGGAGCTGAAGGTGCGCATGCCCAATGGGTCATCCATGACCACTAGAAAGAAAGGGCGCATTTGTTGGGAGCTAAGCGGAGTTGACTTCGTGTTGATAATAGTGGTCTTACCGTTGGTCGAGTTTGATGTGATTTTGGGAATGGACTGGCTAGCGGAGCAACGTGCCAGTATTGATTGCCTATCCAAGGTGGTGACCCTATGAAGTGAAGGGCAGTCGGAGGTCAAATTTGAGGGCCTCAATGGAGTGGCCTATTTTTTGATTTCGGCCTTGCATTTGGCGCAGGCAGTTAGCAAGGGTGGAGTAGCACTTGTAGCATTATTGGGGGTTCACCTTTCCAGGTTATCACTTGGGAAGTGCCAGTGGTGGCAGAGTTCGAGGATGTATTCCCGGATGAACTTCCTGGAGCGCCTCCTCGACGGGAGATCGATTTCTCGATTGAGTTAGTACCGAAGGCTAGGCCGGTGTTGCGTCCTCCGTTTAGGATGGCACCAAAGGAGTTGGCTGAACTCAAGGTACAGTTACAGGAACTGTTGGAGCAAGGGTATATCAGACCCAGTTCTTCACCTTGGACCGCACCGGTGTTGTTTGTAAAGAATAAAGACGGTAGTATGCGGCTGTGCTTAGACTACCGAGAGCTGAATAAACTGACCGTCAAGAATAAATATCTGATTCCTTGGATAGATGACCTGTTCGACCAGTTGGTGGGGTCAGTAGTGTATTCAAAGTTGGACTTGAAGTCAGGATACTATCAGTTGCGGATTCGGGATGAGGACATACCCAAGACAGCGTTTGGTACGAGGTATGGACACTACGAGTTCTCGGTGATGCCGTTCGGGCTGACGAATGCACCATCTGTATTCATGGATTTGATGAATCGAGTATTTCGAAAATACTTGGACTCTTTTGTAGTTGTCTTTATTGATGACATCTTGGTGTATTCCAAATCGGAAGTGGAGCATGAGACTCACTTGAGAATGGTCTTGCAAGTGTTGAGGGAGAACTAGTTGTATGCAAAGTTCTCGAAGTGCGAGTTCTGGTTAGAGAAGGTGGAATTTTTGGGCCACGTGATTAGTGGGGATGGGGTGGATGTAGATCCAACAAAGGTGGAGGCCATCAGAGATTGGCCGATTTTGAGAACCGTGGCGGAAGTCCGAAGTTTTCTTGGACTAGCCGAGTACTATAGGAGATTCGTGGAAAACTTTTCGCGGATAGCTCTACCCCTCACCTCACTCACTCGTAAAGACCAAAAGTTTGTGTGGACTCAAGAGTGCAGTCAGGAATTCGAGACGCTGAAGGAAAAACTGATGACGGCTCCAATCCTAAGTCTACCGAAAGGGACCGAAGGATTTCAGATCTTCAGTGACGCATTGGGATGCAGTCTGGGTTGCATGTTGGTGCAACATGGTAGTGTAATAGCCTTTGGGTCTAGACAGCTGAAGCCTCATGAGAGGAATTACCCCGTTCATGACTTGGAGTTGGTGGCGGTAATTTTCGCGTTGAAATTGTGGCGGCACTATGTTTATGCTGCGAAGGTAGAGATCTTCATGGATCACAAAAGCCTGAAGTATCTCCTAGATCAGAAGGACCTGAATATGCGACAGTGCAGGTGGGTCGAGTTTCTTGAAGACTATGAGGTGGCAATTCAGTATACACCAGGCAAGGCTAATGTGGTGGCCAATTCATTGAGTAGAAAATACTCTGGGCAAGGGAATTGGATTGACGCTCATGATGAGCTGTTGGTGCGGGAATGGGAGTCCCTCGGCTTGGAGTGCGTAGCAAGAGGCAAGGCTAGCGTGGCTCGATTAAACTGGATTGAAGTGCAGAACGAGTTGTTCGATCGTATTCGGGAAGCGACTCGTTTGGATGTGGAGTTTCAGCCATTCGTGGTGGAAGCTCAAAAAGGCGAGAGCAGCGCCTGGAGATGATTGACGGGATTATGAGGAAGGACAGAAGGATTTGTGTTCCGCAGTTTGGCAAGCTCCGTGAGGAGTTGATGCTTGAGGCTCACTTTACAAAGTACTCCATTCATCCGGGCAGTACAAAGATGTACTTGGATATGAAGAGATCCTTTTGGTGGCCTGGACTGAAGCGGGACGTAGCTTTGTACGTGAATCGATGTCAAACTTGTGCCTTGGTGAAGGCCGAGTGTTAGAAGCCGGGCGGGTTCCTGAAGCCTCTTCCAATCCCCGAGTGGAAATTTGATGACATCTCCATGGATTTTGTGCATGGGTTACCTAGATCACAGCAGGGTAACGACGCGATTTGGGTGATTGTGGATCGCTTAACCAAAGTGGCTCACTTCATCCCAAACCAGAAGGAGGACAGCGTGGAGAAGCTGGTGGAGTTGTATGTTCGCAACATTGTGCGGCTACATGGGATTCCTAAAAGTATAGTCAACGATCGTGACAGACGTTTCACGTCCAAGGACTGGAGGTTGGTTCAGAAGACTCTGGGCACGAAGCTAAAGTTCAGTACGGCTTTCCATCCTCAAACTAACGGGCAAACTGAAAGAACGAACCATACTATGGAGGATATGCTGAGGATGTGTGTTCTTGACTTCGGCAAGAAATGGGAGTATCACCTCTTCATGGTGGAGTTCGCGTATAATAATAGTTACCAAGTAAGTATAAAGATGGCGCCATACAAAGCTCTGTATGGGAGGCGGTGTCGAACACCGATGTCATGGACAGAGGCGGGAGACACCAAACTATTGGGAAAATAAGTGGTGGCGGATGCTTGTGAGTTGGTACGGACCATTCAAGAGCGCATGAAGGTGGCTCAAGATCGGCAAGCAAAATATTTTAATGCGCGCCACAGGAAGTTGGAGTTCGGGGTAGGCAATTGGGTCTATTTGAAGATCAAGCCGTTTAAAGGCATTTCACGGATTCGCTGACTCAAGAAATTGAGTCCAAGGTTTCTAGGCCCTTTTGAAGTTGCTGAACGGATGGGGGAAGCAACATACCGGTTAGCATTGTCCGCAGAGTTGAGTGGATTGCATGACGTCTTCCATGTTTCCGTCTTGAGGAAAGCCTTGGTAGAGGCTAGTGTGGTGATCGAATCGACATCGATGTCGATAGAGGAAGACTTGAGGACGCGAGTCCGTCTAATTGCAATAGAGGACTCAGAAATTCGGCAGTTGCGGAACAAAGAGGTCAAACTCGTAAAAGTCCGTTGGGACAACTGCGGCCGTGAGGAGCTCTCTTGGGAGCAAGAACAAACCATGCTGGAGGAATATCCAGAGTTTTTCCGTTCAGGTATCATTTAAATTTTGTGTACCTCTTCTTGCTTTTTGATAATTTCGGGACAAAATTCTTTTAAGGGGGAGAGAGTTGTAACGCCCCAAAATTTGAAAGAAGGACGAGCAGCGTCGAGAGCCAAGTTTGGGTCTTGGTGAGGGTCACATGGCCTAGGACACGGGTGTGTCCATGGCCGTGTCATACCGGGTCCGTCGAGAGCCCGGGAAGTCGACGATTTTTCGCTCAGTTTGTCGACTAGTGGGGGGCACGCCCTCCGACACGCCTGTATCGGAGCCCGTGTCGTAGGCGTGTTCTCTCGAGTGTCGACACAGAGGTGTCGACACAATGGTGTCGACATAGAGGAGGTGTCGACATAGAGGTATCTACACAGTGGTGTCGACACAATGGTGTCGACACAGAGGAGGTGTCGACACATGCAGGGAACACGACCTAGGACATGGGCGTGTCCATGGCCGTGTTTTTTCGGGTTCGTCGAGCGCCTGTGGTTTCGACGTTTTTCGCTAGACGAAGTGTCGAGGCAGTGAACATGGTTCGGGACACGGGCGTGTCCAGGGCCGTGTTGAGCGTGTTCGACGAATTCCTACGAGTTTGACGAAGAGGCAGTCGACGATCGTCGAGACGTCGAACACGGCCTGAGACACGGGCGTGTCCCAGGCCGTGTCCTTCTCGGGTTGTGAGCCGGGACTTGTGAGGGGTTGGACACGTCTTGGAGCCCAGGCGTGTTCAAGTTAGACACGGCCGTGTCAAAAGTGACACGGGCGTGTCAAGGACCCGTGTCCTGTTTTGGGTACGACAGTTTCAACATCGATTGGGGAACCTGGCCTTAGACACGGGCGTGTCACAAGCCGTGTTCGGCCTAGGTGTTTTGTTTTTCACTTCGGATTGTGGCCATTCTTTCCCTTCTTTTGGGATCTGATGGTCCAGGGTTTCCCTTGCTGAGTTAAGTCCGAGAATAGGGTTAGAAACCCTCATTCTTCTCCAAACAATCTCTTTCTAAGATCTAGAGAGGGGGGGGGGGGGGGGGAGCAAGGAAGAGGGTGAAGGAGAGATCCGACTGTTGGAGAGGCTTCGGTGCTCCAAATCACGAGCCGAGTCCAGATCCGTGGAGGCAAGTGCGTTGCGAAGGTTTTCATCAGGATAAGTTTCCATGGCTAGGAAGAGGGGTTGGAAGGTAACGACAATTCTCCTCTTGGTTTTAGGATGCATGTTTTAGCACCTTTTATTTTATAGTTTTTGGGCTCCAAACTCTCAAATGAGAGGGGTTTGGGTCGCCAAGGTTCAAGAGGAACCTCCGGGTCGATTGAGTCCATCCCCGGCATGTTTTTGCATTAGAGATCCGCTTCGTTAGTGGATTAGGCATGGTGGGTGAAGCCGTAGTCGCGACCGTTAGTCCGACTCGGTGATGTTGCATACGAGCTTTAAGGATTCGTAGAGATCCATTGTGGCAAGATGCCGTTTGTGATGTTTGTGATGTTTTTCCCTTTTTCTCGAGTGAGTACGTGTAGTCGGAACCGGACAAGATTAGCTTCTCAATGGCGGTAGATGGTTTCCTTGGTGAACAAGATTAGCTCCGCATTGGTGGTAGATGGTTTCCTTGGTGCGCGGGAACGCTCCAGTACGAATGAGGGACTAGGGTGGAATTGTCTTGGAATGTGATGTGCCAAGGAGTGGCTGTGTCTCCGTGGTCGGCTGGCTATCCCATGACGCGCACGTCATGTGTGGAGAGTGTCCCGGCGAGACTAGTCCCCTTCTGTAAGACTGACGAGAATGCCAAGCATGGGGCAAGCCCGGGCAATGAGGCCATGAGAGGGTGGGGCCCAGCAAGACTTCTTTGAATCAGTCTATGTGTTTGTTGGAATCCTGACATGAGAAGTCAGAGCTTGCAGGCAAGCCCGGGTCCAAGACCTTGAGCGGGTGGGGCCTTTGCAAGAGTTCCGCATGGCAGCTTGTATGCCATCGGGGGAATGTTGGTAACCCACCCCTTTGTTTGCGGCTTTATGCCAATGGGGAAATGATGAGTACCCATATGATGCGATGATGTGCTAGTTGCATACGCGATAGGGCGCCTTGGGTGAAGCCCTGGTTTTTGCATACATGCTGCATAAGTAGGCCCTTTCATTATATGCTCAACAATAGAGAACGTGTATGTTTTTTGAGACATCCAAGCCCGTTCTTAGTGCATTACTTGTTTATATATATATTGCATACGAAGTGCTGACTTGCAGGTTGGAGGGGTTCCCCGGGGTCCGTTAGGGGCGGCCGGGAGGAGATGTGTTGGTTACACATTTTGAGGTCAGCCTTTGCTGACCCACGTTATAATCAAATTTTTATAGGGCAAGGATTGCAAGCATGAGCTAGCTCGCCGGCCAAAAGGGCCTAAGCCTCATGAAGTGTTACCGTTTTGATGTAGCTCTACTTTTATGATATTGTATGTTTGATGCTCATGTTTTCCGGCTTGCATGCCGAGGTAGTATAGGAGTGCTTATGCACATTTATGACTGGTGTTATTATTTGAGTTTTGGACTCATTCATGTTGTAAGGCCTTAAGGCCGCTTCGATACTCCTATATGGTGTGGATAACTTCTAGTCTATTTGCTTTTTCCGCTGTGCTGTTGTTATGAGTTTTGAGATCGGGTAGTTATATCATCTTATAATACTGAAGCTGTGGCGTCTGTATGTTGTGGGGCCCCGTCCGGACCCATATTATACAGTCATTACAGGGGAGGTGTTACACGTATCACATGGCCGTGGCTTGCTCGGGTTGAGATGGGTGTGTTCCACATGAGGGACACAGCCACAGACACGGGCGTGTCTGAAGGCGTGTCAGGTCACACGACATGTGACACAGGAGCGTCACATGGCTGTGTACTGGTCTGTATGAGTCGGTTGTGTGCCGCTTAAGGTACACGACCTGTGACACGGGCGTGTCACATGCCGTGTCAGCCAAAATTTAGGCTTTTGTGGCAAAATCATGGCCGTCCATTTTCTTCAGCTGGGATCTGATGGCTAAGATCCTCCCCCTACTTTGAGGTCGAGAAATGAGATGGGATTCTCATTTTGGCCTAAGTGATCTTCTTTCTAAGAGCCTATAGAGAGAGAGAGAGAGAGAGGAAGGAGGAGGAGGAGGAAGGGAGTCGGCCACTGGTGGAGCTCCGGAGTTCCGTTTCGAAATCCGAGGCTAGCGTTGTGGAGGCAAAGCCACTACGATGCTTTCCAGCTGGCTCGAAGTCCATGGCTCCGAAGCGATCTTCAAGGGTAACGATCTTCCTTCTTAACCATGTGAAGGCTTCCTTTTTGTCATGCGCATGGGATTCCCCAACCAGAGGGTGGAGTATGAAGGGATTCCCTTGGGTTGATTCATAGAATCCCCAATAGTTTGGCATATAGATCCGAAAATGGAGTACCGAATAGGCATGCTGTGTGAAGCCCATATGGATAGGTTGGTCTGAATTGGTGATGTTGCATATAGACACCTGAGAAGACTCCGTGATGAAACATGTAGTTTAAGGAGTGGATGGGTTGGACCTGTGAAGGGCAGTAGCAGGAAGTACTAGTGCGGAAGTCCAGGAAAAGACCCTTTGATGTTTGTGATGCTTGATGGGTTGTTCCTGTGAAGGGTAGTAGCAGGAAGTACTGGCATGACAGTCTAGGAAAATTCCCTCAAGTGTATGCTATGAATGTACGGTTAAGGCTAGGGATGGAAAATGAGTTCTATAGCTAACGCGAGGCATGGAACCTAGCTAACCTATGATTGTAAAGCCAGTCCTGTGAGGATACTATGGTTATGTGTGAGCTTGATGAGCTCTCACGGCTTTATGCCAAACAGGTATGGTGAAATCGACCCACGCCTTTTTCTTAGCCGCGAGTACGTTGGTATTCAGTGATGGTAAGGCGATTTGAGCAACGGGGGGTGGTTGATCCGACCTGTGTTATGTCCGTCCGACTTGAATACCTGAAAGTGCGGAGCACATAGTGAGAGTCTTATTCCTGCGTGCCACGACACCATGGGGGGCTATGGGCCAATTCCGGGTCATTAAGACTAAAGTCTCCGGCTGCACGCCATGGAGCAAATGCTCAACTTTTACCATTGTGTTTCGGCCCTGATATGGTGGTGGGACCCTGGTTCGCCGGTACACCAAGAATGTGCCCTGAGTGCACGGATCATCGGGCCGCGTGGCTGACGGTTGTGATGGACTATTTGTGCGTGAGTGCACAATATGTGATGAATATATATATCTGCATATGAATTTCTATGCCTTTAGGGAAGGAAGGCCACTGTCCCGGGAAAGGGGTAGAGTCGTTATAAATTGGTCAGCTGAATGCTGACCATTGTCTTGTTAGCCACCGTTGGGTGGGCTGTCCTTGTACAGGTGCTGGAGAACCGAGCGGGACATTTAAAGGCTGAAGTCCCTATTGATGCTGCTGCTGCTAGACCTTCAAGCCTAAACAAAAATATTATGTTTTGTTCATGTGTGGCCGGCCTGCGAGCCGATGTTTGGAAGCCACTTCTGTAAAGAGCAACTGTAAGGCCCTAAGGCCAAATGACTTTGTATTTGAGCTACATTCCTATATAAATGTGGGTGTTTATATTAGTTGATATTCATGATTGGAGTTCAGTTTTATGTTAAAAGCTTCCGCTAGAATGATATGAGTTAGGATGCGCAACTCTGATAACAACCCGTGACTTCCCCGCCTGTTTTGTAGCATATGATGTGGGGCCCCGGCCGGACCTTCTATTATATGTTATATGAACGGATGGAGTCATTACAAGAAGTAAGTCACAAGTCTGATTTAGAAGAAAAAAAGATAACTACCTCACAGCAGTGAGGGGGCAACAAACAAAAGCAACATCAGCAGCCCTAGAAATTCTACTTTAATTTCCCCTACTACAACTACTCTGGGCCTGAGGCATTCAAAAGAAAAGAATGCCTCAGTAAGAAAGTACAAGTGGCAACTAGAACAAAATAAGGACATTCGAAAAGAATAACATGAATAGTGAGCATGATAGTTCATATAAATTTAGTCATGAGAATAACCTTGCACCAAGTGAAAATCAAATCTATATTATAAGTAATTGAGACTGATCATCTCAAGAAAGGTATTATGGGGGTGGCTTGATTACCAACATAACTTATCAATCCTAAACAAAAGGTACTGTGGGGTACTGGTGGTTTGCTTGCCAACACAACCCAATAGTCCTAAACAAAATGGTACAGTGGGATGGCTTGCTTACCAACACAACCCAACAATCCTAAACAAAAAGGTACTGTGGGCGTGACTTGGTTACCAACACAACCCAACAGTATTAAACAAAAAATACTGTGGGGGTGGCTTGCTTAGCAACACAACCCAACAATACTAACCAAAAGGTATTGTAACAGTGGTAAAGTCCATTAACACTCACAGCCCAATATGCATTATTCATAAATAGCTTACTGGCACCATAATGAGAACAGATAAAACTACGTAGTCAAAATTCAGTCATGCAGTCGAATTTCACTTATGTAGTCAAATTTCACTTATGTAGTCGAATTATACTTAGGAAGTTGAATTTGAATTCATGCAGTCGATTTCATACTTAGGTAGAAATCATGTAGTTAAACTTGGTCATGCAGTCGAATTTGATCATGTAGTCAAATTTGATCGAATTTGGACTTTACCAGAAATCATACAGTCGAATCTGAATTTAGGAAGATTTCATGTAGTTGAAAATGACTCTGTATAGAAATGAACTATGCAGTCGAATTCATGCAGTTGAATCATGCAGTCGAATCTGGACTTAGGCAGAATTCATGCAATTTAAAACGACTCAGTGTAGAAATGAACTATACAGTCAAATCATGTAGTTGAACTCATGCAGTCAAATATGGACTTAGGTAGAATTCATGCAGTTGAACTGTATGCTGACAACATAAAAGAGATAATTTATGCCTAAAACCCTAAGCCGGTAACAAAGCTTCCAGAAAGAAAAAATTTAGCAAAGTTCTACCATGCTTAGGAAAAATGAAACAAAAAAGGAAACTTTTGGTGATATATATGTATATAAAACTTAAAGAAGAGCAAGCTACAAAGTAGAGCAAGTGAAGGAAAACAATCCACCACTTTCCTTAACTATAACCACCAAAAATTGGCATCATAGGCCCTCCACGTCAAGGATCATCACAAGCTAGGGTTTGATGAGAAAATCTCGGGAAAAAAGCAAGAAACCACGGTTAGGGTTACTTACCCTAGCACTAAAACTTCATGAAATGAAAAATACTTACTACGAACACAAAGAGCTCGACGAGAGCATTCCGAATCGAGGCTCCGTCGAGAAAAATGAGCACCGGAACTCCCAAACGAGCTGTCAGAATGCTCTAAGTGAATAGTTTTTCTCCGCATCTCTATTTTCTCTCTCTCTGGTTATCAGGTTGTCTTGAGTAAAAAGAAAGACGTTGGAAATGAAAAGTATAGCGGGCTCCTGCTATCAAATTTAAAAATATCAAATTCCCAAGATGGGATTTAATGATTTTGGTCATTTCCCAGGCCTGCTTTGACTAATCTGATCCGAGATTAGTAAAAAGGAATCCTAATTAATTTAAAAAGTTTGTTTTAATTAAAACTCAGGAAATTCTGATTCTTATAATAAAATCTTAAAATTAATTAGTTTAAATTTTCATAGTCTAAGATCTAAATTTAAACAAGCTCGAAATTTGGTCATCTTGACCAAACAGATACGAAAATGCACTAACAATGACGCTACATAAAAAATACCACGCTAGCGTAACACTCTAACACTAAATATTATGCCAATTAGAGGATTGAAATTAATTATCGAAATTTTGGGGGCGTTACAGTCACCCTCCCAAAAAAGAAGTTTGGTCCCAAAACTTAGAGCGTAAGGCAAACCCTAATAGTAAATGAGGTAAATAATATTTTTGCTGGATAGAAACACTTACCAAAGAAAACTAGGAGAATATATGAGGGTGAGATTCTATCATTGCAGACTCCAATTTCTAGGTTGCGTTCCTGATGCCTTGATTTCTCCAATGGACTTTAACCATAGGAATTATTTTTCTCTTTAACACTCAATCCTGCATCTCCAGAATACAGACAGGTTCCTTAACAAAGAAAAGATTAGGTTGTGATTAGGGAACAAATATAAGGACTTGACGATCATTATGCAAGCACTTTTACAACTGGCTCATATGAAATATATTGTGGACACCAGGGAAAGTCACAGGCAACTCCAACCTATAAGTTGAACACTCCTATACGCTTAACAATCTGAAAAGGTCCCACATATCTGGGATCTAACTTACAGACCTTCTCAAATCTCTTAACACCTGACATCAGAGAAACTTTTAATAAAACCATATCCTTAACAACGAACTTCATATCAACCCCCTGCCAATTTGCAAACTTCTCGTAATGCTCTTGAGCCAATCAAAATTTCTCACAGATATGTGTCACCGAAATGCTCATCTCTTCCAAGGCCTCTGGAATCAACAATGGCTTCTCACCAACCTCGGCCCAAAACAAGGGAGTTTGGCAATGCCTCCCGTACAAAGCTTCAAAGGGGGCAATCTGCAAGCCTTCTTAGTAGTTGTTATTATAGGCAAACTCCATGAGACTGAGACGCTTGTCCCAAGCCCCCACCATGGTCCAAGATATAAGACCTAATCATGTCTTCTATAATCTGATTTAACCTTTCCGTCTGACTATTAGTCTCAGGGTGGTAAGCAGTAGAATATCTAAGGTCGGTACCAAACGCTCCCTGCAAGCATTTCCAGAAACGAGACATAAACTTGGAGTCCCGATATAACACTATACTCATTGGAACACTATGAAACTTGATAACTTCGTTCAAATAAAGCACTGATATTTTCTCCATGTAATAGTCAATCTTGAAAGACACAAAATGGGCCCACTTCGTCAATCTATCGACAATAACTCGCACAACACCATGCCCTCGAGGAGACATTGGCAAACCGGTAATGAAAACCATAGAAATACTCTCCCACTTCCATCTTGGAATATCCAAAGATGTCAACTTACCTCCAGACCTCCTATGATATGCCTTGGCACGCTGGTAAGTATAACACTTGTATACAAATCTTGCTATATCATTCTTCATACCTAACTACCAGACCATCTACTTTAAATCTTGATACATCTTTGTGGAACCAGGATGAGAGGAAACACTAGAACTATGCATTTCTTCACAAATCTTTGCTCGAATATCCTCAACAGCGGGAATGAAAAATCCACCGCGGTACTCCAGGGTACCAACATCATTAATGGAAAAATCCTATAATTCTGCCCTTTTAGCTCTACTCCGGATATGCTGCAAATCTGGATTATCCTTTTGATGTAATCTTGTAAGTCTAATCCACAAAGGCTCTTCAACTCCCATGCTACTCGGCAAGGCACTACCCCCAATAGTTATGTTCATCAATAAGAACTCCTCCACCAGGGATTGTATAGAACGATTAAAGACAAGCGCGGCCTTTTAGCTCAAGGCATCGGCCACCATGTTAGCCTTTCCCAAATGATAAAGAATATCAATATCATAGTCCACAACATACTCTAACCATCTTTGCTGGTGCAGATTCATTTCCTTTTGAGTGAAGACATACTTCAAGCTCTTATGATCCGTGAAGATCTTGCACGACACTCCATAGAAAAGATGTCTTCACAGCTTCAAAGTATAAATAACTGCAGCAAATTCCAAGTCATGCATACGATAATTCCTATAATGAATCTTCAATTATCTTAAACCATACATAATGACTTTTTCTTCTTGCATCAGAACACAACCAAGCATAACTCTGGAAGAATCAACAAAAATGTCATACTCCACCCCCTCGGTATGTAAAGCTAAAAATGGAGCAGAATATAACCTATTTTTCAACTCATGAAAAGCTTCCTCACAGGCATCACTCCAAACAAAAGTTATGCTCTTCTGCGTAAGCTTGGTAAAAGGCACCAACAACATAGAAAATCCTTGCACAAAGCTTCTTCTCTCCTTAGTCATTGTAGGCCTTGTTGGGAAAATTGCCCTCAATGTTCCCTAGATTTTAAGAGAAATCACAATCAATATTAAGAGCATAATTGTATTTGATATTATTCAAGTTCATTATGTACAAGATGTTCCTTGGAACAAGTTTAGATAGGTTGTCCAAGTGTTTATGACAGGTGGTCACAAGGTAGAAATCTGGAGAGAGAAATCTGTCTAAGTACATATGCATTGAGTGAAGCCAACTCACTCAATGCCAAATGTCAAGGAAGGATGCTGGTAAGATTAAAAATTGTCTAAGTCTACATGCATAGAGTGAAGCCAGTTCAGTCGACACCAGATGCTAAAGAGCACTGAGTAAGGGATGGACAGTTAAATCCCAACAGTTTTAAAAGCAGATTTGCGGTTAAGTCCACAGACGTTGAGTAAAGGTAGTTAACTCAACGTAATATAACATGAGGTATCGAGTAAAGCTCAGTTTGTCAAAGCTTCAACATTGACAAGGGATAAATTCAACTAAGTCCAAAATCGTTGAGTGAGGATAGCTCACTCAATGCCCAAAGAAGCAAGCATTGATAGAGCAATGATCAGTTAAAGCTTAAGTAAAGATAGACAAAAAATCTATCTAAGTCCAGATGAATTGAGTGAGGACAACTCACTCAACATAAGCTCATCAAGAAAATCGGCTAAGTACAAAAGTTTTTAGTGAAGCCAGTTTACTCAACACCTCAGTATGAAGGCATGCAGTTAGTGAATTGGCTAAGTCCAGAAGTGTTGAGTGAAGGCTATTCACTCAGCACACTCAATGCCTGACATTGCATAAGAAATTGGCTAAGTCCAAATTCATTGAGTGAAGTCAGTTCACTCAATGAACTCAACGTCTGACATTGCACAAGAAATTGGTTAAGTCCAAATTCGTTGAGTGAACCCAGTTCACTCAATGCACTCAATGCCTAATCAGCAGAAAGATAGTCCAAGGACAAAAGTGTTGAGTGATGAAGGATCACTCAACGCACTCAATGCCCAGCAATGTAGAAGGAATTGGCTAAGTCCAGAAGTATTGAGTGATGAAGGTTCACTCAACGCACTCAATGCCTGGAAGTGCAAATTATTTGTCTAAGGGTTTTTCGCTGAGAGAAGGCCATTCACTCAACACACTCAACATCTGGGATGAAACTGTGAATTTGGCTAAGTCCACAGATGCTGACGTCAACATGAGTCAGCAAAGTTTCAAATTATTGCGGGAAAGTTACAGTACACGACAAATAGCGTCGCAGCCTACTGTATGACTTTTCCTGTAAAAGCAAAGTTATAGCCAATAACTTTAGTGGGGCCTATAGGTCAAATAGTCGTTGGACGAAGGAAGATAAAAGGGATAAGATCGGCGAAAGGAAGATAACTTTTAGGGTTTAGCATTTTTGCAAAGAGGCGAAACTTCATCGTCTTCTTCCTCGCCATTGTTGCAAAGCTTGAAGCTGAAGTTCAAACCCGCTGGACTAAAAGTTCACCCAGTTAGCTGTAGCGATCTTCACGTGCTACAATAAGTTCAGGAGAGATTTCTGAGAAAGAAGAAGAAGTAGAGCATTTTAATTTCTACAGTGAAGGTTTGCTGATTGAAGAACAACAAGAACTGTCAACTGAACTGTTTTCATCAACATGATCAGAAACTTGAGTTTCTTCCAACACAAGTAGCAGCTTTCTAAGGATCATTATTCTTGTTACTGTGAAGAAGTTAGGGCTGAGATTTTCTCAGCTTAGGAAGCAGTAGACTCAGAGAAATTTCTCTGGAGTGAAAACAACACAAACTCTTTCACTCTATAGGATCCATTAGATCTGAGTTGTAGGACTATTATATAAAGGTTGAGGTAGGATCCAGTCTTGGATCTGAGCTGTAGGATCATTTGTTGATTTGAGTGTAGGGATTGTGTGCCTGGGGTAGGGCTATTTGCCTGAGGTAGGAAAGTCATTCTCTCTGAGTGGTTGGGCCTTTGTGCCTGAGTTGTATGATCTAGCTTTGGATCTGAGGTAGGGTTTTATGCCTGAGCTGTAGGAGAGTCATTTTATCTGAGTGGTAGGTGATCTTTCGATCAGTAAATTGTAGGATCAAGCTTGCTCCAAGATAGGGCTTTGAGCCTGAGGTAGGTCTTGAAGAAGACTGAGAGATCCTGAGGGATCTGTGTTGTAAGCTCTTAGGAGCTGAGTTTTGGAGAAGTGTCTTATCTAACAAACTGTTAGAAAAGTGGGAGGGACAGTGGATGTACCCTTAATCTGAGGAACCACTATAAACCTTGTCGATGTTTTTGTGGTGAGTCTTGAAAGCTGAAAGTAACTAACCAATAACACACTTAAAGAAGGAAAAATATAAAGAGACTAAAAAAACCTATTCACCCCCCTCAAGGTGTTTAGCTATCCTTGAAACTAAAGACTTTCAAGTTATGTCAAAGGGAGGTTACTCAAGAAGGACTTAACAATCTGAGTAGATCTTAAAGGGTTGCCAATAGAAGTATACATATGGTTTAGGAGAGAATCATAAGGAGCAAGGTTCCATGAAGCTTCCTATCTACAAGAAGGAGAGCTTTGGAATATGGAAGTAGAGGGTCAGGCTTTTCATGTAAGCATCTGACCAGTTACATCTTTGTCTTGTCATGTAAGACTGGCAATACGGGCGTGTACTAGATGACACAGACATGTCAAGCCTGACACGGGCGTGTCGAGAGCCCGTATTCTTTTTGGGATGCGTCGGTTTCGACGGCGAATGGGGAACACGGCCTTGGACATGGGCGTGTAACAAGCCATGTTCGGCCCAGGTTTTGGATTTTAAGTCTGAATCGTGACCGTCCGTTTTCTTATTTTGGGATCTAACGACTTAGGGTTGCTCTTACTGGGTTATACCCGGGTATATGGTTTTGAATCCTTCATTTCATCCAAATACTCTCTTTCTAAAGTTCTAGAGAGAGGGGAGAGCAAGGAAGAAGAAGGAAGGAAGATCCGACCACCGGCGGAGCTTCGGAGCACCGAATCGCGAGCCGACTTCGGATCTACGTAGGTGACGATGTTGCGATGCTTTTCATCCACATAGATTCCCATGGCGCCAAAGAGGAATGCTAGGGTAACAATTATCATCCTAGGACATGTGAAGTCCTCTTTTCTTTACATAGGAAGCCCGCTGTCACGATTTTGCGGTGAGTTCGAGACGTTCCTTCGGGTAGACATGAATAGTCCCCGTTGTTTAGCATGTAGAGCCCATAATCGAGAAACAGACATAGGCATGATGTGTGAAGCCTACACAGACAAGTTGGTCTAGATCGGTGATGTTGCATTACATGAATAGCCAGAGAAGACTTTGTGTGGATGTTTGTGATAAGTAAAGTTTGTTTTAAAGAAGATAGATTTGGTTTTATATAATCTTTTACGTATATAAGTCTATCTCTTTTTTTTACTTATATCCTGTGGATTAAGGCAAGAGTACCTATCGCATAGGAGTATATTATTTTGTAGAAAATATCAAGGTCGTATTTTTCCTGGGATCGGTGTTAATTATTCTACTTTTTAGAACGAACTATTATTTTATCGAACGAACGGAGTGGAGTGTATAGAAAAAAATATATATATATATATACACGTGTTTTTATTAAGATAGGGACTTAGAAGGTAGTCCTTGATTTCAGAATTACTTTGAGAGAATATTAATTCACCTATTAAAGAACAACTTTATTCCTTAATTACCTAACTTAACGAGAGGGTCCCTTTGGTAGCATCACTGACTCGAAAGTACGACCGGGGAGGCTTGCGTTTAAAACGGGTTAACGTAAACGTAGTGTCTCTTCACCTGGTATATGATCAATTAACAGAAAACCCTAGTTAGGATAACTAGAAAGTAGAGTTGAAATAGTTGAAAATAATATCCAGCCCAGAGCTCATCTTGACCAAGTGCTAAGGGTTCTTAGCCTCTTCTCAGGATGGGGGCGGTATAAAGTGCAGAAAATAATATCTACCTATCTATCTTAATCCAGGACTTAAGCTTTCGCTTCGCCTTTCATTCGGGATAGGGTAGTAAAATCTAAAATTTTGCAGAGCTTTTGCACTATCTTAATCCAGGTCATAGGCTTTCGCCTCGCCCTTCATTCGGGATAGTATGAAATAATAAGATTTTGAAAATAATTTTAAAAGCAGTTTCACGCTATCTTAATCCAGGACATAAGCAGAGCTTCGCCTTTCATTCGGGATAGTATGAAAAAAATAAAGGTGAATAAAACAGTAAAATACTCAGAATTGAATTTGAAAGAGTCTATTTTATAAAGTCCAAAAATTATTACAACTTTCTAAAAGCTGGAAAAAAAAACTAAAATATTACAACTTACAGAACTTTTGAATACTTGAAAGCTACTACCAGTTCCTTGTCAGAGAGCTGGGGAGTCCTAACAGTTCTTAAGGAAGCTGCTGGTGTTCGAATAATTGTACTCAGCCCTGCCCCTCTATTTATAGGAAAAAAATAAATGCTTTTGGAAAAGCACTTTTGGAAAAGTTGCCAAACAGCTTATGGAAAAGCTGCCAAACAGCTTTTGCAAAAGCTGCAAATCTGCTTATAGGACAGCTGGCTATTGGACAGCTTGACACGTGGCGGTTTGGATATGGATGGAGCTGACTTGGCTGGCTGGATAAGAACTGCATCTGCTGATGGAAAAGCAGCTGATGGATAAGCTGGCAGCTGGCTGATTGAAAAGCTGCTGGTGGGCTGCTGATGAAAAAGCTGGCGGGTTGGCGGGTAGCAGGTTGAGCTGGCGGGTTGCAGGTTGACGGGTTGCGGGTTGCGGGTCCTGGAGAGTTGGCGGGTTGCAGGTTGCGGGTCCTGGAGAGTTGGCGGGCTGGAATAAATCCATTCAAAAAGTGCGCTGGCCTGGTCTCGATCCCAAGCATCCAGAGAGAACAACTAAACACCACTCCACTAGGCCAATTGATCTTTGTTGTTTGAAAGCTGCATATAATATATTTATAATATATAAAATACAGATTTTATTATACTATAATTTTGACAATCTTATATTATTTTAAAATATAATTATATTATTTACAAGATAATTAAAAATATTGTTTTAATAATATTTTATATTCGTAATAAAATTTTATTTAAAATATAATATACATAATATTACTTCTATAATATTACTAAATATTAATAATACTATACTTAACATATTATATTATAATTTATAAGTACAATGTAATTAATTTATATACATTATATTAACTTTTTTTTACATTATTATTATTATTATATGTATTATTATTGTATAGATTATTAGATCCTATATATATATATTTTTAAAATAACATGACGGTTCAGCTCCGTTCAGGCCGTCCAAACCGGTCGGATCGTGAACATTACCACAAAACATAATATAGTAGATTAAAGTGATGGTTAAAATTGACAAACAAACTAATTGAAAAATAAAACTAAAAACAAACCGTTTATTTAAGTTTTTACATGAAGTATTACAAACTTAAATTAGAATTGATATTAAACATAGAACAAAACATGTATAAATAATCACTCATCAAATACCCCCATACTTAGATTTTGCTATTCCAGAGCAAATATAGAGTTGCGTAAGTTATAAAATTTTCTATTTACTCTCAATTTAATTCTTCAAGATAAAACAGGTATAAACATCCGGTGAATAAAGAGTTAAATGCTTTCGTATATATATATCATTGATACCAGAGTTAGAATTTATAGCCATAAAAAGTTTTTGAAAACAAATAGTAAGCACATATTAAAATCAGATATAACAAGGATAGAGTGGCTTTATGACTACTATATCTTGTATGAGATATGTTGAAAAATTACAACCTATTAATTATGCTCTCTCAAAATTTTAAGCAAAATTAATTCAATTTTGTAGTGGTTTTATGAGATATCAACTTGGTGGTTTTGCCCATGTAGGAGGTGATGAATTTTATCCTCTCACCTTTTTTCATATTCATGCATTGTTACAACTATTTTCGGAAAATATTTTCCAAAATAGCAAAAAAAACTTTGCAGAATTGAACTTTGAATTAATCCAATGCATATGTTTGGGAGCACATACTCCATTTCATATGATCTTTTAATATTTATTGGATGCCTATGTTTACGGAATTTTTTTTTATTCCCATGGACATAAGATCTTTTCTTTTCTAGGAACACATACTCCTAGATGCTTGCGTGCGTAAAGAAACATGCCAAGCGAAATAGTAGGTAGGGGTTGTAAAAATAATTTTGATAAAAGATTTTGAGAGCAATGGTAATAGCTTGATATTTTCTATATTTTAACAAGATTGAAGTAATGATAATTACAGTCTAAAATTGTTTGGTGAACATAATATGATAGCTTCTATTGTATATATATGTATTTCTTTTGATATATTAAAGCAGGCTTGCTAAAAAACTAACTCCGATTGTAATGAAATTTTACAAGATAGGTTTAACAAGTTTATTCCGGATATTTATATCTATCTAGTTATGAGAAGGAGTAGTAAATTTGAAAATTGAATAAGTTGCATTTTTATCAACTCAGATTTTTGGAATATATTTACAAAGTATGGTTTTGAAAATTTTGACTTATTTTGGATGAGTAATAAAATAAACAATGTTTTTATTTTAAAAGGAAAGATATAACATAAAAGTGCAAAAAAATTGCAGCTAAAAGCACCCCCATACTTATGTTAGGCATAGGTATGAAGTGAAAAATATGTACAGAATATACAAAAGCATAAAAGATGGAAATATACAGGTGAATTTATATTTCGAGGTTATGGAGTAGTGTTAGGGTTTCAGGTTCTTTTTGAAAAGGGTCCCCAGTAAAATATAGTTTTAAACGGTGCCCGTTTACTTTGAAAGTTCCTAGTTCAGGGTTAGAAATAAGAACGGTCCCATATGGCCAGATTTGTTTAACAGTATAGGGTCCGGTCCATCGGGATTTTAATTTTCCTGGAAATAATTTAAGGCGTGAGTTATATAGTAGGACAAGATCACCTGGTGAAAAAGATTTTGGAAATTTAATTTTCCTATCATGATAAAACTTAGATCGCTCTTTATAAAATTTATTATTTTCATAGGCGTTTGCACGCCATTCCTCAAGTTCATTGAGTTGAAATTTACGTTGTTCGGCGGCTAAGTTTGTATCTAAGTTAAGAAATTTTAGCGCCCAGTATGCGCGATGTTCTAATTCTACAGGTAGGTGGCATGCCTTTCCATATACTAAACGATAAGGTGTACAACCGATCGCAGTTTTGAATGCTGTACGGTAGGCCCAAAGTGCATCATCTAATTTGAGGGACCAATCTTTTCGATTGGTATCTACAGTCTTTTCTAATATGCGCTTTAGTTCTCTATTGACTACCTCCACTTGGCCGCTTGTTTGGGGGTGATAAGCGGTAGCGAGTTTATGAGTAACTCCATATTTGGCTAACACTTTAGCCATCTGGGTGTTACAAAAATGAGTACCTCGATCGCTAACTATAGCCCTAGGCGTGCCAAAACGTGAAAATAAGGTTTTCAGAAATTTAACGACGACTCTCGCGTCAGCGGTGGGAAAAGCTTGCGCTTCAGCCCATCGTGAAACGTAATCGACCGCTACTAAGATATAACGATTTTTAAAAGAAGGAGGTAAAGGGCCTACAAAATCTATGCCCCACAGATCAAAAATTTCACATTCTAAGTAAAAGTTTTGGGGCATTTCGTCCCGACGGGAAATGTTACCTGACCGTTGGCAGCGGTTGCAAACACTTACCAATTTTTGAGCGTCCTTGAATAAAGTAGGCCAAAAGAATCCTGCTTCAAGGGCTTTACGTGCAGTCCGGTTGGATTGATAATGTCCGCCGGTGGGTCCTTCATGGCAGTGCCGTAGTACTTTTAGTCCTTCCTCGTTCGAAATACATCTTCTAATTACTTGGTCGGCACAGACTCGGAATAAATACGGGTCTTCCCAAAAGTAGTTTTTCAAGTCAGAAAAGAATTTCCTCTTTTCTTGAAGTGAAAAAGCTTTTGGAAGGACTCGGGCTACTAAATAGTTAGCCAAGTCTGCGAACCAAGGAGTAGAAGAGTTTGTTACCTTTTCGAATGCGAGGAGACTTTCTTCAGGGAATTTATCTTCGATGTCGGCTTCCACGAGTGTATCTGTTGCAGCATTCTCTAGTCGAGAAAGATGATCGGCTGCCAAATTCTCTGCGCCTTTCTTATCTCGGATCTCTAAATCAAATTCTTGTAATAAGAGAATCCAACGTAATAAACGGGGTTTTGCATCTGCCTTAGTTAGTAAATATTTTAAAGCAGAATGATCCGTAAAAACTATAACTTTTGATAGTGTTATATAAGATCTAAACTTATCAAATGCAAATACAATTGCCAGTAGTTCCTTTTCCGTGGTCGTGTAATTGGTTTGTGTGGATGTGAGAGTTTTACTTGCATAATAGATAGGATGAAAATATTTGTCTACTCGTTGTCCTAAGACAGCTCCTACCGCATAATCACTCGCATCACACATGATCTCAAAAGGAAAGGACCAGTCTGGGGCTACTAAAATAGGAGAGTTGATAAGTTTGACTTTAATAATATTGAATGCTACTAAGCATTCATTATCGAATATAAATGGGGCTTCTTTTTCTAATAAATGAGTTAACGGTTTTGTTATTTTAGAGAAATTTTGAATAAACCGTCTATAGAAACCTGCATGGCCTAAGAAACTTCGAATAGATTTTACATTTGTTGGAGGAGGAAGTTTTTCAATTATTTTTATTTTGGCCTTATCGACCTCGATTCCCTGGGAAGAAATTTTATGACCGAGAACTAAACCTTCGCGGACCATAAAGTGGCATTTTCCCAGTTCAACACTAAATTCGTGTCTTCACAGCGTTGAAGAACACGAGCGAGGTTATCTAAACACGTATGGAATGAGTCTCCAAATACGGAGAAATCATCCATAAATACTTCCATAACGTCCTCTACTAACTTGCCAAAAATAGCTAGCATACATCTTTGAAATGTAGCTGGCGCATTACAAAGTCCAAACGGCATTCGCCTATAGGCAAAAGTACCAAAGGGGCAAGTGAACGTAGTTTTCTCTTGGTCTTCAGGGGCTATAGGAATTTGTAAATACCCTGAATAACCATCGAGAAAACAATAATATGAGTGACCCGAGAGTCGCTCTAATATTTGATCTATAAACGGTAGTGGAAAGTGATCTTTACGGGTGGCATCATTTAATTTTCGATAGTCGATGCACATCCTCCAACCCGTAACAGTACGTGTTGGAATTAGTTCATTATTAGCGTTTGGCACTACCGTTATACCGCCCTTCTTAGGGACGACTTGTACGGGACTAACCCATGTGCTATCTGAGATTGGATAAATAATTCCTGCGTCTAATAATTTCATTACTTCAGCTTTTACGACATCTTTCATATTAGGATTTAAACGTCGTTGGGGCTGGATAGATTTACGAGGGTTATCTTCCAAAAATATTTTATGCGTACAAAAAGATGGGTTGAGTCCTTGGATATCAGAAATTTGCCATGCTAATGCATGACGATGTTGTTTTAACACTTCTATTAATTCAGACGTTTTTTTATCATTTAATTCGGCAGAAATGATAACAGGGAGTTTAGATTCGGCTTCAAGGAAAACGTATTTCAAATGTGCGGGAAGTGTTTTCAGCTCGAGGGTTGGTGGTTTTTCATATGAAGTTGGGGTTTTTAGAGTTGTAGAAGTTAAGGATATAAAAGGTTCTAAAGGGTCATCGGTAGGCATTTCTTGTGAAAGGGGTAAGTCTGCCAAGTCCGATTCTTCTACAGTTATTGAAAGTAAATCAGAATAGGGAAAACCATTTTTCTCAAAAGAGGCTTCCGCAAGATAGCAGGAATCGTCGTTTATTAAAGAATTTTTCATAGAGGGATCTATATCGATAGTAACCTCGTCATCTCCTACTCGTAAGAGAAGTCTACCGTTACTTACATCTATTATCGCGCGAGAGGTTGCGAGAAAAGGACGACCGAGAATTATGGGAACATCGGCGTCTTCCTCTATGTCAAGTATAACAAAGTCTACCGGGAAGATAAACTTGTCTATTTTGACCAGAACATCCTCTACTATCCCTATTGGATATTTAATAGAACGATCTGCTAACTGGATGCTCATTTTTGTTGGGCTGGGGTTACCTAATCCTAGTTTTTGAAAGAGCGAGTAGGGCATTAAATTTATGCTAGCACCTAAATCTGCTAACGCATCTTTTATTAATAGATTACCGAAGAGACACGGGATGGAAAATCGTCCCGGATCGTTTAATTTTGGGGTAATTTATGTAATAAAACGGCTGAACATTCGGCGTTAAGGAAAACTCTTGAAATATCTTCGAGTTTCTTTTTATTTGAAAGTAACGCTTTTAAATATTTTGCGTATTTAGGCATCTGTGCAATTGCCTCGCAGAAAGGTATATTGATTTGAATTTGTTTTAGCATTTTTAGAAAGTTTTTATATTGTTCATCTTCTCGTTCTTCTTTTAATTTAGATGGATAAGGTAAAACAACATGTGGGGAAGAAATTCGCGGGGGTTGAGGAGGCAGAGACGTAACGGGAAGTGGTGTAGGAAGGCTAACCTTAACTTCTTTTTCTACCCTAACGGGTGGTGGTAGCTCCCTGCCACTTCGTAGTTTAACGGCTTGTCAACTTGATGGGTTACTGGAATGGCCAGTATCCCGCGGATTTGGTTCCGTATTTCCTGGCAAATTACCAGGTTGGCGTTCCGATAACATTTTTGAAATTTGTCCAATTTGTGTTTCTAAGTTTTTAATTGATCCGGTCAGGTTCCGGATATTGGACTCATTAATACTGACATATTTCGTAAATATGTCTTCTATCGGGGTTGGCCTAAATTGGTGCGGTTGCGGTGGTGGTATTTGTGGTTGTGGGGGTTGCGGTGCAAATCTACTTGGATTTGCAATCAGAGGGCGTTGAGCATTATTGGGGTTGCTCCATGAAAAATTAGGATGGTTCCTATATCCTGGATTATAAGAATTATTATTATTATTATTATTTGGATTATAGGAATTTCCATATATGAGTTCCCCATATAGTCGACTTCTTCATTATTATTAGTTGAATTAGGCGGATTCCAAGATGTAGAGGCGGAGGAAGCAGATATTCCTGCCAATTGTTTAGTTAAATTTTCTACTTGGAGTGCTAAAGTAGAAGAAGTGTCGAGCTCATAAATCCCAGCTTGTTTAGGGCGTGACCTTGGCACGTTCCACTGGTATGCATTCATGGCCATCTCCTCAAAGAGGGTTTGAGCGGCCTCGGGGTTTTGTTATTGAGCGTGCCCCCAGCGGCAGCATCAATGGCTTGCCTGGTTTGAATATTCAAACCATTATAAAATATTTGTACCTGGAGCCAAGTTGGCAGTGCGTGATGTGGACACCGACGTAGATATTCCTTAAAACGTTCCCAAGTCTCATAAAGAGACTCGAACTCGCCTTGCACAAAGGAAGAAATATCCAGCACGCAGACGTGCGGTTTTTGCAGGTGGAAAATACTTTGTAAGGAATTTTTCGGTCATTTCAGCCCAAGTGGTAATAGATCCTCTGGGGAGAGAACCTAGCCACTGTTTGGCTTTCGTTCGTAGCGAAAAAGGAAATAAGCGAAGACGGATGGCATCATCAGTGACGCCATTTATCTTAAATGTGTCGCATATTTCTAAGAAGTTGGACAAGTGTGTGTGTTTGGATCTTCGTCGGGCAATCCATCGAATTGAACGGAATTTTGAATCATTTGGATTATACTCGATTTAATCTCGAAGTTATTATTAGCAATTGTTGGACGAACGATACTAGACCCGGTGTCATCTAAATTGGGTCGTGCATAATAAGACATGGTCCTTTGGGGGACCACCTCTGGCATTTGTTGTTGTTCTGCTGCCATTTCTTGTACGTGTGCGGTGCCTACGGACTCTTCCAGATTTAATACAAGCTCTTGATTCAGAGATCGGAGGCGTCTGTGAAAGGTGCGATCGATTTCAGGATCAAGTTCAAGAGTTAAATCAGATGGAGTTCTGCGGGTCATACACTAAAAAAGACTTTTTGAGAGAAAAACAAAAAAAACTTTAAAAACAGGTTTTATATAAACACAGGTTTTATATCAACTAGTTTTTTATAAAATATATCTAAACACAAATACAAACACACGAAAAGACTTAAAAAAAACGGAAAATAACTAAAAACAGATTTTTTTATATAAAACAGGTTTTCTATAAAAGAGGTTTTATAATAAAAATCAGTTTTTATTATAAACTAGTTTTTTTTTTTTAAGAAGAAAAGTTTTATATAAAATACGTTAAAATAGTAGGTTAGGTTTTTTTTTTTTGTTAGAATTCGTTAGTGGTTAATAAACTTGTTAATAAAAAGTTAGGTTTTATAAAAACAAAGTTTTAAATTCAGGGAATTTTATGTTTGTTTTATTTTTATAAAAACTAAGGTTTTTAAGTAACAAGAAAAAGAAAAGATAAAATTAATAGCGTTCTTTTATTTTCAAATATTAACACATATAAACTAATCCCCGGCAACGGCGCCCAAAAGCTTGATAAGTAAAGTTTGTTTTAAAGAAGATAGATTTGGTTTTATATAATCTTTTACGTATATAAGTCTATCTCTTTTTTTTACTTATATCCTGTGGATTAAGGCAAGAGTACCTATCGCATAGGAGTATATTATTTTGTAGAAAATATCAAGGTCGTATTTTTCCTGGGATCGGTGTTAATTATTCTACTTTTTAGAACGAACTATTATTTTATCGAACGAACGGAGTGGAGTGTATAGAAAAAAAATAATATAATATATATACATTGTTTTTATTAAGATAGGGACTTAGAAGGTAGTCCTGATTTCAGAATTACTTTGAGAGAATATTAATTCACCTATTAAAGAACAACTTTATTCCTTAATTACCTAACTTAACGAGAGGGTCCCTTTGGTAGCATCACTGACTCGAAAGTACGACCGGGGAGGCTTGCGTTTAAAACGGGTTAACGTAAACGTAGTGTCTCTTCACCTGGTATATGATCAATTAACAGAAAACCCTAGTTAGGATAACTAGAAAGTAGAGTTGAAATAGTTGAAAATAATATCCAGCCCAGAGCTCATCTTGACCAAGTGCTAAGGGTTCTTAGCCTCTTCTCAGGATGGGGGCGGTATAAAGTGCAGAAAATAATATCTACCTATCTATCTTAATCCAGGACTTAAGCTTTCGCTTCGCCTTTCATTCGGGATAGGGTAGTAAAATCTAAAATTTTGCAGAGCTTTCGCACTATCTTAATCCAGGTCATAGGCTTTCGCCTCGCCCTTCATTCGGGATAGTATGAAATAATAAGATTTTGAAAATAATTTTAAAAGCAGTTTCACGCTATCTTAATCCAGGACATAAGCAGAGCTTCGCCTTTCATTCGGGATAGTATGAAAAAAATAAAGGTGAATAAAACAGTAAAATACTCAGAATTGAATTTGAAAGAGTCTATTTTATAAAGTCCAAAAATTATTACAACTTTCTAAAAAGCTGAAAAAAAAACTAAAATATTACAACTTACAGAACTTTTGAATACTTGAAAGCTACTACCAGTTCCTTGTCAGAGAGCTGGGGAGTCCTAACAGTTCTTAAGGAAGCTGCTGGTGTTCGAATAATTGTACTCAGCCCTGCCCCTCTATTTATAGGAAAAAAATAAATGCTTTTGGAAAAGCACTTTTGGAAAAGTTGCCAAACAGCTTATGGAAAAGCTGCCAAACAGCTTTTGCAAAAGCTGCAAATCTGCTTATAGGACAGCTGGCTATTGGACAGCTTGACACGTGGCGGTTTGGATATGGATGGAGCTGACTTGGCTGGCTGGATAAGAACTGCATCTGCTGATGGAAAGCAGCTGATGGATAAGCTGGCAGCTGGCTGATTGAAAAGCTGCTGGTGGGCTGCTGATGAAAAAGCTGGCGGGTTGGCGGGTAGCAGGTTGAGCTGGCGGGTTGCAGGTTGACGGGTTGCGGGTTGCGGGTCCTGGAGAGTTGGCGGGTTGCAGGTTGCGGGTCCTGGAGAGTTGGCGGGCTGGAATAAATCCATTCAAAAAGTGCGCTGGCCTGGTCTCGATCCCAAGCATCCAGAGAGAACAACTAAACACCACTCCACTAGGCCAATTGATCTTTGTTGTTTGAAAGCTGCATATAATATATTTATAATATATAAAATACAGATTTTATTATACTATAATTTTGACAATCTTATATTATTTTAAAATATAATTATATTATTTACAAGATAATTAAAAATATTGTTTTAATAATATTTTATATTCGTAATAAAATTTTATTTAAAATATAATATACATAATATTACTTCTATAATATTACTAAATATTAATAATACTATACTTAACATATTATATTATAATTTATAAGTACAATGTAATTAATTTATATACATTATATTAACTTTTTTTTTACATTATTATTATTATTATATGTATTATTATTGTATAGATTATTAGATCCTATATATATATATTTTTAAAATAACATGACGGTTCAGCTCCGTTCAGGCCGTCCAAACCGGTCGGATCGTGAACATTACCACAAAACATAATATAGTAGATTAAAGTGATGGTTAAAATTGACAAAAAAAAACAAACTAATTGAAAAATAAAACTAAAAACAAACCGTTTATTTAAGTTTTTACATGAAGTATTACAACTTAAATTAGAATTGATATTAAAACATAGAACAAAACATGTATAAATAATCACTCATCAGTTTGTTTTTCGGGTTTTCTACGAGGTAGATTACAACGGGGAGCCTTGGGGACTAACCCCAAGGTGCACCCGGAAAACTGGGCAGATGCGTGATTCTGCCAACATGGTGGCCTGAGAGCCAACTTGCGCATAACTGGGTTATGTGAAGTGTGTGATTAGATTGAGACTCGGGGAAGTTTGACCCGCGCCCATGGCTTAAGGTGACAGGGTGGTGTGAGCAACGGGTTAGGCAAAACTGTACCTGCTTTATATCATTCGGTAAAGAGACCTAACGGTACGTGACACTTGCCATTGGCATAGATGGAGGGCCTTAGGCAGTGGCCAAAAATACCAAATGCTCACGAGATATTGCCGCCCAGGTGGTGGTGGCGAGTCAGCGAACTTTGACCGTGTTCACCGAGAATGTGCCCTGAGAGCACGGGGTGTGTAGCCGTGCGTGCCCACGCCTGTGATGAAGTGTTTTTACACTATACTACTTGGTTATGCTAATGAAGTGCAGAGAAGGAGCATCGCCACCCCGAGTTTGGGGACGAGGTTGTTATAATTTGGTCAGCATAGCTGACCGTTGCTTTTGTTTGCCACCGTCGCGGTGGATTGTGCTTGCAGGTGCTACAGAGCTAAGTGGTAAATAGAGGGAAAAAAGCCCATGTTGCTGTGCCGGCCCTCGAAGGCCTAATTTGAATGTTTACTTGTATTATTCATGTGTGACCGGCCTGCGTGCTGAGATTTGTAAAATGTTATAATTTAAGTAAACTATTATAAAGCCTTAAGACCATGTACTTGTGTATTGTACGTCATTCCTGTTGGGTTTTGTAGTGGACATTCATACTGTTGGCTGGGTTCTAATTATTACAACTTTTAAATTGCTTCCGCTAGAATGTACTATGTGTAGGACATTGATTCTTAGTTGGATGGTTTCTATTGAGTAACCTCCCAGTCTGTCTGTGATATATGGCGTCGGGCCCCAGCCGGACCTACTGCTATATGCTATGTGAAGGATAGGGGGTGTTACAATTTGGTATCAGACTACTGGTTTCAATCAACTTAAATGAATTCGTGGACGAATTCTTTAAGGGGTGGTGAGCACATGTGTGTGCGTCATCGTTATAACATCAAAAGAACCCATGAATGTCCACTTAGGAATTAAAATACACGTGTTTGAGGAACCTGTGTGTTCTTATAATTGCTTTTTGTAATTTTGTTTGGTCGCTTAACGATGTTTTGTATGACTATAGGTGACCAGGAGTGGTGCAGGGCCGTTAGAACGTCCTATTTCTAAGGATTATGGTGCACCCAGCGATGTGCTTGAGACCCCTCCTTCGTTTGAAACCATAAGAAGGATCGTTGAAGCGGTGTTTGCTGTGACTAATACACAGCAGGGAAGCAATGTGCAACCCTTTGTCCCTGAGATGGCTTCAATGTCGGGTGGTGTGTTGGATCAAATGGCATTTAGAAGGCCATTAGGTCAGCAGCTGCATATGTTCTTAGTGCAGGGTACACATTCAGTTGATGAATATTTGCAGGCGTTTCTTATGAAAAGCCGCTACCCAAGCTTTGAGTTGTAGAACGAGCAGTCTATAGTTGATAGATTCCATAATGGTCTGCGTGGAGAGCTGGGAATTCTACTGCTAGGACCAAAATTACTGGGATTCCGAGCCTTGGTGGAGTCGGCTAGGTCTTTGGAAGTAGAGTTGGGGAAGACTCACAAGATGCCAGTGAGTAGGGTATTGAACTCTACAAGTCCTATAAGAGCTGCACACCGCATAGCGCGGAAAAGGAGAGTCAAAAAGAAGAAGGGCTCTAGTGCTGAGAAGACAAAGTTCCAAGTGCCGGCTACCTCAAAGTCTGGATATCGTAAGTGGTTTAAGAAGGCTAGGACTTCGGGTCCAGCCCCTCCTTTTGGTGCTTCGGGGGCAACTATAGGCCGAACCCTAGGCGCATGTTATAATTGTGGGAAGCCGGTGCATTTTGTCCGCGAGTGTTGGAGCAGACGCCCAAAGTCCGAGAGGAAGCCTAAAGAGCACAACCTAGGCCAAAAGTAGGCCAGGAAGCACGTTGACGTGGTGACATGTACGGTCTAAAGTTATAGCAGTTAGCTGTAAATACTTGTTGCCCTCGCGCATGTTAACTTAGGACTGCTTGTGCTAGGCTTTGTTTTGATTTTCGGTTATACGGCGAGAGTACCATTTGATTCAGGAGTTTCACATTCTTTTTGTCAGAAGGATTTTTATCGCGCATCGGAGTACCGTCTTCGATGACAAAGGACAAAGTGGATGTGTTGTTGCATAATGGGCGCTCAATGCACGTGAATAAAGTTTGTTGTGTTTAGTTATGTTTGGGAGTCAAGAGTTCAACTTGCAAGCGTCGTTACTACCACTGGTGGAGTTCGACATAATTTTTGGTATGGAATGGCTCTCGGAGCAGCAGGCATACCTTGATTGCAATCACACGGAGGTCAAGTTGGGAACTGGTCGTGAGACGACTGTTGCGGGCTTGAACAGGGTCGAGCAAGACTTTGATGTCTGCACTTCAAGTGGTTAAGGCGGTTCTTTCTGGTGTAGAGCTGTTCTTCATGATAGTGGAGGTTGCAAAGCCTAAACCTACGTTGGACAGTATTTCAGTGGTATCGGAGTACCCTGATGTGCTCCCTGGTGATCTTCCTGGAGCCCCACCTCGACAGGAGATAGAGTTCACTATTGAACTAGTTCCAGGTGCGAAACCTGTGTCACGCTCTCCGTATCGGCTAGCGCTGAAGGAGATGGCAGAGCTGGAGGTTCAACTTCGAGAGTTGTTGGAGCAAGGTTATGTGCGTCCAAGTTCGTCTCCTTGGAGCGCACCGGTCCTTTTGTGAATAAGAAGGACGGAAGCTTGAGACATTGTATCGATTATCGAGAACTGAACAAGCTAACGGAGAAGAATAAGTACCCGATCCTGAGGATTGATGATCTGTTCGATCAGTTAGTCGAGTCAACGATGTACACAAAATTGGATCTTAAGTCAGGGTATTATCAGCTGAGGATAAGGGAGAGTGATATCCCTAAGACAGCTTTTAGTACGAGATACAGGCATTACGAGTTTACGGTCATGCCGTTTGGGCTGTCGAATGTGCTGTCGGTGTTCATGGGTCTGATGAACAGGACTTTCAGGGAGTACCTAGACCACTTTGTGATCGTCTTTATCGACGACATATTGGTGTACTCGCAGAGTGAGGAGGATCACTTTAAGCATCTGCATTTGGTGCTGGAGACGCTGAGGAGGAATCAATTGTACGCCAAGTTCTCCAAATGCGAGTTTTGGTTGTCCTCAGTAGCGTTCCTTGGTCACATAGTCAGTGGAAAGGGAATTGCGGTGGATCCGGTGAAGATTGTTGCGATACGAGAGTGGCCTGTGCTGTCTTCGGTAGTGGAAGTCTGGAGTTTTCTGGGGCTTGCCGGCTACTACAGGCGCTTCGAGGAGAACTTCTCGCGGGTAGCGTTACCCCTCATGACTTTTATAAGGTAAGAGCAGAGTTTCATTCGGACGTCGTAGTGCGCACGAGCTTTTGAGGAGTTGAAGAGTCGGTTGACCATGGCGCCTGTGCTGAGTTCGCCGAGTGGGACCGAAGGTTTTGAGATCTACATCGATGCTTCGAGCAGTGGACTAGGTTGTTTCCTACTGCAGTATGGAAATATGATAGCGTGTGGCTCGTGACAGCTGAAAGTGCATGAGAGGAATTATCCGGTCCATGACTTGGAGTTAGTGGCCGTGATTTTTGCCTTGAAGCTATGGAGGCACTACTTGTATGGTGTGAAGGTCGATATCTAAACCGACCACAAGAGCCTGAAATACTTGTTGGATCCGAAGGATCTGAACATGCGACAGCGGAGGTGGATGGAGTTCCTGGGGGACTACACATTCAAGATTCACTATGTTCCTAGGAAAGGCAGTGCGGTTGCAGAAGCGTTGAGTCGCAGGGCCCCAGCTCAAGATAATTGGCTGTCGGTCCATGACGAGCGATTGGTTTGGGAGTTGGAGGCATTGGAGATCTCTTGCGTAGACAAGCAGACAAGTGCCGAAGCGCTATTGAACTGGACGGAAGTTCAGTGTGACCTGGCTGATCGGATTCGACATGCTTTGGATATGGATGGCCGCATGAAGCAAATCATGGTTGAGGCTTTGGATGTGTCAAATTCCCAATTCGTTGTTGAGGATGGATTGCAATGGAAAGACGGTCGTCTGTGCACCCCAAACGTGAGAAATTTGCGGGTGGAATTGTTGTATGAGGCGCATCATACTAAGTACTCGATTCACGAGGGCAGCATGAAGACGTACCGTGATGTGAAATTGTTCTGGTGGCCAGGACTTAAGAAGGATGTGGCACTCTACGTGGCGAAGTGTCAAACATGCTCCTTGGTGAAGGCGGAGTGCCATAAGCTTGGAGGATTCTTGAAGCCCTTCCCTATTCGGGAGTGGAAGTTCGACGACATTACTATCTATTTTATGCATGGTTTGCCAAGGTCGTAGAAGGGAAACGACGCCATCTGGGTGGTCGTGGATCGTTTGACGAAAGTGTCGCACTTCATTCCGCATAGGAAGGATGATTCCGTGGAGAAATTGGCAAAGTTATTTGTGGATAATATTGTACGGCTTCACGGTGTGCCCCGCAGCATCGTGACCGTGATGGGCGGTTCACGTCCAATGATTGGAGGCTGGTGCAGCAGATGTTGGGAACAAAGCTGAGTTTCAGCACAGCTTTTCATTCGCAGACGTATGGTCAGACCGAGAGGATCAATAGGATGATGGAAGACATGCTTTGCAGGTGCATTCTGGATTTTGGGAAGTAGTGGGAGGATCACATATACTTGGTGGAATTCGCTTACAACAATATCTACCAGGCAAGCATACAAACGACGCCCTTCGAGGCCCTTTATGGTAGAAGATATCGCATGCCATTTTCTTGGTTGGAAACGGGTGAATCAAAGCTGTACAAGCGACAAGAGGTGGAAGATGCAACGTCATTGGTTCAAACGATTCGAGAGAGATTGCTAATCGCTCAGGACCGCCAAGCTAAGTACTATAACGCCAAGCATAGGAACATGGAGTTCGCTGTCGGCAACTGGGTGTACTTGAAGATCAAGCCGTTCAAGGTTGTCTCGCAGGTGCGACGCTTGAAGAAGCTAAGCCCGAAGTACCTTAGACCGTTTGAGGTTCTGGAGCGGATTGGCGATGCAGCCTATCGATTGTGGCTATCAGTGGAGCTAAGTGGTCTATATGACGTATTCCACATATTGGTGCTGCGGAAGGCGGTGCAAGAGCCTTCACAAGTGATTGCGGTCGATCAAGTGCCGGTCGATAATGGGTTGATGACGAAGGTCAAGCCTTTTCGCATTGAGGACTCGGAAGTCAAGCGGCTACGCAACAAAGAGATCAGGATGGTCAAGGTCTATTGGGACAACTGCGGTTGGGAGGAGCTCTCGTGGGAGCGAGAGAAGACCATGCTTGAGGAGTACCCAGATTTTTTCCACTCAGGTACCGTTTAAGTTTTGTGTTTATCTCTCCTATATATATTTTCAGGATGAAATTCTTTTAAGAGGGAGAAAGTTGTAATGCCTCGAAACTCAAAAGAGCGACGGGTGGCATTTTGAGCCAAGTTTGGAACTTGGCAGGGGTCACACGGCCTGGGACACGGGTGTGTCCAAGGGGCGTGTCGTGCTCGGGTCGACGATCTAGCTGAGTGGTCGATGAATTTGGAGTCGATGATCGTCGAGCAGCGAACACGGCCTGGGACACATGCATGTCCCAGGGGCGTGTCGTGCTCAGGTCGACGATCTGGCCAAGTGGTCGACGAGTTTGGAGTCGACGATCGTCGAGCAGCGAACACAACCTGAGACATGGGCGTGTCCCAGGCCGCGTCCTTCACGGGGTGAAGGCTGGGCCGTGTCATGGGAGACACACGGTGTTAGCACACGAGCGTGTGCGGGTAGACACGGGCGTGCCAATTATGACACGGGCGTGTTGAGGACCCGTGTCCCTTGCGGGATGTTTTTGGTCCTGTGTTGATGGAGGAACACGCCTGGAAACACAGGTATGTACTGGATGACATGGGCATGTCGAGAGCCCATATTCTGTTTGGGACGCGTCGGTTTCGACAACGAATGGGGAACACAGCCTTGGAAACGGGCGTGTCACAAGTCGTGTTCGGCCCAGGTTTTGGATTTTAAGTCCGAATCGTGACCGTCCGTTTCCTTATTTTGGGATCTAACGGCTTGGGGTTGCTCTTGCCGGGTTATACCCGGGTATAGGGTTTTCAATCCTTCATTTCATCCAAATACTCTCTTTCTAAAGTTCTAGAGAGAGGGGAGTGCAAGGAAGAAGAAGGAAGGAAGATCCGGCCACCGACAGAGCTTCGGAGCCCCGAATCGCGAGCCGACTTCGGATCTACGGAGGCGAGGATGTTTCGGTGCTTTTCATCTGCATAGATTTCCATGGAACCAAAGAGGAATGATAGGGTAATGATTCTCATCCTAGGACATGTGAAGTCCTCTTTTCTTTGCATAGGAAGCCCGCTCTCGCGAGTTTGTGGTGAGTTCGAGGCGTTCCTTCGGTTAGACATGAATAGTCCCCATTATTTAGCATGTAGAGTCCGTAATCGAGAAACAGACATAGGAATGATGTGTGAAGCCTACCCGGGCAAGTTGGTCTGGATCGGTGATGTTGCATTACATGAATGGCTGGAGAAGACTCTGTGTAGATGTTTGTTTTTTGGGTTTTCTACGCGGTAGATTGCAATAAGGAGCCTTGGGGACTAACCCCAAGGTACACCTGGAAAACTGGGCAGATGCGTGATTCTGCCAACATGGTGGCCTGGGAGCCAACTTGCGCATAACTAGGTTATTTGAAGTGTGTGATCCATAACTTGCAGAACCGTACCCGCTCTATGTCGTTCGGTAAAGAGACCTAACGGTAAGTGGCACTTGCTGTTGGCATAGATGGAGGGTCTTAGGCAGTAGCCAGAAAGACCAAATGCTCACGCGATATCATTGCCCAGGGGGTGGTGGTGAGTCAGCGGACTTTGACCGTGTTCACCGAGAATGTGCCCTAAGAGCACGGGGTGTGTGGCCGTGCGTGCCCACGCCTGTGATGAAGTGTTTTTACACTATACTGCTTGGTTATGCTAATAAAGTGCAGGGAAGGAGCATCGCCGCCCCGAGTTTGTGGGCGGGGTTGTTATAATTTGGTCAGCTTAGCTGACCGTTGCTTTTGTTTGCCACCGTCGCGGTGGATTGTGCTTGTAGGTGCTACAGAGCCAAGTGGTAAATAGCGGGAAAAAAGCCCTTGTTGCTGTGCCGGCCCTCGAAGGCATAATTTGAATGTTTACTTGTATTATTCATGTGTGACCGGCCTGTGTGCCGAGTTTTGTAAAACACTGTAATTTAAGTAAACTATTGTAAGGCCTTAAGACCATGTACTTGTGTATTGTACGTCATTCCTGTTGGGTTTTGTAGTGGACATTCATGCTGTTGGGTGGGTTCTAATTATTGCAACTTTTAAATTGCTTCCGCTAGAATATACTCTGTGTAGGATGTTGATTCTTAGTTGGATGGTTTCCATTGAGTAACCTCTCGGTCTGTATGTGGTATATGGCGTCGGGCCCCGGCCGGACCTACTGCTATATGCTATGCGACGGATAGGGGGTGTTACACAGGCAGTCCCAGAAAGTGAGCATAGCTGGATGCCATGAAAGACTTTTCATAATTGTAAATGAGCTGAGGACTTATGGGAGAGTCTTCAGACATTATGAGCTGAATGACAAGCATCTTAGATCTCTAACCAGAGACTGGGACACCAAGTTATGTGCCAACGGAGAGGTTGCAAAGCTGGCAGATACTCCACCTCACACTCTATTTGGACAGCTGCTCTCTTATGAGATGCATCTAACTGCCATGAAAGAGGAGGAGACCATCTGCAAATCACAAGCCAATGAAAAGTCTTTGGCCTTCAGAGCTAACAACACCAAGAGGAGCAAGGAGTGGATTGCCTCTCTTCCAAGGAGGCTTGCTGATTCAGACAGTATGTAACATCCCTCAGACTTCTAGACCCCTAGGATGGTTTTGTCATGACTGGGTCATGACAAAACCATGGGAAGCGCTTAAGGATATAGTGACACCCATTGTAACACCCAAGGGAAGCGGGGCTTGATGAAATCATCGAGCCCATCGTCGAGCGGGGCTCGATGAAATCGTCATGCGGGGCTCGACGAAATCATAGTGCGGGGCTCGACGAAATCGTCGTGCAGGGATCGATGAAATCGTCGAGCGGGGCTCGACAAAATCGTCGAGCAGACTGGAGGCATTTCGGGTGGAGAGCATTCATGGCCGGGGGAGATCAAGGGCCTCTCACTCCTTTTTCCAAAGCTTTGTTCCATTTGCCCATTCAGTATAGAAGACCGGGAGATGTTTTTGGTGGCTGTTCAGTGCCCGGAACAGTGATTCTACCCATGGCCGAAATTGCCATTAAGTGGCTATTAATGGTGCCATGAAGAAAGACCCCTTCCCTTGTTGGGTTTCTCTATGAGGATGGCACAACGCTTGTGCACGCAGCGGAAGAATAAAACATCAAGAAAACCCAAAAGAGATGGGATCGGGCCATGGTAGTTGAATCAAGAAGTTAACATACAACTACTCAAAAATTACCTCGGTGGCGTTGAGTCACAACTCAACGGAGATGCTCCAAACTTCGTCTTCTTGCTAGTGGCGAGTTCTACGTGGAATAATACCCACATCTCTGCAGAAATCCACACGAGCGGGTGAATGCCGAGTTTTCCGTCGCACGGATAATCGGGAAGGATGATGACCGCACCTTGCTATTCCACGGACTGCTAGGTCCGCGCCAGGGACAGCAACGCCAGCGACGATCGCCGGAGAGGAGCAGGTCGACGGAGCGAGCACGCCGGCGGAACCCTTCTGTCGGCGGGATTCGGGATCGGCGGAGCAAACGAACGTCGGAACACTTCCGTCGGCTTCGATTCGATTAGCACGCACAGATCTTATTTTCCCCGAAAACCCTAAATGTCCTTTTATACCAAAGGCATAAATAGACTTAGGAACATCGTTATCCGCAGACCACCCAGAAATTTAGGGTTCCAGAATCGGTGAGTATCAATCGGCGAGAATCGGCGACGATCGGCGAGAATCACCTAGCAGGTTCGGCGAGAATCAGTCGGCGAGAATCAGTCGGCGAGAATCAGTCGGCGAGAATCAGTCGGCGAGTATCACCTAGGATTGGCGAGAATCAGAGTACAATACTCGACGATTCTCGCCGAACGTGGAGTGGACCATACTCGTCGACCGTCGACCTGCGGTCGATGATTCTCGTCGATCGTCGAGAATCAGAGTACCAATTCTCGACGATTCTCGTCGATCGGCGAGAATCAGAGTACCAATCCTTGACGATTCTCGTCGACCTTCGGTCGACTATTCTTACCAGTCCTTCAAGGCAACATTTGCCCAACCCAACGATCCTTTAAGGCAACACTTTGACCATAACCCCACTCAGGTCGGTGATTGGTAACCTTTACCAACACAGTCAATCATCCAACTTCTCCACATCTCTTATGTGCGACCCTGCAGGCTCATATCGCGTTGGCAGTGAGATTACATGTTTGACCACTTCTAGATCACCATGGTAACTCCAACAGACTCCCACTTGATCTTGAAAGTATCAAACCAAAAACCTCACAAATAATGAGCGGCATCTAGCAATGCATCATTGCTCCCCAAGCAATAAGAGTTTATAACTCATAAGCCTTTATGACCAATGTATCAGCGTTGTCTTTGTCCCTTTGTCCCTTACATCCGGAAAGAACTAGAGGCATGGACCGTGTCACCCTCGTAATAGCTCAATCCAAGTTTCTTGATCCAGGACGAACTTCGAGAGAATGGTGAGTCCAATATCACATATTGACTCAACCAAGCATGGCCATGCATTTCTCAGTCCAGTTCCATCAAGGGGCCCATGGATGCAACTCCTGTCATACAGGAGGACAAATCCCATATTTGCTCACACACAAACACCCAAATGATTCGTAACATGCCCAACAACCACCCTTATCATCAACCTTTCTCAAGGAAGACTTTAGATGGCATCAAAGCACGCTCTTCCTCACTTGATGAATGCTGTGACTTCAGGTTAAAGGACCACAACACCATTGTCAATTGAGACCTACTCGTGACACGATTGGATGACAATCCACAGAGTAGTCTCAGGTTGGGTCTGTCCAGTACAACTTGTTCACTAACAAGTACCCACGTGATGACTTGATATCACAATATCATGACCTGTGAGAACCGGTCATCAGTCAACGCACGTGCTAGCCTTCATGTACCATCATCACCCTTAGCTTCTATGATGATACTCGACCAGGGACCTTTTAAGAATGAAGCTTCAAATAAATCATAGGCTCTCACATTCAAGTCACGTACTTGATGTCCCATGGAAGCGAACATTCTAAGGGTATCTATTATGTTAACATTTAACTATCATATAGAAAAGCTCATAATAAAAGAACTTGCCATTAATTGTAAGAGAAAAACTAGGTACACTGTTCATCATATGAACAAATGGCCAACAAAATACATGTTTACATGCAATCCACAAGATTCTCACTAGAGTTGATCATTTAGGTATCGTATACCCATCGATCTAGTATGACCATCATGCTTTCTCTGCTCGAGAGGCTTTGTCAGTGGATCCGCAATATTCTCCTCAGTCGGCACTCTGCAAATGTTCACATCTCCTCGTTCGACAATCTCACGAATAAGATGAAACCGCCGAAGTATATGCTTGGAGCGCTGATGGGATCTAGGTTCCTTAGATTGTGCAATTGCACCATTGTTATCACAGTAGAGAACTACGGGACCAACAATGCTAGGAACTACATCAAGCTCGCCGATGAATTTCCTAATCCATACAGCCTCCTTCGCCGCATTAGCTGCGGCGATATACTCGGCCTCTGTTGTAGAATCAGCAACTGTCTCTTGCTTGGAACTCTTCCAGCTCACAGCTCCTCCATTCAGCCAAAACACAAAACCTGACTGAGACTTGGAGTCGTCTCTATCAGTTTGGAAGCTAGCATCCGTCTAACCACTTACAACAAGCTCTTCCTCTCCACCATACACAAAGAACACATCCTTAGTCCTTCTCAAGTACTTCAGGACATTCTTGACTGCAATCCAGTGACACTCATCGGGGTCTGACTGATACCTGCTAGTCATTGTCAAAGCAAAGGAGACGTCGGGTCGAGTACATAACATCGCGTACATGATTGATCCAATTGCCGAAGCATATGGAATCAATTTCATGCGGTCCTTATCTTCACAAGACTTTGGACACTGGTCCTTAGAGAGATTCACACCATGAGACATGAGCAAAAATCCTTTCTTTGACTCAAGCATGTTGAACCGCTTCAACACCTTTTCGATGTACGTACTCTGGGTCAAACCCAGTAACTTCTTCGATCTATCTCTATAGATCTTAATACCGAGTATATAAGTCACTTCACCCAAATCCTTCATTGAAAAGAAGTTCCCTAGGTTGTTCTTAACAACTTTCAGGGTAGGAATGTCATTCCCAATCAACAGTATGTCATCTACATACAATATCAGGAAGTCAACAATGCTCCCACTAATTCGCTTGTAAACACAAGGCTCATCTTCATTCTTGATGAAACCAAACTCTTTGATTTTCTCATCAAAACGAAGATTCCAACTTCGAGAGGCCTGTTTCAGTCCATAGATGGACTTATTCAGCTTGCATATTTTAGTGGCTTCATCTGGGGATACAAAACCCTCGGGTTGTGTCATATACACTTCCTCAAGGAGGTCTCCATTAAGGAAAGCCGTTTTGACATCCATCTGCCAGATCTCGTAGTCATAATACGCAGCAACAACAAGCAATATCCTTATGGACTTTACCATGGCAACAGGGTAAAAAGTCTCATCATAGTCAATACCATGAATTTGCTTGAAACCCTTAGCCACCAGTCGCCCTTTGAATGTCTGTACATTCCCATCCATGTCGGTCTTCTTCTTGAAGACCCACTTGCACCCTATGGGACGTACCCCTTCAGGTGGTTCCACCAAGTTCCAAACTTGGTTTGCATACATGGAGTCCATTTCGGATTTCATAGCCTCAAGCCATTTATCGGAGTCCAGTCCATTCATAGCCTCTTGGTAGGTTGCTGGTTCATCATAATGATCCATACGCAACACATTACCTATTTGAGACATGAGAAATCCATATCTCTCAGGCTCAAACCTCGGTCTACCAGATCTACGTAGGACTTGTGTTCCCTGAGCAGGTTCTCTAGCTACAACATCTTGTAGTCCTGTCTCAGAATCCAATTCCGGTTCATTCATTACATGTGGTTCTTGAACTTCTTCAAGCTCTACCTTTTCAGTCTTTCTTGATAAGAACTCTTTCTCTAAGAAGACACCAGTCCTTGCGACAAACACTTTGCCCTCAGACGGTAGGTAAAAGTAATACCCTTTCGTTTCCTTAGGATATCCCACCAGATAACATTTATCCGATTTGGGTTCCAGCTTGTCAGGAATTTGACGTCTCACGTATGCCTCACAGCCCCAAATTTTAATGAACGACATACTAGGACGCTTCCCAGTCCATATCTCACATGGTGTCTTCAGAACCGTTTTCGTTGGAGCGCGATTCAATGTCATTGCAGCAGTCTCTAAAGCAAAACCCCAAAAGGAAACAGGCAAGTCTGCATGACTCATCATCGAACGTACCATGTCTAGCAGTGTACGATTTCTCCTCTCAGACACACCATTATGTTGTGGTGTTCTAGGTGGAGTGAGCTGTGATACAATACCACACTCTTTCAGATGATCACGGAACTCATGACTCAGGTATTCGCCACCTCGATCAGATCGGAGTGCTTTAACCCTTTTACCCAACTGGTTTTCTACTTCATTCTTGAACTCTTTGAACTTTTCAAAGGTCTCGGATTTGCACTTCATAAGATACACATATCCGTATCTACTGAAATCATCAGTAAATGTAACAAAGTAGAAATACCCACCTCTAGCCATGGAACTCATGGGTCCGCATACATCACTATGTACAACACCCAAGAGATCCTCAGCCCTCTCAGTATAACCAGTGAAAGGAGCTTTAGTCATCTTGCCTAACAAACAAGATTCGCATCGCTCAAATGATTCATAATCAAATGAGTCCAAAAGTCCATCTCTATGGAGTTTGGATATGAGCTTCTCGTTGATATGACCCAAACGACAATGCCAGAGAAATGTAGGGTTCGAGTCATTTGCTCTTAGTCTTTTATTATTTTCTACATTACAAATCAGATGGTCCAAGTTCAAAACATAAAGACCATTAAACAATTGGGCTACAGCATAACAAACATCATTCTTAAATATAGAACAACAGTTGTTCTTAATTATAAAAGAAAATCCAATCATGTCCAAACATGAAATAGATATAATGTTTCTAGTTATGGCCGGAACAAAATAACAATTATCTAGTTCTATTACAAGCCCACTGGGCAAAGAAAGACGGTAAACCCCTACGGCTACAGCAGCAACTCTTGCTCCATTGCCGACGCGGAGGTCCACCTCCCCTTTACTCAGCAGTCTTCTCCTTCCCAGTTCCTGCACATTTGTACAAATGTGAGAACCACATCCGGTATCCAATACCCAAGATGAAGGAGCAGAAAGGTTTATCTCTATAACGTAGACATTTGAAGCGGAAGTCATACCTCCCTTCAATTTCTGTAGACCTTCAATGTACGAAGGACAGTTCCTCCTCCAATGACCAGCCTTGCCACAGTGGTGGCATTTCCCTTCCTTCACCGTGCTTTTCCTTTTCATCAGTGCAGAAGACTTGGGCTCAAGATATGACTTAGGTCCCACCTTCGTCTTCTTAGAGCCCTTGGCCTTGCCCTTGCCCTTATGCACCATCAGTATGGGGCTGGCAGGCTTGGCCTTCTTCATATTGATTTCGGCAGTTCTCAACATGCCTAGGAGTTCGGGCAGTGTCTTGTCTATTTCATTCATGTTGTAGTTCAAGACGAACTGCTCATAACTGTCCGGCAACGATTGCAGGATCAGATCTGTGGCCAACTCTTGACCAAGAGGAAAACCCAGCCTCTCAAGGTTCTCTATATACCCAATCATCTTGAGTACGTGAGTCCCTACTGAGTCTCGAACTCCCATCTTGCACTGAAACAACACTTTTGTGACGTCGAACCTCTCTTGACGAGCCTGCCCTTGAAACATTTTCTTGAGATGCTCGTCAATCTCCTTGCACCCCATGTTCTCATATTGCTTCTGAAGCTCAGAGTTCATAGTGGCAAGCATAAGGCATTCGACATCTAAAGCATCATCAGTATACTTCTTATAAGTATCCTTCTCAGCACGGGAAGAGTTCCCGGTCGGCACCTTGGGGGCTTCTTCTTCCAAGACATAGAGCTTTCGCTCTTGCCTGAGAACAATTCTCAGGTTCCTATACCAGTCCATGTAATTTGTCCCACTGAGCTTATCCTTCTCAAGGATGGCTCTCAGAGACAACGTGGAGTGTGAAACACTTGCCATGGAATTCTACAAGAATTTATGCAGAATAAAATCAGTACCAAAATTTCAAATACAATTTATTTTAATTTGGACTTCAATTAAAACACTCCCACTATTTTATTCGAAATGATAGCCCTCACTAACAATTCGGAGAGTTCATGCGAGCTACTCTCTTAGTGGACAAGATCCGTATTTCACCAACACAATGAGTCAGCTTTGGCTTTCCTCTCACGATGCGGTTATTTAGGTAGGCAGCGCTTGCCAATTGCATCCTCATGCAATTCTTGTATGGTTGGTGAATAACTCCTTACTCGCATCCATCATATGGTGCATGCCAACCCTATGCCTCTAGGCACTCAACCTTTGAGGTCACCTAGTTAAGCTAGACCCGATGTCGACAGTGGGATATCACAATTATCCGCTCGCACCCTTACCAAGATAGATTAATGCACCTTGCTTTGGCAAGCCCACACTTCATCGATCGAGGCAGGAAGAGTGTCATCCATCGGAAGGCATCCGAACACTTAATATTTGATGAAGGGATTTTGATTATAGGTTAACAGTTAACCATGATCAACATTTGATCAATGTGCACATCCAAGGAAGAACAATTTTTCTAAAACCACATGCATCCCTTATGTGCACAACCTGACACCATCAACATTTGATAGAAGGAAGGGATAAATCTGAACATCCGGAAACTTCCAAATCCTCAGATTTACATGCATTGGACAAAGGCAAAGACAACTCAACTTAAAGCAGTAGACAAGCTCATCTCTCTATGTTGGATTCAAAATCCAAAACAAACTCGAGGGATGGTTACTGCTAAGGAGACTACAATTTCTAACAATTAGAAATTTCCACGAAATTCCAGAAGTTCTTGGCGGGGTACCAAGACTAAATCTAGACATTTAGAACACTTCTAAACCCCTAGGTTTACACACACTGGAATAACAAAACTTCCAATACAACAATCATGGCCGAACCTGGCTCTGATACCACTGTTGGGTTTCTCTATGAGGATGGCACAACGCTTGTGCACGCAGCGGAAGAATAAAACATCAAGAAAACCCAAAAGAGATGGGATCGGGCCATGGTAGTTGAATCAAGAAGTTAACATACAAATAGGCAAAAATTACCTCGGTGGCGTTGAGTCACAACTCAATGGAGATGCTCCAAACTTCGTCTTCTTGCTAGTGGCGAGTTCTACGTGGAATAATATCCACGTCTCTGCAGAAATCCACACGAGCGGGAGAATGCCGAGTTTTCCGTCGCACGGATAATCGGGAAGGATGATGACCGCACCTTGCTATTCCACGGACTGCTAGGTCCGCGCCAGGGACAGCAACGCCAGCGACGATCACCGGAGAGGAGCAGGTCGACGGAGCAAGCACGCCGGCGGAACCCTTCCGTCGGCGGGATTCGGGATCGGCGGAGCGAACGAACGTCGGAACACTTCCGTCGGCTTCGATTCGATTAGCACACACAGATCTTATTTTCCCCGAAAACCCTAAATGTCCTTTTATACCAAAGGCATAAATAGACTTAGGAACATCGTTATCCGCAGACCACCCAGAAATTTAGGGTTCCAGAATCGGTGAGTATCAATCGGCGAGAATCGGCGACGATCGGCGAGAATCACCTAGCAGGTTCGGCGGTCAGTCGGCGAGAATCAGTCGGCGAGAATCAGTCGGCGAGAATCAGTCGGCGAGTATCACCTAGGATCGGCGAGAATCAGAGTACAATAATCGACGATTCTCGCCGAACGCGGGGTGGACCATACTCGTCGACCGTCGACCTGCGGTCGATGATTCTCGTCGATCGTCGAGAATCAGAGTACCAATTCTCGACGATTCTCGTCGATCGGCGAGAATCATAGTACCAATCCTTGACGATTCTCGTCGACCTTCGGTCGACTATTCTTACCAGTCCTTCAAGGCAACATTTGCCCAACCCAACGATCCTTTAAGGCAACACTTTGCCCATAACCCCACTCAGGTCGGTGATTGGTAACCTTTACCAACACAGTCAATCATCCAACTTCTCCACATCTCTTATGTGCGACCCTGCAGGCTCATATCGCGTTGGCAGTGAGATTACATGTTTGACCACTTCTAGATCACCATGGCATTTCGGGTGGAGAGCATTCATGGCCGGGGGAGATCAAGGGCCTCTCACTCCTTTTTCCAAAGCTTTGTTCCATTTCCCCATTCAGTATAGAAGACCGGGAGATGTTTTTGGTGGCTGTTCAGTGCCCGGAACAGTGATGCTACCCATGGCCGAAATTGCCATTAAGTGGCTATTAATGGTGCCATGAAGAAAGACCCCTTCCCTCCCCTTTTTATTTCCTCTAAAAGCTTCACTGGACACCAAGGAGTCATTTTCACCCTTTCCCCGACGGTTTCAAGCTACTTGGTTGTGCTATTGCAGAATCCCGATTTCCTCCACCACCGGCAATGGAACACCGACACCAAACCTGTCGGCAAGTGCGATTGAAGGTCGATTTCTCCCCCTCTCCCTCGGTGCTATGATCTTAGATCAAATAGGAGAGATATTGGGCTCAATTGAGCCCGATCTAGTGAGTTTTTCCCTGGGTTTTTTTGGGTTATTCCTCACCTCTCGGGTTCGCCGAAAAAGGCCTCTCCGGCGGCCGTGCTGCCGTCTGGCGATAGCCACCACCTCAATGGAGTTGGTGGTGGCGGTGTGTAACACCCCCTATCCGTCACATAGCATATAGCAGTAGGTCCGACCGGGGCCCGACGCCGTATGCCACAGACAGACCGGGTGGTTACTTATGGAAACCATCCAACCAATCTCAATGTCCTACACAGAGCATTCTAGCGGAAGCAGTTTATAAAAGTTGTAACAAAGAACCCAGCATTAAAGCACGAATGTCCACTAATACGAAATAGGAATGTTATACAAAATACCCAAAATAGGCCTTAAGGCCTTACAAAATGTTTCACTTCCAATTACATGTTTTACAAACCACGACACGCAGGCCGGTCACACATGAATAAAGCAGTAAACACTTCCAACTTAGGTCTTCAAGGGCCGGCTTCGCATTCGGGCTTTAGCCCGCTATTGACCGCTTGGTCCAGCAGCACCTGCAAGCAACAAACCACCGCACGGTGGCAAAACAAGGCAATGGTCAGCAATGCTGACCAAATTATAACGATCCCGCCCCCAACTCGGGGCGGCGATGCTCCTTCCCTGCATTTCATTAGCATAAGCGAGCAATATATATAGCCATTTCATCACAGGCGGAGGCTCAACGGCCACACACCCCGTGCACTCAGGGCACATTCTCGGTGAACGTAGTCTAAGTCTGCCGACTCACCGCCATCCCCTTTGGACGGCCAAACAATGAGCAGTTTGTCTTCCCGGCATGGGTCACGGTAATTAAAACCATAGACCGCCGAAGACTCTCATCTATGCCAACGGCTCTAATCCGAACGACATAGAACGGGTACGGTTCCATCTAACCCGTGCTCACAACGCAACGGTAATTTAAACCATATGCGCCCGCAATGGTAATTTAAACCATATGCGCAGGTCAAACTTCTCCCGAGTCCCATTTCCATCACATTTCATATAATCTGATTATGTTCAAGCTGGCTCTCAGGCCACCAAGTTGGCAAGATCTCGTATCCGCCCAGTTTTCCGGGTGCACCTTTGGGTTAGTCCCCAAGGTTCCCTGCTGCAATCTACCGCGTAGAAAACCCGAAAAACAACCAATAGCACGGAGTCTTCTCCGGCATTATGCAATGCAACATCACCGATCCAGACCAACATGTCCGGGTAGGTTTCTCACATCATGCCTATGTCCGTTCTCGCTTACGGACTCTAAACAACGGGGACTTCACATATCTACCCGAAGGAACGCCTCCAACTCTCCGCAAACTCGCGAGAGCGGGCTTCCTATGCAAAGAAAGAGAGCTACTCATGCTCAAGATGAGGATCGTTACCCTAGCGTTCCTCTTTGGCGCCATTGAAAAGTAATCGGATGAAAAGCACCGCACTAGCTTTGCCTCCGTGGATCCGGAGTCGGCTCGCGATTCGGAGCTTCGAAGCTCCTCCAATGGCGGGATCTAGCTCCTTCTTCCTCCCTTGGCTCTCCTCTCTCTCTAAGGTTTTAGAAAGAAGAGAAGTTAAGAAAAGTAAGGGTTTTCCAAGTCCATTCACGGGTATATCCCTTCAGGAACAACCCCCAGCCGTTGGATCTTCAGTCAAAGAAATGAACGGCTTCGATTCGTGGCTGAAATGCCCAATCTGGACTGAACACGGCCTGGCACACGCCCGTGTCCAGGGCCGTGTGCCTCATTTGCCGTCAAAATCAAATCACCTGGAACCTCACACGGGTATCGAACACGCCCGTGTTCGAGCTGACACGCCCGTGTTCCACCTGACACGGCCGTGTGGCCGGCCATGTACCCCATCAATTTTCCCCAAAATCAACCCGAGCACTGCACGGGTTCTAGGACACGCCCGTGTCCTTGCCCGTGTCACCTTGACACACCTGGGCTCCAGGGCCGTGTACACGGTCTCCACACTCGACACGGCCTCTGACACGCCCGTGTCCTAGGCCGTGTGCCTTGTCTCGACGATCGTCGAGCAAGATTCGTCGACTTCCGGGACGAGTGTCGACACGGGTCGACACGCCCTGCGACACGCCCGTGTCGCAGGCCGTGTGCCCAGTCTTGACACAATGTCGAGACCAAAGTGTCGACACCCCGTCTCAATGTCGACACAAGCTTGACACGCCCTGGGACACGCCCGTGTCCCAGGCCGTGTGCCTGCAGCCAGAACCCAAACTGGCCCAAAACGTCCCCCTTTGCTCCTTTGAGTTTCGGGGCGTTACAACTCTCCCCCTCTTAAAAGAATTTCGCCCACGAAATTACATAACAGAAAGATATGTACAAAACCAAAATTTGTACCTGAGCAGAACAACTCCGGATACTCGTCAAGCATAGTCTGCTCTCGCTCCCAAGAGAGCTCCTCACGCCCGCAATTGTCCCACCAGACCTTGACCATCCTGATCTCTTTATTGCGTAGCCGCTTGACCTCCGAGTCCTCAATCCGCACGGGCTTGACCTTTGTTGTTAGCCCACTATCCACCGGCACTTGATCCACCGCGATCACTTGCATAGCTCTTGCACCGCCTTCCGAAGCACCGAAATGTGGAATACATCATGTAAACCACTAAGCTCCACTGAAAGCTTCAACCGATAGGCCGCTTCACCAACTCGCTCCAGAACCTCAAACGGTCCAAGGTACCTCGGGCTTAGCTTTTTCAATCGCCGCACCCGCGAGACACCCTTGAACGGCTTGATCTTTAAGTATACATAATCGCCCACAACGAACTCCACGTTCCTGTGCTTGGCATTATAGTACTTTGCTTGCCGGTCCTGAGCGATAAGCAACCTCTCCCGAATGTTTCTCACCAAAGAAGTAGCATCCTCCACTTCCGATCGCTTATACAACCTTGACTCACCCGTTTCTAACCAAGACAACGGCGTGCGACATTTTCTACCATATAGGGCCTCGAAAGGCGCCATCTGAATACTCGCTTGGTAGCTATTGTTGTATGCGAACTCCACCAAATAAAGGTGGTCTTCCCATTGCTTTCCGAAATCCAAGACACACATGCGGAGCATGTCTTCCATAGTTCTATTGACCCTCTCGGTCTGCACATCCGTTTGCGGATGGAAGGCTGTGCTAAATTTCAGCTTTGTTCCCAACATTTGCTGCACAAGCCTCCAATCGTTGGACGTGAACCGCCCATCTCGGTCACTCACGATGCTGCGAGGCACACCATGAAGCCGTACTATGTTATCCACATAAAGCTTTGCCAACTTCTCCACCGGGTCATCCTTCCTATGCGGAATAAAATGCGACACCTTCGTTAATCGATCAACAACCACCCAAATGACGTCGTTTCCCTTCTGCGACCTTGGCAAACCGTGCACAAAGTCCATAGAGATGTCGTCAAATTTCCACTCCGGAATAGGCAAGGACTTAAGAAATCCTCCCGGCTTTTGGCACTCCGCCTTTACCAAGGCACAAGTTTGGCACTTTGCTACGTAGAGCGCCACATCCTTTTTCAAACCCGGCCACCAAAATAGTTGCTTCACATCACGGTACATCTTCGTGCTCCCCGGGTGAATCGAGTACTTGGTATGGTGTGCCTCGTACAACAACTCCACCCGCAAATTGCCCACACTAGGGATGCACAAACGACCGTCTTTCCAAAGCAACCCGTCCTCCACGACGAATTGGGAATTTGACCCATCCAGAGCCTCTACCATGAACTGCTTCATATGAGCATCCATATCCAAAGCCTGCCGAATACAATCAGCCAGGTCATATTGGACTTCAGTCCAATTCAGAACTGCTTCAGCACTTGATTGCCTATCCACACAAACAATCTCCAACGCCTCCAACTCTCGCACCAACCGCTCATCGTGCACTGATAGCCAATTGGCTTGAGCTGGGGCTCGGCGACTCAACGCGCCCGCAACCGCATTCCCTTTGCCAGGCACGTAGTGGATCTTGAAGGTATAGTCCCCCAAGAACTCCATCCACATACGCTGCCGCATATTCAGATCTTTCTGATCAATAAGATACTTCAGGCTCTTATGATCGGTGTAGATATCAATCTTCACACCGTACAAGTAGTGTCTCCACAACTTCAAGGCAAAAATCACGGCCGCTAACTCCAAGTCATGGACCGGATAGTTCCTCTCATGTACTTTTAGCTGTCTCGAGCCATAGGCTATTACACTACCGTGTTGCAGTAGCACGCAACCCAAACCGCTGCCCGAAGCATCGCTATAAATCTCATAGCCTTCAGTCCCACATGGCGAAATCAGCACAGGCGCCGTGGTCAACCGACACTTCAACTCCTCAAAAGCTCGCGCGCACTCCGGCGTCCAAACGAACTTATGCTCCTTCCTCGTCAAAGTAGTGAGAGGTAACGCTATCCGCGAGAAGTTCTCTACGAAGCGCCTATAATAGCCGGCAAGCCCCAGAAAACTCCGGACTTCCGCTACAGTAGCAAGCTCAGGCCACTCCCGTATCGCAACAATCTTCGCCAGATCCACAGCAATACCCTCTCCACTCACTATATGCCCGAGGAACGCCACTGAGGATAGCCAAAACTCGCACTTCGAGAACTTGACATACAACTGATTTCTCCTTAGCGTCTCCAACACCAAATGAAGATGCCTGAAGTGATCTTCCTCACTTTGCGAGTACACCAAAATATCGTCGATGAAGACAATCACAAAAAGGTCCAAGTACTCCCTGAAAGTCCTGTTCATTAAATCCATGAACACTGACGGCGCATTAGTCAGCCCAAACGACATGACCCTAAACTCGTAGCGTCCGTATCCTGTACTGAACGTTATCTTAGGGATATCATTCTCCCTTAACTACTTTAGAGTACGCTGTTGGCCCGACCAACTGATCACAAAGATCATCGATCCTTGGGATTGGGTACTTGTTCTTTGCCGTCAACTTGTTGAGCTCCCGATAATTAATACATAACCTCAAGCTTCTGTTCTTCTTCTTACTAAAGAGGGTTGGTGCGCTCCAAGGCGAAGGACTTGGACGCACATACCCTTGCTCCAACAACTTTTAGAATTTGCACCTTCAGCTCCGCCATTTCCTTAGGCGCTAGCCGATATGGAGAGCGTGACACAGGCTTTGCACCTGGTACTAGCTCAAACATGAAATCTATCTCCTGTCGAGGCGGGGCTCCAGGAAGATCTCTAGGGAACACATCAGGGTATTTCGATACCACTGAAATACAATCCAATGTGGGCTTCGGCTTTGCAACCTCCACTAGTGTAAAGAACAGTTCTGCTCCGGCACGAACCGCCTTCACCACCTGAAGAGCAGACGCCAACGTCTTGCTCGACCTCTTCGAGCCCGTAAAGGTCATCTCACGACTTGCTCCCAGCTTGAATTCCTTGCTACCGCATCTATATTGGCTTGCTGCTCCGAGAGCCAGTCCATACCAAATATAACGTCGAACTCCACCAACGGAAGTAACGACGCTTGCAAATCGAACTCCTGATTCTCAATCCAAAACTAAGCGCAACAACGTCTACCCGCGCACAATGAGCACCATTGGACTATAACACATCCAATTTGTCTTTTACCATCGAATGAGGTACTCCGACGCACAATATAATTCCTAATAAAGGAATGCGAAGCTCCCTAAACGAACAGTGCTCTCGCAGATAAAGTAAAGTCACAACAAAGCTTAGCACAAATAGTTCTAAGCTAACATGCACAAGGGCGACAAGTGTTTAAGGCAAAACTATCTTTAAACCATACCTGTCGTCACGACAGCGTGCTTCCTCCAGGGCTTTAGGCACTCACGAGCATAATGCCCCGGCTCCCCACAGTTGAAACATATGCCCGGGGTCTGACCCGTAGTCGCCCCAGAAGCACTAGAAGGAGCTGAACCCGAAGTCCTATGCTTCTTATACCATTTACGATATACAGACTTTGAGGTGTTCGACACTTTGAATGCCGTTTCCTTTGCACTAACATCCTTGACTGCTCCTGACATAGCTTTCTTACCCTTCCGAGCACCATTCCAATAGTCTCGGGCAAAGTGCCCTTTCTTTCCACAAGTATGACAAGTGTAAGTAGCTTTACTAGTCGATTTCATAGCCCCTTTCTCCAGCATTCTGCCGGATGCAGCTCTTATGGGGTTTGTATAGTTCGATACCATGGTCGCTGGCATCGGGAGGGTCTTCCTCAGATATGCCTCCAAAGATCTAGCTGATTCCACCAAGGCTCGGAATCCCAATAACTTTGGTCCTAGCAGTAGAACTCGTAACTCGGCACGCATGCCATTATAAAATCTATCGACTGTAGCTTGTTCGTTATCCAACTCGAAGCATGGGTAGCGACTTATCAGAAGAAATGCTTGCAAATATTCCTCAACTGTGTGCGCTCCCTGCACTAAATGCATATTCAGCTGCTGCCCCAATGGTCTACCAAAGGTCATCTGCTGCATCACGCCCACCGGCGTTGAAGCCACAACAGGGGCGCAAGGTTGTACATTTCCTCCAAGCTGTGCACCCGTCACAGCGAACACCGCTTCTACGATCCTTCTAACGGTTTCATACGAAGGAGGAGGCTCAAACACCTCAGCGGGTGCACTATGCTCCTCAGAAACCGGACATTCTGGCTGTCCAGCACCGCTTCCGGTCACCTATAGTGGTACAAAACTCCGTTAAGCGACCAAATAAAATTGCGAACAACAATTATAGGAACACGCAGGTTCCTCAAACACGAGTATTTTCATTCCTAAGTGGACATTCATGGGTTCGTTTTACTGTTATTACGATGACGCACACAATGTGCTCACCAACCCTTAAAAAGAATTCGTCCACGAATTCCCTTAAGCTCGACCAAAACCAGTAGTCTGATACCAAATTGAAACCTCGCTCTGATAACAAATTGTAACACCCCCTATCCGTCACATAGCATATAGCAGTAGGTCCGGCCGGGGCCCGACGCCGTATGCCACAGACAGACCGGGTGGTTACTTATGGAAACCATCCAACCAATCTCAACGTCCTACACAGAGCATTCTAGCGGAAGCAGTTTATAAAAGTTGTAACAAAGAACCCAGCATTAAAGCACGAATGTCCACTAATACGAAATAGGAATGTTATATAAAATACCAAAAATAGGCCTTAAGGCCTTACAAAATGTTTCACTTCCAATTACATGTTTTACAAACCACGGCACGCAGGCCGGTCACACATGAATAAAGCAGTAAACACTTCCAACTTAGGCCTTCAAGGGTCGGCTTCGTATTCGGGTTTTAGCCTGCTATTGACTGCTTGGTCCAGCAGCACCTGCAAGCAACAAACCACCGCACGGTGGCAAAACAAGGCAACGGTCAGCAATGCTGACCAAATTATAACGATCCCGCCCCCAACTCGGGGCGGCGATGCTCCTTCCCTGCATTTCATTAGCATAAGCGAGCAATATATATATAGCCATTTCATCACAGGCGGAGGCTCAACGGCCACACACCCCGTGCACTCAGGGCACATTCTCGGTGAACGCAGTTTAAGTCTTCCGACTCACCGCCATCCCCTTTGGACGGCCAAACAATGAGCAGTTTGTCTTCCCGGCATGGGTCACGGTAATTAAAACCATAGACCGCCGAAGACTCTCATCTATGCCAATGGCTCTAATCCGAACGACATAGAACGGGTACGGTTCCATCTAACCCGTGCTCACAACGCAATGGTAATTTAAACCATATGCGCCCACAATGGTAATTTAAACCATATGCGCAGGTCAAACTTCTCCCGAGTCCCATTTCCATCACATTTCACATAATCTGATTATGTTCAAGCTGGCTCTCAGGCCACCAAGTTGGCAAGATCTCGTATCCGCCTAGTTTTCCGGGTGCACCTTTGGGTTAGTCCCCAAGGTTTCCTGCTGCAATCTACCGCGTAGAAAACCCGAAAAACAACCAATAGCACGAAGTCTTCTCCGGCATTATGCAATGCAACATCACCGATCCAGACCAACATGTCCGGGTAGGCTTCACACATCATGCCTATGTCCGTTCTCGCTTACGGACTCTAAACAACGGGGACTTCACATATCTACCCGAAGGAACGCCTCCAACTCTCCGCAAACTCGCGAGAGCGGGCTTCCTATGCAAAGAAAGAGAGCTACTCATGCTCAAGATGAGGATCGTTACCCTAGCATTCCTCTTTGGCGCCATTGAAAAGTAATCGGATGAAAAGCACCGCACTAGCTTCGCCTCCGTGGATCCGGAGTCGGCTCGCGATTCGGAGCTTCGAAGCTCCTCCAATGGCGGGATCTAGCTCCTTCTTCCTCCCTTGGCTCTCCTCTCTCTCTAAGGTTTTAGAAAGATGAGAAGTTAAGAAAAGTAAGGGTTTTCCAAGTCCATTCATGGGTATATCCCTTCAGGAACAACCCCCAGCCGTTGGATCTTCAGTTAAAGAAATGAACGACTTCGATTCGGGGCTGAAATGCCCAATCTGGACCGAACACGGCCTGGCACACGCCCGTGTCCAGGGCCGTGTGCCTCATTCGCCGTCAAAATCGAATCACCTGGAACCTCACACGGGTATCGAACACGCCCGTGTTCGAGCTGACACGCCCGTGTTCGAGCTGACACGCCCGTGTTCCACCTGACACGGCCGTGTGGCCGGCCGTGTACCCCATCAATTTTCCCCAAAATCAACCCGAGCACTGCACGGGTTCTAGGACACGCCCGTGTCCTTGCCCGTGTCACCTTGACACGCCTGGGCTCCAGGGCCGTGTACACGGTCTCCACACTCGACACAGCCTCGGACACGCCCGTGTCCTAGGCCGTGTGCCTTGTCTCGACGATCGTCGAGCAAGATTCGTCGACTTCCGGGACGAGTGTCGACACGGGTCGACACGCCCTGCGACACGCCCGTGTCGCAGGCCGTGTGCCCAGTCTCGACACTTCGTCGAACGCAGAGTGTCGACTTCGCGGCTAAGTGTCGACACGGGTCGACACGCCCTGCGACACGCCCGTGTCGCAGGCCGTGTGCCCAGTCTTGACACAATGTCGAGACCAAAGTGTCGACACCCCATCTCAATGTCGACACAGGATTGACACGCCCTGGGACACGCCCGTGTCCTAGGCCGTGTGCCTGCACCAAGAACCCAAACTGGCCCAAAACGTCCCCCTTCGCTCCTTTGAGTTTCGGGGCGTTACACGGTGGCCGGCCGGGGAGATGGCCGGGTGGCCGACGATAGCTATTGGAGTAAGCTCCAAATCGGGCTGATCCCAGCCCTTGGCTGGATGAAGAAGATGACCTGGTCGCATTGGATCTGCTTCAAGATCTATGCTGGATCATATTTATTTATTTTGATTTTTTTTGTATTTTCTGTCCTGATTACTAGGCTGTTGTAAATTAAATATTAAAAATACAAATGGTCCCCTACATAAACGTTGTTAACATGAAATTTGTAGGTCTGTGAGTCTAGTGTATTTTAAAATTGATTTGAGTCAATTTTGAGTTCAGGTCAGAACACAACACTCATTTTGGTGCAGTCTATACTTAGGGCTAGTTAGAGATTAAATTGAGTGCCCCCACATAACCACATGTCCAAATGACCTGAAATTTGGCAGAGAGTCAATATTATCTATGCCCAGGACATATCCAAAAATGAGAATTTTTGGAGAAAACTTTTCTATAGTTTTGGTAAAAATTTAATAATCCTAGTATAGTTTAATTAAGGGGCCTAGTTACATCGCCAACCCCCAAAATTTTGGTGGATGGTCTTAGGGGTCTATATGAGTCTCTGGTTAAAATATCAACCCATTTGAGTATGATTTGACTTGGTTTTGTTGTGACTAAAGTTTGGGCCATTAAGGTGAGTTTATGGTTTAGGATTCTTGGGGCATGGAGGGGCCAATCCTCACAGAAATGGGTTGGGGTTCTATACAGAGTCCCAGGGTCAGTATAGTGACCCTCTCTTAGAGTTTGGAATGAGTTATCGTGTTTGAGACCTAGTGCCCTAGTTCAAGCCTTGGATTGAGCCTGTTAGGGTTTGTGAAGGACCTAGGGTGTTTAGGCTTTATTTGAGCTTGGGGTTTACCCCATGGGTTTCTAGGGTGGATTAATGCCCTAGGGAGGAATTTGGTAGTATTTGAACACATGCACTCTACTTAAATCACTTGGAAATTATTTAGGTCTATACACCTTAGGGAATAAATATAGGGTCTTATGACCTTGGATCCTCGTGAAGTTTTGGTAGAAGTTTTTTTATAGTACTATTGACCTTTGTGATTTATTATAAGATGTTTAGAAAATAGTAGCTCATACTTGTAGGTATAATCTCCACATTGCCCTTTTGATGATTTAGAAGTAACCATGGTCAAATTAACTTAGAATGATATAAAACTCTGGTAAAGTTTATCAAATACCATTGTAACCACTGTTAGATGATTTGGAATATTTGGACATCACTTCTTAGTACTTCACGTGTTAAGAGAATTAGTGCACCTTACTTTGATAAATGGTTAATAAATATTATATCTTGCTGAAAAATTATGCTACTTGGCCAAAGAACGTTCTAGGGCATAATAAAGCTTAGAAAATGATTACAAGTGGTTTGGATGAGTTTACGAGAATGTTCACAAAGTTCACTTTATTGGATTTACTTGAAATATTTATCTATATAGCCTACTTACCTTGGAATTGCATGAAACTTAGTCAGTAGTGTTCTCTGATCATTATAAGGCTCTGGTAAATTTTATATAATTTTTGGACAAAGATATATGGTACTCCCTTCATTAACTTTATTTACTTGAATTGTCTTGAATTAATTATTTAGAGGATAGTACATTTATGAAAATTTGTGAAATTTTGTATCCACTGATATTTTATTATAATATAGTGTTCAAAATTTTTGGGTGGCCATAAAGTAAGAAAATCTAGTAATTCATGTTCAAAATTACCAATGGCCTAGATTTTGGGAAAATAAAATAAATACCAAATTAATTAGGAAAATTTAAAAGTTTCTGGATTTAGACTAAGTATGTCATGATAGACCTCCATTAATTATCTTAGGGCATTTGGATAAAAGTTTGGAGTACCTCCTATCATGTACATCATATAGCATAAGTTGGTCTGCGCTTAGTAATACTGCAAAATTATGATAACATGAGGAATGAACATAGGGAGTTAGGGATAATAGTCACTGATTTGCGATGAAGAGAAAATGAGTTGGTCAATAGGAGTCACGATGTTGAAGTATTGGGTTGACTAGTGTTAAGTGGTGCTCGGGATCGATGAAAGGTCGTCTTTCCTGTAGGGAGAATGAAAGTCAAAATACAGTAAGATTAGATCCAGTATAATATTAAAAGGGATCGGGATTTGGGTGTTAAATAATAATAAATAAGTACCTTGCGAAAGGAAGCCTTAGGCTTAGGCACATCATAGTTCCTAGTGCCCTCGAGAGCCCTTCACGGGGAATGCCTTGGGCAGTCCAAGGTTAACGTAAGCCGTATGAATAAATGGAATGGAAGAGTAATTAGAAATACTCTAGGGTTATGCCTTAACACACTCTCCTCGGAGTTGTGGGAGTCAGGTTAGGTCTCCTGAGCGGTAGGCTTGGTGGTTTTAGTGATGGGCAAGTTAGCCCAGCGAGCCGATGGCTTGGTAGGTGGTTTGACGGACGGGTTAGTCCGGGGAACCTATGGCTCGGAAGTTTTGGTTTGCATGTGCATAACATAAGGTGGTGGGTATTTGTTACTTGATGGTTGTTCATGCCGATGTCGGTACGATGACTCAGCGAGTGTGTTTCACACATAGCCAAGGAAAGACTGCTGGATTTACCAGCAAGGTACGCAGAGGCTCCATGGTGTGTTCTTCACGTTGAGGCGTACAAGGGTCTAGGTTGGGTGGCGTGAATGCCGACCTAGTAGTGGGGTGGCCCGACCCACTGCATCCGTTTGCCACAACGCCAGGTACCTGAGAGTTTAGCTAACTCCAAAATGGGGAAACTAAAGGTCTGTGCGCATAGAGTCGTGTGCATGAGTTATACTTGTGTGTACATAACATTTCATGCATAACAAAGCACTACACTCATATCTGCATATAAACTTGACACCCCATCATATGAAATGGTATGTGACTTTTTATATGATGGGAGCCTTGCAAAAGACCCCTTAACTTATAAGTTTGTATGACCATTCATATAAGTTAAGGTTATTCTTCATTATACTCTGCTCTCTTACGTTTTTCTTTACTGCCTTACTTTTGATATTATCATATTACTGCCTTACTTTTGATATTATCATTTTGCTGCTGTACACCTTTATAGTTCTGATATATCACTGTTAGCTTAGCTTCACCGCCATCTATTTTGACACTTCTCCACCTCAATATATTCCCTATCCTCCTTCCCGCACGGTGCCTAGGAGTCACGGGGGGAGGCAGGGATGATAGTTGGCTTAGTCTTTTGACTAACGGTCGGTGGACCATTATTTTTCAGGGGCTTCGGATGGGAGAGAGACATCAGTTGGAGAGACAGCACCAGTAGGGCATGGTGCACATGGAGGTGGGCCAGTCTAGCACGAGATCACCCGATTCTGACTCTGTATGTGTTTAGTTTTGTTAGCTTCCGCGAGTGACCTTGTAGTGAGGATTCTGATGTACTGGGCATAAGACCGTTTACCTTTCTGTTCGTGATTTTCGATACTCATTTATTCTGGGACATGCTATGATTCATGCTTATTACTTATATGCGATATGTTTTGTGGAATTTGAATTTTCTGTCTTCTTTTAATAGCTTCTACATCTTTGGTGATTCTGTATGCCGACAAGGTTGACGTTTCGTAGTGACGACCTTCCGGGCGAAGATGTCACCATGAAATAGCGATTCAGGGCATAAGACCCGGTAGAATAACAAAAAAGGGGTCTTACAAACTGGTATCAGAGCCTACCTCGATCCTAATAAAAAGAAGTCCACAAACCCTAGGCCACCCCGCGTGAGCTTGGTTTGGGGACAAACTAGCAACGGAAGCAATGGTGTGCCAATAAAGGGAAATCACATGCAAAAGTCCCATCTCTTTCCTTCCTTTCCCTTAAACGTCTAACATTTGGTATTCTCCTTTATAGCCTGCGACGAACCCTACTCCCCGGTAAGGGCATTTCAGGCTCAGAACGTGATTCCACCCTCGCCAGCTCCTACTCTGTTCCAGCAGACAGAGATAGGCTGTTGGATCCCTAGTTGGATTTGGGATAGGTTCACTAAACTAGGATGTTTGACACAACATGTATAGCTAGGGTCATGTTTGTGTCCTAGAGTATATGCCATGTCCTTAGAGTCAACACTGCATGGACCTGCCATCAACAGACTGTAGAATACTCAAGACTTAGAGAAATTTCAAAGACTCAGGAAAGTGAGTTCGATGTTCGTCGAACTCAGCTCGACTAAAGTCGTGCTCAGCTCGACGAACTCAGAGACAATTCTCTGAGTTGAGCTCGACGAACTTAGTTCTCTGGTCGAAGATTTCTGGATGCACTACTTCAACATTCCAAGTCCAGAATCATTTCTCTGAACTCCAGCCGACGAATTCATGTTCTCAGCTCGACGAACATAGACCACAACCTTGACAAGTTTTATTCAGTAGCAGTTAGCAATTCTCAGGTCGACGAACTTAGTTCCCAGGTCGACGATTTCTGGATACTCTACTTCAACTTTCTAAAGTCCAAGATTCATTTCTCTAAACACTAGTCGACGAACTTAGATTCTCAGTTCGACGATCTTGATGCACAGAATGAGCAAGGTTCTTGAGAAAGCAGTTAGAAGTTCTCAGGTCGATGATCTTGGATCTCAGCTCGACGAACAACAATTATCTGGTCGATGAACATAACTTCTCATCTCGATGAACACTGCACCCAGGTCAATGAATTCTGTTCTTTGCTCGACGATTTCTATGCAGTTCCAGACATGGACTTTTCCTTCCTTCTGTCCTTATTTTATTGCAGTAATTCCTGAATAATCAATGCTCAATATTCTCTGAATATTACCATTAGAAGCAACATTGATTATGGTCTTCATTAAGATTATTACTTGCCGTTGTTCAATGGGACAGTTGGGGAAATCAATCAATGCAGATATTCTCAAGGCCGTTAGTAATCAATGCTGGAAGGAATTCAAAAATTCAGAAGGAAGAATTTATAGAAAATATAAAAGGGATTTTCTTCCTCCTACTCCACGAGAATATAGCAGTGAGACAGTAAGCAGAGCATAAGAGATACAGAAAGCAATCAATACAACAACACAGTCAAGAAAACAAGAAGCCCTAGACCAGACCAGAGAAATAATAGCAAGAAGAAGAAGAAGAAGAACATCCATTAAAATCAAGAGTCTTCTTCATTCTTCATTCCAGGATTCTTCAAGGACAACAAAAATTCTATTAGTCAAGAAGTTCCTGGATATCTTCTGGTCAAGGCTAAAGATTGAAGACCTACTCACCCTGAAGCAAAGTTTAAGACTTTCTGAGTTCAATATCTCAGGGGGAGCTTTGTTAACATCAAAGATCCACTAAGTCTTCTTAGTTGTATTTGAGAAAGAGAAGACACCATGACTCTCTCATCCCCTTACTATACAAAAGGGTTCTTTAACTCGCATCAAAAGTTATTCCTGCTTGCAAGTCACCTGATCAAAAGACTTGGGATTGGTTTTTTGAGCACCTGATCAAAAGCTCATTAGTGGCATCACCTGATCAAAAACCTGAGTGGATTCCTACCAGGGTGGTAGAAGAGTGGATGTACCTAGGTTGGGGAACCACTATAAAATTCTTGTGTTGTCTGGTTGCCTTCTTTTTCTTTTGTTCTTGCTGTGCCTATGCTAGTTAGGTTTACTATGCATAAGATAGTTAGTTTAATTTCTGTTGTGCCTGTGATAGATTAATTTATCTTAGGACTGTTTTTACTTACAACCAAATTCTGGTAACAAATAGCTTCCCAACTCTGTAGTTTTTATTAATCAACAAAAAGCTTTAAAAGTTTTAAAGATACTTTATTCACCCCACTCTAGAGTATTTCAGGTCTAACCCTCACTTTCAATTGATATCAGAGTAGGTTCCTTTGGTTGTACAAGCTGACCCTTGAACCAAAAGATCCTTTGTTAGATCTGATTTTTTTTAATTTCTATTAAGGATTATATTCACAATATGACACAAAATAAAGATTATGCATGCACCAGACCTCTAGTGTGCAACTTAAAAAAGTTTGCCATCTGGAAGGCAAGAATAAAACTTTATATGAATTCTATTGATGAGGACATCTACAATTCTATCTTAACAGATCCTTCTCAACCATCTACATCTACAATAACCTCAAGCACTCATGTAGTTCCACCACCTGAGTGGACTGATGCTCACAAGAAAGCAAAAGTTGCTGATGCTAAAGCCATGAACATTCTGGCCTAAATAATGTCTGATGACATTTTCCAGAAGGTGGCTGAATGCACTTCAGCCAAGGCCATTTGGGATTCTCTCAACCAAATGGTGGCTGGCTCTACTAATGAGAGAAAAGATAGAAGATCAAATCTCATATCCCAGTATGAGAACTTCAAAAAGGAGGAAGTAGAGTCTGTTGCAGACATGTACAACAGACTGAGCTCAATAATTAATGAGATGAAGTCTTTGGATAAGGACATCACCCTTACTGAAGTTAATGATTAAATCCACATGTGCTTCCCAAGCTCATGGGATTCAAGGATCTGGCCAATCAAGGAGGCTAGGAGCTTAAATGAGATTTCCACAAAATCTCTATTGGGAAAGCTCAAGTCTTATGAGCAGCTCATAAAGTCCAGAGAAGCAGCTGAACAAAGAACTCCTCCACCAACAAGAAAGAAGCACAACTTGGCATTCAAGGCTGCTGAAGAAACTGAAGCTTCAACAATAAATGAAGAGCTAATGAGTCTCTTTACCAAAAGATTTTACAAAATGACAAGGAAAGACTTCAGAAGAAAAGCATCCAGGCAGGATGATTAGCCAAGGTATGACAAAACTCCCACTAAAGAAGTAGTATGCTTTGGCTGCAGGAAACCTGGACACTTCATCTTAGAGTGTCCAGAGAATCAAAAGAAAGAAAGAAGAAGAGAGAAGGACTCCATAAGACAACAAAGCAGCAAGACTTCCTCTAGCAAATACAAAAAGAAGGAGAAGGGCTTTGTAGCTGAAAACTGGAGTGATACTGAAGATGAATCCACATCTTCTAGTTACAGTGAAGAGGAAGAAGAGGCAAGGGTCAAGGAAGTCTGCCTCTTGGCCATCAATACCTCTAGCAGTCAATCAGATAATGAGGAAGAATCTGATAATGAAGGAGCATCAGAATCAGAAGCTGATCAGGAAAAGAGTTGTCCAGCAGTTAATCAAAGATGGTATCTGGACAGTGGATGCTCCAAGCACATGACTTGCAGCAAGGACAACTTAATTAACTACAAGTCCAAGAGGGGACCAAAGTTGATCTTTGGTGATTAAAAGTGTGTCCAGTCTGAAGGCTTTGGAGAAGTAAAGATTGGAGCAGTTACTTTCAAAAAGGTGACATATATAAGTGGACTCAGGCATAACCTCATCTATATAAGCCAATTATGTGATGAAGGTTATCAGGTACACTTTGACTCAACATCTTGTATTATTTCTAATAAAGAAAAACAAACTGTTTTAATTGGAAATAGAGAAGGTAACATTTACATAGTAGATTTTCATTCTGCACCTTCAGATATCTATTTACTTAATATAGTTAGCAATCAAAATGAACTATGACATAAAAGACTAGGACATGTTAATATGAAAAACATTGCTAGGCTATCTAAAGACAGCCTTATGAGAGATTTGCCTTCTGGTCCCTACAAGAAGGAAGGCCTCTGCAGGGCTTGTCAACTAGGCAAACAAACTAAATCTAGCTTTAAATCAGTAAATAAGAGTGATTCACCTAAGATCTTGTACATGCTATATTTGGACCTTTTTGGACCTATTGCTGTATAAAGCCTAGGAGGCAAATCCTATACTCTAGTTATTGTAGATGACTTCTCAAGATTCACTTGGGTGTTCTTTCTGAGATCTAAGTCAGATACATTCAAAGTTCTTATAGATTTTCTCAGGACCATAAAGATTGAGTACTCTACTCATGTTACATTGATCAGAGGTGATCATGGTATAGAGTTCGAGTCTCTTCTTATGCATGAGTTCTGTGAGAAGGAAGGTATCAGGAATTGCTTCTCAGCTCCTAGAACTCCTCAACAAAATAAGGTAGCTGAAAGGAAGAATAGAACCTTAATTGAAGCTGCATGCACATTTCTTGTAGATGCTTACATGCCCCTATCCTTTTGGGCAGAGGCTGTAAGCACAACAAATTATGTACTGAACAAGAGTCTAATATATAAACTTAAGAATATGACTCCCTATGAATTGCTTAAAGGAAAGAAACCTAAAATCATTTATTTTAAATTATTTGGTTGCATATGTTATATATATAATAATAACAAGAAATATATTAGAAAGTTTGAAGATAAGGCTGAAGAGGGAATTTTTATAGGATATTCCCAAGTAAGCAAAGCTTATAGGGTGTTTAACAAATCTTTTTTAAAAATTGAAGAATCAATACATGTGACCTTTGATGAAGCTAACATGTCTTATAAGGAGAAAGAAATTTCTACCAATAGCACCTTGCAGGTACCTCACTTGTGTGAGAAATTGGGAGAGTTAAACCTTCCACAAGTGGTTATATTACCTCCTCCACAAGCTAAAGAAGACAGTGAAGAAGAACTCTTGGAAGAAGTTGAAATTCCTTCAACAACAGGCATTATTGCACAAGAAGAATTAAATCCAAATACTGTTGCTGAACCAACTCCACCCATTGATCTTGTCACACTAAGGGATCACCCTAGATCTCAAGTAATTGAAGATATAACAGTAGGTGTACATACAAGGCATCAACTCAACCAAGATGTGATGCATGCCTGTTTCCTCTCTCAAGTTGACCCTCAATCCATAAAAGATGCTGAGCAAGATCCCTACTAGATTATTGCAATGCAAGAGGAACTCAACCAATTTGAGAGATGTAGGGTTTGGTATTTAGTTCTAAGACCCAAAGACTACCCAGTCATTGGACTAAATGGGTATACAGAAACAAACTTGATGCCTATGGTGTAATTGTGAGGAACAAGGCTAGGATTATTGCTCAAGGTTATAGGCAAGAAGAAGGAATAGACTATGACCAAACTTTTGCACTAGTTGCAAGGTTAGAAGCAATCAGAATAATCCTTGCTTATGCTGCCTACAAGAAGTTTAAGGTTTATCAGATGGATGTCAATAGTGCCTTTCTAAATGAAGTACTTAAAGAAGAGGTTTATGTTGAACAACCTCCAGGTTTTATCTCTCCAACCCATCCTTCATATGTCTTTAGATTGTATAAAGCTCCTTATGGTTTAAAGCAAGCTCCAAGAGCTTGGTATGAGACTTTAGCTAGCTTTTTGATAGAGCATAAATTTACTAGAGGCATTGTAGATAAAACATTATTCACTAGACACCATAAGGATCAAACTTTGTTAGTACAAATTTATGTAGATGACATTATATTTGGGTCTACTCATTCCGAACTATATAAGTGGTTTTCTGATCTCATGCATTCTAAGTTTGAAATGAGTAGCATGAGTGAGCTCTCCTACTTCCTTGGTCTCCAAGTGAAGCAGCTGCCTGATGACATTTTCATATCCCAGGGTAAGTATGCTAAGGAGCTTATTAAAAAGTTTGGGATGGCTGATGCCTAAGCAAAGAAAACACCCATGACCACTAATGCTGTAATAGACACTGATGAACATGGGAAACTAGTTGATCAGAAATTATATAGGGGCATTGTTGGGTCCCTACTATACCTTACCACAAGTAGACCTGACATAATATTTACCACATGTCTTTGTGCTAGATTCCAAGTGAACCCTAAAGAATCTCATCTAATTTTCTTTAAAAGAATTTTGTGATATATAAAGAGTTATCCTAGTCTAGGACTCTGGTATCCTATTGAGTTAGAATTTGAGTTAACTGGATACTCAGATGCTGACTTTGCTGGATGCAGGGTAGACAGGAAAAGTACCTCAGGGACTTGCCAGTTCCTTGGTATGAGATTAGTGTCTTGGTTCTGCAAGAAACAATCATCTGTGTCTACATCAACTGCTGAAGAAGAATATACAACAGCTGGCAGTTGTTGTTCCCAGATGTTGTGGATTCAAAACTAACTCCTGGACTATGGGTTCAACTTAAATAATTCAACTCTCTTATGTGATAACACAAGTGCTATATCCATAGCACAAAATCCAGTCCATCACAGTAGGACTAAGCATATAGACATTAGACATCATTTCATTAGAGAGTGTGTAGACAAAAACAAAATTAAACTTGTCTATATCTACACTGATTTACAAAGAGCAGATATTTTCACCAAACCCCTGGATGAAAGAAATCACTTGTTCTTTATAAATCAGCTTGGAATGATAAATGGAGAAGCTTTAATTTAATTTCTGTCTATGCTCGGTGAATTTCTAAAAGTTCGTCGAACGGAGATCGACGAACAGAGAAAAGTTCTAGAGATTTTTGTCGAACGGAGATCGATGAACCTGAAAGTGCAACTAGATCTGATATACTCTAGAGGGGGGTGAATAGAGTATATGGTGCTTAAAAAATTTTTACAAGCTTTTACAACAATTGTTGTAATCTGTGTCAGCAGGGAAGTAATAAAGAATCTAACTACAACACTAAGCTAAACAAAAACTAAGCATAGAGAGAATCAAGGCCAGAAACAAAAATGAAAGCAAGCAGAACCAGAAGACACAAGGGAATATAGTGGTTCCCCAAACTTGGGTACATCCACTCTTCTACCACCCTAGGTAGGAATCCACTGCAGGATGAGTTGATCAGGTGTCCTGGGCACCAATGAGCTTTTGATAAGGTGCTCAAAAACCAAAGCAGATTTTTTGATCAGGTGTCTTGCCACCAATGAGCTTTTGATAAGGTGCTAAAAAACGAAAGCATATTTTTTGATCAGGTGTCTTGCCACCAATGAGCTTTTGATAAGGTGCTCAAAAACCAGGTTCAAACTTTTGAAGGGAGTTTGAAAAACCCTTTACAGAGTGGGGGTGAGAGAGTGATGGAAGTCTTCTCTTTCTCAAACAACTGAGAAGACTATGTGGATTGATGTCAAAGCTCCCCCTGAATCCTTGAAATCTTCAGGAAGAAAAGCTTTGCTTGAGGGTGATAGACCTTCAAATATTGAACTCCAGTAATGGATGATTTCAGCAATAGCTGAAATGTTGAGTGTTTGGAGTCTTGAAATGATGTTGGCCTTGAACACTTTGAAAGCTGAAGAGATCTGAAGATTTGAAAACTAGATCTCCTTTGATGAGTGTTCTTCTGAATTCTTTTTGACAGAAGATTTTTGAGTATTTTTCTGTAATCTGTATTGTGTGTTCTCTGTCTTGATTTTGCATAAGGTTCTGCTGAAGGTCACCTGGTAGCCTTCATCACACAGCTGACTGATGCTGATTAGGTTGTGCTTCAGTCCTTCCACATAAGCTACCTTCTTAAAGGTTACTGATCCAATCTGGACTGCACCATATCCTTTAGTCTGTCCAAAGTTGGAGTCACCAAAGATAACTTTGGGTCCAAGCTTGGCTCTGAAGGATGTGAGGTTGTCCTTATTCCCTGTCATGTGCTTAGAGCACCCACTATCCAAATACCATTGCTGGTTAGATGTTGGATAGGTCTTCACCTGCACATAAAACAATTTACTTGTTTTTGACCCAGTTTACCTTGGGCCTAGGTTGATAACCTCTAAATTCAGAAATGAAAGACATCCCAGGTTGACTCTTATATCCTTCAGGATGATATCTCCTTGGAGGTATAATCCATTCAGTATAAGGGTTAAAGGTTTGGGATGAAGAACCCTTAGGATTCAATTTTGATTTGCCTTTGAAAAAGTTTCCAGAGTTCTGACCTCTGTTCGACGATCTTGGAGCTGCGTTCGACGATCTTGGGTCAGATCGTCGAGCTCCGTTCGACGGTCGACTATGGCTGAGGTCAGGTATATGAGATCGTCGACCTGCGTTCGACGACTTTGGCTGAGATCGTCGATCTGCGTTCGACGATTTTTCCTGAGATCGTCGAGCTGCGTTCGGCGATCGTCGATCTTCATTCGACGATCGTCGATCTACGTTCGACGATTTCTGCTGGGGCTTAGTTTTCTGAGGCAGATCAGAATGTTTCCTAGCAACCTCTACAACTCCCTTTCCCTTGTCAGAAATAAACTTGATGGGAGTTGTTAGGACTATAGGTTGGCTGGATGAAGCACCCAAGCCCAGTGTACTGTTAAATCTAGAGTTCACTGTGCTTGTGATGTCCATCAGCTTGATGCTTCTCCCATTAAGGGATTCTTCAAGCTTCTTGGCCTCAGAGAGCTCACTTTTCAGTGTAGCTATCTGTTCCCTACAGTTCTCCAACTCCTGAGAGAGTTTGAGGTTTTCTGACTTTAAAACATTGTGTTCAGATAATTGATTTCTGAGAGAGATAATCTCTTTCTCAGACTTTAGCAGGTCTAAACACAGTGCTTTAAATTCAGATTTAAAATCTTCTGAACTAAAATCAAAAGAACTAATTACCTGATTTTTTTCAGGTTGAGTCTCTGAGTCTGACTCTGACTCTTCTTCCTCTGAATTGTGCTGTGAGGCATTAATTGCCATCATGCAGAACTCCTTTTCTTCTGCATCATCCTCATCATCACTGGAGCTGGATGAGGCTTCTGACTCCTCTTCTATCTCACTCCAGGATTCAGCAACAAACCCTTTTCTTGTATGCTTATTTTTGCTTGAAGAAGGTTTGCCATTTCTTTTGGAGTCTTTCTCCTTTCTTCTTTCTTTTCTGTCCCTTCTGTCCTTGGTCTTATTCTCTGGACAGTCAGGAACTATGTGCTCTGGTTTCCTGCAGCCAAAGCATATAATGTCTTTATTGTTGCTAATGGACTTGTCATACCTTGGCTTGTCCTGCTCCTTGTATGATCTTCTTCTGAAGTCCTTTCTGGCCATCTTGTAGAATCTTTTGGCCAACAAGCTGAGTAGTTCATCATTTCCTGTGCTCTTATCTTCAGGCAAGATCCTCAGTTGCTTTAAAGGCTATGGTCTTCTCTTTCCTTGTGGCTGGTGAAGCAGCCTTCTGTTCTTCCTCTCTATTCTTGATGAGTAGCTCATAAGATTTGAGCTTACCCAACAAAGCTTCAGTGGTGATTTCATTCAGACTTCTGGCATCCTTAATTGACCAGATTCTTGAATCCCAAGTGCTGGGGAAGCACATTAGGATCTTGTCATTAAGTTCTGTCAGAGAAATCTCTTTGTCCAATGTCCTTAGTTCACTGACAATTAGACTCAATCTGTTGTACATGTCTCCCACTGACTCAGTCTCTCCCTTCTTGAAGTTCTCATATTGGGAGATGAGATGAGATCTTCTGTCCTTTCTCTCATCAGCTGAGCCTGAGACTATTTCTGAGAGCTTGTCCCAAATCTCCTTATCTGAATTGCATTCAGCTACCTTTTGAAATATGTCATCTGACATTGTCTGGGCTAGGATGTTCATAGCCTTGGCATCAGCAACTTTCCATTTTTTTTATGTCAGCATCTGTTCCTGATGGAGGTGGAACAACATTTGTACTTGTACTCTCTGGGGGTCTTGGACACACTGTCAAAACAGAATTAAAAATATCTTCGTCAATGGAATTTCATGTAAAGTCTAATCCTTGCTTTCCAAAGTGCAAACTTGGAAAGATTGCACACTGGAGGTCTGGTGCTAGCATAATCTTTGTTTTGGGCCATGATTTGTGCAAACAAAAACTAATAATAAAATACAGAAGAAAAACAGATCTAGTTTGGGATCTTGGGGTTCAGGTGTTAGCCTGTACAACCAATCAGATATGGTATGTTTAACTAACCTCGTTTTGATACCAATTGAAAGTGCAACTAGATCTGATATACTCTAGAGGGGGGTGAATAGAGTATATGGTGCTTAAAAACTTTTTACAAGCTTTTACAACAATTGTTGTAATCTGTGTCAGCAGGGAAGCAATAAAGAATCTAACTACAGCACTAAGCTAAACAAAAACTAAGCACAGAGAGAATCAAGGTCAGAAACAAAAATGAAAGCAAGCAGAACCAGAAGACACAAGGGAATATAGTGGTTCCCCAAACTTGGGTACATCCACTCTTCTACCACCCTAGGTAGGAATCCACTGCAGGATGAGTTGATCAGGTGTCCTGGGCACCAATGAGCTTTTGATAAGGTGCTCAAAAACCAAAGCAGATTTTTTGATCAGGTGTCTTGCCACCAATGAGCTTTTGATAAGGTGCTCAAAAACCAAAGCAGATTTTTTGATCAGGTGTCTTGCCACCAATGAGCTTTTGATAAGGTGCTCAAAAACCAGGTTCAAACTTTTGAAGGGAGTTTGAAAAACCCTTTACAGAGTGGGGGTGAGAGAGTGATGGAAGTCTTCTCTTTCTCAAACAACTGAGAAGACTATGTGGATTGATGTCAAAGCTCCCCCTGAATCCTTGAAATCTTCAGGAAGAAAAGCTTTGCTTGAGGGTGATAGACCTTCAAATATTGAACTCCAGCAATGGATGATTTCAGCAATAGCTGAAATGTTGAGTGTCTGGAGTCTTGAAATGATGTTGGCCTTGAACACTTTGAAAGCTGAAGAGATCTGAAGATTTGAAAACTAGATCTCCTTTGATGAGTGTTCTTCTGAATTCTTTTTAACAGAAGATTTTTGAGTATTTTTCTGTAATCTGTATTGTGTGTTCTCTGTCTTAGAGAGATTCAAAAATCCTGTCTTTTATTCTCTGGTACAGAATAGAATATCATTCTCTGTCAAGGATAGTCGTTGGTCTGCATTGATTGCATCCTTAATTGCATAATCTCTTCTGGAGGAAAGTCCACAGAATTATTCCTTGAAAAACCCCTTGAAACTTGGTTCAGAATTGAATGAAAACGGCTAGCAAATCTCTGAATTAATTGCAGAATAACTCCTAACTGATTTGAATTTGAATTCTGGAAGTTATCTGAAATCGTCGAACTGAGCTCTGCTATCGTCGAGCTGAGCTCAGCGATCAGGAAATCTTAAGCAGCAAGAAAATCGTCGATCTGAGCTCAAAGATCGTCGAACTGAGCTCAGAGATAAAGATCCAAGGCAGAGTCAAAATCGTCGAACTGAGCTCACCGATCGTCGAATGGAGTTCGACGATATTATGAAGTTGAGCTCAGCGATCGTCGAATGGAGTTCGACGATCTGTCGAAGTTGAGCTAGACGATCGTCGACCGGAGTTCGACGAATCGTCGTGCTGAGCTCGACGATCAGACTTAGTCTCCAGACAGAAAAACTTGGTCTTCAGGGCAGCTTCCAATCCTAGACTTCTAACCCTTAGACTCAATTCTAATTGACCTTTTAAGCTATACAGGAGGTCAAGCAAAGGTTCCTAGAGACATAGTGATCCTGACCCAAATCAGTAATAGGGTGTTCCAACAGAACCCTCTGTGAGTGAAGTTACTTCCGTCGAACGGAGATCGACGAATCTGCTTCAGAAACATTTCGTCGAACAGAGCTCGATGAAATGTTTTCAAATCTTCAGACCAAGCTTGACGAATTATTTAACTATAAAATATTTCGTCGACCTCAGCTCGAAGAATTTTTTATTTTTTTTTCGTGGAACGGAGTTTGTCGATTCATATTCTGAAAAACCATATATCTAGGTTTTCTTAGACCTCTGTCCCACGCTTTCAGTTCCATAGCACTTGATCTCTGTTTCTCTCTTGCAGGTGTACTATGGCGATTCCAGCGGGCAGTCTTGCGACAATGAAATTTGATACTGGATTTGATGTAGACTTTGAGTCATTTCAACACTCAGATCCAATCTTCCTGGACATCCTGAAACTGCTTGAAGATCAGCAGTTGAAGAATCTGATGTCCACCAGAATCAAGTTAGACAGCGCTGAGATCAGGGAATGGGTCTACACCTCCTCCACAATAGATGAAGACACCATGACAGACACAATATCGGGTAATGCAGTCTCTCTTACCCCCTCAGTTTTAACAGAGATTTTTGGATTAGTAAATGGTGAAGAGGAACTGGAAATTGATAGTGATGAATTTAATAAAGTGTTAAATAAGATGGGTTATTCTCGAGAAACCCCCAACAAACTGCTGAAGAAACACCTATCTATTGAGTATAAGTTTCTAGCAGATATTGTGGGGAAAGTTCTGATGGGCAAGCATACAGCCCATGAATACATCACCAGGCATCAATTCCTGGTGATGTGTGCAGTGGTGAATAAAAAGTCAGTGAATTGGGATCAGATTCTGTTTGAAATGATTAAGAAAAAGAATACCAAAAAGGTGGTTTGCTTTGGAAGGATTTTAAGAATCTTCCTTAAGAAAAAGGCTGCTGAATCCCTGGTCACCCCGACTATATTCATAAATGCCTCCAAGAGGCTCACCTGTGCCCTCTTTGGCAAGTGGGAGAGGACCATCACCAAGCCAACCAAGGCTTCTTCCTCTTCCTCCAGGACTTCTGAGAGTATAAGGGCTGATCCAGCCACTTCCCACCCTACTGAAGATATCCCTCCTCCACCTCCACCTCCTACAGCCATCCAAAGTCACCCTCAAATGGTACCCCAACTCCACTCCCCAATCCATACACCAATTCATACCAAATTCCATACTCCCACACCTCCATCATCCCCAATACATACATCCCCAACTCATATTCACTTTCATACCTCACCTCTATCCCAACATGGTACACAAATTCCACCACCCCCTTCATCTCCTCTACCACCATATTTGGATGACATTCCTCTCTCCAATCTATCCTCCCTACCATCATTCAATCTGCTTATATCCCCCCTCCATACTCCTTCTTCCCCAGATGCACAAATGATAGATTCTTTACCTCCTCCTCCACCATCATCTTCCCTCCCTCCTTCTGTCTCCACTGAGACACCTTCTGAATACCTGCCACTGGACCTCTCCATCATTCCACCTCTTCTAGCACACTCCCCTTCTCAAAACCCTCATAGCAGAGGCTATTTCCCCTCTTGTTACCTCCATCTCCTCTCTTACTGATAAAATCTCTGCTCTCTCTGCTCCTCCCTCTTCAGTCAGGGGCCTGGCTCCAGTATCCACTGAAACCAGGCAGGGGGAGATACTCAGTGAAGAAGTTGCAGAAGTAGAAGCAGATGCAACAATAGAAGTAGCAGCAACAACAGCAGCAAAAGCAGAACCAGAAGCAGAAGAAGATGCAGATGTAGCAGCAGCTAATGAGTTACTTGATTTACTTAATTTCATTGAATCTGATATGGATTTGGATGAGCCTGTTTTGACTGAAATAAACACTGTTGGTGATTATATTATAAATCCCACCATAGATCTGTTGAATTTGTTGAATATTTTTGATACAGTTCATTTGAACTTCCTGCCAGAAGACTGCATAAAGCCATCCATGGCTATAGTCCCCTATACCTCTCCAATAAGCCCCAAGGTTGCCAAGCAACTAAAGGCTAGTTTTGCTATTACAGAGGCTCCAGCCATTCCATCTCAACCAAAATCTGATTCCCTCATTGTTGCATCCCCTCCCAGAGATATTTCTGCTCCAACTTTGTTATGGATGACTCTACAATGCCTGATCTTGATGAATTGATCATGGCTGATATAGAAGAAGACAATAAATCAGTTGCTGAAAGCACTGATGTGTACAGTTCTCCAGCTCCAGCTCCAGCTCCTCCTCCAGCTCCTTCCCATGCAGAGAAACCCTTGATATCTGCAGAGGCTTTGAAAGAAATAAATGCTTTATATGATACTCCTCAAGACTCTTCTGATGATGAAGATGAGGAAGAAGATTCTGATGATGAGCCCAAGGCCAAAAAGAAAATCTCTAAGAAGAGGAAAGCTCCTACACCTCCTGCTCCAAAACCCAATCCAACAAATGATATCCCATGTTATATTCTTCAGAAAATTACACCATACAAGGGCATGCCAGTATGGATGTGGCTGTCCAAGAACCAACAGAAAGATAAAAAGAAGAGCAGGAAATACTCACCTCCTCCTTAGAGATTCAAGAATGACCCTCCTCCTCCTCCACCTGCTGCTGGTGCTTTAGGTTCTTCATCTCAGAGGACTACCCAATATCAAATATATTAGAGACATCAGGGTAGGTCTTCCTCCTCTTCTGGAAGAAGCCAACACAGGAATTCATCAGGCAAGCAGCGACAACAATAATAATATGAACATCAACAGCAACAAATTACTGAACAATAGAAAGCTGAAAGCCCAATAAGACCTGCCTCCCCTCCTGTACCTTTTGAAGATCCAGAAACAGCTACAACTGCAAGGATGGCCAGGTTCCAAGAATTGGTTGGCCTATCTTTGATAAACAAAGCCAAAGCTGAAGGGAAGGATCCATCTCAATACTCAACCATGTCCAAATACAGGAAGGAGGAACTCAACAGGTTTGCCAAAGCTAACAAATTCTTTAATGTTGATGATTATATGAAATTGCATCCAGAAGCTGTGGTGCCAAGGGCCACTTCCCTTAATATCATTGGAGCTGCTGATATGACAATGACAAAAATTCAAGCAGCAAATCCTAACAAGGAAATTAAGTTTACACAGCCGGGTGAAAAAGCTAAAGAGGAGAAGCACAATGAGCAAAAGAAGAAGAAATGAATTTTGAACTGTTTTAATTTTTCTCTTATCTTAAAACTACTTATCTATTTTTGATACAAAGCTATCTGTACATATATATCTGCTGCATATCTTAAAATTTCCTGCCAGATATATTTTTCTTGCTTTGTGAATATTTTGTGTCTGTATTTAGTGACCTCACCCAAATAGGGTGAGATTATTAGATCCCTAGTTGGATTTAGGCTAGCTTCACTAAACTTGTATAGCCAGGGTCATATTTGTGTCCTAGAGTATAGGCCATGTCCTTAGAGTCAACACTGCATGGACCAGCCATCAACAGAATACAGAAGACTCAAGACTTAGAGAAATTTCAAAGACTCAGGAAAGTGAGTTCGACGTTCGTCAAACACAGCTCGACGAAAGTCGTGCTCAGCTCGACGAACTTAGAGACAATTCTCTGAGTTGTGCTCGATGAACTTAGTTCTCTGGTCGACGATTTCTGGATGCACTACTTCAACATTCCAAGTCTAGAATCATTTCTCTGAACTCCAGTCGACGAATTCATGTTCTCAGCTCGACGAACTTAGACCACAGTCTTGACAAGTTTTATTCAGTAGCAGTTAGCAGTTCTCAGGTCGACGAACTTAGTTCTCAGGTCGATAATTTCTAGATACTCTACTTCAACTTTCTAAAGTCCAAGAACCATTTCTCTGAACCCTAGTCGACGAACTTAGATTCTCAGCTCGACGATCTTGATGCATAGAATTGGCAAGGTTCTTGAGAAAGCAGTTAGTATTTCTCAGGTCGACGATCTTGGATCTCAGCAAGACGAACAGCAATTATCTGGTCGACGAACATAACTTCTCAGCTCGATGAACTCCGGACCCAGGTCGATGAATTCTGTTCTTTGCTCGACGATTTCTGTGCAGTTCCAGACATGGACTTTTCCTTCCTTCTGTCCTTATTTTATTGCAGTAATTCTTGAATAATCAATGCTCAATATTCTCTGAATATTATCATTAGAAGCATCATTGATTATGGTCTTCATCAGGATTATTACTTGCCTCTTTTCAATGGGACAGTTGGGGAAATCGATCAATGCAGACATTCTCAAGGCCGTTAGTAATCAATGCTGGAAGGAATTCAAAAATTCAGAAGGAAGAATTTATAGAAAATATAAAATGGATTTTATTCCTCCTACTCTACGGGAATATAGCAGTGAGACAGTAAGCAGAGCATAAGAGATACAGAAAGCAATCGATACAACAACACAGTCAAGAAAACAAGAAGCCCTAGACCAGACCAGAGAAACAATAACAAGAAGAAGAACATCCATTAAAATCAAGAGTCTTCTTCATTCTTCATTCCAGGATTCTTTAAGGACAACAAAAACTCTATCAGTAAAGAAGTTCCTGGATATCTTCTGGTCAAGGATAAAGATTGAAGACCTACTCACCCTGAAGCAAAGCTTAAGACTTTCTGAGTTCAATATCTCAGGGAGAGCTTTGTTAACATCAAAGATCCACTAAGTCTTCTCAGTTGTATTTGAGAAAGAGACGACACCATCACTCTCTCATCCTCTCAATGTACAAAGAGTTCTTTAACTACCTTCAAAAGTTATTTCTGGTTGCAAATTACCTGATCAAAAGACTTGAGATAGGTTTTTGAGCACCTGATCAAAAGCTCATTGGTAGCAGACACCTGATCAAAACCTGAGTGTATTCCTACCAGGGTGGTAGAAGAGTGGATGTACCCAGGTTGGGGAACCACTATAAAATTCTCTTGTTGTCTGGTTTCCTTCTTTTTTTTTGTTCTCACTGTGCATGTGCTAGTTAGGTTTGATGTGCATATGATAGTTAGTTTAATTTCTGCTGTGCCTGTGGTAGATTAATTTATCTTAGGACTGTTTTTACTTACAGCCAAATTCTGGTATCAAATAGCTTCCCAACTCTGTAGTTTTTATTAATCAGCAAAAAGCTTTAGAAGTTTTAAAGATACTCTATTCACCCACCTCTACAGTATTTTAGGTCTAACCCTCACTTTCATATGCCAGACTTTGACTGCTATTTTGGAGTCCTTCAGGGCTCAGCAGGCTCCGGCTCCTCAGCCAAATCCCGGGGCAAACTGGCTGAGCGTCTTCCGGGGGATTTCTCCCCCATCCTATCTCGGGCCAGACACTGCAGTTCGTACGGAGGAGTGGCTGGATATCATTTACGAGATGCTGGCCGGTATTAGATGTTCGACAGAGGAGGCTGTGACTTTGGAAATGTCATGTTTGCAGTCGCATGCGAAGAGGTGGTGGAAGTCGCTGTTGGACACCAAATTTACTGGAGTGGATGTTGCGGACATTTCCTGGGAGGAGTTCAGGGCGGCCCTACTGGAGCATTTTGTGCCTCAGTCAATGAGAGATGAGTTGGAGGACAGGTTCCTGCAGTTGAGGCAGGGAAGCAGGACAGTTTTGGTGTACTATCGGGAGTTTACTCATTTAGCCCGCTTTGCGGATTCGTACCAGCTGGATGATGCGGGCTACGCGAAGAGGTTTTACAAGGGACTTCACGATGACACGAGGCAAGCCCTACTCTTTGTCTCTGATGGGAGTTTGGCCAGGATATTGGAGATGGCCGAGAAACTGGAGGCAGACCAACTTGCTGTTCGAGGCCGGAAGAGATTGACTAATGACGCAGTGATTGGCGGTAGGAGAGACTGTTGAAAATTGTGAAGTGAAAGTGGGTGAATGGAAGGCTTGGGCAACCTATCCGCGCGGACTACGCGGACATGGTTGGCGGACTGCTAAGTCGGCAGGGATGTTGCAGGCGGTTTGCTCTGTGGCGGCCTGGGCGGTCTGTTCGCGCGGACTACGCGGACAGCAACAGCGGTCTGTCAGGCTGGTGAATACTCAGCAGGCAGTTGGATCCCAGGAAGTAACCGGGCGGATAGAAATCCTATCCGCGGAGTCCGTCATGAAGCAGACTGATGAACTGGAGCTCGGTAGACCGGTTTGGCAGTTGCCTTTGTCTTGCTCTAGTAAAGCGGCAAGTGGAAGCCGCGGAGACCGCCGGTCAGTGCGGACAGAAGCTAGAGGTTGCCCGGTATGGCGGGCTAGATCCAGTGTTCGCCAGTAAGTGCGGACTGGACCATGTGGCCAGTGGACTGGACTTGGTGGGTTCTGAACCAAGTCCAGGTTGGCTCAGTCCGGGGAGATCGCGCAGTGGAGCGCAGGCTGCTTTCTCAGTCCGCCAAGCCTAGTAGAAGTGTTGTTGCCTTGATTGCTAGCTTGGGGGTATGCGGACTGGAGGATTGCCTGTGCAAGAGCGTGCAGACTGGAGCTGGAGTCCGCTGAGTTCGGTTTAGCCTCGTGATGAGGTTATGAATTCAGGAATGCAGACTGGAGTTTGCTGTGTAAGCAGACTGGATCGGCATGTCCGCTGAGTCCGGAGGTGCCTTGGAGATTGAGGCAATGGACTCGGGATGTGCGGACGGAAGCCGGGTGTCCGCTGAGTCCGGCAGGCGCCTTGATGGAGAGGCTGTGGGCTCGGGTTATGCGGGCTGGTGCTGAGTCCGCAGATTGGCGGACATAGCTGTTGTGGAGTCCGGCTGTGGTGGTCCTGGCTTGGCCTTTGGCGGCAAGGCAGGCTGGATATTGGAGTCCGGCCTTGGAGAAGCTGGGGCGGACTGGCTATCTGCACAGGAGCGGCGAACTGGAGTGTGTGTCCGCGTGCTGGCAGACACACTTGTTCTAGCTGCTGGATGTGGCGGTGATCCTATCGCCTAGGGCGGTGACCACACTCATCATCGTGCCTATAAATAGGACCCTTGTCACATCAGGAATAGGGACCTGAATCGAAGTAAGTGAACAGTAATTGAGCTCGTGTAAGTTGCTGCGGTCTGGACTTTGGAGTCCGCGCGGTTTGAGAGTTGACTGAGTTGTGCTGTGTAGGTTGTGTAGATAGCGCTGGAAAGCCAGGACTTGGCTCTGACTGCGGTCAGGGACAGTGTGGACTCTGCGGTTAAGCAACAGGCGGTAAACAGCAAGTCACAGATAGTGACTAGACAGTCTTCTCTTTGGCAACTTGGTTCGGAGTTCAGGAAGTCGGCTGCTTCAGGCGAACTGTTCCTTTCGGTGGAGCAGCGTGTGTGGTCTAGTGGGTAGGCGGCCTGCAGATCGGCGGTGAAGAGCTAAGCATTGGAATAGGGGTAGTCCGTGCGGCTTGGGTTGCGGTCTGGTGACCGGGCGGACTGAGCGGACTCCACAGCAGTAGACCGGTGACTTGTTGATTAAGTCCACGCGGCTTGTTTTGTGTCTTGTCTTTGTAACCGTCTCTGCTCTCCTGGTTTGGGTTTTGGTGAAGCATGTCTCGCCATGTATGTCTCGCCTTGTAAAGAAGGTTGCTCTTGATCAATAAAGAAGCTTGTGTTGCATGTGTTGCTGGTTGTTACTGCTTTGTTGAGATAACCCCTACTAACTCCAAGATCCGGGAAAACTTTCAACATTATAAGTGGGGTGTTCTCCTCCGGTTTGTTGAGTTTCAACAGGGTATCCGAGGAGGCCTCTGCGGGTTTGTTGAATTTCAACATGGTATCAGAGGCAGGTTGGAGTGGTCAAGCAGTGCTCAATGGAAGTAGTTGCTCTTGTGTAGAGGAAACCAGTGGTAGAACCATGGCAGTGGAGGATGCAAGTTGTCTTGGAATTGATCTCCTTACAGAGACGAACTATGAAAGGTGGAAGTCCTGTATGAAGAGCTTTCTTCTTGGCGAGGACCTTTAGGAGGTCGTATGCGGAGCAGGAAGACAAGAGGCTACTGCTGGCAATGCTGAAGCGATGAGAGCTTGGAAGGAGACAAATGCGAAATCGGAGTCTATTCTCAAGCAGGTGATCTCATCGGAGCTCTTAGACCACATCAGTGGATGTCGGTCAGCTGCGGAGGTTTGGACTTCCCTTGATGGGTTGTTCAGGAAGGAGGTGAAGGTTGCTGCTAACGATGGTCCCTCTACTTCATATCAGGAAGAAAGGAGTGTTGCTCCTAGGCATGATAGGAAGAGGAAGGAAGGACCACAGTGTTATAAATGCAAGCAGCAAGGTCATCTTCGGAAGGAGTGCAAGGTTGTCTTGCTCTCAGCAAACGTAGCTCAAGTAGGGAGGAAGAAGAAGAACATTGTTGGGTTATCAATAAGTTCTGGAACTGATCGGATGAATACCAGTGATAGTGCAGCTATCTGACATGAAAGACTGGGGCATGTAGGAATGGACAAGCTGAAAGCAATGACAGGAAGAAGACTCGTAAGAGGGCTGCCTAGATTGTCTTCCTATGGCGATGGTCAGGGGTGTGCGGGATGTCAGCAAAGTGAAGCCTATCGCTTCATGGTTGATAAGGCACAATCCAGATGTAAAGCACCATTGGCGGTTGTCCATTGTGCTCTGGTGGGACCGACCATTACAGCCAGTCTTGGAGGCAGCAGGTTCATGCTGATATTGGTTGATGACTATTCAAGGTATACATGGGTATACTTCATGAAGAAGAAGTCCAACATGGTACGCTTGTTTGTGGAATTCAAGAAGCTTGTGGAAGGCCAGCTTGGCCGGAGGATCAAGGTGTTGAGGACAAGTATCGGTGGTGAGTTTGGCTCAACCGAGTTCTCACACTTTTGCAGGAAGCAAGGGATCCGGAAGGAGCTTTCTTGTGGACATACTTCACAACAAGGTAGTATTGCAGCTCGGATGATCCGTTGGTTAACGGAGACCTGCAAGTGTTGGCTTCAGAGTAAAGGCGTTCCGAAGGCTCTTTGGGCGGAAGGGATGGCCTGTGCTGCTCATGTCATCAACCGGATGCCACTTAGTCCGATCATAGTGAAGACTCCTTATAAGCTGATGTTCGGAGTGAAGCCCTCAGTGAAGCGCTTTCGGGTGTTTGGATCTACCTGCTACATACACTCTCTGGGTGCTCTCAAGACAAAGCTAGTCTTTATTGGGTATGATGAGCAGAGGAGAAGATGGAGGTGTATGGATCCTGCGACGAAGAGACTCATAGTGTCAAGAGACATTGTCTTCGATGAGTTGATGACGTATTGGGGTAGCTCTCATGTGGAGCTAGAGATAAGTAGGTCAGATGATGGGCTCAAGGAGGCTGCTGCTAAGGAAGTGGAGTTACCTGAGTCACCAGGAGCTCCAGGTTGTTCTAGCTCCGGGGCAAAGGCGTCAGAGTCGGGAAGAAGGGGGAGCGATGCTCCAGGATCTTCTGGCTCGAAGGCGGAGGCTTCCGGTTCAGGAAGCAGGGGGAACGATGTTCCAGGCAGTTCTTGTTCAAGAGGAGAGTCTTTTGGTTCAGGTAGCAGGGGGAGCGTTGCTCCAGGTGCTTCTGATTCCAGTAAGGAGGCGTCTTGTTCAGGGAGCAAAGTGAGCATTGTTCCGGGCTTGCCCGGGAACGGAGATGGGTCAGGAGCAGCGGAGGTGGTTAGCCATGATCAGGTTCTTCGGCGATCGAAGAGGATCAGTAAGCCACCAGCTCGATATAGCGAAGGGAACACGGCGGACTTGGTTCCGTGTTTCCTTGTTAGCCCTCAGGTCGAGCAAGGTACTTCTGGCTGTGATGACCCCACTAGAATCGAGGAGGTGGTTGACACCAAGGCTGAAAAGGTGACTTCTCTCAGAGATAACAAGGCTTGGGTTTCTGTGCCCAAGGTAGTTGGTGATACTCCTGTGATGCATGAGTGGAGGTTGAAGCTAAAGAAGGCAGAGGGAAGCATGTCTCCTTTTTGGAGATGCTAGAGGGCTCCCTCATGGTCCATGATATGCGGGGCGAGGACTATATCTTGGACATCTCTTCGTAGATGCTATCGGAGGGACCAGGTGCAAGGTTACGGGAGCTGCTGGAGTTATTCACCACTTCTCACTTCAAGGGGGAGTGTTGAAAATTGTGAAGTGAAAGTGGGTGAATGGAAGGCTTGGGCAACCTATCCGCGCGGACTATGCGGATGATGGTTAAAACTCCAAAATTATTTACGGTCACGCGGCGACCCGGCGGTTTTATTTGAGAAAAAGGCAGAAGTGATTTTATTTAAGAAAACGGGTCGCGCGTATTTATTTATTTATTTTGGATATAAAAAAGGTTTAGAAATCGAGTTTTAACGAAAGGAGGCAAGTGCACCTATCGTGAGTAGTACAGGATATTCCGGGTGGAATATCGAGGTCGTATTGTTCTCGGGTCCGTTTCGATTATTTCTACTCTTCCCTGGAGGGGACTATTATTTTACCGATAATTAACTTGTCGGGTTATTTATATATAATAAAAAGCAGAAAATGGCAGAAAGAAAAATGAAAGCATGAAAAGAAGGCAATAAGGTGGTGCCGATGAAGAGCTTAGCTCGATGGCACCGAAAAAACAATTGAACTAAAATAGACTTTAAACAAAAAGAGCTCCTAAATTTCTAATTAATTAAGGCGGAGACTTGGCCGTGGAGGTTCCACTAAAATGAGCTCACCTAGCTATAGGGCTATCGCTCACCTGAACGCTAAGACTATTCGACCGAACGTTAGTCCGACGAAGGATTCCTCTTAACGCCCGCATTACGCTAAGAACCCCGCTATTGGGTGGGGAACCCAATCCGGTAGAGTTGGCGCGCCTCCTCTCTCGAGGGTTAGTGCGGAACTCTCTTTGCCAAGGGGTGATCGGTCCATATGCACGGCCTCTCGGCTGGCTAGCATATGGACTACGGAAATAGGGCCCACACATCGATATGTGGTCCTACGCGTCGTTAACCCCGGGCAAACCTTAAGTACTTTTAATTAATTAGAAAAATTAGACCTTTAATTATTTTAAGCTATTTTATCTGTCCCAATGCTCTTCGATGCCGAGGGCTAAGAACTGTTAGCCACTCATCGGAATGGGGACGGCTTGCGAGGAAAGCAATAAATAAAGCAGTAAAGAAAGCAGTAAATGAAAGCAGTAAAATAAAGCAGTAAAGGAAAGCTGAAAATTGCAAGTCCTACTCAAACGAGTAGGACTGAAGAAAGCAGTAAATTGCGAGTCCCGGCGCAACTGCGTGGGCGGGAGAAATGAAAGCAGTAAAACGCACGCACGCAATTCCTACTCAAATGAGTAGGAGAAAATAAATACGGGTCCTACTCAAACGAGTAGGACAAAATAAATGCAACGCACGCACACTCTCTCTCGACATAAATGAAAACGCACACACTCTACAGGAAAGTAAAATCCAGCCATTAAACTCAAGTGAGTAGGCGGAAAAAAGGAAAATTACAAACTCACGCACTCTACAGAAAGTAAAATAAGCAAGCGCCGTTTAACTCTTAACGAGTAGGCGGAAATAAATGCGCAAGTACAAAAAAAAAGATAAAAAAACTAAGTTATCTAAAATTGAAAACAACTGCATTTCTACCGCTAGAATGCGGTAGAAATGCATAAAAAGAGAAAATAAAAATTAAACGGGAAGAAAGTTTTTGCAAATAAACGAAAAAGGAAAGTGATCGAAAAATTAAAACGAATACATTTCTACCGCTAGAATGCGGTAGAAATGCATAAAAAGAGAACGAAAAAATTAAAAGAGGAAAAAGTTTTTGAAAATAAAATTGAAAATGCAAGTGCTCGAAAAAGCAAAATAACAACTTATCCATTCTTATAATGCTATAAAAATGCCTAAAAAGTGGAAGAAAAGTTAAAAGCACGAAAAGTTTTACAAAAATAACAAAAAAAACGACTAAGTAAGAAAAATCAAAACCACCTTTTAACCATTTTTATATTTTCATAAGGATGAACAAGAACGGAAAAGCTAAACTATGAAGATTATGAAAGCAATAAAACTAATTTAAACTCATACACACACACACACATATAAAGAAGAACAAAAAAAAAACTAAGTTAAAACAAGGAAGAAAGATAAGATTGCATAAGGTGTGAGTTGCATAGATACATTCCAAAGGCGATATAAGAGAAGAAAACACATATTTCATTAAATGAAAAGACGAGTTACAAAGACACGAAAATAAAACTAAGGAGGGGGGGGGAGAAATTATCCCTTACATAAGCCTTGGAAGCATTTCGGCAGCACAACCCCTAAGCAAAATGGTCCAAAAAGAGAACAGGAATCCTAAGCAGCAGCTCTGAATTTATAGAAAAAATTTACATGGGTCACGCCCTTGGTCACGGGCGTGACAGGGGGCGTGACAGTACTATTTGGAAGGCGGCCGGCGATTTGATGGGAAAGTGGACTTCGGGCCGGACACGTGTCGGTCTCGCAGTGGTCACGCCCTTGGTCACGGGCGTGACAGGGGGCGTGACAGGCAGGTGGATCTGGGCGCGGTGCGCGCCGAAAGTCTTCGGGCAGGTCTTGTCGGGCTAGCTGGAAAGGTCACGCCCCAGGTCACGGGCGTGACTCTGGGCGTGTCGGCTGGTGTCGACACTCGACGATCGTCGAGATGAAATCGTCGAGTGGAGTGAACACGGGCTTGGGTCACGCCCCGTGTCGGGTGACACGGGCGTGTCGACGGGCGTGTCAGCTGGGTCGACGATCGTTGAGCGCGATTTCGTCGATCTGGATGGTCACGGGCATGGGTCACGGGCATGACTCGGGTGACACGGGCGTGACACGGGCGTGTCACGCTATTTCTTCAAAAAGATGTCATTTCTCGGGAATTTGACGTGTCACGCCCAGGTCACGGGCGTGACCAACATGTCACGGGCGTGACATGTCAATTTTTGGCAGATTTTCATTTTTTCCTGAAAAATAAAATAAAATAAGTTAGTATAATATTTACAAAAATAGGAGCATTTTATTGAATAAAAATAAATAAAAACGACAAAAATAAATGAAAACAACTAAATTAATGTACACAAAAATAGGTATATTTACAACTTATCAAATACCCCCATACTTAAGCTTTTGCTATTCCAGAGCAAAAGTTGGAGATGAACTTATAAGGAATAAAAGAAATCCTAAGTTTAGCTACCGCTTGAATTAATTAAAAGGAAGATCAAAATAAACATCCGGGGTTAAAGAATTAAATCCTAATTTATGAAATGTTATGAATAGAGGAAGAGTTTCAAAAAGACTTCTAGATAAAATAAAATAGAAAGCAAAAATTTATTTTTGTTAGTTCAACAAAGATGGATTGGATTTATATAAAATACCTTAGCTTAAAAGAAGTTAAAGGAAATAATACAATTTAAAAATTATGCTCTCAAAAAATTTTTAAATTAAGTCTAGAATCATTGAAATAGGCTAAGTGGTTTGGTGGTTTATGAAGAAGGCTTGGATATTGAGGTGAGGTAATTTTTTCTCGAACCTCCAATTTTTTCTTTTTGGATTATTAGGAAAACGAAATCTTATTTTCCTAACACATAATAATTTTTAATTTTTTTTTTCTTTCTTCATAAGAATAAAATTAACCCAATGTATATTTGTAGGAGTAATGAATTTTATCCTCTTACTCCATATATAATTTTTTTAAATTATTGGGTGCCTATGTTTACGGAACGAAATCTTATTCCGATTGACATATGATCTTTTAAGGGATAGGGGGGTAATCATGTCAAAGTAAGACATGAAAAAAAAATGGAAGTGGGTTTAGTTTTTCAAAAGGAAAACTAGATTTTAATAAAAAAGTTTTGAGAGCAACCTTTTTAAAATGAACGTTCCGATATTTCTAAAAGCATGAAGTAGAAATAATTGAAATCCATAGATGTTATTTTCTAACATAAAAAACGAGCTTCTATTTATAAAATTAGAAGTGGTGGTGAAAAACAAGTTCCCTATTATAAGGAGAAGACATAAAAAATTCTTTAAGACTTAACCCCAGACACTTAAATCTATCGAACTTTAATTAATAAACGAATAGTAAGCAAAGAATAACTAAAATTCGCATATAAATTAACTCGAAACTAGATTTTTGGAAAACAAAAAGAGTTAAGATATGGTGTATTCGAATTATTTTGTTACATAATTTAACAAAACATTTTTTTGATTTTTTTAGGGATTTTATCATTTTTTGTGTTTTAATTATTATCTTTTTAGGATTTTTTTAGATATTTTTATCTTTTTGGGGTTTTTGGATTTTCAAATTTTTTTGTGATTTTTAGTTTTTAAGGATAAATTATTTACAAGAATGAGGAGAGAAAGAAGAGTTTTTTACAAAGAAGATAGGGGGGAAAGAGAGATTTTTTTACAAAAAAGCAAAGTAAAAACTCGATTGCGGCCCCGCGAACAAACTCTTATTTGAATGGTTGGTTCGATGAGTCGACCGTCGCGGGCAGGCAAGACGCAAGTTTTTACAAAAAAGAAGAAGTGGGGGAAGAGAGAATTTCTTTTTTTGTTTTTTTTTTGTTTTTTTTTTGAGTTTTATGAATTTTTTTGAAGTTTTATGATAATAAAAACAAGAAAAATTTTTTAGATTTTAAGTTTTGCAAAATTTTTTTTTAGTTTTGATGAGTACAGAATAAAAAAATGCAGTATAGGAAAACACCCCCATACTTAAACCCAACATTGTCCCCAATGTTGCAGTCTAAGTATGCGGAACGATAATATACAAAATAAGTACAAAAAGAAAAAGGGAGGGTAGTAGAGCTTCCCTGAGACGAGTCCGGGAGGCCCAATTGGAAGCCCTGTATTATTTAGAAAAGAAAAAGCAAAAAGATAACAGCAAAAAAAACAAAAAAGATAAACTCGGCCAAAAGATTGCGGGCGGTAGGGGGGGTGTGCGAGGGGGAGTCGGAGGTAGCTAAGGCTTTAGCTACCATAGCGTGATAAATTGGGAGCCCCTAGCGCGCACAAGAGTGAAAAGCGCGCCGAAACAAAATAAATTAAAATATAATAAGTTAAAGTAAAATAGATATTTTTTTTAGTTTTTCATTTTTTAGTTTTTTTTTTTTTTTTTTTTTTTTTGTTGTTCAAAAACAGTAATGAAAATAAAAATATTTTTTTTGTTAAGTTTTTTTTTTTTTTTTTTCATGTTTTTGGATTTTTAGTTAGTTTTTTTTTAGTTTAGTTTTTTTTTGGTTTTATAGTTTTTTCAAATTTTTAATTTTTAAGGTTTTTCAAAAAAAATTTTTTTTGAGTTTTTCAATTTTTTTTTGGTTTTATAAATATGTAAATATATATATTTAAGTTTTTATTATTATTATTATTATTATATTATAAATTTTTTTTTTAGTTGGCCAAACTATTTTTTTTTATATATAAATATATATAGGTAAAATTAATAGATTTCCAGGGTTTAAAATAACGAACCTAAAATGTCCCCGGCAACGGCGCCAAAAACTTGATGGTTAAAACTCCAAAATTATTTACGGTCACGCGGCGACCCGGCGGTTTTATTTGAGAAAAAGGCAGAAGTGATTTTATTTAAGAAAACGGGTCGCGCGTATTTATTTATTTATTTTGGATATAAAAAAGGTTTAGAAATCGAGTTTTAACGAAAGGAGGCAAGTGCACCTATCGTGAGTAGTACAGGATATTCCGGGTGGAATATCGAGGTCGTATTGTTCTCGGGTCCGTTTCGATTATTTCTACTCTTCCCTGGAGGGGACTATTATTTTACCGATAATTAACTTGTCGGGTTATTTATATATAATAAAAAGCAGAAAATGGCAGAAAGAAAAATGAAAGCATGAAAAGAAGGCAATAAGGTGGTGCCGATGAAGAGCTTAGCTCGATGGCACCGAAAAAACAATTGAACTAAAATAGACTTTAAATAAAAAGAGCTCCTAAATTTCTAATTAATTAAGGCGGAGACTTGGCCGTGGAGGTTCCACTAAAATGAGCTCACCTAGCTATAGGGCTATCGCTCACCTGAACGCTAAGACTATTCGACCGAACGTTAGTCCGACGAAGGATTCCTCTTAACGCCCGCATTACGCTAAGAACCCCGCTATTGGGTGGGGAACCCAATCCGGTAGAGTTGGCGCGCCTCCTCTCTTGAGGGTTAGTGCGGAACTCTCTTTGCCAAGGGGTGATCGGTCCATATGCACGGCCTCTCGGCTGGCTAGCATATGGACTACGGAAATAGGGCCCACACATCGATATGTGGTCCTACGCGTCGTTAACCCCAGGCAAACCTTAAGTACTTTTAATTAATTAGAAAAATTAGACCTTTAATTATTTTAAGCTATTTTATCTGTCCCAATGCTCTTCGATGCCGAGGGCTAAGAACTGTTAGCCACTCATCGGAATGGGGACGGCTTGCGAGGAAAGCAATAAATAAAGCAGTAAAGAAAGCAGTAAATGAAAGCAGTAAAATAAAGCAGTAAAGGAAAGCTGAAAATTGCAAGTCCTACTCAAACGAGTAGGACTGAAGAAAGCAGTAAATTGCGAGTCCCGGCGCAACTGCGTGGGCGGGAGAAATGAAAGCAGTAAAACGCACGCACGCAATTCCTACTCAAATGAGTAGGAGAAAATAAATACGGGTCCTACTCAAACGAGTAGGACAAAATAAATGCAACGCACGCACACTCTCTCTCGACATAAATGAAAACGCACACACTATACAGGAAAGTAAAATCCAGCCATTAAACTCAAGTGAGTAGGCGGAAAAAAGGAAAATTACAAACTCACGCACTCTACAGAAAGTAAAATAAGCAAGCGCCGTTTAACTCTTAACGAGTAGGCGGAAATAAATGCGCAAGTACAAAAAAAAAAGATAAAAAAACTAAGTTATCTAAAATTGAAAACAACTGCATTTCTACCGCTAGAATGCGGTAGAAATGCATAAAAAGAGAAAATAAAAATTAAACGGGAAGAAAGTTTTTGCAAATAAACGAAAAAGGAAAGTGATCGAAAAATTAAAACGAATACATTTCTACCGCTAGAATGCGGTAGAAATGCATAAAAAGAGAACGAAAAAATTAAAAGAGGAAAAAGTTTTTGAAAATAAAATTGAAAATGCAAGTGCTCGAAAAAGCAAAATAACAACTTATCCATTCTTATAATGCTATAAAAATGCCTAAAAAGTGGAAGAAAAGTTAAAAGCACGAAAAGTTTTACAAAAATAACAAAAAAAACGACTAAGTAAGAAAAATCAAAACCACCTTTTAACCATTTTTATATTTTCATAAGGATGAATAAGAACGGAAAAGCTAAACTATGAAGATTATGAAAGCAATAAAACTAATTTAAACTCATACACACACACACACATATAAAGAAGAACAAAAAAAAACTAAGTTAAAACAAGGAAGAAAGATAAGATTGCATAAGGTGTGAGTTGCATAGATACATTCCAAAGGCGATATAAGAGAAGAAAACACATATTTCATTAAATGAAAAGACGAGTTACAAAGACACGAAAATAAAACTAAGGAGGGGGGGGGGAGAAATTATCCCTTACATAAGCCTTGAAAGCATTTCGGCAGCACAACCCCTAAGCAAAATGGTCCAAAAAGAGAACAAGAATCCTAAGCAGCAGCTCTGAATTTATAGAAAAAATTTACATGGGTCACGCCCTTGGTCACGGGCGTGACAGGGGGCGTGACAGTACTATTTGGAAGGCGGCCGGCGATTTGACGGGAAAGTGGACTTCGGGCCGGACACGTGTCGGTCTCGCAGTGGTCACGCCCTTGGTCACGGGCGTGACAGGGGGTGTGACAGGCAGGTGGATCTGGGCGCGGTGCGCGCCGAAAGTCTTCGGGCAGGTCTTGTCGGGCTAGCTGGAAAGGTCACGCCCCAGGTCACGGGCGTGACTCTGGGCGTGTCGGCTGGTGTCGACACTCGACGATCGTCGAGATGAAATCGTCGAGTGGAGTGAACACGGGCTTGGGTCACGCCCCGTGTCGGGTGACACGGGCGTATCGACGGGTGTGTCAGCTGGGTCGACGATCGTTGAGCGCGATTTCGTCGATCTGGATGGTCACGGGCATGGGTCACGGGCGTGACTCGGGTGACACGGGCGTGACACGGGCGTGTCACGCTATTTCTTCAAAAAGATGTCATTTCTCGGGAATTTGACGTGTCACGCCCAGGTCACAGGCGTGACCAACATGTCACGGGCGTGACATGTCAATTTTTGGCAGATTTTCATTTTTTCCTGAAAAATAAAATAAAATAAGTTAGTATAATATTTACAAAAATAGGAGCATTTTATTGAATAAAAATAAATAAAAACGACAAAAATAAATGAAAACAACTAAATTAATGTACACAAAAATAGGTATATTTACAACTTATCAGCGGACATGGTTTGTGGACTGCTAAGTCGGCAGGGATGTTGCAGGTGGTTTGCTCTGTGGCGGCATGGGCGCTCTGTTCGCGCGGACTACGCGGACAACAACAGCGGTCTGTCAGGCCGGCGAATACTCAGCAGATAGTTGGATCCCAGGAAGTAACCGGGCGGATAGAAATCCTATCCGTGTAGTCCGTCATGAAGCGGACTGATGAACTGGAGCTCGACAGACCGGTTTGGCAGTTGCCTTGGTCTTGCTCTAGTGAAGCGGCAAGTGGAAGCCGCGGAGACCGCCGGTCAGTGCGGATAGAAGCTGGAGGTCGCCCGGTATGGCGGGCTAGATCCAGTGTTCACCAGTAAGTGCAGACTGGCCCGTGTGGCCAGTGGACTGGACTTGGTGGGTTCTGAACCAAGTCCAAGTTGGCTCAGTCCGGGGAGATCGCGCAGTGGAGCGCGGGCTGCTTTCTCAGTCCGCCAAGCCTAGTAGAAGTGCTGTTGCCTTGATTGCTAGCTTGGGGGTATGCAGACTGGAGGATTGCCTGTGCAAGAGCATGCAGACTGGAGCTGGAGTCCGCTGAGTTCGGTTTAGCCTTGTGATTTGGTTATGAATTCAGGAATGCGAACTGGAGTTTGCTGTGTAAGTAGACTGGATCGGCGTGTCCACTGAGTCCGGCGGTGCCTTGGAGATTGAGGCAATGGACTCAGGATGTGCGGACGGAAGCCGGGTGTCCGCTGAGTCCGGCAGGCACCTTGATGGAGAGGCTATGGGCTCGGGTTATGCGGGCTGGTGCTGAGTCCGCGGATTGGCGGACATAGCTGTTGTGGAGTCCGGCTGTGTTGGTCCTGGCTTGGCCTTTGGCGGCAAGGTGGGCTGGATATTGGAGTCCGGCCTTGGAGAAGCTGGGGCGGACTGGCTATCTGCACAGGAGCGGCGAACTGGAGTGTATGTCCGCGGGCTAGCGGACACACTTGTTCTAGCTGCTGGATGTGGCGGTGATCCTATCGCCTAGGGCGGTGACCACACTCATCATCGTGCCTATAAATAGGACCCTTGTCACATCAGGAATAGGGACCTGAATCGAAGTAAGTGAACAGTAATTGAGCTCGTGTAAGTTGCTGCGGTCTGGACTTTGGAGTCCGCGCGGTTTGAGAGTTGATTGAGTTGTGCTGTGCAGGTTGTGCAGATAGCGCTGGAAAGCCAGGACTTGGCTCTGATTGCGGTCAGGGACAGTGCGGACTCTGCAGTTAAGCAACAGGCGGTAAACAGCAAGTCGCGGACAGCGACTACGCAGTCTTCTCTTTGGAAACTTGGTTCAGAGTTCAGGAAGTCACCTGCTTCAGGCGAACTGTTCCTTTCGGTGGCGCAGCGTGTGCGGTCTGGCGGGTAGGCGGCCTGCAGATCGGCGGTGAAGAGCTAAGCATTGGAATAGGGGTAGTCCGCGCGGCTTGGGTTGCGGTCTGGCGACCGGGCGGACTGAGCGGACTCCACAGCAGTAGACCGGCGGCTTATTGATTAAGTCCGTGTGGCTTGTTTTGTGTCTTGTCTTTGTAACTGTCTCTGCTCTCCTGGTTTGGGTTTTGGTGAAGCATGTCTCGCCATGTATGTCTCGCCTTGTAAAGAAGGTTGCTCTTGATCAATAAAGAAGCTTGTGCTGCATGTGTTGCTGGTTGTTACTGCTTTGTTGAGATAACCCCTGCTAACTCCAAGATCCAGAAAACTTTCAACATTATAAGTGGGGTGATCTCCTCCGGTTTGTTGAGTTTCAACAGGGTATCCGAGGAGGCCTCTGCGGGTTTGTTGAATTTCAACAGAGACCCGCCTGAGAGGTCGAGTTATTGGATAAAAGAGGAACGAGGATCAGCCCTGTTAGGAGGGCAGACATGAGCAGAGGACCCTGGTGGTGTTGCCTCCTCAGCCACTACAGATGATGGAGATGCCGAGGACAGTGGAGGAGCCACCGACATGTTATCGGTGCAACCAGCCGGGGCACTTTTAGAGGAACTACCCTTTAAGAGGGGCACCATTACCAGCACTCCAGGAGGCCCCACCTGCTTAATAGTTTGGTGGGCAGGGACATGGATGGGGTCGTGGATTTTAGGGGAGAGAGCGCATGCAGTACAGGGGGCAGGTTTATGCCTTGGATCTGGCACAGCCCGGGACCCGGATAGGGTAATAACAGGTGCAACAAATTCTTCTTTTTAAAGTTCTTTTCTTTCTAAGATAAGATTGTGTAGATTTGAAACAGTTTAAATTCTAAGTAAGAATCTTGAATCAGATAACTAAGAACACTCTAATGAACTCAGGAGTAGTGTTGGTGTGTGGAAAGCCCGCCCACACTCTCTTCGACACGGGGGCATGACACAATTTCGTCTCAGAGGACTTCGTCGAGAAGCTGGATGGTGTTAGATTTTACGATGGAGTTACCAGGTGGGTGCGTCTCCCTAATGGGATGGTGGTCCGATCCACTACAAGTTTCATCCTGAGGGTGACCATAGATGGGTTGACCCTCGAAGCCTCGAAAACGACCCTGGGCTTGTCGGTCTTCGATCTCATTCTGGGTATGGCATGGCTCGCCCAGAACCATGCTCAGATTAACTGCCCGGCGAGGAGGGTTGTACTCAGATGTGGCGATGTATATGCGATGTTTGAAGGTACTACTCCTATTACTGCCTCTTTCTTTCTTCTATTCAGGCTGTCAAGGCCCACCTATAGGGAGACGAGGTTTACTAGGTGTTGTTCGAGATGGTTGAGGTCAAGGGCTCCGTTGCCGATATTTCGGTGGTTCGAGACTTTGCTAATGTATTCCCAGAAAAGCTGCCTGGGTTACCACCGCATCGGGAGCAGGACTTCCAAATTTAGCTCGTGTCGGCGACCAAGCCGGTATCAAGATCACCCTACTGTATGGCCCCGAAGGTGCTGGTAGAGTTTCAAATCCAGTTACAGGAGCTGGTAGAAGAAGGATTTGTTAGGCCGAGCTCCTCACCTTGGGGAGCTCTAGTTTTATTTGAGAAGAAGAAGGACGACATGCTCTGCTTGTGCATTAATTACAGAGCCCTGAACAGGCCCATGCTCCGAAACACGTATCCCCTGCCCAGGATTGACGAGCTGTTTGACAAGTTGGAGGGTGCTCATTAGTTTTCGAAGTTGGATTTGCGATCAAGATATTACCAGCTGCGTATACAGGAGGAGGACATTCCGAATACAACCTTTAGTAGAAGATATGGGTTATTTGAGTTCACAGTGATGCCCTTCGGCCTCATGAATGCCCCATCTGCGTTCATGAGCTTGATGAACCGGGTATTCGAGTCCTACCTTGACATTTTGTCATAGTTGTTATAGATGACATCCTTATCTATTCAAGGACTAAGGAGGAGCATGCTCGCCAACTGGCACTGACCTTGGAGAAGCTCCAGGAGCACTGGTTGTTTGCCAAGTTCAGCAAGTGCCAGTTCTGGTTGAAGGATGTGGCCTTTCCGAGCCATTGTATCAGTGGAGCAGGTTTAGCAGTGGATCCGACGAAGGTTCAGGCAGTTCGAGATTGGCCACCTCTGAAGACAGCCACCAATGTGAGGAGTTTTCTAGGACTTGCCGACTATTATTGGAAGTTCGTAGAGGGGTTCTACTGGATTGCTCTCCCGCTCACATCTCTGATAAAGAAGGAGACACCATTTTTTTGGATGCCACAGTGTGAGGCTGCTTTCCAGGAACTGAAGAGCCAGCTCACCTCGGCTCCTATTCTTGCACTTCCATCTGGGAGGGAGGGATTTCCGATTTACACCGACGCATCAACCAAGGGATGGGTACCGTTATGATGCAGAATGGGCACGTGATCGCTTATGCTTCCAAATAATTGAAGAAGCACGAGCTAAACTATCCAGTGTACGACTTGGAGATGGGAGCGGTGATTTTCGCTCTAAAAATTTGGAGACACTACCTCTATGGGATTCACTGTGAGATATTTTCAGATCACAAGAACTTGAAATATGTGGACACTCAGAAGGAACTGAATATCTGACAGAGGCGCTGGGTAGAGTTCCTTTCAGACTATTAGTATACCGTGCATTACCATCCCGGTAAGGCTGAAGTGGTGGCAGACGCTCTGAGCCGGAGAGCCACCACGTTGGGGGCAGTGACCCAGTTGATGGCTTTGGAGCTGGTGCGTATGTTGGAGGAGATCCAGATATCCCTGGTATACAGGGATGATCCATAGTTGTACATAGAGTACCTCGCATCGATGATTACAACGGACGACATACGGGACAACAATAGGGTCGGGCAGAGGTTGGATGCGTGGATGGAATCCATTTTCAGAGCCTTGGAGGAAAGCAAGCTGGGGATTATTCACTGAGAGATGGGCTGCTTTATTTTAGGGGCAAAGTTTATATACCGGCAAGAGGCCAGATTCAGGAGGACATCTTGGCAAAGGCTCACCGCAGTAGATACTCCGTGCACCCGGGTATCACAAAGATTGCAGCAGATCTGAAGAAGACCATGTTTTGGCCGGGCATGAAGAAGGACATCATATATTTTGTAACGCATTGCAAGGCTTGCCATCTAGTAAAGGCAGAGTGCAGGAGTCCGGCCGGGTTGCTGTAACGACTCCTAGTGCTGGAGTGGAAGTTTGAGGATATAGCCATGGACTTCATACATGGACTACCTTGGTCGCATGCAAGGAACGATTCAATTTGGGTCATCGTCGACAGGCTGACAAAGGTGGCCAGGTTTATCCCAGTCAGGAAGGACGCTCCGGTAGTTGATCAGGTCGAAGTTTGTGGAGCAGTTTGTGCGTTATCATGGAGTGCCTAAGACGATCGTGTCAGATTGGGATGGGCGTTTCACGTCCAAGGAGTGGAGGTCAGTTCAGGCTTACCTGGGCTCTCGGTTGACGTTTAACACTGCCTTCCACCTTCAGACTGATGGACAAATAGAGTGCACCAACTGGACTTTGGAGGATCTTCTGTGCTTATGCATTCCGGATTGCGAGGAGCCTTGGGGAGACTGTTACCACTGATCGAGTTCTCCTACAACAACAGTCATCAGGCCAGCATACGCAAGGCCCCTTATAAGGCTTTGTATGGATGAAGTTGTCAGACCCCTCTATATTGGGTCCAGGACGAGGACCCTAAGGCTCTTAGCTCAGAGTTTGTGGAGGACACTGATACTCAGGTGAGGCTGATACGGGATAGGATGTTGGAGGATCAAAGCAGGAAGGCCAAGTACTATGATGCATGATATCGGCAGGTGGAGTTCTTGGTAGGAGACCGGGTGTTCCTGAAGATTCTTCCAATGCATGGAGTTTCTCGGGTTCGAAGACGGAAGAAGCTCAGCCCTCGATATATGGGGTCCTATAGGATCCTAAAGTGGGTCGGCCCCTTGGCCTACAGGTTGGAGCTTCCACCAGAGTTAGCAGGATTGCAAGACACCTTCTACGTCTCTTCCCTTCGAAGAGCTTTACTACGGCCTGAACAACTGATTTCTGCTACGGATGGCCCTGTGGCGTCAGATCGGTCAGTCAGTATGGAGCCGGTCAGGATTGACGATATAGCGGTACGGACCCTGTGGCATAAGTGGGTTCCGCTAGTCAAGGTCTTGTGGAAAAACCATGGACAAGAGGAGCACACCTGGGAGCCACAGGACTTGACGCAATAAATGTACCCGGAGCTTTTCACACCAGGTAATCCCTTTAACCTCTCGGAATGTTACATTTTATTCCTCATACATGAAACCTCGTAGGCCTAGCTTGAATTTCGAGGACAAAATTTTTATTTTTATGTATTGGGATTTGTAACATCCCTCAGACTTCTAGACCCCTAGGATGGTTTTGTCATGACTGGGTCATGACAAAACCATGGGATGCACTTAGGGATCTAGTGACACCCATTGTAACACCCAAGGTACGGGCATAGGGTCGAGCGAGGCTCGACGAAATTGTCGAGCAGGGCTCGATGAAAACGTCGAGCAAACCAGAGGCATTTTGAGTGTAGAGCATTCATGGTCGGGGGAGATCAAGTGCCTCTCTCTCCTTTTTCCAAAGCTCTGTTCCATTTACACATTCAGAATAGAAGACCGGGAGATGTTTTTGGTGGCTGTTCAGTGCCCGGAACAGTGAAGTTACCCATGGACGAAATTGCCATTAAGTGGATATTAATAGTGCCATGATGAAAGACCCCTTCCCTCCGTTTTCGGTTTCCTTTTAAAACTTCACTGGACACTAAGGAGTCCTTTCCACCCTTTCCCTGGCAGTTTCAAGCTACTTGGTTGTACTGTTGCAGAATCTCGATTTCCTCCACCACCGGCAATGGAACACCAACACCAAACCCGTCAGGAAGCGCTATTGAAGGTCGATTTCTCCCCCTCTCCCTCGGTGCTAGGATCCTAGATAAAAAAGGAGAGATACCGGGCTCAATTGAGCTCGATCTAGTGAGTTTTTCCCTAGGTTTTCGGGTTTTTCCTCACCTCTTGGGTTCGCAGGAAAAGGCCTCTCCGGCGGCCGTGCCGCCGCCTGGCGATAGCCACCACCTCAACGGAGGTGGTGGAGGCGGTGGCCGACTGAGGAGATGGCCGGGTGGCTGGCGGCAGCTGTTAGATTAAGCTCCAGGTCGGGATGATCCATTCCTTGGCTGGAGGAAGAAGATGACTAGGAGGCGTTGGATCTGCTTCAAGATCTGTGCTGGATCATATTTATTCATTTTGATTTATTTTGTATTTTCTGTCCTGATTACTGGGCTGCTGTTAATTAAATATTAAAAATAACTAGGTTCCCTTACAGAAAATGTTGTCAACATGAAAATTGTAGATCTGTGAGTCTAGTTTTTTTTAAAATTGATTTGAGTCAATTTGGAGTTCAGGTCAGAACACAACACTCATTTTGGTGCAGTCTATACTTAGGACTAGTTAGAGATTAAATTGATTGCCCCACTTAACCAAATGTCCAAATGACCTCAAATTTGGGCAGGGAGTAAATATTATATATGTCCAGTACATATCCAAAAATGAGAATTTTTGGAGAAAACTTTTCTGTAGTGTTGGTAAAAATTTAATAATCCTAGTATAGTTTAATTAAGGGGCCTAGTTACATCGCCAACCCCCAAAATTTTGGTGGATGGTCTTAGGGGTCTCCATGAGTCTGTGGTTAAAATCTCAACCCATTTGAGTATGATTTGACTGGGTTTTGATGTGACTAAAGTTTGGGCCCTTAAGATGAGTTTAGGGTTTAGGATTCTTGGGGCATGGAGGGGCCAATCCTCACCCAAATGGGTTGGTGTTCTGGCCAAAGTCCCAGGGTCAGTAGGGTCACTCTCTATTAGAGATTGGAATGAGTTAGTGTGGTTGAGACCTAGTGCCCTAGTTCAAGCCTTGGATTGAGCCTGTTAGGGTTTGTGAAGGACCTAGGGTGTTTAGGCTTTGTTTGGGCTTGGGGTTTACCCCATGGGTTTCGAGGGTGGAGTAATGCCCTAGGGAGGAATTTGGTAGTATTTGGACATTTGCACTCCACTTAAATCAGTTGGAAATTATGTAGGTCTATACACCTTAGGGAATAAATATAGGGTCTTATGATCTTGGATCCTCATGAAATTTTGGTAGAAGTATTTTTATAGTACTATTGACCTCTATGATTTATTATAGGATGTTTAGAAAACAGTAGCTCATACTTGAATGTATAATCTCCACCTTGCCCTTTTGATGATTTTGAAGTAACCATGGTCAAATTAACTTGGAATGATATAAAGCTCTGACAAAGTTTATCAAATACCATTTGTAATCACTGATAGATGATTTGGAATATTTGGACGTCTCTTCTTAGTACTTCACGAGTTAAGTGAACTAGCGCACCTTACTTTGATAAATGGTTAATAAATATTATATCTTGATGGAAAATTGTGCTACTTGGCCAGAGAACTCTTTAGGGCATAATAAAGCTTAGAAAATTATTACAAGTGGTTTGGAAGAGTTTACGAGAATGTTTCTTCACAAAGTGCACTTTTTTGGATTTACTTGAAATATTTATCTATATAGCCTACTTACCTTGGAATTGCATGAAACTTAGTCAATAGGAGTTTCTGATCATTATAAGGCTCTGGTAAGTTTTATATAATTTTTGGACAAATATTTATGGTACTCCCTTCATTAACCTTATCTACTTGAACTATCTTGAATTAATTATTTAGAGGATAGTACATTTATGAAAATTTGTGCAATTTTGTATCCACTGATATTTTATTATAATATAGTGTTCACAATTTTTGGGTGGCCATAAATTAAGGAAATCTAGTACTTCATGTTCAAAATTACCCATGGCCTTGATTTTTTGAAAATTAAACAAATACCAAATTGATTAGGAAAATTTAAAGGTTTATGTATTTAGACTAAGTATGTCATGATAGACCCCTATTAATTATCTTAGGGCATTTGGATGAAATTTTGGAGTACCTCCTATCATGTACATCATATAACATAGGTTGGTCTGCACTTAGTAAAACTGCGAAATTGTAATAACATGAGGAATGAACATAGGGAGTTAGGTATAATAGTCAATGATTTGCGGTGAAGAGAAAATGAGTTGGTCTATAGGAGTCACAGTGTGGAAGTATTGGGTTGACTAGTGTTAAGTGGTGCTCGAGATCGACGAAAGGTCGTCTTTCCTGTAGGGAGAAAGAAAGTCAAAATACAGTAGGATTAGATCCAATATAATATTAAAAGGGATCAGAATTTGGATATTAACCAATAATAAATAAGTACCTTACGAAAGGGAGCCTTGAGCTTCAGCCCATCGTAGTTCCTAGTGCCCTCGAGACCCCTTCACGGGGAATGCCTTGGGCAGTCCAAGGTTAACGTAAGCCGTATGAATAAATGGAATGGAAGAGTAATTAGAAATACTATAGGGTTACACCTTCACACACTCTCCTCGGAGTTGTGGGAGTCAAGTTAGGTCTCCTGAGCGGTAGGATTGGTGATTTTATTGATGGGTAGGTTAGCCCGATGAGCCGATGGCTCGGTAGGTGGTTTGATGGACGGGTTAGTCCGGGGAGCCTATGGCTCTAAAGTTCTGGTTTGCATGTGCATAACATAAGGTGGTGGGTCTTTGTTACTTGACGGTCATTCACGCAAACGTCTGTACGATGAATCGACGAATGTGTTTCACACATAACCAAGGAAAGGCTGGTGGATTTGCCAGCAAGGTACGCAGAGGCTCCGTGGTGTGTTCTTCACGTTGAGGCAGACAAGGGTCTAGGTTGGGTGGCGTGAATGCCGGCCTAGTAGTTGGGCAGGCCGACTCACTGCCTCTGTTTGCCACAATGCGAGATACCTGAGAGTTTAGCTAACTCCAAAATAGGGAAACTAAAGGTCTGTGCGCATAGAGTCGTGTGTGTGAGTTGTACTTGTGTGTACATAGCATTTCATGCATAACAAAGCACTACACTCATATATGCATATAAACTTGACACCCCATCGTATAAAATGGTATGTGAATTTTTATACGATTGGAGCCTTGCAAAAGACCCCTTAACTTATAAGTTTTTATGGGCATTCATATAAGTTAAGGTTATTCTTCATTATACTCTGCTCTCTTACTTTTTCTTTACTGCCTTACTTTTGATATTATCATATTACTGTCTTACTTTTTATATTATCATTTTACTGTTGTACACCTTTATAGTTCTATATATCACTTTTAGCTTAGCTCCGCCCCATCTGCTTTGGCACTTCTCCACCTCAATATCTTCCCAATCCTCCTTCTCGTACGGTGCCTAGGAGTTGCGGGGGGAGGTGGGGATGATAGTTTGCTTAGTCTTTTTACTAACGGTCGGTGGACCATTATTTTTCAGGGGCTTCGGATGGGAGACATATAGCAGTTGGAGAGACAGCACCAGCAGGGCACGGTGCACATGGAGGTGGGCCAGTCTAGTACGGGAGCACCAGCTTCTGACACCGTGAGTGTTTAGTTTTATTAACTTCCGTGAGTGACCTTATAGTGAGGATTCTGATGTACTGGGCATAAGCTCGTTTACCTTTCTATTCGTGATTTTTGATACTCATTTATTCTGGGACATGTTGTGATTCTTGCTTATTACTTATATGTAATATGTTTTGTGAACTTGGCATTTTCTGTCTTCTTTTAATAGCTTCCACATCTTTGGTGATTTTGTGTGACAGCAGGGTTGGCATTTCGTAGTGACGACCTTCTGAGCAAAGATGTCACCACAAAATGGCGATTCTAGGCGTAAGACCCGGTAGCGTAGAACAAAAGGGGTCCTACAAACTGGTATCAGAGCCTACCTCGATCCGAAAAAAAAGAAGTCCACAAACCCTGGGCCAACCCGCACGAGCTTAGTTTGGGGACAAACTAGCAGCAAAAGCAATGGTGTGCCCATAATGGAAAATCACATGCAAAAGTCCCATCTCTTTCCTTCCTTTCCCTTAAACGTTTAACATTTGGTATTCTCCTTTGTAGCATGCGACGAACCCTACTCCCCAGCAAGGGGCATTTCAGGCTCAGAATGTGATTCCACCCCCGCCAGCTCCGACTCTATTCCAGCAGACAGAGATAAGACAGACTTTGACTGCTATTTTGGAGGCCTTTAGGACTCAGTAGGCTCCGGCTCATCATCAAAATCCCGGGGCAAACTGGCTAAGCGTCTTTCGGGGGCTTTCTCCTCATCCTATCTCGGGACAGAAACTACAGTTCGTACGAAGGAGTGGCTGGATATCATTTACGAGATGCTGGCTGGTATTAGATGTCCGACAGAGGAGGATGTGACTTTGACAGTGTCATGTCTGGAGTCACATGCGAAGAGGTGGTGGAAGTCGCTATTGGACACAACCTTTACTGGAGTGGATGTTGCGGACATTTCCTGGGAGGAGTTCAGGGCATTCCAACTGGAGCATTTTGTGCCTCAGTCAGCGAGAGATGAGTTGGAGGACAAGTTCATGCAGTTGAGGCAGGGAAGCAGGACATTTGTGGAGTACTATCGCGAGTTTACTCATTTAGCCCGCTTTGCGAATTTGAACCAACTGGATGCTGCGGGCTACACGAAGAGGTTTTATAAGGGACTGCACGATGACACGAGGTATGCCATCCTCTTCATCTCTAATGGGTGTTTGGCCAGGATCTTGGAGATAACCAAGAAACTGGAGGCAGACCAGCTTGCTATTCAGGGCCGGAAGAGATCGGCCAATGACGCTGTGATCAGCGATAAGAGAGACCCGCCGAGAGGACGAGTTATTGGAGAAAAGAGGAACGGGTATCAGCCCTGTCAGGAGGGAAGGCAGGAGCAGAGGACCCCGGTGGTGTTGGCTCCTCAGCCACTACAGATGAGGGAGATGCCGAGGACAGTGGAGGAGCCACTAACATGTTATCAGTGCAACCAACAGGGGAACATTAAGAGGATCTGCCCTATGAGAGGGGCACCATTACAAACACTCCAAGAGTCCCTACCTGCTTAACTGTTTGGTGGGCAGGGGCGTGGTCGGGGTCATGGATTTTAGGGGAGAGAGCGTAGGCAGGATAAGGGGCAGGTTTATGCCTTGGATCTGGCACAGCCCCGGGACCTGGAAAGGGTAATATCAGGTACATCAAATTCTTCTTTTTAAAGTTCTTTTCTTTCTAAGATGAGACTGTGTTGATTTGAAACAGTTTAAATGCTAAGTAAGAATCTTGAATAAAATAACTAAGAATACTCTAATGAACTCAGGAGTAGTGTTGGTGTGTGGCAAGCCCGCCCACACTCTCTTCGACACGGGGGCATCACACAATTTCATCTCAGAGGACTTCGTCGAGAAGCTGGAGGGTGTTAGATTTTACGAGGGAATTACCTGGAGGTTGCGTCTCCCTAATGGGATGGTGGTCAGATCTACTACAAGTTGTATCCTGAGGGTGACCATCGATGGGTTGACCCTCGAAGCCCCGGCAATGACCCTGAGCTTGCCGGACTTCGATCTCATTCTGGGTATGACATGGCTCGCCCCGAACCATCCTCAGATTAAATAAATAGCGAGGAGGGTTGTACTCAGATGTGGCGATGTATATGCGACGTTTGAAGGTACTGCTCCTGTTTCATGCCTCTTTCTCTCTTCTATTGAGGCCGTCAAGGCCCACCTGCAGGGAGACGAGGTTTACTAGGTGTTGTTCGAGATGTCTGAGGTCAAGGGCTCCGTTGCCTATATTTCGGTGGTTCGAGACTTTGCTGACGTATTCCCAGAGAAGCTGCCAGGGTTACCACCACATCGGGAGCAGGACTTCCAGATTTAGCTCATGCCGGGGGACAAGCCGGTATCGAGAGCACCCTATCGTATTTCCCCAAAGGAGCTGATAGAGTTTCGAAGCCAGTTACAGGAGCTGGTAGAAGCAGGATTTGTCAAGTCGAGCTCCTCGCCTTGGTGAGCTCTTGTTTTATTCGTGAAGAAGAAGGACGACATGCTCCGCTTGTGAGTTGATTATAGAGCCCTGAACAGGCTCATAGTCTGAAACAAATATCCCCTACCCAGGATTGACGAGCTGTTTGACCAGTTGGAGGGTGCTCATTAGTTTTCGAAGTTGGATTTGAGATCAGGATATTACCAGCTGCGTATACAGGAGGAGGACATTCCGAAGATAACCTTTAGCAGCAGATATGGGTTATTTGAGTTAACAGTGACGCCCTTCGGCCTCACAAATGCCCCATCCGCGTTCATGAGCTTGATGAACCGGGTATTCGAGGCTTACCTTGACATTTTCGTCATAGTTTTTATATATGATATCCTCATCTATTCAAGAACTGAGGAGGAGCATGCTCTCCACCTGTGACTGACCTTGGAGAAGCTCCAGGAGCACAGGTTGTTTGCGAAGTTCAGCAAGTGCCAGTTCTGGTTGAAGGAGGTGGCCTTTCCGTGCCATATTATCAGTGGAGCAGGTTTAGCAGTGGATCCACCGAAGGTTCAGGCAGTTCGAGATTGGCCACTTCTGAAGATAGCCACCGATGTGAGGAGTTTTATAGGACTTGCCGGCTATTACAGGAAGTTCGTAGAGGGGTTCTATCGGATTGCTCTCCCACTCACATCCCTGACAAAGAAGGAGACCCCATTCATTTGGACGCCATAGTGCGTGGCTGCTTTCCAGGAACTAAAGAGTCGGCTCACCTCGGCTCCTATTCTTTCCCTTCCATTCGGGAGAGAGGGATTTCAGGTTTACACTGATGCATCATACTAGGGGATGGGTGCCGTTCTGATGTAGAATGGGCACGTGATCGCTTATGCTTCCAGACAGTTGAAGAAGTACAAGCTAAACTATCTGGTGCACGACTTGGAGATGGGAGCGGTGATTTTCGCTCTATGAATTTGGAGACACTACCTCTATGGGGTTCACTATGATATGTTTTCAGATCACAAGAACCTGAAATATGTGGACACTCAGAAGGAACTGAATATCCGACAGAGGCGCATGGTAGAGTTCCTTTCAGACTATCAGCATACCATGCATTACCATCCCGATAAGTTAAACGTGGTGGCAGACGCCCTGAGCCGGAGAGCCACCACGTCGGGTGCAGTGCCCCAGTTGATGGCCTTGGAGCTGGTGCGTATGTTGGAGGAGATGCAGATATCCCTTATATCCAGGGATGATCCAGAGTTGTACAGAGAGTACATCGTGTCGATGAGTACCATAGACGACATCCGGGACCGCATCAGGGATGGTCAGAGGCTGGATGCTAGGATGGAACCCATTTTTAGAGCTTTGGAGGAGGGAACGATTTGGGATTATTCACTGAGAGATGGGCTGCTTTGTTTTAGGGACAGAGTTTATATACCGGCAGGAGGCCAGGTTCGGGAGGACATTTTGGCAGAGGCTCACTACAGCAGATACTCTATGCACTCGGGTATCACAAAGATGGCAGTAGATCTAAAGAAGACCATGTTTTGGCCGGGCATGAAGCAGGACATCATATATTTTGTGACGCATTGTGAGGCTTGCCAGCTAGTAAAGGTAGAGTGTAGGAGACCAGTCAGGTTACTGCAGCCACTCCCAGTGACTGAGTGGAAGTTTGAGGATATAGCCATAGACTTCATACACGGACTACCTCAGTCGCATGCAGGGAACAATTTGATTTGGGTCATCGTCGACAGGATGACAAAGGTGGCCAGGTTTATCCCAGTCAGGAAGGACGCTCCGGTAGTTGATCTGGTGCGAAAGTTTGTGGAGCAGTTTGTGCGCTATCATGGAGTGCCCAAGATGATCGTGTCAGATCAGGATGGGCATTTCACGTCCAAGGAATGGAGGTCAGTTCAGGCTTACCTGGGCTCTCGATTGACGTTTAGCACTGCCTTTCACCCTCAGACTGATGGACAGATAGAGCGCATCAACCAGACTTTGGAGGATCTTCTGCGCTTATGCATTCTGGATTGCGGGGATCCTTGCGAGACACTATTACCACTGATCGAGTTCTCCTACAACAGCAGTCATCAGGATAGCATACGCATGACCCCTTATGAGGCTCTGTACGGACGGAGGTTTCAGACCCATCTATCTTGGGTCCAGGACGAGGACCCCAAGGCTCTTGGCTCGGAGTTTGTGGAGGACACTGATACTCAGGTGAGGCTGATATGGGATAAGATGTTGGAGGCTCAGAGTAGGAAGGCCAAGTACTATGATGCGCGATATCAGCAGCTGGAGTTCTTTGTAGGAGACTGGGTGTTCCTGAAGATTCGGCCAATGCATGGAGTTTCTCGGGTTCGAAGAAGAAATAAGCTCAGTCCTCGAGATATGGCGCCCTACAGGATCCTAGAGCGGGTAGGCCCCTTGGCCTACAGGATGGAGCTTCCGTCAGAGTTAGCAGGATTTCATGACGTCTTCCACATCTCTTCCCTTTGGAGAGCTTTGCTACGACCTGAACAGCTGATTTATGCTACGGATGTCCCTGTGGCATTAGATTGGTCAGTCAGCATGGAGCCGGTCAGGATTGACAATACAGCGGTACGGACCCTGCGATGCAAGTGGGTTCCGCTGGTCAAGGTCTTGTGGAAGAACCATGGATAAGAGGAGTACACGTGAGAGCCACATGACTTGATGCAACAAAGGTACCCGAAGCTTTTCACGTCAGGTAATCCCTTTAACCTCTCGGGATGTTACATTTTAATCCTCATACATGAAACCCCGTAGGCCTAGCTTGAATTTCGAGGATGAATTTTTTTTTATGTATTGGGATTTGTAACATCCCTCAGACTTCTAGACACCTAGGATGGTTTTGTCATGACTGGGTCATGACAAAACCATCGATAGAGCTTAAGGATCTAGTGACACCCATTGTAACACCTAAGGTACGGGCTTAGGGTCGACAAAATCGCCGAGCCCCCGTTTCGGGTGGAGAGAATTCATGGCCGGGGGATATCAAGGGCCTCTCTCTCATTTTTTCAAAGCTTTGTTCCATTTCCCCATTCAGTATAGAAGACCGGGAGATGTTTTTGGTGGCTATTCAGTGCCCAAAATAGTGAAGTTACCCATGGCCGAAATTGCCATTAAGTTGCTATTAATTGTGCCATGAAGAAAGACCCCTTCCCTCCCCTTTCTGTTTCCTTTAAAAGCTTCACTGGACACCAAGGAGTCATTTCCACCCTTTCCCCGGCGGTTTCAAGCAACTTGGTTGTGTTGTTGTAGAATCCAGATTTCCTCCACCACCAGCAATGGAACACCAACTCCAAACCCGTCGGCAAGCGCGATTGAAGGTCGATTTCCCCCCTCTCCCTCGGTGCTAGGATCCTAGATCAAATAAAAGAGATATCGGGCTCAATTGAGCCCGATCAAGTGAGTTTTTCCCTGGGTTTTTTTGGGTTTTTCCTCACCTCTCGGGTTCGCCGGAAAAGGCCTCTCCGGAGGCCGTGCCTCCGCTTGGCGATAGCCACCACCTTAACGGAGGTGGTGGTGGCAGTGGCCGGCCGGGGTGATTACCAGGTGGCCGGCGACAGCTGTTGGAGTAAGCTCCGGGTCGGGCTGATCTCATCCCTTGGCTGGAGGAAGAAGATGACTAGGAGGCATTGGATCTGCTTCAAGATCTGTGCTGGATCATATTTATTTATTTTGATTTTTTTATATTTTCTGTCCTGATTACTGGGCTGTTGTAAATAAATATTTAAAATACCTAGGTTCCCCTACAAAAAAAGTTGTCAACATAAAATTTGTAGATCTATGAGTCTGGTGTATTTTAAAATCGATTTGAGTCAGTTTGGAGTTCAGGTCAGAACACAACACTCATTTTGGTGAAGTCTATACTTAGGGATAGTTAGAGATTAAATTGAGTGCCCACACTTAACCACATATACAAATGACCTGAAATTTGGGCAGGAGTCAATATTTTCTATGCCCAGGATATATCCAAAAAAGAGAATTTTTGGAGAAAACCTTTCTATATTTTTGGTAAAAATTTAATAATCGTAGTATAGTTTAATTAAGGGGCCTAGTGACATCACCAACCCCCAAAATTTTGGTGGATGGTCTTAGGTGTCTCCATGAGTTTCTAGTTAAAATCTCAATCCATTTGAGTATGATTTGACTGGGTTTTGATGTGAATAAAGTTTGGGCCCTTAAGGTGAGTTTATGGTTTAGGATTCTTGGGGCATGGAGGGGTCAATCCTCACCCAAATGGGTTAGGGTTCTCGCCAGAGTCCCAGGATCACTAGGGTCGCCCTCTCTTAGAGTTTGGAATGAGTTAGGGTGGTTGAGACCTAGTGCCCTAGTTCAAGCCTTGGATTGAGCCTGTTAGGGTTTGTGAAGGACCTAGGGTGTTTAAGCTTTGTTTTGGCTTAGGGTTTACCCCATGGGTTTCTAGGGTGGAGTAATACCCTAGGGAGGAATTTGGTAGTATTTGGACACATACACTCACTTAAATCACTTGGAAATAAAAAAAAAAATCACTTGGAAATTATTTAGGTCTATACACCTTAGGGAATAAATATAGGGTCTTATGACCTTGGATCCTCGTGAAATTTTGGTAGAAGTATTTTTATAGTACTATTGATGTCTGTGATTTATTATAGGATGTTTAGAAAACTGTAGCTCATACTTGTAGGTATAATCTCCACCTTGCCCTTTTGATGATTTTGAAGTAACCATGGTCAAATTAACTTGGAATGATATAAAACTCTGACAAAGTTTATCATATACAATTTGTAACCACTGATAGATGATTTGGAATATTTGGACATTTCCTCTTAGTACTTCACGTGTTAAGTGAACTAGTGCACCTTACTTTTACAAATGGTTAATAAATATTATATCTTGCTGGAAAATTGTGCTAGTTGACCAGAGAACATTTTATGGCCTAATAAAGCTTAGAAAATTATTACAAGTGGTTTGGATGAGTTTACGAGAATGTTTCTTCACAAAGTGCACTTTATTTGATTTACTTGAAATATTTATCTATATAGCCCACTTACTTGGAATTGCATGAAACTTAGTCAGTAGGGTTTTATGATAATTATAAGACTGTGGTAATTTTTATATAAGTTTTGGACAAAGATTTATGGTACTCCCTTCATTAACCTTATTTACTTGAATTGTCTTGAATTAACTTTTTATAGGATAGTACTTTATGAAAATTTGTGAAATTTTGTATCCACTGATATTTTATTATAATATAGTGTTAATAATTTTTAGGTGGTCATAAATTAAGAAAATCTAGTACTTCATGTTCAAAATAACCCATGACCTAGATTTTGGGAAAATTAAATAAATGCCAAATTAATTAGGAAAATTTAAAAGTTTCTGGATTTAGACTAAGTATGTCATGATAGACCCCCATTAATTATCTTAGGGTATTTGGATGAAAGTTTGGAGTACCTCCTATCATGTACATCACATAGCATAGGTTGGTCTGCACTTAGTAAAACTACAAAATTGTGATAACATGAGAAATGAACATAGGGAGTTTGGGATAATAGTCACTGATTTGCGGTGAAGAGAAAATGAGTTGGTCTATAGGAGTCACGATGTGGAAGTATTGGGCTGACTAGTGTTAAGTGGTGCTCGGGATCGACGAAAGCTCGTCTTTCCTGTAGGGAGAAAGAAAGTCAAAATACAGTAGGATTAGATCCAGTATAATATTAAAAGGGATCAGGATTTGGGTATTAACAAATAAAAAATAAGTACTTTGCGAAATAGAGCCTTGAGATTCAGCCCATCGTAGTTCCTAGTGCCCTCGAGAGCCCTTTACGGGGAATGTCTTGGGCAGTCCAAGGTTAACATAAGCCTAGGTATAAATGGAATGGAAGAGTAATTAGAAATACTCTAGGGTTTGACCTTCACACACTCTCCCCGGAGTTATGGGAGTCAGGTTAGGTCTCCTGAGCGGTAGGCTTGGTGGTTTTAGTGATGGGCAGGTTAGCCTGACGAGCCGATGGCTCGATAGGTGGTTTGATGGATAGGTTAGTCCGGGGAGCCTATGGCTCAAAAGATCTGATTTGCATGTGCATAACATAAGGTGGTGGGTCTTTGTTAATTGACGGTCGTTCACGCTGATGTCAGTATGATGACTCGACGAGTGTGTTTCACACATAGCTAAGGAAAGACTGCAGGATTTGCCAGCAAGGTACGCAGAGGCTCCGTGGTGTGTTATTCACAGTGAGGCATACGTGAGTCTTGTTTGGGTGGCGTGAATGCCGGCCTAGTAGTGGGGTGGCCCGACCCACTGCCTCCGTTTGCCACAGCGCGAGGTACATGAGAGTTTAGCTAACTCCAAAATGGGGAAACTAAAGGTCTGTGCACATAGAGTCGTGTGCGTGAGTTACACTTGTGTGTACATAGCATTTCATGCATAACAAAGCACTACCCTCATATCTGCATATAAACTTGACACCCCATCATATAAAATGGTATGAGACTTTTTATACAATGGGAGCCTTACAAAAGACCCCTTAACTTTTAAGTTTGTATGAACATTCATATAAGTTAAGGTTATTCTTTATTATACTCTGCTCTCTTACTTTTTCTTTACTGCCTTACTTTTGATATTATCATATTACTGCCTTACTTTTGATATTATCATTTTGCTGCTGTACACCTTTATCGTTCTGATATATCACTGTTAGCTTAGCTCCGTCTCCATCTGCATTGACACTTCTCCACCTCAATATCTTCCCTATCCTCCTTCCCATACGGTGCCTAGGAGTCGCGGGGGGAGGCGGGGATGATAGTTGGCTTAGTATTTTAACTAACGGTCGGTGGGCCATTATTTTTCAGGGGCTCCGGATGGGAGACAGACAGCAGTCGGAGAGACAGCACCAGCAGGGCACGGTGCACATGGAGGTGGGCCAGTCTAGCACGGGAGCACCCACTCCTGACTCCGTGAGTGTTTAGTTTTGTTAGCTTCCATGAGTGACCTTGTAGTGAGGATTCTGATGTAATAGGAATAAGCCCGTTTACCTTTCTGTTCGTGATTTTCAATACTCATTTATTCTGGGATATGTTTTGATTCATGCTTATTACTTATATGTGATATGTTTTGTGGACTTGGCATTTTCTATCTTCTTTTAATAGCTGCCACATCTTTGGTGATTCTGTGTGCTGGCATGGTTGGCATTTCATAGTGACGACCTTCCAGGCGAAGATGTCACCACAAAACGGCAATTTTGGGCTTAAGACCCGGTAGCATAGCAAAAAAAGGGTCTTATATAGTACATGGCCAAGCTCATCTAGCTGCAGCAGCTCTGACGAAGAATTTGCTGCCTTCTCCAAGCTGTTTAAGAAGTTGATGAAGAAGAAGCAGTTGAGGAGCAGACCTTCCTCCTCTCATCACACGAAGAACCACTCTAAGAGAGACAAGTATGATTCTAAAACCAGTAAACATATTTCCTCTAAAGTTGTCTGCTATTATTACAGTAAGCCAGAGCATGTGATAGCTGACCGCCCAGTCAAAAGAAGAGAGGCTGGTGAGAAAAAAGGTCCACCAACACAAGTGTAATAAGGAAAAGTCCTTCATTACAAAGAAGGAGAAGAGCTAGAGTCAGTCTGACTCAGTATATTCTGAGTTTGTAGAGGAAGAGGCCTATATTGGGCTCTTTACTGCTGAGGAAGGAGCTGGAGAAGAAGCTGAAGACTATCCTGCTACCAGGATATGGATCAGGGCCCATTTGTAACATTCAAATTGTGACTCAGAGTAGGATGAAGATGAAGAAGATGTTAACAACTATTATGGGCTGATGGCCAGGTCTGATAAAGAATCCAAACAGGAACAACATGGTCCAAAAAAGGTACATTCTCTATTTAGTTCCTGATCTGAGTCTGGCTATGAGACTAGTCCAGATTTAGAAGAATCATTATCCTATGATAAAGATGAATCTACGTCTGAGGAAGATGTCAATCAATTAATTGACAAGTATGGTGCCCTTCAGAATGCCTTTAGAAAAAGCAAGAAGCTGGTTAAGTGGCAAGCTGAGGACATTATCTCCCTTCAACTAGCTGCTTCCCAGCAGGTTGAGACAACATCCTCGCTAGATCAGAATGATAGGAAAGTTAGCCAACTGAAACCATTTCACTCATTCAGATTGGCACCATCAAGTTCAAGAATAATATCATTATAAATCTTGGAGAGAAACTCTAGAGGGAGAAAAGGATAGTGGCTAGTTATTCTAAGCTAAGTACTGTGTTGCCCCTGATAAACTCCTTGTCCTCTCAAAATGGCAAGAAGGGGTTGGGATTCAAGGGAAGCACAAGAGCTGCCTATTCCAAAGGGAAAAGAAAAGCTCCAGATCAGCCTCTGACATCCAAGCCTCTCATTCCTTTTAGGAAAGTTCAGTTTCCTTCAAACATGTATGACCAAGAAAGCATCTATGGTCACTGGATGAATGGTAGACCCACTAGTACGAACAAAGATGTTCACAGCTATCATGGACCATTTGTCTTTGGTGCTCAAGCCCCCATTCTCAAGAATGTGGCAGTGGCCAACTCTCAAGGCCACTCAGCAAAGACTCAGACCAAGGCTAAGTCTATCAATAAGCCTGATGTGGCTATCTCTGAAGCTATTAAGAACCAGTTCTCTGCAAAGAAAATTACTATTAATGGCAGTTAGAGAAAGCCAATTAAGGCTGTTGGAAGACTCACCTTCAGTCAGATCCTTGTTGAAAGGAACTTTAAGAAGGCTGCTCCTCCTCTTCCTTATGTACAGTTAGTAGTTGACCAAACTACAGGACCTGCTCAGAAAAGAATATATAATATTCATGAGTGTTGGTGCTGTGGTAAGGTGGGGGCATTTTGCCCTAGATTACTGACACAATCCAGGTGTGCCCAGAGCAAATGTGTCACAACCTGCATTTTCACCGCCAAATAAGTATATCAGAGCAAGAGAAAAATGCGCGTCATGATGCCACGTCAGCAGGGGATAACTGCGGACGCTCAGACAAGACTTCTACTTAGCCATGAAGAAAGGTTCTTTAAGTTATTTAGAGTTAAAAAAATCAATTTGTATATAGTAGTTATCCGTATCCCTCGGCTTATTGGCTCATCTAGTCCACGAAGAAAGTAGTTATACGCTACAAAAAATACTTCTTTTATGAGACTAAACTTCCTATATGAGCTTAGAGGTTCCCATAGGACAACTAAAGGTGTGCAAGTTCTAAATTTATAATAACAATAAAAGTAGATTTTTACGGTCGCTACATATAGTGATTTAACATTTAAAAAAAAAACGTGCAATGCATGAGGTAATAGTAGTAGTTTTTATATTTGAAAAAAACTACCATGCAATCCTAACATAAAACATCCCAAAGAGCAAGTAATTCACATCCACAGAAAGAAATACTAAGCAGCTAGCAAATATCCAAAAAGAACAACAGTCTTGTGGTAGTCAACAAACTGACACAAACCCCATATAAATCCATGTATGTCTGAACTAATAAAGTAAAATAATCAACAATCTACCTCGCTATGGCGAGGCAACAACCACGACAAACACTGCCGCTCAAGAACTCCAAAACCAGCACCGGACTCAGCTACAGCTCTGAACCTGAGGCATTCCAAAGATAGAACACCTCAACAAGAAGGTACAAGTGATGGCAGAAAGTAAGGCAAAAGTAATCAAAGTCAAGGGGTACTAACCCAAGACCAAGAGAAAAAAAATACTTAATTAAGGTACAACAGTAAGGTACAAAAGTAAAAAGGAAAAACTTACGTGAAGTGTCACGTAAAACAACAGCACCCTAAATGCAGAAGACCATAAGGGGAAAAAGGTCAAGATAAAATCATCAGGAAGAGGAACAAACCCCTACTAGCCACCTGCGGTCAACTCCACCAAAAACCAAAATGGGCGGGGTGGCCAACCCCAAAGACAATTCATCCGTATAAAAGCGGGGGAGACTGGATACTCCACCATACACCTCAAATGCCCCAAAAACCTGATAAAGCCCCACAAAGTTCTAATAGGGAGATCAAACATCGCGGTGGTGGTTTCACCCACTAATAACACCCACAAAAAAGAAAAACCTGGAAGGAACACCCCATAACGAATCCGGGTTTAGAGCTCAGTGGCACACCATAACCCAATCGGGGCCTGGTGGCTTGTCTCACCCCTCAGCATCGCCACGAAGAAAAACCATGATAGAAAAACTCAGGTCAACAATGGCATATCAGATTCTACTAGACAATTCTAGAATGAAATGATTGATCAACCTTTAGGAAGAATTTACAATCCTAAATAACTCTAACGCATTCAACACGAAAATTACGGATCAGTAATAAGAGTGGGATTTAATTACATCACCAAAACGTATAACCTTTACCAGGCTAGATAGAAAAATCAAGAACTTGATGATTATAATTGCAATTAGTCAAGAGTTCATATCGGCATGGTACATCAGTAAATTAATTCAATAATCATGAACACATGCAGTAAGAAATTTCTGTAAAAACATTAGGATAAAGAAGGGAAGTGAAAAAGTAAACCATCACTTGCCTTTATTTTACCGGAGAAAGATGTCCAAAATCACTCCTTGACGTAGATCGAGGCTAGAGAGTACGAGAGAAGTCGAAATCTAACAAAAATGGCCAAAAATCGGAGTTAGGGCCAAAAACCATAGTGAGAAAATCTGAAGGGAAGGTGGAGATTTTACCACGATGGCATAGCTCTCGTTGAGAGTTTTTTGGATATATATTTGGTTGAAGATTTTGAACACCGGAGCACCGTCGGCGGCCACCGGAAGAATCACGAAAAAAACACACACACTCTCTCTCTCTCTCACACGCTACTCTGGTTCGGGAGATGAACAGGAAAGGCGGTCCAAAGTGAAGAAGAGAAAGAAATAGGTATATATATACTAAGGGTAATCATTAGGTTAATCAGTACTTAAGCAAAACAGACCGGGTTCGGGTGAACCAGACATCTCAAGAAAAGTGGTTGCTCTCAAGAACACAGAAATTGTTCTCGAGAAGGAAGTGGCTTCTCTCGAGAATACAAAAGTTATTCTCGAGAAGAAGAATTTGATCTCGGGAAGAAGGATTATTCTCGAGAACACAGGAGTTGTTCTCGAGAAGAAAGATTTGCTCTCGAAAACAAAGAAGCAGTTCTCGAGAAGAATGGGCTGATCTCAAGAAGAAAAAGGCTGTTCTCGAAAAAAAAGTTGTCTTGAGAGAAATGAAACTGTTCTCGAGAACAAGGTAGTAGAATCCCAGAAACAGAGGAGCACCACTCGAGAACGACCAGGTAGAACTCAGGTATAGAAAGGAGTTCTTGAAAAATAAGCAGGAAGGACAAAAAAAAATCCGCTCGACGCTTCATCGAGCTCTGCTCGACGTTCGTCGAACACAAAATAAAACTCCGTTTGAAGAATTCTGTAAGATTCGTCGAACCCAAAATTCCAGAACCGCTCGACGTTCATTGAGCTCAGCTCGACGCTTCATCGAGCTCAGAATAGTGCCATAAAAAATAATGCCGAACGTCTCTGATTGACGTAGAAAAAATAGCCCTACAAGGGGCTTCATGAGAATCAAAAGGGCTGTCCAAAAATTAGAACAAGGCACACAACTTGTATAATATCCACGGGAATAATCAGGTTAAAATTGTCAAACAAGTAACTGAGAGTTCAAAACAAAGGCCCAAACGCACCGAATTAAACAAATTCAACGGCGACGAAAAACCTAGAATCCGACGTACCATTCTTGAGACACTTTCTTCAAAAGCTTACACAAGCAAAGAAAATCCTCACAAGGATCCAAACACGTGCCGAGACTCCAAAATGCTCGGAACGCAACAAAACCGGACAGTCCAAGTCCTCAAAACCTTAACCTTTATAATAGGGAAGATATTCCAACCCAACAGAATCCCAAAATCTGGATAAATAGGCCCGACGGATGCGAAAACACACAAATGGTGCAGCACCGTCAACAAAACAAAAAAGTTTAACGCCCTGAAGTCGAAATTATGACGTCGACAAACCAAATAATGACATAAGAAAATCGGGGGCATTACAGTCACACCCCCTAAAAAGAAGTTTTGTCCCGAAACTTATCACAACCTCAAAACCAAAACCAAAACAAAACTCAATCATTACCAACAACTCGATGACATACCTGAACTAATTGAAAAGATGCGGATGAGATTCTTTCATCGCCGACTTCAATTCTCACGTCGCATTCTCGACATCATGATTTCGCTATAAAACTTCAACCCTGGGGATGGCCTTTCTCCGCAACACTCGATCTTGAGAATAGAAAATACGAACAGGTTCTTCCACATACGTAAGGTTGAGCTGAATCTGGGGCACCGAGTCAAGGACTTGTTAATCACTACGAATACACTTCCGCAACTGGTTCACATGGAACACATCATGAACACTAGGGAAGGTAGCAGGTAACTCCAGCCTATAAGCTGACACTCCGATGCGTTCAAGAATCAGAAAAGGTCCCACGTACCGGGGTCTAACTTGTGATTCCTTCCAAACCTTTTAACATCAGACATCGGAGAAACTTTCAGAAAAAGAAAATCACCAACAGCGAACTCCAGATTAACCCTTCGTTTATTAGCATATTTCTCATAGCATTCTTGTGCTACACGAAGCTTTTCTCGAATATAAGTCACGACATAATTCATCTCTTCAAGGGATTCTAGACCTAGCAATCATCTCTCACCAACTTTAGCCCAAAACAAAGGAGTTCTACAACGCCTACCATATAAGGCATCAAACGGGGCCATCTACAGACTCTCTTCATAGCTATTATTGTGTGCAAACTCCATGAGTCTGAGACGCTCATCCCAAGCACCGCCGCGATCCAAAATATAACATCTGATCATATCTACCACTATCTAATTTACTCTTTCCGTTTGACCGTTCATCTGTAGATGATAGGTGGTGGAATATCTCAAATCTGTACTCAACCCCTCCTATAAACTCTTCCAAAAACGAGACATAAATCTAGAGTCTCGGGCTGATATGATACTGACATGCACTCCATGCAATATGATAACCTCATCAAGGTATAATTCAGCTATCTTCTTCATAGAATATCCAATCTTAAAAGGTAAGAAGTGAGCACTTTTAGTAAGTCTATCAACTATCACCCAAATAGAGTCGTGCCCACGGGGAGATCTCGGTAAGACAGTGATGAAATCCATTGAAATACTCTCCCACTTCCAACTTGGAATATCCAGCGGTGTCAATTTACCACCAGGCCTCCTATGGTCAGCCTTAACGCGCTGACACGTATATCATTCTGCCACAAACTTTGCTATATCATTCTTCATCCACGACCACCAAACAATATGTTTTAGATCTTTATATATTTTAGTGGAACCAGGATGGTAGGCAACACTGGAACCATGAGCTTCATTACAGAGTTTAGCCCGAATATCACCAAAAACGGGAATGCAAAATCTACCCCGATATTTTAAGGTATCCAACTCATCCAAGGAGAAATCATGTAGCTCTCCCTTCACAGTTCTATTTCGGAGGTGTAACAAATCCAGATCATCCTTCTGATGTGCTCGAGTAAGGGAAATCCAAGAGGGCTCTTCTATTTCTAAACTAACAGGCACAGTACTACTCCCAACCTCAATGCCCATCAACATGAATTCTTCCACCAAGGACTGTACAGTCAAATTGAAAATTTTGGCCGTCTTTCGACTCAAAGCATCGGTTACTACGTTAGCCTTTCCTGGGTGATAAAGGATTTCCACATCATAATTGGCCACATATTCTAACCACCGATGCTGGCGCAGATTTAGTTCCTTCTGAGTAAAGACGTGCTTCAAACTCGTATGGTTCGTATAGATCTTGCATAACGCGCCATACAATAAGTGTCTCCAAAGTTTCAACTCATAAACAATAACAACAAACTCCGAATCGAGTGTAGGATAGTTTCTTTCATGAATCTTCAATTGCCTAGATCCATACACGATCACCTTACCACCTTGCATCAAAACACAACCAAGTCCGGTGTGTGATGCATCCACATACACAACATACTCAACTCCTTCAATAGGTAAGGTTAAGACTGGAGCAGTACATAATCTCTTCTTCAACTCTTGGAAGGCTTCTTCACACTTATCACTCCAAATAAATACAGTATTCTTCTAAGTAAGTCTAGTTAGAGGGGCTGACAACACTGAAAATCCTGAGTATGCTCCCTCAGGGCCGACAAAACCAAATGCAAATGTTGAGTATGCTCCTCAACATTGCTGGAATACACCAAGACATCATCTATGAACACAATAACAAATCGGTACAAGAAGTCCTTAAACACCCTATTCATCAAGTCCATGAATACATAGGGTGCATTGGTCAACCCAAAGCATCACAAAAAACTCAAAATGTCCATGCTGCAATCGAAAAGTGGTCCGTAGAACATCTGCCTGACAAATTCTCAACTGGTGTTAGCCTGAATGAAGATCAATCTTTGAAAATACCGAGCTACCATGCAACTGATCAAACAAATCGTCAATTCTCGACAAGGGATACCTATTCTTAATGGTCACCTTGTTCAATTCTCTGTAATCGATGCAAAGCCTCATAGATCCATCTTTCTTCTTTACGAACAAAATAGGAGCGCTCCACAGAGAAGAACTTGGTCTAATAAAACCACACCTCAGTGACTTATCAAGCTGAATACGCAACTCATCCAACTCACGCGGAGACATGCGTTACTGTGCTTTGGCAATAGGATGAGTACCTGGCTCGAGGTCTATCACAAACTCTATCTCCCTCACTGGAGGAAGTCCTGGAAGACAGTCAGGAAAAATATATGGAAACTCCCGCACCACCGAGATATCCTCAAGACGTGGCATAACAAAAGCTGTTTCCAGAGCAGAAATAGAAACAAAAAATGCCTCGCAACCAGACCCTATAGCACGACAAGCACGTACCGCAGAAATGGCAGGGGAAACTCTGTCCTGAAAACCATAGACACTCATAGGTTGCCCATTGTCCATCCTGAAATCCAGTCGCTTTGCCTTGCATTGGACGACTGCATCATACTTGGATAGCCAGTCCATGCCCAAAATCGCGTCAAAGCCAGCCATATCCAGAACTATCAGATCCGCAAAGGCCAGGAAATCACCTAGATAAATAGGGCATTTCAGAACTCCTTGATTAGATATTACCGATTCACCGGAGGGAAGCCTGACATTGAAGGAGTCTCCTAACTGATCCATGTTCAAATGATGTTTATCTATGAACCTCCAGGCCACAAAGGAATGGGTGGCACTCGAATCGAAAAGAATGCGCGCCCACCTATTCCGCATCTTAAACTCTCTAAAACTGCAGCATATATAACGATAACTAGGGCAACAACAAGAAATAGTAAAGATGATCAAATTGGGGCTAACCTGATATAGCTTGCGTAGAGGTTTGAGCTTCCTCTCTATTCACAACATTCAGCTTTGCTTTTCCTTTGTCTTGGTTTGGCGGCGGCGGCAGAGCCCGAAGCGGGGTAGGCTGTAGTGGAGTCTGAGCCTAGGGGCATGAAGACTTCAGCTGTCCCTTCTGCCCATATTGGAAACAGACCTTGTCCTTCAACTAGCAATGACTCACGTCATGACACTTCTTTGCACAGATCGGGCACACCAGATCACCTTTAGGTGCACCTTGGATGACAAGCACATGCTGCTGCTTTAGGGTGGCATTCCTCTCGAAACATCTTTGTTGGGTACACTGTTAATATGTTCCAGATTTGGAGAATCCTCATCTTAATCAATGATATACATCAATCTGTATTTGATGTATGTTTGAGTTTCATTGTGCAGGTTTAAGAATTGGAAGAAAATTTTCTAAGTACAAGTGTCGACACTTGTGAAGAATTATGTCGACACTTGTGAAGAATTATGTCGACACTTGTGATTAATTGTGTCGACACCCAGGCATTGTGTCGACACCAAAAGAAGAAGCTGTGTTGACACACAGACTTGTGTCGACACTTGTGAAGAATTATGTCGACACCCAAAGAAGAAGCTGAGTCGACAATCAGACTTGTGTCGACACCTAATCCAGGAGTTATGTCGACACTGAAAGCAGAAGCTGTGTCGACACCCAGGAGTTATGTCAACACTGAAAGCAGAAGCTGTGTCGACACCCAGGAGTTATGTCAATACTGGAAGCAGAATTGTGTCGACACACAGGACTTGTGTCGACACATTTAGCAGATGCTGTGTCGAGTACCAGAAGAATGACTATGTCGACACATGAAATGTTGTGTCAACATCATCAAGTCTTGTGTTGACACTTAGTTCATTTGTGTCGACACATGTGAAGCAGTTTGCTGAGTGGTTCATGCTGAGTTGGAAAGTCTTTGAAGAATCCGCTGTCATAACCAACCGGTCTGACACCTTTGTCAGAACTGTCAGATGACTATTACAAACCGGATCAACCGGTAATCAGGAGGAAACTCTATATAAAGGACTGGTTCGATACAACAGGGGCAAGAAAAATAGAACACACAACACTAAGAAGTGAATCCTTCAGAGAGAGTTTTCTACAACAAGAAAAGGGGAAACCCTTACGAAGGCAGATCCAGATCAGTCTGCAAGGAAGATTCAGATCTCATTCTGAATTCAAGGAGGAAGCTATCTGAAGATCAACTTCTACATCAAGAGAAGATAAACCTTATTTTGTTTTATCAAGAAGCTTTGAAACGGCTAAGTCGGGTTGGATCTGAAGATCAGTTTATTCAAGAACTGATCAAGAAGCTCATACTAGTGAAGAGATCTATCTGGTGAAATTTCTGTATCTCTTAATTGAACAATTTCTGGTAGGATCTGTTGTAAGATCTGAGTTGTAAGCCTGTAATTATAAAGGCTGAGGTAGGGCTGAGTGCCTGAGGTGTAGGACTTGTGAAAGTCTGAGTTGTAAGCCTAGTGATATATGCTGAGGTAAGGCTGAGGCCTGAGGTAGGGTTCTTGGGGAAGAATCTGAGGTAGGACTTATATAAGTCTGAGCTGTAGGAACCAATCTGATTTTGAGTTGTAAGATCTGTGGATCTGAGTAAGTGGAAGGAAGTTGGGCCGAATCTAGTTCACTACTGGATAGGCGAAGGGGGAAAGTGGATGTACCCATACCTTGGGGAACCACTATAAATCTGGTGTATGCTATGCTGTGTTCATTGTTCTGTGGTTTACATTTTTCTGTGCTGAGATAGATTTTGCTATTTGCCTAAAATTTTTGAAGGAAAAATTAGAACTTATTCACCCCCCCCTCTAGGTGTCTAGGCTCTTGAAATCATGTCTTTCAAGTGGTATCAGAGCGAGGTTGCTCAAAGATTGACCTAACAGTCTGAGTGGATCTCCAAGGCACAAAACATATTTAAAGAATGGGTTCAATAGAGAATCAGAAGGAATTTGGATCTATGAAACTGCCTATATGCAGGAAAGAATGCTTTGGCATATGGAAGGAAAGGGTCAGGTTGTTTATGGAAGCATCTGATCCAATAATCTACATCACAGTACAAGAGGATCCCTTCATTCCAATGAAGGTATCAGCTCTGAATGCAAATGTTAAAATCCCTAAGAGCTATTCTGAAATTACTAAGGATGAGATCATCCTGGCAACACTAGACAAAAGAGCACAAAACATTATAGTAAGTGCTATAGATGATGCCACATTTCAGAATATGGTGCACTGTAAAACCTCTAAGGAAATGTGGAACACCCTGATTTTCTACATGGAGGGAGCAGAAGAATTCAGAGAGGATAGGAAATCTATACTGAATCAAGAATATGAGAGCTTTAGACAAGCCAAGACTGACAACATAGCTGAATGTTACAAGAAGTTCTTCAGGATTGTCAATGAGCTGATGACCTATGGAAGAGTCTTCAGCACATATGAACTGAATGACAAGTTTCTCAGGTCACTAACAAAGGACTGGGACACAAAGATATGTGCCATCAGAGAAGTGGCCAAGCTTGCTGATACACCTCCACCCACACTATTTGGAAAGCTGCTATCATATGAAATACAGCTCACTGCCAGAAAAGAGGAGGAGAAAAGTAGTAGGCCTGAGTACAAAGAAAGGTGTGTAGCCTTCAAGGCTGAAGGCACAAGAAAGGGTTGGAGAAAGTCTCCTTCTCCACCCAAAAGGAGTGCTGAGGCTGAAGAAAAAGAATCTTGACAACAACACATCAGATAGCCACACCACTGATGAGGACTTTGCTGCCTTTACAAGGCAATTTCAAAGGTTTATGAAAAAGAAGAAATGGATAACCAGGCCATCAACATCCTTTTCCAAAGATGAGTATTATAAGAAAAAGAAGACTCCCAAGGAGGACAGGTATGCCTTAAAACCTAGTAAACAAACTGAAAGATATGGTACCTAAACACCTAGAGGGGGGGGGGGGGGGTGAATAGGTGACCTAATCCTTTTTAAACTTTAATGGCAGCAATCAGTTAAGTTCACAGAATTCTAACTATTTTATCACAGCAATCACACAGCATACACAGTCACAGCACAATCACAGCAGACACAAGGTTTTATAGTGGTTCCCCAATCTTTGGGTACATCCACTTTCCCCCTTTGCCTATCTAGCAGTGTACTAGATTCGGCCAAACTTCTCCACTAGCTCAGAACCCAAACTGGTTCCTACACCTCAGGCCCAAAGCCCTACAACTCAGCTTTTCCCAAAGCCTACACTCAGCCACAAAGGCCTACACTCAGCCAATCAAGGCCTACACTCAGCCAACAAGGCCTACACTCAGAGATTTCAATCTCCTACACTCAGGCTCTCAAGCCCTACCCTCAGCCTTTATAATTACAGGCTTACAATTCACTCAGATCCAAAGGATCCTACAAGTTAAAAATGAATTATAAATGTTAACTCAACAACTCAGAAACAAGAGAGGGGAGTTGAGAGTTTCTTGATGAGTTCTTGGAGGAACTCAGCTGGATTCAATCTGACTTAGCTTTCTTCAAAGCTTCTTGAGTAGAACTGAATAAGAATGAATACTCCTGCAGTTGATCCTTGATCTCTGCTTCTTAAGATCCAGAATATATCTGAACCCTTCTTCTCAGCCTAGTTCCAAAGGCTGATTTCTTGGATGGAGCCCTCTCTCTCCAACTTCTTAGATCTTCACTTGGACAGCTAGATCTTCTTGTGTTGATACTCTGTGTACCACTTTAATAACTACTTTAACAATAATCTGATCAACAGTTTCTGTAAACTGTATGAGCCTATTTATAGGCCTTCTCCATGGTAACCGGCTGGTCCGGTCCATAACTGAATTCTGACATCTCTGACAGGTGCTGTAGACCGGCTGGAACGGCAGCTGTCAAGTCATCCAGTCAATTCTTGAAAATCTCTAACTGTCTGATAGTGTCGAGACTTTCTGTCTTTAAGTGTCGACACTTATAGACAAAGTGTCGACACAAGTTATGTAAGTGTCGACACAAGTCTACAAGTTGTCGACACAACTCCTTGTGTTGTAGATACTATGTCTCGACACAGATTCTTCTTCAGGTGTCGACACTGAAATTGAGTGTCGACACAAGTACTTGATCTTCTATCTTTTGCTGAATTCTACTAAGTGTCGACACATCTCCTTTGTGTCGACACATCTTCATGTGTTGAATCTGTTAAGTGTCGACACTGCATCTTGGTGTCGACACATAGTCTTCTATGTTGATACTTGCTGAGTGTCGACACAGCTCCTTGTGTCGACACTTGATTCTTCTGTTGAGACTTCAGCTGAGTGTTGACACATTCCCTTAGTGTCGACACTTGTACTTGGAATAATTTTACGATCTTGCTGTTCTTTGCTAAGTGTCGACACTGCTCCATGTGTCGACACTTTCTTCAAGTGTAGAGTCTTCAGCTGAGTGTCGACACATTGTTCTAAGTGTCGACACTTACTTCATGTGCTGACTCTTCTGTTGAGTGTCGACACTTTGTTCTTGGTGTAGACACTTTAACTTAGTTTCTGCTGACTTTTGCTGAGTGTCAACACAGCTTCAAGTGTCGACACTTTCTGGTGTAGACACAGCTTCACTGGGTGTCGACACAGCTCCTTGTGTCGACACTTTCTGTCTGCACTTTTCTTCACTGAGTGTCGACACAGCTCCTTGTGTCGACACTTTCTGTCTGGTGTCGACTCTGCATCCCAGGTGTCGACACAATGACTCCAAGTGTCGACACTGCTTGTCTGGGTGTCGACACAAGCTTTCTTAAGTGTCGACACTTTCCTTCTGGGTGTCGACATATGGACTTAGAAATTTTTGCTTCAGTCCTGCAAATACTTAACCTGCACAAGTAACTCAAAAACACATCAAATACATTTTGATGTATATCATTGAGTTGGGTGAGGCTTCTTCAAATCAGGTACATTTAACCAATGTACCCAACAATCTCCCCCTATTTGGAGAAGTCATAACCCTTAGTCAATGATATACACCATTTATAATTAAAATTACAAAATGATGTAAAGCAGGATTATATTCAGCAGGGTAAACATAAACATGTATTAATTTCACATGTATACAAATTCATCATTTCAGAACAAATAAGAAATAGACATAGACACATTCACAGAACAATCATGAAATATATTGATCATATATTGTTCTAACATTTGTCTTATACATTTTCAGTAGTTCACAAAAATGTTTTACATTCAAAAGATTACAAAATAATCTTCAAGTAAATTCTTAATCTATTTCTGTTCTGGTTCCTTGATAACTATTCCTTTGCCAGCTTGGACTTTAGCTTGGACAGCAGCATCAGCAGTTTCAGCATCAGCAGGCTTCTTGCCTTTCAGATCTTTCTTTTTAAGCTCTTCAGCTTTGATCTTCTGCCTCTCAAAATAATGGTATGGCTTAGGAAAGTACTTGCTAGGCTCCACTGCAGTAGGAGGTAGCTTTCCCATCTTTGCCTTCCTTCTATACTGAACTATTGCCTCCTGCCTGATCTCATGTTTTCTCCATTCAGCTTCAGAAAACCATTTGTTCCTGTCATGAGTGTTATCCTTGGCAGCTTTCCAGGCAGTTAATATTATGTTTCTAGAGGTAGGGCTCCACTGTTCAAAGTCTGGCCTTTGTTCTGCTTGTTCCCTAAACCTCTTCTTAGACAACCTTGTCTCTTCCTCTTTCTGCAATGCCTCTTGCATGGCTTCTGATATAGGCTGAACAATCTTTTCAATATGGACATTGTCCTTGCCCCCAGATGGGCTGTACATGGTCTGTACCTCAGCATGAATCATTTCAAAATCTGGAGGTGGATAAATGACCTGAGCTACTTCTGGTTGCTCACCTCCAAGATAGGCAGGTTGAATTCCAGATTCTGCCACATTGTCATCATCACAGAGAGGAGGGTAGCCCAGTGTAGCTCTGATGGAATTTGATATCCACTTAGCATGGTCAGATCTTGCCTTGACTAACACTCTCTCCCCCTTTATGACTTCTCTAGCCATATGGTCTCTTACATCATCCTTCTGGAATCTGATTTGATTATCCAAGAATCTGACTCCATCTTTAAAGAAAGGTTTGAGCTTTTTAAGTTGTTCAGATATGGCCTTCTGGGAGTCTTCAATGGCAGTCTTAACAACATTGATTTCTTCTTGAAATACTTTATCAAATTTAGCTTTAACAGTAGCTGTAGAGGTAGAAGGTGCAGCAGCCTGGTTCTTTAATTCTGTGACAATAGCATTATGGGAAGCAGTAAGATTGTCATTCATCCTTAGTTGATTTTTAAGTACATACCCTTGCTTCAATGCTATGTCATCCACTTGGGCCTTGATCTTTTCCTGGTGTGTTGCCAAGTACACCACTGCATTTCCACCTTTGTGGAAGCATTCAGTCATCTCCTTCTTGTTAAGGTTCATTTCAAATCTTATAGACTTGATATCTTGGGCAAGATCAAACTGTAAAGACTTCTGCCCTTCATCCACATAAGCCTCTATGGCTTTTCTATGTTCATCCAGTTTTATCTGCAGGGAAATCATTAAAGCACTATAATCAACAGATGGTGTTTGCTGAACTATAGGCTGTGGTGCAACTGTTTGGAGAGCCTTCTTGTAACTCTGGCTTCTTCTCTTGAATACATAGATTTTCTTTTTCCTTGCCCTTGCTGCATCCTCATCTTCAGAAGCTGAGGAGCTGGCAATGTCAACCCTCTCCTTAGGGCTAGAGGGCCTCTCTTTCTGCACTTCAGGTGTCTTCTCAGATTCCAGCCTTACAGGCTCTTCCAGAATTTCCATCTGCTCCCCCTCAACAGCAGCATTCTCTTCATCAGCAGTAGCCTTGTCCATGTCAAAGTCATGTTGATCTAGATTTAAAAATAAATCTTCCATGGTGTATTCTGGTGGTGAATGAACTGGAGACATTCTTTGCTCTTCAACCACTGGATCAGGAACCACTGCTTGTACAACAGATGTGTCTTTTATAACAGCATCTGGATCTTGACTATCCAGCTGAGTTTGCTGATGATTATCAGACAAATCAGCATCTTCTATAAGAAATTCTAAAGTATTTAGGTCAGTGAGTACCTCTAGTATGATGGTGGTGGCTTGTTCACTTTCCAGTGTAGAGGGTTCTTCTACAACTGGAGGCTCCCCCTGGCTTGGATCCTTATGGATGGGGCTAGCTTGAGGTAGCTCCCCCTGGATCTCAGCTTCATCTTGAGGAGCAGGAGACTTTACAGCAGGCTCTTCCTCATGCTCATCTGGAGTGAAGACAACTTGCTCTTCACTGTCAGAACTGCTAGTGGACTCTTGTGCCACTGGAGCAGTCTTCCTTTTCTTCTTTGGAGGAATTTCTTTCTCAGGAACTAGTTTCTCAGGGGTTGGCATTTCTTTTGACAACACCCTGTCCCATCTTGAAAACAACCTCATGTCCATTTTCCTCATGTGGTTTATTTTACTTCCAGCAGCAGTACTCATTACTTCAGGTATTACACCAGCTAGGTATAGACTAATGATTCTGCCTAGGTTGGGCTTCTTCAGACTTTCCTTGATTTTCTCAAATACTATAACTGACCAATCAGTTTTTAAAGTGAAGATAATCCTGGTCATTATATTGAACATGGAGGCTGACACTCTGTCATGCCCTCCTGGCTTGCTTAAGATCACCTTGCCAACTATCTCAGACATGAATTTGCCTTGGCTGTTCATGCCCTTTCTGTTAAAAACAGAACCTATCTTCATCTTAGAGTCTAGTACACACCAGGTAAGAGCTTCCCTGGTCTTGGATGCAGTAACTTCATCTTCCTCTTGAGTTCTTGACAGCTGTAGAATCTTCCTCAGACTCTTTGGTGATACCTTGACCTTCGTTCCATGAACTCTGGATTTGATTCTGTATCCAGACTCATCTACTTCAGCTCCATTTAGGAATTCAAGAACCTCTTTCTTCCATATCTTTGTAGGTTCAGAAACTAAATACTCTAACCCTGAATCTGCGACTAGGGTTACGACAGACTTGATTTCTTGATCTGCATCACTGAAAGCGCCGCGCACCAGCTCATATCCTTCGTTGACGTTCTCCTCAAGCTTAGGCGCCATTAGGGTTTGTAGAATTTGTCTTGAGAGAAGAGAGGTGTCGACACTGAAGTTTGGTCTCGAAACTTTGAAAGCGTGTCGACAAACTAAGACAAAACCCTATTTATACCTTTCTGATTTTGAAGATGAACAGGCGGGACAGCTAACTTAAAATGTGTCGACACTGGCAATAAGTGTCGACACTGACTTATAATGTCTCGACACATATGTGTCGACACAAGTTTAGTCAACAGATTTTATGTGTCGATACTTGGTTATGTGTCGACACAACATAACTCGACACATTGTCGAGACTTTACTTAGAAAATTCTGAGTAAAACTTAAGTGTCGACACCACATTGGATGTGTCGACACCTACTTGACATGTGTCGACACTAACATTCTGAAGTGTCGACACCAACTTTCTAGATGTGTCGACACCTTTTTCCTGAAGTGTCGACACCACTATTCTGTGTCGACATAGACTTATCTATGTGTCGACACCTTTTTACTTAGCCAATTTTAATTCTGTAAACTTACTCTAAGTTTATCATACCTAGTTCAATTTTAAATCTATTGAACTTAGCTTCTTCTAGGGGCTTAGTATACATATCAGCTATTTGATTATCAGTTTTAACATATTCTAATAAAATATCTTCTCTTTCTACATGCTCCCTAAGAAAATGATATTTAATTTCAATATGTTTTGTTCTACTATGGGATACAGGATTATTAGCTATTGAAATAGCACTTGTAGAATCACAGAAGAGTGGAGTTCTACTTACCTGAAATCCATAGTCCTCTAGCTGATGTTGTATCCACAGAAGTTGAGCACAGCAACTTCCTGCAGCCACATACTCTGACTCTGCTGTGGAGATAGCCACACTGGTTTGCTTTTTGCTACTCCATGAAATTAGTCTCCCACCTAGGAATTGACAGGTTCCAGTAGTGCTTTTTCTATCTTCTTTGCATCCTGCAAAGTCTGCATCTGAATAACCTGTTAGATCAAAATCCCCATTCCTAGGGTACCAGAGGCCTAGATAGGGAGTGCCCTTTAGATATCTCAATATTCTTTTGACTGCTGTCAAATGAGACTCTTTAGGGCAGGCTTGATACCTTGCACAAACATATGTAGCATACATGATGTCTTGTCTACTAGCAGTCAAGTATAATAGGGAGCCAACTATCCCTCTATACAAGGTTTCATCTACAGGTTTCCCTGCATCATCCTTGCTGAGAGACATACTTGACCTCATAGGAGTCTTCATGGTACTGGATGAATCCATACCATATTTCCTTATGAGTTCTAGGGTGAACTTGGACTGACAAATGGATAAACCACTCTCAGTCTGTTTAACTTGGAGACCCAAGAAAAACTTTAGCTCTCCCATGCTACTCATCTCAAAATGACCTTGCATAAGTTTTGCAAACTTTTTGCAAAGGCTGCTTTCAGTAGACCCAAATATAATGTCATCTACATATATTTGGACTAGTATAACTTTGCCTCTAGATTCCCTAAGGAATAGAGTCTTATCTATTTTCCCCCTTGAGAACTTGTTCTCAATGAGGAAACTAGATAGGGTTTCATACCAAGCCCTAGGGGCTTGCTTTAACCCATATAACGCTTTCCTAAGTCTATAGACACGATGAGGTAGAGTTGGATCAACAAAACCTGAAGGCTGTTCCACATAGACTTCTTCCTTAAGATTACCATTCAGGAATGCTGACTTGACATCCATTTGGTAAACCTTGAATCCTTGATAGGTTGCATAGACCAAGAACATCCTTATGGCTTCCAGTCTGGCTACTGGAGCAAAGGTTTGATCAAAGTCAATACCTTCTTCTTGCCTATATCCTTTAGCAACCAGTCTTGCTTTATTCTTAATGATGACCCCTTGTTCATCCATCTTATTCCTGTAGATCCACTTGACTCCTATTATATTGTGGTCTTTAGGCTTAGGAACTAGTTCCCAGACCTTGCACCTCTTGAACTGATTAAGCTCTTCTTGCATTGCTTCAGTCCATTGTGGATCCAGTATTGCTTCTTCAAACCTCTTAGGTTCAACTTGTGATAGAAAACTGGAGTAGATTGCTGCATTCATGTATCTGCTCCTGGTTTGTACTCCTTGTCTTGGATCTCCAATAATCTGCTCTACTGGATGATCTCTAAGATGCCTATTGGCTGGAGGCATCCTAACTTCTGGTTGAACCTCTTCAGCATCTCCATCATGCTGTATTCCTTGTACTTCATCAGCAATTGGCACATGTAGTTCTCCCCCTGGACAACAGCTACTCTCCTCTCCTTGCTGTCTTGCAGCAGGTACTTCTTCTATAGTAAGCTTGTCCATTTTCTTTGTTAAACCTGTGGTGCTGCATACAGTACTAGACAACTCATGGTTAATAAGTTTAGTCTCATCAAAAACTACATGCACAGATTCTTCTACAACTTATGTAGACAAGTTGTAGACTCTATAAGCCTTACTATTATTGCTGTACCCAGCAAAAATTCCCTCTTGGGACTTGGCAGCAAACTTAGTTAAGTAAGACTTCCCATTGTTAAGTATGAAGCATTTGCAACCAAAGATCCTGAAATAGGATAGGTTTGGTTTCCTGCCTTTCACAACTTCATAGGGGGTCTTGTTGAGGCCTTTAGTGATGGTAGCCCTATTTATAACATGGCATGCAGTGTTAACTGCTTCAGCCCAGAAATACTCTGGCAGTGATGTATCACTTAATAGGGTTCTACCAGCCTCTATCAAGGTTCTATTCTTCCTCTCAACAATGCCATTTTGCTGAGGTGTTCTAGGTGAAGAGAATTCTTGAAATATCCCAAATTCTTCACATAGTTTTGTCATGCTTTCAGACTGAAATTCAGTACCATGGTCACTTCTAATTTTGACCACTGTATTGTCTAGTTCATTCTGAATTTGCTTGACAAAGCTATGGAAGACACTAGGTGTTTCAGATTTCTGTCTTAAGAAGAACACCCAGGAAAACCTTGAGTAGTCATCTACAACTACAAGGGTATAGACCTTCCTACCTAAGCTGTGAACTGGCATTGGACCAAAGAGATCCATATGCAAGAGGTATAAACACCTCACAACATCTTTGTTTTCTATGCTTCTAAAGGTGGATTTAGTCTGCTTGCCCTTTTGACAAGCTGAGCAAATACCATCTTTAATACACTTAACTTGAGGACCATTCCTCACTAACTGTTTGCTAAAGAGTTTGCCAATAGTCTTGTAGTTAAGATGGGCAAGCCTCTTGTGCCATTTGACACAATGAGAGACTGTCTCATCAGCTACAAGACACACTGGAGAACCACTGTTCTCACACATGATGTCTAGGCAATAGACATTCCTTTTCCTATAACCAGTCAAAATGATCTCTTGATTACTTGACCTCTTGATATGACAACCATTTTTAACAAATGAGATGTCATACCCTACATCACTTAATTGACTTATACATATTAGGTTGTGTTTCAACCTTTAACATAAGCCACTTGAGTAATGGTAACTAAGTTACTAGAAATGTTACCAAACACTTTGATGATTCCTTTTTTAGAACCACAAAAGGTAACCTTTGGACCATCTTTGATTGGAATGTAGTCCCTTAGTAGTCCCCTTGTTCCAGTCATATGTCTGGAACATCCACTGTCCAAGTACCATGTTGGGGTATGACCACTTGGACTCACCTGCAAAACAGATTAATGAACCTTAGAACCCAAAGAATTCTTGGGTCTTTGGTACTTGTTAGTTTGCAATCTGACAAAGCTACCTACTGGCTTTCCAACAGGTAGTTTGGTACTCACTTTGGAACTAGCATTGTGCCAACAGTCCACTGCAAAATGGCCAACTTTGCCACAACACCAACATTCAAACTTGTTGTACCTTTGCTTAGGTACTGTCTTTGCTGTCTTATCTACAGCTGACTTGTTAAATGTTGGGGCTTTGCCCTTGGACTTAGACTTGGACTGCTCAGTCCTTGCAGGTCTAATAAAACCCAGTCCAGCCTTGCCTTTGTGATGAACAAATTCATCAATTAAGGGTAGCACTGACTTAGGTTTAGAAAACCTAGCAACAAGCTCTCTCTCTTTCTGAAGATTGATCTCCAGACTCTTGATTTGATCATTTTTAAATGATATAGTACCCATTTGAATCACTGTTATGTGCTTCAACCTGACTATCTCATTCAGTTTTTGATCAAAAGACTTCTCAAAATCTGTTGCAGCAGCTTTTAGATCAGCAATTTCCATTGCCTGACTTTTGGCAAGGGTCTTGCTTTTCTTGTAAGCTTGCAACAGCACTTTATATTCATCTATAAGCTGATGAATATCATCCTCAGACTCAGATACACTTCCATCACTTGATGAAGATGAATCTGATTCTGTACTGGAACAAGAAACTGAACTTAGAGTTGAACATTGTACCTTACTAGGTCCTGGCTGCTCCAGGATTTTGTCATGCTCTGTCAAAGCCATTAGCCCTTGGCATTGACTGCCTTTTTGTTCATAAATAGACTCCATTATCTGCATGAATTCTTCTTCTTCTTCAGCAAACAGCCCTATGTATGCCTCTGCATCAGACTCAGTTTCTGAAGAAGAGATATCTGACAGAGTCTTCTCTTTCTTGGCAACAAATGACTTCTCTTTCTTGCCTTTGAAATGAGTCTTCTTCCTGTCACTAGACTCTTTTCTCTTTTCAGGACAATCTGCAACAACATGGCCTTGTCTATTGCAGCAATAGCATACTATCTTTGAACTAGTTGCCTTGCTAGATTTAGTCCACTTCCTGTCCTTCTTTGAAGCCTTTTTATCCTGATAAAAATCTTCTTTTCCTTTTGAAGTAGAAGGCCTTGACCTCCACTGTTTCTTCTTCAAGAATTTCTGAAAATATCTAGTGAAGGCAGCAAAGTCTTCATCACTTTCACTGCTTGCAGATTTTGTGCTGACTGACTCATCTGTCTCTGATTCAACTACCTTTGGAGGTGGAGTTGATGACTTATTCCTGCACTTTCTGGAGGCTTCTGTCTTGAAAGCTACAGTTCTTTCCTTGTGTTCAGTTCTTGTTGATTTCTCCTCCTCTTTCCTCACTATCAACTGCATTTCATATGACAATAACTTGCCAAACAGTGTAGGTGGAGGAATTTCTCCCAACTTAGTCATTTCTCTAATGGCACAAATCTTTGTGTCCCAATCTTTAGTTAGGGACCTTAGGAACTTGTCATTTAGTTCATAATTGCTGAACTCTCTTCCATAAGACATGAGTTCATTCACTATTCTGTAGAACTTCTTATAGCACTCAGTTATGCTATCACCCTTTCCTTGTCTAAAACTCTCATACTCTTGATTTAGCAAGGACTTTCTATCTTGCCTAACTTCTTCAAAACCTTCCATATAGATAATGTGAGTATCCCACATCTCTTTGGCTGTCTTACAGTGAATAAGATTCTGAAAAGTGGCATCATCTATGGCACTTACAATAATGTTTTGAGCTCTTTTGTCCATGGTGGCTAGGACAATCTCATCCTTAGTCATTTCAGAGAAATCCTTTGGGGTTCTCTGATTTGCATCTAGAACTGATATCTTCATGGGCACATAAGGCCGTTCCTTTACTGTGATGTAGATTCTAGGGTCTGAGGCCTCCATAAACAGCCTTACCCTTTCCTTCCAAATCCCAAAGATTTCCTTTCTGCATATAGGTAATTTCATGGAATCCAATTCCTTGTGATTCTCAGAAGAACCCATGTTTCTTGATTTTCTTGAATCTGTAATTTGCCTTAGACTGAATCTGCCAATCAGGATCTCCTTAGACTGTTAGTCCTTTTTAAGGAACCTCCCTCTGATACCACTTGAAAGATATGGTACCTAAACACCTAGAGGGGGGGTGAATAGGTGACCTAATCCTTTTTAAACTTTAATGGCAGCAATCAGTTAAGTTCACAGAATTCTAACTATTTTATCACAGCAATCACACAGCATACACAGTCACAGCACAATCACAGCAGACACAAGGTTTTATAGTGGTTCCCCAATCTTTGGGTACATCCACTTTCCCCCTTCGCCTATCTAGCAGTGTACTAGATTCGGCCAAACTTCTCCACTAGCTCAGAACCCAAACTGGTTCCTACACCTCAGGCCCAAAGCCCTATAACTCAGCTTTTCCCAAAGCCTACACTCAGCCACAAAGGCCTACACTCAGCCAATCAAGGCCTACACTCAGCCAACAAGGCCTACACTCAGAGATTTCAATCTCCTACACTCAGGCTCTCAAGCCCTACCCTCAGCCTTTATAATTACAGGCTTACAATTCACTCAGATCCAAAGGATCCTACAAGTTAAAAATGAATTATAAATGTTAACTCAACAACTCAGAAACAAGAGAGGGGAGTTGAGAGTTTCTTGATGAGTTCTTGGAGGAACTCAGCTGGATTCAATCTGACTTAGCTTTCTTCAAAGCTTCTTGAGTAGAACTGAATAAGAATGAATCCTCCTGCAGTTGATCCTTGATCTCTGCTTCTTAAGATCCAGAATATATCTGAACCCTTCTTCTCAGCCTAGTTCCAAAGGCTGATTTCTTGGATGGAGCCCTCTCTCTCCAACTTCTTAGATCTTCATTTGGACAGCTAGATCTTCTTGTGTTGATACTCTATGTACCACTTTAATAACTACTTGAACAATAATCTGATCAACAATTTCTGTAAACTGTATGAGCCTATTTATAGGCCTTCTCCATGGTAACCGGCTGGTCCGATCCATAACTGAATTCTGACATCTCTGACAGGTGCTGTAGACCGGCTGGAACGGCAGCTGTCAAGTCATCCAGTCAATTCTTGAAAATCTCTAACTGTCTGATAGTGTCGAGACTTTCTGTCTTTAAGTGTCGACACTTATAGACCAAGTGTCGACACAAGTTGTGTAAGTGTCGACACAAGTCTACAAGGTGTCGACACAACTCCTTGTGTTGTAGATACTATGTCTCGACACAGATTCTTCTTCAGGTGTCGACACTGAAATTGAGTGTCGACATAAGTACTTGATCTTCTATCTTTTGCTGAATTCTACTAAGTGTCGACACATCTCCTTTGTGTCGACACATCTTCATGTGTTGAATCTGTTAAGTGTCGATACTGCATCTTGGTGTCGACACATAGTCTTCTATGTTGATACTTGCTGAGTGTCGACACAGCTCCTTGTGTCGACACTTGATTCTTCTGTTGAGACTTCAGCTGAGTGTCGACACATTCCCTTAGTGTCGACACTTGTACTTGGAATAATTTGACGATCTTGCTGTTCTTTGCTAAGTGTCGACACTGCTCCATGTGTCGACACTTTCTTCAAGTGTAGAGTCTTCAGCTGAGTGTCGACACATTGTTCTAGGTGTCGACACTTACTTCATATGCTGACTCTTCTGTTGAGTGTCGACACTTTGTTCTTGGTGTAGACACTTTAACTTAGTTTCTGCTGACTTTTGCTGAGTGTCGACACAGCTCCAAGTGTCGACACTTTCTGGTGTAGACACAGCTTCACTGGGTGTCGACACAGCTCCTTGTGTCGACACTTTCTGTCTGCACTTTTCTTCACTGAGTGTCGACACAGCTCCTTGTGTCGACACTTTCTGTCTGGTGTCGACTCTGCATCCCAGGTGTCGACACAATGACTCCAAGTATCGACACTGCTTGTCTGGGTGTCGACACAAGCTTTCTTAAGTGTCGACACTTTCCTTCTGGGTGTCGACATATGGACTTAGAAATTTTTGCTTCAGTCCTGCAAATACTTAACCTGCACAAGTAACTCAAAAACACATCAAATACATTTTGATGTATATCATTGAGTTGGGTGAGGCTTCTTCAAATCAGGTACATTTAACCAATGTACCCAACACAAACTAATTCTAAGATTGTTTGTAATTGTTGCAACAGGCCTGGAGATGTCATAGCTGACTGTCCAGACAAGAGGACTGAATCTAAAGAAAAGAAGAAGCATCAAGTGAAAGGCAAGAAGGAGAAATCCCTTATTGCTCAGAAGTAGAAGAGTTGGATAGACTCTTCATCTTCAGGATCAGGAGAAGAAGATAATACAGAATCATATGTTTGGCTGATCTCAACAGAAGAGGATTCTAGGGAACTAGAATTCCTACAAATGCTGGACTCCATAAATGGAGCAGAAGACTATTGCTGTAGAGGGCTGATGGCTCTATCAGAAAATGATCAGTGCCAGGATCAGCCTAGTCCTAGTAAGGTATACAGTTCTCCCTCAACTTCAGATTACTGCACTGCATCAGAATCATAAACTTCTGCATCAAGAGATATGGATGGTTCTGAATCTGAAGGGGATGTACATCAACTCATTAATGAGTATGGTGGGTTATTGCAAGCTCTGAAGAGGAGCAAGTTTCTTGTCAAGGAGCAGGCCAAGGAGATTGAGTCTCTGAAGCAGGCTGCATCAGATTCAGCCGTGTTGATAGATTCAAAACTGAAGGAGATTGCAAAACTGAAAAATATTACTGTTATTCAGATGAGCACAATCTCTTTCAAGGAGAACCACATCAAGAAACTTGAGGCAAAACTTCAGCAAGAAAGAGAGTTTGTGGCTAAATTCTCTAAGCCAAAATCAGTCTTGCCCTTAATAGATAATTTCATTTCTCATAAAGGCAAGACTAATCTAGGTTTCAAGGGCAGAACTAGGGCCACCAATTCTAATAGAAAAGGTAAGGCCCCAGCACAACCACTAGCTACAAAGCCCCCTATTTTCTTTAGGAAAGTGATGCAACCAACAAACAGGTGTGATCATGATAGTACTCATGGTCACTGTGAGTTTGAAGATCTCATGGGCAAGGGTGCAAATGCAAATATGTCACTCTATAGGCAAGCCCACTAGGTTCAAGAGGAATTCTTATGGTTTACTGCTCCAGCACCTACACTCAACAGAACTGCTGGCAACAAAGTAGTAAAGTATGTACCTAAGAGAAGGTATAATAGGTTTGAGTGTTGGTGCTGTGGCAAGGTGGGCCATTTTGCCATGGATTGTTGGTTCAATACAAGTGTTAAAACCAAGAGTAGTCTACCTATCAAAACAGCTGCAGGATTTTCAACCTAACAATGACCTAGGACCCAATAACAATTTGGGTTCTGAGAGAAAGTGATTCTGTATTTGATGCAGGTGAATCCAAGTGACCATACCCCTATATGGTACTTGGATAGTGGATGTTCCAGACACATGACTGGAACAAGAAGAATGTTGAGGGACTATGTACCCATAGAGAATGGACCCAAAGTAATCTTTGGTGGATCAGAAAAAGGAATCATCAAAGGATTTGGTAACATTTTTAGTGATTCAATTACTATCACTAAAGTGGCTTATGTGAAGGGTCTAAAACATAACCTGATCAACATAAGTCAACTTAGTGATCTAGGTTATCTCATCTCCTTCCTCAAAGGGGAGTGCCAAATAAGAAGGTCAAGTGATCAAGAGATCATTTTGAATGGCACTAGGAAAGGGAATGTATATTGTCTTAACCTAGATTGTGAGTTTGACAACTCACCCATTTGTCTAGTTGTAGGAGAAAAATCTTCACCATGTGTCAAATGGCACAAGAGGCTTGCCCATCTGAACTATAAGTCAATAGGACAGATGTTTAGCTTGGGGTTAGTGAGGAATGGTCCTCAAGTCAAGTGCATTAAAGAGGGTGTGTGTTCAGCTTGCCAAAAGGGCAAACAGACTAAGTCCTCTTTCCATGCACTTGATATCAAAGATTCAATAAGATGTTTATATCTCTTGCATATGAATTTGTTTGGTCCTATGCCAGTTCATAGTCTTGGTAGGAAAGTATACACACTAGTTATTGTGGATGACTATTCTAGATACACATGGGTTTTCTTCTTGAGACAGAAATCTGAAACCCCAACTATTTTCCAGACTTTTGTTAGACAAATTCAGAATGAGCATAATAGTTCAGTGGTCAAAATCAGAAGTGACCATGGAACTGAATTTCAATCTGAATGTATGACAAAGTTCTGTGATGAACTTGGGATTCATCAGGAATTATCCTCACCTAGAACTACTCAGTAAAATGGAGTTGATGAAAGAAAGAATAAGACTCTAATTGAGGTAAGTAGAACACTACTTAGTGACACTACTCTCCCCGAGTACTTCTGGGCCGAGGCAGTAAATACTGCATGTCATGTTCTCAATAGAGTCTCCAACAATAAGAAACATAAGATGACCCCCTATCAGATTTTGAAAGGAAAAAAACCAAACATTTCCTACTTTAGAATCTTTGGTAGCAAGTGTTATGTACTAGTTATTGGTAAGCACTACCAAACAAAGTTTGCTGCCAAATCCCTAGAAGGGATATTTGTTGGGTACAATAATAATAGTAGGGCATAGAGAATCTATAACTTAACTACCCTAGTTGTAGAGGAATCTGTCCATGTTGTATTTGATGAGTCTAAGTTGATTAACAGTGAATTGTCTAGTTCTTCAGTTAGTTCTACAGGTCTAACAGACAGGCTGGACAAGCTGACCCTCAATGAAGAGGTACCTGCTAGGCTGGATGAAGAAAAAGATGCTTGCTGTCCAAGGGGAGAACAAGACTCACTGGATGAAGAAGACAATGAGGAGCATCAGGTTGAGGAAAATGAAGAAGGCCATGAGATTGACAGATTTCCTCCAGTAAGAAGACACTTGAAGGATCATCCTGTACACCAAATTATTGGTGATGCAGTCAAGGTGTTCTAACAAGAAGCAAAAGTATGAACTCAGTCCTATGTTCTAGCTTCTTGTCACAAATAGAACCCAGGAAGGTTGAAGAAGCCATGCTAGGCACAAACTGGATTGATGCTATGCAAGAAGAGCTGACTCAATTCAAAAGATGTAATGTATGGTAACTGGTTCCTAAACCAAAGGATCACAACATCATAGGAACCAAGTGGATCTACAGAAACAAACTTAATGAGAATGACACTATAATCAAGAACAAGGCCAGATTGGTAGCAAAAGGCTACATGCTAGAGGAAGGGATTGACTTTGATCAAACCTTTGCCCCAGTGGCAAGGTTGGAGGCTATAAGATTGTTCTTGGCCCATGCTGCCTATCAAGGGTTAAGGTATATCAGATGTATGCAAAGTCAGCATTTCTGAATGGTGACTTAAAAGTGGAAGTCTATGTTGAACAACCCTCAGGTTTTGTAGACTCTCATTATCCTGATTATGTATATAGGCTTAGGAAAGCTCTATATGGTTTGAAACAAGCCCCAAGGGTTTGGTATGAAACCTTGTCTGCTTTTCTTATTGAGAATAAGTTCTCTAGAGGAAATATAGACAAAACTCTATTCTTTAGGGAATCTAAAGGCAAGATAATCCTAGTCTAGATATATATGGATGACATTATCTTTGGTTCAACTGAAAACGACCTTTGTAGGAAGTTTGTCAAACTTATGCAAGGGAAGTTTGAGATGAGCAGTATGGGTGAGCTGAAGTTCTTCTTGGGACTTCAAGTTAGACAGACTGATGATGGATTGTTCATATCTCAGTCTAAGTTCACCAAGGAGTTGATTAAGAAATATGGAATGGACTCAGCCTCCACCATGAAAACTCCAATGGGAACAAGTATGCCTATAGGAAAAGATGAGGCAGGGAAACCTGTTGATGAGTCTTTGTAAAGAGGGATAATTTGCTCCCTACTCTATTTGAGTGCTAGTTGACCCGACATCATGTATGCAACATGTGTCTGTGCTAGGTACCAAGCTTGCCAAAAGGAATCTCATTATACTGCAGTTAAAAGAATTTTGAGATATCTTAAGGGCACACCTAATCTAGGCCTTTGGTACCCTAAGAATAGAGATTTCTTACTAACAGGTTTCTCAGATGCAGACTTTGTAGGATGCAAAAAAGACAGGAGGAGTACAACAGGAACTTGTCAATTCCTAGGAGGAAGGCTGGTGTCATGGTGCAGCAAGAAGCAAACAAGTGAAGCTATATCAACAGCTGAGTCTGAGTATGTAGCTGCAGGTAGCTGTTGTGCACAGTTGTTGTGGATAAAGCACCAACTAGAAGATTATGACATCAAGGTAAGTAGAATTCCACTGTTTTGTGATTCTACCAGTGCTATTTCTATTGCTAAGAATCCTGTATCATACAGTAGAACCAAGCATATAGAAATTAAGTTTCATTTCATCAGAGAACATGTTGAGAAAGAAGATATTAGTCTAGAGTTTGTGAATACAAATAATCAAATAGCTGATATATTTACAAAACCTCTGGATGAAATTAAATTCAATTATTTTAAAATAGAATTAGGTATGTTGAACCTAGAATAGGTTAGCACAAGCTTTTCTAAGAAGAATATGTAAGTACAAAATTTCTCAGGAAATTTGTCTAAGTACAAAGTCTGTGTCGACACAAGCACAATTGTGTCGACACACTCAGTATGTTGTGTCTACAAAGAAAAAGGATGTGTCGACACAGAAACAGTATATGTGTCGACAGAAGAATAGGTGTCGACACAACCTTGTCGAGACCTTATATCTAGAGGATTTTTCATGTCGACACACAAAAGTTGTTGTTGAAACAACTATGTCAAGACATGACCGGCCCGTGTCGACTCTGACAAGTATGTCGACATCTAGACGTGTCGCCTAAACCTAAGTTTTGTCGAGACCTAGGTCATTTCTGTTGACACATGTAAAACTTTTGTCAATTAAGGCTCGTCTTTTGACCTGCCCTTTACGCTAACACTATAAATAGGTAAAGCCAAAATCTGGTCGACTACGCTTTCAGAAATCTAGGATCTGCACCTTGTGTCGATAAAGACCTTCTCTTCTTTTCTCTTCCATCTCTCTCGACAATGGCGCCTCACCAGGATGATAAGGTGAATGAAGGATATGTGCTGGTTCGTGGAGGATTCACGACAGCTTCACAAGAAATCTAGGGTGTCATTACCCTAATTTCTGATAATGGTTTGGAATTCTTGGTCTCAGAACCAACAAAAATTTGGAAAAAGGAAGTAATGGAATTCTATTCATCTGCTACTGTGGACACAGAAGGGAAGAAGATCAAAGCCACAGTTCAGGATTCCCGAGTTAGACTAACACTTAAGACTATCAGGAAATCACTCCAACTTCCCATGGTTAAGGATGATGAAGAAATTGTTCCATCCAGGACTAAAGAAACACTAAGTTGGTGCAGGCTGAACCCTAATATCAAGTTTGGATCATCTATTGCCCGGAAAGGGGTGAATTCCCAAGAAAAGTGTTTATCTGAGGTAGTTGGCAAGGTAATTCTGTATAAGACTGGTGGACATGATAGAATTTCAGTCCACATGTTCAGTCTGGTGACAAGGATTATTTTCACTATAAAAACAGACTGGGCATCAATAGTTTTTGATAAACTTCAAGAAGGAATAAAGAAACCAAATCTGGGAAGGATTTTGAGTTTATGTCTATCTGCTATAATACCAGATGTTTTGAACCAACTTCCAGGAACCAAAATCAACCACATGAGGAGGATGATTGTGAGAATTCTATTTAGATGGGATAGAGTATTGACAAAGGAAGTATCTACTCCACAGAAACACGTTAAGAAAGATAAACAGCAGAAAAAGGTTATTCAACAAACAAAATCCTCCAGTGATTCTGAAGAAGAAGTGGTCTTCAGTTCAGAAGAAGACAGGCCACAAAAAGAAGCATAAGATCAAGTGGAGAGCAGTATGCTCTTAGAGCAACAGGTAGTCTCCACTGCAGGGGGAGAAAATCCTGAACCAGAAGTACAAGACACTGTACAAGTTGAGCTGCCTGCCCAAGGGGGAGGTATTACTGAAGCTGCTCTAGAAAGTGAGCATGCTGCTGATACTATTTTGGAAATAGTGTCAGAAATCAACAATGAAGCACTGCTAAATGTTGAGAAAGAAGAACAAGATGAGCAGATGAAAGATACTGCTCAAAATAATCAAGTAAGTATCTCCTTTGTAGAGCATGACCTGGACAAAGATCTGGATGTCCAGGGAGAACCTTCTGTTTTCCAAACAAATTTTGTTCCTCCCGTTCAGATGCAGCAAGAGGTAACTATGGAAGAGCTATTCACTAAACAACCAATAGCAGGGACTGAGGGGGAGCAGCAAATCATAGAAAATGAACTACCAGGAAATGAGAGGGAGGTGTCTCAGCATCCCCCAACTGATAAGGAACCAGTGAATATACAAAGTTCTTCATAATCTTATGATGATGAAGAAGCCTCTATGGCTAAGAAAAGGAAGTTAGCTGCTTTAAGGAAACGGAGCTCAAGCTATAAAAAGGCCTTACAAACAGTTACACCACCATATGCTCCAAGCATGGATTTCAGTTCCCTACTGGTCCAATTGCAAGTGAAATTGGATGAGCAAAGGCAGTGTTTGGAAAGGTATGTGGATGAAACACACAAAGATTTGCAATTCCATCTGGCTCAAGGTATCAAATCAATCAGATTTGAAGTAACTCAAAATAAAAAGGAAATGACAGATTGCTTCCACAAGGGAGGAAATGCTGTGGTATACTTGGCAAAGCAATAACAAGAACTCAACACTAAAGTGGAAGACATTACAGTTAAGCAAGGATATGTTCTTGAGAATCAAATCCGGATGAATGATAATCTCAAAGAGTCACACTTTGCCATTCTAACAAAGATTGATAGTCAAACAACTGCTGTCAAAGCTGAAGTGTCCAAACAGATCAAAGAAGATCTTGCTGCTATTCAGGAAACATTCACAAAATCTCACAAGAATATTTCTGATTTCTTGCAGAAGTTCAGGACCTATTACAAATATGGAACAGGTTATCTTGTTAACCAAGTCAGATTTCAGAAGGATGATCCGAGAGATCATCTTGAAAGAGAGGTCATAAAGGGGGAGAGGGTGTTAGTCAAAGCCAGCTCAGATCATGCTAAATGGATATCAAATAGCATCATATCAACTCTTGGATATCCACCCTTGTGTGATGATGACAATGTTGCTGAGACTGGAGTGCAACCTACCTATATTGAAGGAGGTCAACCTGAAGTTGCTCAGGTCATTTACCCTCCAGCTGATTTTGACATGGTTCACCAAGAAGTTCAGTCAATGTACAGCCCTCCATAGGAGGTTAAAAATATTATTATTGAAAAAGTGGAAATGTTAGAGGCTGCCAAGGAAGCTCAGAAGGAAGCACAACTGTCTAAGAAAAGGTTTAGAGAACAGGCTGAGTTGAAGCCTGATTTTGAGCAATGGAGCCCTACTTCCAGGAACATTATATTGACTGCCTGGAAAGCTGTGAAGGACAAGACCCATGAGAGGAGTAAATGGTATACTGAGCTAAAATGGAACAAGTATCAAGCCAGACAGGAAGCCATTCTTCAATACAGAAGGAAAGCAAAAGCTGGGAAGTTACCTGCTAATGCTCTGGAGCCTAGCAAGTACTTCCCAAAGCCTTTTCATTATTTTGAAAGGCAAAGGATAAGGGCTGAAGAATAGAAAAAGAAGGATCTGAAAGGAAAGAAACCTGCTGATGATGCTGAACCTACTATGAAGGCTCAGATCAGATTAGGAAAAGGAATTGTGATTAAGGAGCCTAGTCAGTTATAGGATAGTTAGGCTTATGTATAGAACAATGTAATCTTTTGGTTTTTGTTCTAAAGAAAACTGTGTAAACTTAAAATTTCTCTCTGATTAAATGAAATCAGTTTCAGTATTCATTTTAGTTGTTTACAATGTTTATATGTTACCCTGCATTGAAATGTATGTACATCTATTTCTTTTTATGAGTTTTATTATGAGTGATGTATATCTTTGACTAAAGGTTATGACTTCTCCAAATAGGGGGAGATTGTTGGGTACACTGTTAATATGTACCAGATTTGGAGAAGCCTCATCTTAATCAATGATATACATCAATTTATATTTGATGTATGTTTGAGTTTCATTGTGCAGGTTTAAGAATTGGAAGAAAATTTTTTAAGTACAAGTGTCGACACTTGTGAAGAATTATGTCGACACTTGTGAAGAATTATGTCGACACTTGTGAGGAATTGTGTCGACACCCAGGCATTGTGTCGACACCAAAAGAAGAAGCTGTGTCGACACCCAGACTTGTGTCGACACTTATGAAGAATTATGTCGACACCTAAAGAAGAAGCTGAGTCGACACTCAAACTTGTGTTGACACCTGAGCTAGGAGTTATGTCGACACTGAAAGCAGAAGCTGTGTCGACACCCAGGAGTTATGTCGACACTGAAAGCAGAAGCTGTGTCGACACCCGGGAGTTATGTCGACACTGGAAGCAGAATTGTGTCGACACACAGGACTTGTGTTGACACATTTAACAGATGCTGTATCGAGTACCAAAAGAATGACTATGTCGACACATGGAGTGTTGTGTAGACATCATCAAGTCTTGTGTAGACACTTAGTCCATTTATGTCGACACATATGAAGCAGTTTGCTGAGTGGTTCATGCTGAGTTCGAAAGTCTTTGAAGAATCAACTGTCATAACCAACCGATCTGACACCTTTGTCAGAACTGTCAGAAGACTGTTACAAACCGGATCAACCGGTAATCAGGAGGTAACTCTATATAAAGGACTGGTTCGATACAACAGGGGCAAGAAAAGAGAACACACAACACTAAGAAGTGAATCCTTCAGAGAGAGTTTTCTACAACAAGAAAAGGTGAAACCCTTACGAAGGCAGATCCAGATCAGTCTGCAAAAAAGATTCAGATCTTATTCTGGATTGAAGGAGGAAGCTATCTGAATATCAACTTCTACATCAAGAGAAGATCAACCTTATTTTGTTATATCAAGAAGCTTTGAAACGGCTAAGTCGGGTTGGATCTGAAGATCAGTTTATTCAAGAATTGATCAAGAAGCTCACACCAGTGAAGAGATTTATCTGGTAAAATTTCTGTATCTCTTAATTGAACAATTTCTGGTAGGATCTGTTGTAAGATCTGAGTTGTAAGCCTATAATTATAAAGGCTGAGGTAGGGCTGAGTGCCTGAGGTGTAGGACTTGTGAAAGTCTGAGTTGCAAGCTTAGTGATATAGGCTGAGGTAGGGCTGAGGCCTGAGATAGGGTTCTTGGGGAAGAATCTGAGGTAGGACTTATATAAGTCTGAGCTGTAGGAACCAATCTGGCTCTGAGTTGTATGATCTGTGGATCTGAGTAAGTGGAAGGAAGTTGGGCCGAATCCAGTTCACTACTGGATAGGCAAAGGGGGAAAGTGGATGTACCCATACCTTGGGGAACCACTATAAATCTGGTATATTCTGTGCTGTGTTCATTGTTCTATGGTTTACATTTTTCCGTGCTGAGATAGATTTTGTTATTTGCCTAAAATTTTTGAATGAAAAATTAGAACATATTCACCCCCCCTCTAGGTGTCTAGGATCTTGAAATCAAGTCTTTCAATCTTTCGAAAGGGTGGCCAGGTCGACCACAACAACTACATACTTCTTTACTTCTCTTCTTCGAAGAAGGGCCAGATGCCTTGGAGCTTCCATCCTCCTCACCTTTTCTCCTCTCCTTTCTCGCTGTAGCACCTCGATTCTTGGCATTCTCAATTGCCTCGACCATCAATGCGGCTTCCAATGCTTCAGCATAGCTTTCAGCTCGATAAGTGCATACCAATTGTTGGACATCACTTCTTAATCCTCTGAGGAAATGCTTCACTCTCCCTTCCTCGAAGTTACCAAATTAGGATCAAATCTGCTTAACTTACTAAACTCGATCTCATATTCACTCACATTGAGCTATTTCTTGTTCAAATGCAGGAAATTGTTCATCAATCGGTCCTGCTCGACCGAGGGTAAGAACTTCTTCAGCATCATCTTCTTGAATGACTCCCAAGATCCTTCCGCCAAACATTCCTTTTCTCGAATCCACTAGGTCTTTGCCAGGCCTTTTAGCTGGTAGGACGCAAGCATCACCTTTTGGGCTTCAACAATCCCCAAATACGTAAACATCTCATCCATAGAGATAATCCAATCATCCAAAACCATGAAATCGGCACTCCCATCATAAGTGGGAGGTCTCAATCGCTAAAAATGTGATATAAGGTTCATCTCCGGCGGTAGCATCACTGGGGGTACCAAAGGGGCAGGATTAGCAGGTACGCCTGACCCGCGACAAAATCTTGCTCTATGGTTTGCTGCACGGGAGCGACAGACAATAATGACTGAATCTGCGACTGCATCGCAACTAACTGCCTCGACAGAGCTTCATTGCTCTGGCGCAAGCTCTCGATCAATGCATAACTCTGAGCACCTGACGACTCACCCTCAGACTGGGGAGTCGACCTCATCGTAGGGTGCCTCAGCGACATTCTAAAAGGCAACAAACAACTCATCAAAATCCTAGCTTACAACTAAGCTACTTAACTAGTTCAGACCATACATAAAGATACTTGCTTGTGCTGCATCTTGCTCTGGGATTTTATAATGATGCTATGTCCTACTTAGGATGACTTCCTCTCATCCTATTTACTCATATGTCTATGATATGAATGCATGAATTCTTTATTCTTCTTTTAAATCATGTGTGTACAGGTGTCATCATGTAATCCTTAACTTAGCACGTGTGCTTATGCGATGATATGCTATGTATGCAGTGCTATGTATTCTAAGAAGGCCTTAACGCATGCATGCGCGGCTACATATGAAATGTTATGCATCCCATACTACATAACATAGCATGCAATGAGAAAAGAAAACATGCTAATGGGCACCCATGTGATGATGGTTATGCATCCCATACTACATAACCGTCACATGTTGCCTCCTATGGTGGATCCATATACAAACACATATTATGCATCCCAAACTATATAATATGCCCCGTATACTTCTTAACATGCTATGAGTGTAGTGATTATGCTTTGGTTAAGCCGTACTGATGACACCTCAGTGTGTGTATGCAAATGAAAGAAGGAAACAAACTAAACGAGATTGGCTGGTTCGACCAACTTATCAAACTAACCTCCCTTTGATACCAACTGTCACAAATCTCATTTTCACCGCCAAATAAGTATATCAGAGTAAGGGAAAAATGCGCGTCATGATGCCACGTCAGCAGGGGATAACTGCAGATGCTTAGGTAAGACTTCTACTTAGCCATGAAGAAAGGTTCTTTAAGTTATTTAGAGTTTTTAAAAAATCAATTTATATATAGTAGTTAACCGTATCCCTCATCTTAATGGCTCATCTAGTCCACGAAGAAAGTAGTTATACACTGCGGAAAATACTTCTTTTATGAGATTAAACTTCCTACATGATCTTAGAGGTTCCTAGAGGACACCTCAAGGTGTGTAAGTTCTAAATTTATAATAGCAATAAAGTAGGTTTTTACGGTCTCTAAATATAGTGATTTAACTTTTTTAAAAAAAGTGCAATGAATGAGATAATAGTAGTAGTTTTTATACTTGAAAATAACTATCATGCAATCCTAATATAAAACATCGTAGAGAGCAAGTAATCTACATCCACAGAAAGAAAAACTAAGTAGCTAGCAAGTATCCAAAAAGAACAACAATCCTGTGGGCATCAACAAAATGACACGAACTCACATAAATCCAAGTATGTCTGAACTAGTAAAGTAGAATAATCAACAATCTACCTCGCTATGATGAGGCAACAACCACGGCTAACACTGCCACTCAAGCACTCCAAAACCAGCACTAAACTCAGCTACAACTCTGAACTTGAGGCATTCCAAAGATAGAACACCTCAGTAAGAAGGTACAAGTGATGGCAGAAAGTAGGCCAAAGTAATCAAAGTCAAGGGGTACCAACCCAAGACCAAAGGAAAAAAATACTTAATTAAGGTACAACAGTAAAGTACAAAAGTAAAAAAGGAAACACTTACGTGAAGTGTCACATAAAACAACAACAACCCAAATGCACAAGACCATAAGGGGAAAAGGTCAAGATAAAATCATCAGGAAGAGGAACAAAACCCTACTAGCCACCTGTGGTCAACTCCACCAAAAACCAAAATGGGCAGGGTGGCCAACCCCAAAGACAATTCATCCGTATAAAAGTGGGGGAGACTGGATACTACACCATACACCGCAAATGCCCCAAAAACCCGGTAGAGCCCCACAAATTGCTAATAGGGAGATCAAACATTGCGGCGGTGGTTTCACCCACAAATAACACCCGTAACAAAGAAAAACCTGGAAGGAACACCCCGTAACGAATCTGGGTTTAGAGCTCAGAGACACACCACAACCCAATCGGGGCCTGGTGGCTTGTCTCACCCCTCGACATCGCCACAAAGAAAACCATGATAGAAATACTCAAGTCAACAATGACATATCAAATTCTACTAGACAATTCTAGAATGAAACGGTTAATCAACTTTTCGGAAGAATTTACAATCTTAAACAAACTCTAACGCATTCAACACGAAAATTACGGATCAGTAATGAAAGTGGAATTTAATCACATCATCAAAACGTATAACCTTTACTAGGCTAGATAGCAAAATTAAGAACATGATGATTATAATTGCAATTAGTCAATAGTTCATATCGTCATGATACATCAATAAATTATGTTGGGTCCGACGTTCCTTCACTTGATCAGTGGAACTATGCTACTTATTTAAGAAATTAAGTATCACCATTTCCAATAGTCTGAGCTTTTGGAATAGTTGGGTATGTGCTTGATCCTACATTTGTATCAGGGGAGGTCACAGGTTCAAGACCGGGGGAGGCGCTATTAAATCCTGATTTTCCCTTCTACCTGTGCGGGTCCGGCGGGTCAGGCAACTGTGGACATGTGGTAACCTCACCTATGAGCCATGTGGTCTGTGTGGTAACCCTACCTCTGAGCCGACGGGTTGTGCTGGACTTCGGGGGGGGGGGATTGTTGGGTTTGACATTCCTTCAATTAGGTCCGACGTTCCTTCACTTGATCCGTGGAGCTCTGCTACGTATTTAAGAAATTAAGTAGCACCCTTTCCATCAGTCTGGACTTTTGGAACGGTTGGGTATGCGCTTGATCCTATAAATTAATTCAATAATCATGAACACATGCAATAAGAAATTCCTGCAAAAAAATTAGGGTAAAGAAGGGAAGTGAAAAAGGAAACCATCACTTGTCTTGATTTTGTCGGAGAAAGACGTCCAAAATCACTCCTTGACGTAGATCGTGGCTAGAGAGGACGAGAGAAGTCGAAATCTAACGAAAACTGCCAAAAATCGGAGTTAGGGCCAAAAACCCTAGTGAGAAAATCTGAAGGAAAGGGGGAGATTTTACCACGATGGTGTAGCTCTCATTGAGAGCTTTCCGGATCTATATTTTGTTGAATATTTTGAACACCGGAGCACCGTCGGCAGCCACCGGAAGAATCACGAAAAACTCTCTCTCTCTCTTACACCGCTCTGGTTTGGGAGATGAACAGGAAAGTCGGTCCAGAGTGAAGAAGGGAAAGAAATATGTATATATATACTCTGGGTAATCATTAGGTTAATCAATACTTAAGCAAAACAGATCGGGTTCGGGTGAACCAGACATCTCGAGAAAAGAGGTTGCTCTCGAGAACACAAAAATTGTTCTCGAGAAGGAAGTCACTGCTCTCGAGAACACATAACTTGTTCTTGAGAAGAAGAATTTGCTCTCGGGAAGAAGGACTATTCTCGAGAACACAGGAGTTGTTCTCGCAAAGAAGGATTTGCTCTCGAGAACACAAAAGCAGTTCTCGAGAAGAATGGGCTGATCTCGAGAATAAAAAGGCTGTTCTCGAGAAAAAAAGTTGTTCTCGAGAGAAATGAAACTGTTCTCAAGAACAAGGCAGCAAAATCCCGGAAATAGAGGAGCACCACTCGAAAACGACCAGGCGGAACTCGAGTACAGAAAGGAGTTCTCGAAAAATAAGCAGGAAGGACAAAAAAAATCCCCTCGATGATTCATCGAGCTCAGCTGGACGTTCGTCGATCTCCGCTCGACATTCGTCGAACACAAAAGAAAACTTTGTTCGACGAATTCTGCAAGATTCATTGAACCCTGAATTCCAGAACCGTTCGACGTTCGTCGAGCTCAGCTCGACGCTTCATCAAGCTCCACTCGACGATCGTTGAGCTCAGAACAGTGCCATAAAAAATAATGTCGAACGTCTCTGATTGAGTTAGAAAAAATAGCCCTACAAGGGGCATCATGAGAATCAAGAGGGCTGTACAAATATTAGAACAAGGCACACAACTTGTATAATATCCACAAGAATAATCAGGTTCAAATTGTTGAACAAGTAATTGAGAGTTCAAAACAAACGTTCAAATGCCCCAAATTAAACAAATTCAACGGCGACGACAAACCCAGAATCTGACGTACCATTCTTGAGACACTTTCATCAAAAGCTTACACAAGCAAATAAAATCCTCACAAGGATCCAAACACATGTCGAGACTCCAAAATGCTCGGAACGCAACAAAACCGGACAAGTCCAAATAATAACAGACGCGAAAATGCACAAACAATGCAGCGCCGTCAACAAAATGAAAAAAGGTATCGCCCTGACATCGAAATTATGATGTCGACAAACCAAATAATAACATCAGAAAATCGGGGGCATTACAAAATGTTAGTCTTCCTCTCAGAAAATCTGTAGGAAGACAGTTTCTATTTAAGTCTAATCAGAACCTAGGACCCAATAAATATTGCGGTCCTGAGGTAAGATAATTTATATGCTGCAGGTTAGTCCAAGTGCCCATACCCCCATATGGTACATGGATAATGGTTTCTCCAGAAACATGACTGGAATAAGGAGCAATCTAAAGGAGTACACTCCAGTGAAGGATGGACCCAAAGTTATCTTTGGTGGTTCAGATAGAGAAGTGACAAGAGGCTATTGTAAGGTTACCAATGATATAATCACCATCTCAAAAGTGGCTTATGTGGAATGGTTATAACACAACATGATAAGCATATGCCAACTCTGTGATCTTGGGCATATCATTGCATTCCACAAGGATGAGTGTCAAATCAAGAGGTCAAGTGACCAAGAGGTCATCTTGACAGATACTAGGAGTGAACATTTTTATTACTTAAACTTTCTATGTGTAACAGCCCAATTTTTATCAGCAGGCAAATTTTCGGGTGATACAGCCTGGGATACGGGCATGTCCCAGGGCGTGTCCTTCTGTCGACGAATGTTGCTCGACGATCGTCGAGTGTCGAGTGTCGAGATGTGGTCGACGTTTGTCGAGCAGTGAACACGGCCTGTGACATGGGCGTGTCACAGGGCGTGTCCCTTTGGTTCGACGACCTCAGCCCGACAACTTGGAGCTGGGGCGTGTCGAGTGCCGTGTATTGGCACACGACCTAGGACACGGGCATGTCATAGGCCGTGTGAGTCTCGGGTGATTTTGAGATTTTTCAGCCTGATGAACACGGCCACAGACACGGGCTTGTCTGAAGATGTGTTAGGGGACACGGCCCATGACATGGGCGTGCCTTATGGGCGTGTTACTGGTCTGGATAAGTCAGTTGAACACCGCTTGAGGCACACGGCCTGGGACACGGGCGTGTCACAGGATGTGTCAGGCAAAAAATGTGGTTTTTCTGGCAAAATTGTGGCCATCCATTCCTTCAGCCTGGATCCAAGGGCTGAGAGGCCTCCCTGTCCTCTTAAGGCCGAGAATGGGTTGAGGAAACTCATTTGGCTTTGACTTTCTCTTACTACACTTCTAGAGAGAAAGAGAGAGGAAGAAGGAGGATGCGGGGGGGGGGGGGGGGGGGGCTGAGCACCGGTGGTGCTGCGGTTTACCGACGAGAGATCCGAGGCCGACGTTACGGAGGAAAAACTCTTGTGAGTCGTTTGAGCCAGCTTAGAGCTCATGGCACCAAAGAGGTCTTCAAGGGTAACGACTTTTCTTCCTAGCCATGTGAAGGCTTTCTTTTTGGCATATGTTTGTATTTCCCCCACCAAGAGGTGGCTGATGATGGGAACCGTTGGGTGATTCATGAAATCCCCTTTTGTTGGCATATAGATCCGGAATTGGAGTACGGAATAGGCATGCTGTGTGAAGCCCATCTGAACAGGTTGGTCTGGATTGGAGATGTTGCTTACGAATCGGAGAAGACTCCGTGATAAACGTGTAGTTTAAGGAGTCAATGAGTTATACCTGTGAAGGGTAGTAGCAGGAAGTACATGAGTGGTAGTCCAGGAAAATATCCATGTATGTTTATGCTATTGGGTAGTACCTGTGAATGAGTAACAAGAAGTACTGGTGTGACCAGGAAAGGCCCTTTGTGATGCTTGATGTCATAGGTGGTACCTGTGAAGAGAGTAACAGGAAGTACTGGTATGCCCAGGAAAGACCCCTAACGTTTGTGATATTGCGGTGTCGTACCTGTGAAGAGAGTAACAGGAAGTACTGGTGTGCCCAGGAAAGACCCGCTAAGTTGTGAGATGAATGGGTATACTAAAAATACCCAGGCTGAATGCCAAGAACAGGATTGGTGAGACCGACCCGTGCCTTTGATTAAGCCGTGAGTACGCCATACTCGGTGAAGACAAGGCGATTTGAGCAACGGGGGGTGGATGATCCGACCTGCGTTATGTCCGTCCGATGTGGACCAGAAAGTGTGGTCTGTTGGAGCGCATAGCAAGAGTCTTAGGCCTGTGCGCCATGACTTAATGGGGGGCTACGGGCCATCCCGGTGTAGTAAGACTAGAACTACGGCTGCACGCCAGGGAGTAAATGCTCAAGAGAGTTACCGTTGGGTTGTGACCCTAATACGATGGTGGGCAAGTGCTTTGCCAGAACACCAAGAATGTGCCCTGAGTGCACGGACCGTTGGGCCGGGTGGCAAACAGTTGTGATGGCATGTGTGCGTGAAAGCACCTTATATGAGATATTGCATGCTTGTGATATGCTATGCCTGCAGGGAAGATTACTGCTGCCCCGAGAAAGGGGTAGGGTCGTTATAATTTGGTCAGCTGAACGCTGACCGTTGCTTCTGTTTGCCACCGTTGGGTGGATTGTCCCTATACAGGTGCTGGTGAGCCAAGCGGGACGCATAAAGCTTAAGGTCCCTGCTGTTGTTGCTGCTGCTGCTAGCCCTCGAAGGCTATTTGGAATGCTTGTTGTCTTTTCTTTTATTGTGGCCGGCCTGTGCGCCAATGTTTAGGCCACTGTTTGAAAGCATATGATATATACAATGTAGAGTTGTTTTATATGTTGGACATTCAAGGGTGGAGTTCAAGTGTGATAGGCTTCTGCTAGAATGTAGTGTGTTAAGATGCGCTGCGCTGCTCTGATATCATCCCGTACCTTTACCGCCTATTTTGTGATATATGCTGTGGGGCCCCGGCCGGACCTTCTAGGATATACCATATGAACGGATGGGGTTGTTACACTATGTCTTAATAAGGACACTCCTATATGTCTAGTTGCAAATGAGAAAGTCTCATATTGTGTATAAGAACACAAGTGACTAGCTCATTTGAATTATAAGATTATTGACAAGCTCTTTAGTGAAGAGCTAGTTAGGAATGGTCCCAAGATGAAATGCACCAAGAAAGGTATTTGCTCAGCATGCTAAAAGGGCAAGCAGACCAAAGCTTCCTTCAAAAGCATTGGGACCAAAACTCTATGAGGTGTTTATACCTCCTGCATATAGACTTGTTTGGTCTTATGCCAGTTCATAGTCTAGGTAGGAAAGTATACACCCTTGTGGTGGTTCATGACTATTCTAGGTATGCTTGGGTTTTCTTTCTTAAGAAAAAGTCTGAAACCCTTGATGTCTTCAAGACTTTTGTCAAGCAAATTCAGAATGAGCTAGACAACCCTGTGGTAAAATTCAGAAGTGACCATGAGACTGAATTTTAGTCTGAAATCATGATAAGTTTCTGTGAAGAGCAAGGGATTCATCAAGAATTTTCTTCTCCAAGAATACCCCAACAAAGTGGGATTGCTGAGAGGAAGAATAGAACTCTCATAAAAGTTGTTAGGACCTTTTTAAGTGACATATCTCTTCTAGAATATTTCTCGGCTGAGGTAGTAAATACTGTATGTCATGTACTTAATAGATCTTCTATCACCAAAAGCCACAATATGACTCCCTATGAAAATATGAAGGGCAGAAAACCAAACATGGCCTATCTCAGAATCTTTGTTAGCAAGTGCTATGTACTGAATAATGAGAAGTCCTATGTGACTAAGTTTGCTTCCAAGTCCTATGATGAAATTTTTGTTGGGTACAATAATCATAGTAAGGCCTGAAGGATCTACAACTTGGAAAGTCAAGTTATAGAAGAGTCAGTTAATGAAGTATTTGATAAGTCAACTATGATTAACAGTAAGATGCCAAGCTCCTCTTCTAGACCTGCATTATATAGCTGATGATGGATAAGCTAACCATCAAGGAAGCTGCTCCAACAGCCTAAGATGAAGTGGACATTCCAGGAGAAGTACAAGACACACTTGAAGTGGATGAAGATCAGCAAGATGCATCCACTGAAGCTCAAGATGCTGAAGGAAGATTGTCTCCAGCTGTCAGGAATCTAAGGGATCATCCAAGACACCAGATTATTGGTGATGCCAACCAATGAGTGGTGATAAGGAGAAAATGTCTTAATACAACTTTGTATTCAAGTTTCCTGTCACAGGTTTAGCCTAAGAGATTTGAAGAGGACAACATAGATTAGTTCTGCATTGTAGCAATGCAAGAGGAACTGAACCAGTTTAAGAGGTGTAAGGTCTAGAAGTTGGTTCCCAGACCACAAGGACATAATGTCATTGGAGTCAAGTAGATTTACAGGAATAAACTTGACGAAAATGACATTATAATCAAGAACAAGGCAAGGCTGGTAGCTAAGGGGTACATACAAGAAGAAGGCATTGACTTTGATCAAACCTTTGCCCCTGTAGGAAGATTGGAAGCCATCAGACTTTTCCTTACATATGCTACATACAAAGGATTAAAGTCTACCAGATGGATATGAAGTCAGCCTTCCTGAATGGTGACTTAAAGGAGGAAGTATATGTTGAACTGCCTTCAGGTTTTGCTGATTCTAACTCACCTAAATTTTTTTATAGACTTAGGAAAGCTCTATATGGGTTGAAGAAAGCCCCTAGAGCATGGTATGAAACATTGTCTAGCTTCTTCATTGAGAAAAAATCCTCAAGGGGGAAGAAAGACAAGTCCCCATTCCTAAGGGAATCTAAGGGCAAGATCATCCTAGTCCAAATTTATGTAGATAACATAATTTTTGGGTCTACTGATAACAACCTTTGTAGGAAGTTTTCCAAACTTATGCAAGAGAAGTTTGAGATGAATAGTATGGGTGAGCTTAAGTTCTTCTTGGGCCTTAAAGTAAGGTAGACTGAAGATGGATTATCCATTTCACAGTCTAAATTCACCAGAGAGTTGATTAAAAATTTTGGAATGGAGAATGCCTCCACCATGAAAACTCCCATTGGGTCAAGTATGCTCATAGACAAAGATGAGGCAGAGAAACCTATTGATGAAACTTTGTATAGAGGAATAATTGGCTCCCTTCTATATCTTACTGCAAGTAGGGCAGACATCTTGTATACTACATGTGTTTGTGCTAGGTATTAGGCTAGCCCTAAAGAATCTCACTACTCTGCTGCTAAGAGAATTTTGCGGTATCTTAAGGGAACACCAGATCTTGCCCTATGGTACTATAAAAATAGGAATTTTGAACTAACAATATATTTAAATACAGATTTTGCAGGCTGCAAAGTGGATATGAAGAGAACATCAAGCACCTGTCATTTCTTAGAAGGAAGACTATTGTCTTGGAGCAGCAAGAAGCAGACCAGTGTTGAAATTTCAACAACTGAGTCTGAGTATATCTCAGCAGGTAGCTGTTATGCACGATTGCTGTGGATCCAGCATCAGCTCCAGTACTATAAACTCAAGATAAGTAACACCCCTATGTTTTGTGATTCATCTAGTGCAATCTCAATTGCTAGGAATCTTGCCTCTCATAGTAGGACTAAATATATTAAGATTATGTATCATTTTATTTGGGAGCATGTGGAGAAGGAAGACATAAGCCTTGAGTTTGTCCCCACAACCAAGTATGTGGCTGACATCTTTACTAAGCCACTAGATGAAGTCAAGTTCAACACCTTCAAGTTTGAGTTGGGTATGTTAAACTTGGTATAACTTCAGTTGCTCCAAGTTATATTTCTGTTGCAGGACTCGCTTTTATTGTAGGCTATTAAGTCTTTCAATATGTATCAAGACTGTCAAGTCTTTCTAATGATATCAATACTTAGATGGAGTCAAGTGCCTAATAAAGAGAATGGCAGCAGATGCTCCTATTGAGGGGGAGCAAGTTAAGATACTCCTATTGAGGGGGAGCAAGTCCAGCAGCTGCAATAGTGGATTAAAGATCAGCATATACTCAGGACAATGCATAGACTGAGGAGGAGATCAACCCTAGTGGATGGCTGCTATTGTGAAGTCACTGCTACTACTGAAAACATAATGTTGCTGCAGGAGAAGAGGAAAAGCTAGCACCTCCCTGACTGCTACTGCATTCTGAAAAAGTTTTCAGTGGTATGAGGAGTGGATTTAGCTCAAGTGGATAACTGATAGCAGCTAGCTCAAGTAGATCAATGGACCACTCAAGTGTCAAGTGGCTGCATTGATGCGTTGCATTAGTGGTATCAACATAAGAGGCATGACATCTAGTCAAGTAATTTGGTCACTAGGATAATTTCTCAAGTGATATCAACACAAGATTTTGGCTAGGATCAAGAGATACTTTCTCCCATGATCCTATCACCTACTTTATTAGATAACTGTTATTTTTTGAAGAAGCCAGAAAGGGGGAGATGGTATAAATGTGGAAGAAATACTTGGATAGGGGGAGATGTGGGAGCAATACTTGACATGGCCATATCATGTTAAGTAAGTACATATTACTTGAAAAAAATTCAAGCAGTCTGAGGAGTGCAATGAATGCATATTGGGCCATTGAACATTATTTTCCCACCCCTAGTTGGATAAGGAAAGTGCTCCATTTAAGTGTTAAGTGGTATAAGGAATGTGCATATTACTTGAGCAAATGCTCAAGTGGTATGAGAAAGCAATGACTTGACATGTTGAGTCAATGCATTTAAATGGAGGACATTGAATGGTTATGCTGCCAATTCAAGTGGCAAAAGAATGCCCCATCTGCTAGCTTTAAGCTGCTTTGAATTTTCAAGTAGTATGAGAAAGCTTACAGCCACTTTGAACTTATATGCTTTATGTGTTAATACCTCTTAATATTTCTAAGTGTCCCACCTTCTTCAAATAAGGGGAGATTGTTGGGAATATTGCCATCAATGTTCCCTAGATTTGAAGAGGCATCACAATCAATACCAAGAGCATAATTATATTTGATGTTGTTCAAGTTCATTATATGCAGGATGTTCCTTGGAACAAGTTTAGACAGGTTGTCTAAGTGTTTGTGACAGGTGGTCACAAGGTAGAAATGTGGAGAGACATAAATCTATCTAAGTCTAAAGGCATTGAGTGAATCCAGTTTACTCAATGCCAGATGTTAAGGAAGGATGCTGGAAAGATTGAAAATTATCGAAGTCCACATATGTTGAGTGAAGCCAGTTCACTCGATGCTAGATGTCAAAAAGCGCTGAGTATAGGATGGACAGTCAAAGCCTAACAGTTTGCAAAGCAGATTTACGGCTAAGTCCGCAGACATTGAGTGAAGGCAGTTAACTCAATGCCATATACCATGAGGCGTAGAGTAAAGCTCGGTCTGTCAAAGCTTCAACATTGGCATGGGATTAATTCGACTAAGTCCAGAATCGTTGAGTGATGACATCTCACTCAATGCCCAAAGAAGCAAGTATTGACGTAACAATGATCAGTCAAAGCTTAAGTAAAGATAGACAAAAAAATCTGTCTAAGTCCAGATGCGTTGAGTGAGGACAGCTCATTCAACACAAGCCCATCAAGAAAATCAGCTAAGTACAGAAGCGTTAAGTGAAGCTATTTCACTCAACGCCTCAGCATGAATACAAGCAGTCAGTGAAGCGGCTAAGTCCAGAAGTGTTGAGTGAAGGCTATTCACTCAGTGCACTCAATGCCTAACATTGCACAAGAAATTGGCTAAGTCCAAGTTCATTGAGTGAAGATAGTTCACTCAATGCCCTCTTCACTTGGCATTGCACAAGAAATTGGCTAAGTCCAAATTCATTGAGTGAAGCCAGTTCACTCAATGCACTCAATGCACAATCAGTAGAAAGATAGTCCAAGGACAAAAGCATTGAGTGATGAAGGATCACTCAATGCACTCAACGCCCAACAGTGCAAAAGGAATTAACTAAGTCCAGAAGCGTTGAGTGATGAAGGTTCACTCAACGCACTTAACGCCAAAAAGTGCAAATTATTTAGCTAAGGTTTTTTGCGCTGAGTGAAGGCCATTCACTTAACACACTCAACGCCTTGGATGAAACTGTGAATTTGGCTAAGTTCACAGATGCTGACGTCAGCATGAGTCAACAAAGTTTCAAATTGTTGTGGGAAAGCTACAGTACATGACAAATGGCGCCGCAAGCCTTCTGTATTACTTTTCTTGTAAAAGCAAAGTTGCAGCCAACAACTTCAGTGGGGCCCACGGGTCAAATGGCTGTTGGACGGAGGAAGATAAAATGGATAAGATCGGCGAAAGCAAGATAACTTTTAGGGTTTAACATTTTTGCAAGGAGGCAGAACTTCATCGTCTTCCTCCTGTCCATTGTTGCAGAGCTTGAAGCTGAAGTTCAAACCCGCTGGACTAAAAGTTCACCCAGTTAGCTGTATCGATCTTCACCCGCTACAGCAAGTTCAAAAGAAATTTCTGAGAAAGAAGAAGCAGAGCATTCTAATTTTTGCAGTGAGGGTTAGCTGATTGAAGAACAACAAGAACTACCAACTCAACTATTTTCATCAGCCAGATCTGAAACTTGAGTTTCTGAGTTTCTTCCAGTACAAGCAGTAGGTTTCTGAGGATCATTATTCTTGTTGCTGTGAAGAAGTTAGGGTTGAGATTTTCTCAGCTCAGGAAGTAGTAGACTCAAAGAGATTTATCTGGAGTCAAAACAACACAAACTTTTTCTTTTTGTAGGATCCATTGGATCTGCGTTGTAGGCCTATTTTATAAAGTCTGTGGTAGGATCCTGTCTTGGATCTGAGTTGTAGGATCATTTGTTGATCTGAGTGTAAGGCTTATGTGCCTAAGGTAGGAGAGTCATTATATCTAAGTGGTAGGGCCTTTGTGCCTGAGTTGTACGATCCAGCTTTGGCTCTGAGGTAGGGCTTTGTACCTGAGCTGTAGGAGAGTCATTCTCTCTGAGTGGTAGGTGATCTTTGTATCACCGAGTTGTAGGAGCAAGCTTGCTCTGAGGTAGGGATTTGAGCCTGAGGTAGGTCTTGAAGAAGACTGAGAGATCCTGATGGATCTGTGTTGTAAGCTCTTAGGAGCTGAGTTTTGGAGAAGTGCCTTATCTAACACACTGTTAGAAAGATGGGAGGGACAGTGGATGTACCCATAATCTGGGGACCACTATAAACCTTATGTATGATTTTGTGTTGTGCTTGAAAGCTGAAAATAACTAACTAACAACACACTTAAAGAAGGAAAAATATAAAGAGACTGAAAAACCTATTCACCCCCCTCTAGGTATTTAGCTATCCTTAAAACTAAAGACTTTCAGGCCTCTTCCAATAAAACACTATAATTATCATAGATGGGTCCATAAAGATACCACCTTTACTTATAATATGGCCCAAGAAAAACACTTGAGATAGCCAAAACTCACACTTGCTTAGATTTGCATACAACTTGTGCTCTCTCAGAGTAGCCAAAACTAAGCGCAAATGCAAGACCTGCCCTTCCACACTTTTAGAATATACCAAAACATCATAAATGAATACCACCACAAAATGATTCAGAAAGTCCTTGAACACTCTGTTCATCATGTCCATAAAAGTAAAGGGTATATTCGTTAAACCAAATAACAACACCAAAAATTAAAAATGGTCGTACTGAGAATAAAAAGTAGTCCATGGTACATTCGACTTGCAGATCTTCAACTGATGATAGCCTGAGCGAAGGTCAATCTTTGAGAAAATGGAACTATCTCGCAACTGGTCAAACAAATCGTCAATCTGAGGAAACAAATATGTTGAAATTTGTGAAGTGAAAGTGGGTGAATGGAGGACTTGGGCAACCTATCCGGGTGGACTATGCAGACAGGGTTGGCGGACTGCCAGGACGGCAGGGATGTTACAGACAGTCTGTTCTATAGTGGCTTGGGCGGTCTGTCCGTGCAGACTACGTGGACAACAGTGGTGGTCTGCTAGGCCGGCGTATCCTCCGCAGACAGCTGGATACCAGGAAGTAACCAGTCAGATAGCGACTATATCCGCAGAGTGCGGCAAGAAGCAGACTAAAGAACTGGAGCTCAGCAGACTAGCTTAGCATTTGCCTTGGTCTTGCTCTGGTAAAGCGGTAAGTGGAAGCCGTGGAGACCGCCAGTCAGTGCAGACTGATACTGGAGCTCGCTAGGACAGACGAACTAGATACAGTATCCGCCAGTAAGTGCGGACTAGCCCCTATGGTCAGTGGTGTGGACTTGGTTGGTTCTGAACCAAGTCCATGTTTGGCTCAGTTCGGGGTGATCGCATAGTGGAGTGCGGACTGTGTCTCAGTCCGCTAAGCTCGGCAGAAGTGCTAGGTGCCTTGGTTGCGAGTTTGGAGGAAGTGGACTGGAGATTGTGTCCGTAACTGCGTGCCGACTGGAGCTGGAGTCCGCTGAGTCCGACAGCTGCCTTGCTGGCATGGCTGTAGACTTGGGATTTGCGGACTGGAGCAGTCTGCGGAAGTTGCGGACTGGAGAAGTCTGCTATTTAAGCAGACTGGAGCTGTGTCCGCTGAGTCCGGTTGGTGTCTTGGTAACAAGGCTATGGACTCGCTATGCGGACTGGAGTTGTCTGCAGGGATATGTAGACTAGTACTGTCTGCAGTATGGGGGTACTATAATAATGTGTCCGCTAAGTCCGACGGGTGCCTTGGTGGCAAAGCCGTGGGCCCGAGATGAGCGGACTGAAGCTGTGTGTCCGCTGAGTACGACATTTGCCTTGTGGAGAGGCTGTGGGCTCGGGATAAGCGGACTGGTGCTGTGTCCGCTGATTGACGAACATTTTTGATGCGAAGTCCGGCTGTGGTTTTCTTTGCTTGGCCTTTGGCGACAAGGTGGACTGGAGATTGTGTCCGGCCTTGGAGAAGCATAGGCAGACTGGATATCTTGCACATGCAGCGGTGGACTGGTGTGTGTATTTGCGGACTTGCGGATACACTTGTTCTTGCTGCGGGATGTGGCGGTAATCCTATCGGCTACGGCAGTGACCACACTTATCATCGTACCTATAAATAGGACTCATGTCACATCAGGAAAACAACCAACCGAAGTAAGTGAACAGTAACTTGAGCCCGCAAAAGTTGCTGTGAACTGGAATTTTGTGTCCGCACGGTTTGTTTGAGTTAATCGGGTTATGCTGTGCCGGTTGTGCAGATAGTGCTGGAAAGTCAGGACTTGGCTCTGATTGCGGTCAGGGATAGTGCGGAATCTGCGGTTAAGCAACAGACGATAAACAGCAGGTCGCAAACATCGAACATACAGTCTTCTCTTTGGCAACTTGGTTCGGGGTTCAATAAGTCGCCTGCTTCAGGCGAACTGTTCTAATCGGCATCGCAGCTTGTGCGGTCTGAGGCTAGGCGAACTCACGATCAGGCGGCTTGCAGATCGGCAGATAGAGCAAGCATTGGAATATGGGGTAGTCCGCGCGGCTTGGGTTGCGGTATGGCGACCTGGCAGACTGTGCGGACTCCACAACAGTAGACCGACGGCTTGGTGTTTGAGTCCGCGTGGCTTGTGTTATCTTGTATTTATAGTTGTCTCTACTCTTCCTGTATTAGGTTTTGGTGAAGCATGTCTCGCCATGTATGTATCGCCTTGTAAAGAAGTTTGCTGTGAATCAATAAAGACACTTGTGCTGCATGTATTGCTGGTTGACTGACTTAAGTTGAGATAACCCCTGCTCACTCCAAGGTCCAGGGAAATTTTCGCGTGATTCAAGGTGTGGTCTTGATAGTCTTGAGAATATTAATTTGGCGTTAAGCTATCTCGTTGACCACCTGGAGAAAATTCAACATGGTATCAGAGCTGGCTTGGAGTGGATAAGTAGTGATCAACTGAAGTGATTGTTGCTCTTGTAAAGAGGGAACCAGTGGTAGAACTATGGCAGTGGAAGATGCAAGTGGTCTTGGAATTGATCTCCTTATAGAGACGAAGTTTGATAGGTGTAAGTCTTGTATGAAGAGCGTTCTTCTTGGCGAGGATCTTTGGGAGGTAGTATGCAGAGCAGAAAGACAAGAGGCTACTTGTAACAGCCCAAATTTCTCAAACAGGAAATTTTTGGGTGACACGGCCTGAGACACGGGCATGTCCCAGGGCGTGTCAAGTTGGGGTCGACGGTCATTGAGTAGCGGACACGGCCTGTGACACGGGCGTGTCGCAGGGTGTGTCGAGACCGTGTCGACTATCGGCTTTAGTGTCGACGATTTTTCGCTCGACGATGTGTCGAGAGGGGGCACACGGCCCAGGACACGGGCGTGTCCAAGGCCGTGTCGTGTGCTCGACGATTTTTGCTCGACGATCATCGAGTGTCAAGTGTCGAGTGTCCAGAGGTTGAACACGGCCTGTGACACGGGCGTGTCACAGGGCGTGTCAAATCAGGTCGACGAACTCAGCCCGACGAAGGATTTCGACAGGGCGTGTCTTCATGCCGTGTCTGGGCACACGGCCTGGGATACGGGCGTGTCACAGGCCATGTGAAGTCTCGGGATGTTTTGGGATTTTTTTCGCACAGGCACACGACCTCAGACACGGGCGTGTTCGAAGGCATGTTGGGTGACACGGCCCATGACATGGGCGTGTCACTGGTCTGGATAGGTCGATTGACCACCACTTGAGGCACACGGCCTGGGACACGGGCGTGCCACAGGCCGTGTCAGGTCAAAATCAGTGTTTTTGGCAAAATCGTGGCCGTCCATTCCTTTAGTCTGGATCCAAAGGCTGAGCTTCTTTCCTCTTTTCCTAAAGGCTGAAATCTGAGAAGTTATTCTCATTTTACTTGACCTTGATCTTTCTTCAAGTTAAGAGAGAAAGGAGAGGAAGAAGAAGGAGGAGGAGGAAAGGGGGCTGCTGCTGGTGGTGCTGCAGTTTACCGACAAGAAATCTGAAGCCGGCGTTGCGGAGGAAACGCTCTTGCGAGTCTTTCAAGGAAGCTTTGAGTTCATGGCACCGAAGCGGTCGTCAAGGGTAACGACTTTTCTTCCTAGCCATGTGAAGGCTTTCTTTTGGCATATCTTTGTGATTCCCCCACCAAGAGGTGGCTGATTTTGGGAGTCGTTTGGGTGATTCATGAAATCCTCTTTTGTTGGCATATAGATCCGGAAATGGAGTACGGAATATGCATGCTGTGTGAAGCCCATCTGGACAGGTTGGTCTGGATTGGTGATGTTGCATACGAACCGGAGAAGACTCCGTGCGAAACGTGTAGTTTAAGGAGTCAACGGGTTATGCCTGCGAAAAGGAGTAGCAGGAAGTACTGGGGTGGTAGCCCAGGAAAATAGCCGTGGTATGTTTTTGGGTCCAACCTGTGAATGAGGTACAGGAAGTACTGGTGTGACCAGGAAAGGCCCTTTGTGATGCTTGATGTCGTAGGGTGTCCACCTGTGAAGCGAGTAATAGGAAGTACTGGCATGGTAGCCAGGAAAGACCCCTGACATTTGTGCTTGTGCGGTGTCCACCTGTGAAGAGAATCACAGGAAGTACTGGGAGGCCCAGGAAAGACCCGCTGTTGTGCTAAGAAAGTGGGTATCGAGAAATACCCAGGCTTGAATGCCAAGAACAGGATTGGTGAGACCGACCCTCGCCTTTGATATAGCCATGAGTACGCTGTACTTGGAGAAGGCAAGGCAATTTGAGCAACGGGGGGTGGAGGATCCGACCTGCGCTATGTCCGTCCGACGTGAGACCAAAAGGTGCGGTCTGTTGGAGCGCATAGCAAGAGTCTTCGGCCTGTGCGCCATGACACAATGGGGGGCTACGGGCCATCCCGGTGTAGGAAGACTAACTCCGGCTGCACGCCATGGAGTAAATGCTCAAGAGAGTTACCGTTGGGTGATGACCCTGATACGGTGGTGGGCAAGAGCTTTGCCAGAACACCAAGAATGTGCCCTGAGTGCATGGACCGTTGGGCCGGGTGGCGAACGGTTGTGATGGCTTTTGTGCGTGAAAGCACATTTTGATGAGATATATTTCCATACTGTGATATGATATGCCTGTAGGGAAGAGTACCGCTGCCCCGAGAAAAGGGGTAGGGTCGTTATAATTTGGTCAGCTGAACGCTGACCGTTGCTTTTGTTTGCCACCGTTGGGTGGATTGTCCATGTATAGGTGCTGGCGAGCCAAGCGGGACGCGTAAAGGCTGATGTTCATGCTGCTGTTGCTGCTACTACTGCTAGCCCTCGAAGGCTATATGTGTTGCTTTTGTGTACTTTCTCTTCATGTGGCCGGCCTGCGCGCCAATTGATTTAGGCCACTGTTTGATAGCCATGTAAGGCCATAAGGCCAACTATTTGTACTTATTGTAAGACATTCCTATATCGTATAAAATATGGAGTTTTATGTTTGGACATTCATGAGGAGTTCAAGTTGTAGGATCGGCTTCCACTAGAATGCTTTGTGATAGTTGCGATGCGCTACTCTGGTATCATCCTGTACCTTCACCGTCTGTTTTGTGATATATCCTGTGGGGCCCCGGCCGGACCTTCTAGAATATACCATATGAACGGATGGGGTTGTTACATTTTTGGTATCGGTTATCTTGGTCTTTCCCTCTCGAAGTCGTGGCCGACTTCTTTTGTGGGGTGGCGAGCACGTGTTTGTGCAAACCAAAGTCTACGAATGAACTCCTGAATGTCCATGATAGGAATGCAAACTTGATGTGTTTAAGGAACAGTGTTGTTTGATTGGGTACGACCGCTAATGTGTGTGTCTTGTCCACCTTTAGGTGACACGAAGTGGAGCTGGGCCGTCTGAGCCTCAGCATTCTGATGAAAGTACGACACCAGCCGCGGTGCCTACACCTCCACCGTCTGCGGAACATGTGCGTTTAGTTGCGGAGGCTTTATTTACCATGATCCAAGGCCAGCCAATTAGGCAGGAACAAGCGGCTGTGAGGCCAGAACAGGTGGCGGCAAGGCCGGAACCTATAGTGGATGTGGCTCCTCGAGCAGCTGAGAAGCAGCTAACGCGGTTTATGAGTTTCCATCCGCCTACGTTCTCGGGAGAGGGAACTCCGACTCAGGCTGAGGATTGGCTATCGCGCGTCAAGCGAGTGATGACGGCGATTGGAATGGTGGAGCATCAGAAAGTTACTTTAGTTACCTTCTTGCTTGAAGGAGAAGCTCGATTGTGGTGGGATGAGATGGAGTTGCATCACTTGGCAGGTCGTCCGTTAACCCAAGTATCGATGGAAGAATTCTCCCGGCTCTTCCTAGAGAAGCACCTTCCTGCGGCTCAACGGATAGCCATGGAAAATGAATTCCAAAGGTTAACACAAGGCGATGGCAGTGTTGACGCATACCTGCATGAATTTACTCGCTTGGGGCGGTATGCGGGCTCTATATTTGATGATGAACAGAGGAAGACTAATCGGTTCTATGAAGGACTGAGGGACGAGCTGAGGTTCCTTGTGTCAAGTTCGGTGAACCAAGGTTTCCAGGCGTTGGTTGACACTGCGAGCGCATTGGAAAAGGATATGAAAAGGGTGCAAGGGAAGAGAGCTTTGGCTGTGACGCAACCGGAGTGGAAGGCGCCCCGATCGGGAAAACCATTTTATAAGAAGAGATGGGGCAAGAAGTCCAAGCCTAGTGGACAAGTTCCTTCATCAGTTGCAACGGGAGCAACGTCAGGGGCTACCTCCAAGACAGACACTCGTATCTGCTTTAATTGTGGCCGGATGGGGCATATTGCGCGAGATTGTCGGATGCCGCCAAAGAGTGAAAAGAAGGCGGGCGCATCTTATGCTGAAAAAGGAAAGGCGGTGGTGGATTCCTCTGCCTCGCAGGCGCAACCCCGGGTCTACAATCTTGGCCTACAGGAGGCCATCAAGCAGAGTGACGTGGTCACAGGTATGAGTTTAGTTTTGCATATGGTATTGTTGGTATGCTTTACTTAGGACATATATGTTTGCGGTTTGTGTGTGACATGTTTGTCATAGGCTTTGTGATGATTCGGGACTCACTGGCGCGAGCATTGTTTGATATGGGTGCGTCGCATTCTTTTCTGTCTAGCGAGTTTATTACGCGGCTTGGGATACCCAGTCGTGGAAAGACAGATAGCGTCAGAGTGGTGTTGCCGAATGGCTTTTGGATGCTTGCGGATCAAGCTTGCGATGTGGCGGTTCAAATAGGAAGACGGGATTTCAGTTTGACTGCATTTGTTTTGCCAATATCGGAATTCGATGTGATTTTTGGGATGGATTGGCTTGCAGAGCAGCATGCCATGATTGATTGCCAGTCCAAAGAAATCACGTTGGGCCAAAATACCGAAAAGGAGACAAAGTTCGCGGGTATGCGAGGAGTAGGCGGGACGTTAATGTCTGCACTCCAGGTCGTCAAGGCTGTTCGGAAGGGTGCGTAGTGTTACTTTGCACTACTTCAGGCTGTTGAGCCTAAGGCCAGTGTGTGCGAGGTTCCGATTGTGGCGGACTTTACAGATGTGTTTCCCACGGATCTCCCTGGGCGACCACCCCAGCGGGAGATTGACATCACGATCGAGTTGGTGCCAGGTGCAAAACCTGTGGCCCGCTCGCCATATCGCGTTGCGCCAAAAGAGATGGCTGAATTGAAGGTTCAACTACAAGAAATGCTAGAGCGAGGTTATATACGCCCAAGCATGTCACCTTGGAGCGCGCCTGTGCTTTTTGTAAAGAAGAAAGACGGTGGGTTGCGGTTGTGTATCGATTACCGTGAACTGAATAAGCTGACCGAGAAAAATAAGTATCCGATACCCCGGATTGATGAGTTATTCGATCAGCTGGTGGGCTCAACCATCTATTCGAAGTTGGACCTGAAGTCTGGTTATTACCAGTTGAGAATTCGGGAAGGTGACATTCCCAAAACCGCATTTGGAACGCGTTACGGGCACTATGAATTCACCGTCATGTCATTTGGACTGTGCAATGCGCCCTCGGTGTTTATGGATTTGATGCACCGTATTTTTCGTGAGTACCTGGATCTGTTTGTGATCGTGTTCATTGATGACATCCTGGTGTACTCGAAGTCGAACGCTGAGCATGAGATTCACTTGCGGTTGGTGTTGAACACGTTGAGGCAAAATCAGCTCTATGCCAAGTTCTCGAAGTGCGAGTTTTGGCTATCGTCGGTGGCATTTCTAGGCCATGTGGTGAGTGGAGCGGGCATTGCAGTGGATCCAGCGAAGATAAGGGCCATACAGGAGTGGCCACTATTGTCTTTCGTGGCCGATGTCAGGAGTTTCCTTGGACTTGCGGGCTACTATAGAAGATTTGTGGAAAACTTCTCGTGGATTGCTTTGCCGCTAACCACATTGACTCGAAAAGATCAGAAGTTCGTTTGGACGCCAGAGTGCGCACGAGATTTTGAAGAGCTGAAGATTCGGTTGACCACGGCGCCGGTGTTGTCTTCGCCAAGTGGGACCGACGGATTTGTGATTTATAGTGATGCCTCAGGGAGCGGCTTAGGCTGCGTTCTTCTGCAGAATGGAAAGGTTTTTGCTTATGGCTCACGCCAACTGAAGGTGCACGAGCGAAATTATCCCGTCCATGATTTAGAACTAGCGGCGGTGATTTTTGCACTCAAGTTGTGGCGACACTACCTTTATGGAGTGAAGGTAGAGATCTATACAGATCATAAGAGTCTTAAGTATCTTTTGGAGCAGAAAGATTTGAATATGCGACAACGAAGGTGGTTGGAGTTCCTTGGGGACTACACTTTCGAGATTCACTATACGCCCGGGAAGGGGAATGTTTTCGCGGATGCGTTGAGTCGGAGGGTTCCGGCTAGAGCAAATTGGTTACAAAGGCATGATGAACGTCTTATCCAGGAGTTGGAGGCGTTGGAGATTTATTGTGTTGACAAGAATTCCACTGCCACTGCATGTTTGAACTGGACTGAGGTGCAATGTGACCTTGCAGACCGAGTTCGACGGGCAACGGAGTTGGATGAAGATCTCTTACGCTATGTGAATGACGGGCCAGAGGGCAAATTCACCTGGAATGACGGTCTTTTGCGTAAAGAAGGCCGTTTGTGCATCCCGAATGTGGGGAAATTGAGGGAAGAACTACTGTATGAAGCGCATTATACAAAGTATTCCATTCACCCCGGGAGCACGAAGATGTTCAACGATATGAAGAAGCTATTCTGGTGGCCAGGGCTCAAGAAAGATGTTGCCCTTTATGTCTCTAAATGCCAAACATGTGCGATGGTGAAGGCGGAATGACAAAAGCCGGGCGGTCATTTGAAGTCACTGCCGATCCCAGAGTGGAAATTTGATGATATTTCCATGGATTTTGTGCACGGGTTGCCAAGATCGCAGCGAGGAAATGATTCCATTTGGGTAATTGTTGACCGGCTAACGAAAGTGGCACATTTTCTCCCGAACAGGCGGGATGATTCAGTTGACAGTTTGGCAAAGTTATATGTTGACCAGATTGTGCGGCTTCACGGTGTTCCTCGGAGCATCGTAAGTGATCGAGATGGGCGCTTTACGTCAAATGATTGGAGGCTAGTTCACCGACTGTTGGGCACGAAATTGACTTTCAGTACGGCCTTTCATCCCCAAATGGATGGACAAACTGAACGTACCAACAGAACAATGGAGGACATGCTCCGAATGTGCGCCCTTGATTTCGGAAAGAGATGGGAAGATCATCTCTATATGGTAGAGTTATCATATAATAACAGCTACCAGGCGAGCATTGGGATGGCACCATATGAAGCGTTATATGGAAGGAAGTGTCGTACTCCCTTGGCTTGGGTAGAAGCGGGCGAAGCTCGGATTTTTAAACCAAATGAGGTTGATGAAGCAAACTTAACCATACGGACGATTCGAGAGAAATTGCTGATTGCTCAAGATCGACAAGCGAAATACTACAACGCCAACCACCGGAACGTGGAATTTGCGGTTGGCGATTGGGTCTACTTGAAGATCAAACCATTCAAAGGTGTCTCCCGGATTCGACGATTGAAAAAGTTGAGTCCAAGATATTTGGGTCCTTTTGAAGTGGTTGAGCGAGTTGGCGAAGCGGCTTATCGGCTAGCTCTATCAGCAGACTTGGGTGGATTACATGATGTATTTCACATCTCGGTGCTTCGGAAGGCCGTGAAAGATCCAGCTCAAGTGATCGCGGATGATCGTGTGCCGGTGGAGTATGGGCTAACAACGAGAGTTATACCCATTCAGATCGAAGATCGAGCCGAGAAACAGTTGCGGAACAAGACGGTCGGCATGGTGAAAGTCCGATGGGATAACTGCGGCCGTGAAGAACTGACATGGGAGCGAGAGCAAACCATGCGAGAAGAGTTCCCTGAGCTGTTTTGGTAATCTGTAGAGAGGATGTTGTAACATAAAATTTTGCATGTTGTAACATTTTTCTTGCTGGTTACTGTTGCCTTCCTGTGTCTGAATTTCGAGGACGAAATTTCTTGGAGGAGGGGAGGATTGTAACAGCCCAAATTTCTCAAACAGGAAATTTTTGGGTGACACGGCCTGGGACACGGGCGTGTCCCAGGGCGTGTCAAGCTGGGGTCGACGGTCGTTGAGTAGCGGACACGGCCTGCGACACGGGCGTGTCGCAGGGCGTGTCGAGGCCGTGTCGACTATCGGCTTTAGTGTCGACAATTTTTCGCTCGACGATGTGTCGAGAGGGGGCACACGGCCCAGGACACGGGCGTGTCCAAGGCCGTGTCGTGTGCTCGACAATTTTTGCTCGACAATCGTCGAGTGTCGAGTGTCGAGTGTCGAGAGGTTGAACACGGCCTGTGACACGGGCGTGTCACAGGGCGTGTCAAATCAGGTCGACGAACTCAACCCGACGAAGGATTTCGACAGTGCGTGTCTTCGTGCCGTGTCTGGGCACACGGCCTGGGACACGGGTGTGTCACAGGCCGTGTGAAGTCTCGGGATGTTTTGGGATTTTTTTCGCCCAGGCACACGGCCTCAGACACGGGCGTGTTCGAAGGCGTGTTGGGTGACACGGCCCATGACACGGGCGTGTTCCATGGGCGTGTCACTGGTCTGAATAGGTCGATTGACCACCGCTTGAGGCACACGACCTGGGACACGGGCGTGTCACAGGCCGTGTCAGGTCAAAATCAGTGTTTTTGGCAAAATCGTGGCCGTCCATTCCTTCAGTCTGGATCCAAAGGCTGAGCTTCTTTCCTCTTTTCCTAAAGGCCGAGATCTGAGAAGTTATTCTCATTTTACTTGACCTTGATCTTTCTTCAAGTTAAGAGAGAAAGGAGAGGAAGAAGAAGGAGGAGGAGGAAAGGGGGCTACTGCTGGTGGTGCTGCAGTTTACCGATAAGAAATCCGAAGCCGGCGTTGCGGAGGAAACACTCTCGTGAGTCTTTCAAGGAAGCTTTGAGTTCATGGCACCGAAGCGGTCGTCAAGGGTAACGAATTTTCTTCCTAGCCATGTGAAGGCTTTCTTTTGGCATATCTTTGTGATTCCCCCACCAAGAGGTGGCTGATTTTGGGAGTCGTTTGGGTGATTCATGAAATCCCCTTTTGTTGGCATATAGATCCGGAAATGGAGTACGGAATAGACATGCTGTGTGAAGCCCATCTGGACAGGTTGGTCTGGATTGGTGATGTTGCATACGAACCGGAGAAGACTCCGTGCGAAACATGTAGTTTAAGGAGTCAACGGGTTATGCCTGCGAAAAGGAGTAGCAGGAAGTACTGGGGTGGTAGCCCAGGAAAATAGCCGTGGTATGTTTTTGGGTCCAACCTGTGAATGAGGTACAGGAAGTACTGGTGTGACCAGGAAAGGCCCTTTGTGATGCTTGATGTCGTATGGTGTCCACCTGTGAAGCGAGTAACAGGAAGTACTGGCATGGTTGCCAGGAAAGACCCCTGACATTTGTGCTTGTGCGGTGTCCACCTGTGAAGAGAGTCACAGGAAGTACAGGGAGGCCCATGAAAGACCCGCTGTTGTGCTAAGAAAGTGGGTATCGAGAAATACCCAGGCTTGAATGCCAAGAACAGGATTGGTGAGACTGACCCGCGCCTTTGATATAGCCATGAGTACGCTGTACTCGGAGAAGGCAAGACGATTTGAGCAACGGTGGGTGGAGGATCCGACCTGCACTATGTCCGTCCGACGTGAGACCAAAAGGTGCGGTCTGTTGGAGCGCATAGCAAGAGTCTTTGACCTGTGCGCCATGACACAATGGGGGGCTACGGGCCATCCTAGTGTAGGAAGACTAACTCCGGCTGCACGCCATGGAGTAAATGCTCAAGAGAGTTACCGTTGGGTGATGACCCTGATATGGTGGTGGGCAAGAGCTTTGCCAGAACACCAAGAATGTGCCCTGAGTGCACGGACCGTTGGGCCGGGTGGCGAACGGTTGTGATGGCTTGTGTGCGTGAAAGCACATTTTGATGAGATATATTGCCATACTGTGATATGATATGCATGCAGGGAAGAGTACCGCTGCCCCGAGAAAAGGGGTAGGGTCGTTATAATTTGGTCAGCTGAACGCTGACCGTTGCTTTTGTTTGCCTCCGTTGGGTGGATTGTCCCTGTACAGGTGCTGGCGAGCCAAGCGGGACGCGTAAAGGCTGATGTTCATGCTGCTGTTGCTGCTACTACTGCTAGCCCTCGAAGGCTATATGTGTTGCTTTTGTGTACTTTCTCTTCATGTGGCCGGCCTGCGCGCCAATTGATTTAGGCCACTGTTTGATAGCCATGTAAGGCCATAAGGACAACTATTTGTACTTGTTGTAAGATATTCCTATATCGTATAAAATGTGGAGTTTTATGTTTGGACATTCATGAGGAGTTCAAGTTGTAGGATCGGCTTCCTCTAGAATGCTTTGTGATAGGTGCGATGCGCTACTCTGGTATCATCCTGTACCTTCACCGTCTGTTTTGTGATATATCCTGTGGGGCCCCGACCGGACCTTCTAGAATATACCATATGAACGGATGGAGTTGTTACACTACTGCTGTCAATGTTGAAGAGATGAGAGCTTGGAAGGAGACAAATGCGAAAACGGAGTCTATTCTCAAGCAGGTGATCTCATCGGAGCTCTTGGACCACATTAGTGGATGTCAGTCAGCTGCGGAGGTTTGGACTTCCCTTGATGGGTTGTTCAGGAAGGAGGTGAAGGTTGCTGCAGAGGATGGTCCTTCTACTTCATATCAGCAAGAGAGGAGTGGTTCTCCTAGGCATGATGGGAAGAGGAAGGAAGGGCCAAGGTGCTATAAATGCAAGCAACATGGTCATCTCAGGAAAGAGTGTAAGGTTGTCTTGCTCTCGATGAACGTAGCTCATGTTGGAGGCAAGGAGAAGAACTTAGTTGGGTTTTCAACAAGTTCAGTGGCTGATCGGATGAAGGCTCGTAATAGTGCAGCTATCTGGCATGAAAGACTGGGGCATGTAGGGATAGACAAGCTGAAAGCAATGGCAGAAAGAAGACTCATAAGAGGCTTGCCTAGAATGTCATCCTATGGCGATGGTCAGGGATGTCCGGGATGTCAGCAAAGTGAAGCTTATCGCTTTATGGTTGATAAGGCACAATCCAGATGTAAAGCACCTTTGGAGGTTATCCATTGTGCTCTGGTTGGACCGACCATCACCGCCAGTCTTGGAGGCAGTAGGTTCATGCTGATATTGGTTGATGACTATTCAAGGTATACATGGGTATACTTCATGAAGGCGAAGTCGAACATGATGCACTTGTTTGTGGAGGTAAAGAAGCTTGTGGAAGGCCAGCTTGGCCTGCGGATCAAGAAATTGAGGACAAGCATCGGTGGTGAGTTTGGCTCAACCGAGTTCTCGAACTTTTGCAGGAAGCAAGGGATCCAGAAGGAGCTTTCTTGTGGACATACTTCAAAGCAAGGTAATGTTGCAGCTCGGATGATCCGTTGGTTGACAGAGACCTGCAAGTGTTGGCTCCAGAGTAAAGGCGTTCCTAAGGCTCTTTAGGCGGAAGGGATGGCATGTGCTGCTCTTGTCATCAATTGGATGCCTCTTAGTCCGATCTATGTGAAGACTCCATATGAGCTGATGTTCGGGGTGAAGCCCAGTGTAAAGCACCTACGGGTGTTTGGATCTACCTGCTACATACACTCTCCGGGTGCTATCAAGATGGAGCTAGTATTTGTTGGGTATGATGAGTAGAGGAGAAGATGGAGGTGTATGGATCCTGCGAGAAAGAGGCTCATTGTGTAGAGAGTCGTTGTCTTCGATGAGCTGACGTCGTATTGGGATAGCTCTTATGTGGAGCTAGAGGTGAGCAGGTCAGATGGTGGGCTGAAGGAGGTTGCTGCTAAGGATCAGTTGGAGCTGCCTGAGTTACCAGGAGCTCCAGGTTTTTCTAGATCTTGGGCAAAGATGTCAGAGTCATGAAGCAGGGGGAGCAATGCTCCAAGTACTTCTGGCTCGAAGGTGGAGGCTTCCGGTTCAGGAAGCAGGGGAGCAATGTTCCTGATAGTTCTTGTTTGAGAGCGGAGGCTTATAGTTCAAGTAGCAAGGGGAGCATTGCTCCAGGTGCTCCTGGTTCCAGTGAGGAGGCATCTTGTTCAGGAAGCAAGGGGAGCATTGTTCCGAGTTTGCCCGGGAACCGAGCTGGTATAGGAGGAGCAGCAGAGGTGGTTAGCCATGATCAGGTTCTTCAGAGATCGAAGAGGATCAGTAAGCCACAAGCTCGATATAACAAAGGGAACACGGCGGGCTTGGCCCCATATTTCCTTGCAAGCCCTCAGGTTAAGCAAGTACCTTCTAGCTGTGATGACCCCACTAGAATCAAGGAGGTGGTTGACACTAAGGCTGAAGACGTGACTACTCTCAGCGGTGACAAGGCTTGGGCCCTTGTGCCCATGGTTGGTGGCGATACTCCTGTGATGCATGAGTGGAGGTTGAAGTTAATTAAGAAGGCAGAGGGAAGCATGACTCCTTTTGGGAGATGTTGGACGGCTCCCTCATGGTCCATGATATGCGGGGTAAGGACTATGACTTGGAAATCTCTTCGTAGATGCTATCGGCGGGACCAGGTGTAAGGTTACGAGAGCTGCTGGAGTTATTCACCACTTCTCACTTTTAGGGGGAGTGTTGAAATCTGTGAAGTGAAAGTGGGTGAATGGAGGACTTGGGCAAACTATCCGGGCGGACTACACAGATAGGGTTGGTGGACTGCCAGGTTGGCAGGGATGTTGCAGATGATCTGTTCTGTAGAGGCCTAGGCGGTCTATCCACGCGGACTATGCAGACAGTAGTGGCGGTCTGCCAGGCCGGCGTATCCTCAGTAGGAAGCTGGATCCCAGGAAGTAACCGGGCGGATAATGACTATATCTGCGGAGTCCGGCAAGAAGCAGACTGAAGAACTGGAGCTCGGCAGACTGGCTTGACGTTTGTCTTGGTCTTGCTTTGGTGAAGCGGCACGTGGAAGCCGCGGAGATCGCCAGTCAGTGCGGACTGATACTGGAGCTCGCCAGGACAGGCGGACTGGATCCAGTGTCCACCAGTAAGTGCGGACTAGCCCCTGTGGTCAGTGGTGTGGACTTGGTTGGTTCTAAACCAAGTCCATGTTTGGCACAGTCCGGGGAGATCGTGCAGTGGAGTGCAGACTGTGTCTCAGTGCGCTAAGCTCAGCAGAAGTGTTAGGTGCCTTGGTTGCGGGTTTGGAGGAAGCAGATTGGATATTGTGTCCGCAACTGCGTGCAGACTGGAGCTGGAGTCCGCTGAGTCCGACAGCTGCCTTGCTGGCGTGGTTGTGGACTTGGGATTTGCGGACTGGAGTAGTCTGCAGAAATTGCAGACTGGAGAAGTTTGTTGTTTAAGCAGACTGGAGCCGTGTCCGCTGAGTCCGGTAGGTGTCTTGGTAACAAGGCTATGGACTCGGTATGCAGACTGGAGTTGTCTGCAGGGATATGCAGAATAGTGCTGTCCGTAGTATGGGTGGACTGTAACAGTGTGTCTGCTGAGTCCGGTAGGTGCCTTAGTGGCGAAGCCGTGGGATCGGGATGAGCGGACTGAAGCTGTGTGTCCGCTGAGTCCGGCATTTGCCTTATGGCGAGGCTGTGGGCTCGGGATAAGCGGACTGGTGCTGTGTCTGCGGATTGATGGACATTGTTGTAGCGGAGTCCGGCTGTGGTGGTCTTGGCTTGGCCTTTGGCGACAAGGCAGACTAGCGATTGTGTCCGGCCTTGGAGAAGCATAAGCGTACTGGCAATCTTGCACAGACAGCGGCAGACTGGTGTGTGTATCCGCGGTCTTGCGGATACACTTGTTCTTGCTGCGAGAAGTGGCGGTAATCCTATCGGCTAGGGCGGTGATCGCACTCATCATCATGCCAATAAATAGGACCTATGTCAGATCAGGAAAGCAACCAAACGAAGTAAGTGAATAGTAACTTGATCCCGCAACAGTTGCTGCGGACTGGAATTTTGTGTCCGTGCTGTTTGTTTGAGTTGACCGGGTTGTGCTGTGCAAGTTGTGCGGATAGCGCTGGAAAGCCAGGACTTGACTCTAATTACTGTCAGGGACAGTGCAGATTCTGCGGTTAAACAACAGGCGGTAAACAGCAGGTCGCGGACAGCGACCAGACGGTCTTCTCTTTGGCAACTTGGTTCGAGGTTCAATAAGTCGCCTGCTTCAGGAGGACTGTTTTATTCGGCATCGTAGCTTGTGCGGTCTGGCGGCTAGGCGAACTCGCGGTCAGGCAGCTTGCAGATCGGTGGCTAGAGCAAGCATTGGAATAAGGGGTAGTCGGCACGGCTTGGGTTGCAGTCTGGCGACCTGGCGGACTGTGCGGACTCGACAGCAGTAGACTGGCGGCTTGGTGTTTGAGTCCGCGCGGCTTGTGTTGTCTTGTCTTTGTAGTTGTCTCTGCTCTTCATGTATTGGTTTTTGGTGAAGCATGTCTCGCCATGTATGTCTCGCCTTGTAAAGAAGTTTGCTGTGAATAAATAAAGACTCTTGTGCTGCTTGTGTTGCTGGTTGACTAACTTAAGTTGAGATAACCCCTGCTCACTCCAAGGTCCAGGGAAATTTCCATGTGATCAAGGTGTGATCTTGATAGTCTTGAGAATATTAATTTGGCATCAGGCTATCTCATTGACCACCTGGAGAAAATTCAACAAGATATCTGTTCCTGATTATCACCTTATTAAGCTCCCGATAGTCTATACACAACCTCATTGATCTATCATTTTTATTCACAAAGAGGACTAGAGCACCCCAGGACGAAGGACTAGGCCTGATAAAGCCACATTACAATAACTCATCCAACTAGGTGAGCAACTCCTCCAACTCACGCTGTAACAGCCCGATTTTCTCAGCATACCAAATTTTTGGGTGACACGGCCTGGGACACGGGCATGTCCCAGGGCGTGTCCTGCGTGTGTCGAGTGTCGAGAGGAACAGTCGACGTTTTTCGCGTGACACTGTGTCGAGAGAGGGCACACGGCCACGGATACGGGCGTGTCCAAGGCCGTGTCGTGTGCTCGACGAATATTGCTCGACGATCGTCGAGTGTCGAGATGTGGTCGTCGAGTGTTGAGAGATGGGTGAACACGACCTGTGACACGGGCATGTCACAGGGCGTGTCCCTCGGCTCGACGAACTCGGCCCGACGAATTGTGCGTGTCTTAGTACCGTGTATGGGCACACGGCTTGGGACACGGGCGTGTCGCAGGCCGTGTGAGTCTCGGGCGATTTTGGAATTATTTTCGCCTGATGAACACGGCCAAAGACACGGGCGTGTCTGAAGGCGTGTTGGGTGACACGGCCCATGACACGGGCGTGTCACTGGTTTGGCTAAGTCGGTTGACCACCGCTTGAGGCACACGACCTGGGACACGGGCGTGTCACAGGTCGTGTCAGGCAAAATCAGCTTTTCTGGCAAAATCGTGGTCGTCCATTCCTTCAGCCTGGATCCAAGGGCTGAGAGGCCTCCATGTTTCCTTACGGCCGTGAATGAGAAGGGAATTCTCATATTTCATTTTGGCCTTCTCTTTCCCATTTCTAGAGAGAGAAAGAGAGAGGAAAAAGGAGAAGGAGGAAATGGGGCTGATCACTAGTGGTGCTGCAGTTTTCCGACGAGAAATCCGAGGCCGGTGTTGCGAAGGAAAAGCTCTTGCGGGTCTTTCGAGCCAGCTTGGAGTTCATGGCACCGAAGCGGTCGTCAAGGGTAACGACTTTTCTTCCTAGCCATGTGAAGGCTTCCTTTTGGCATATGTTTGTGATTCCCCCACCAAGAGGTGGCTGTTTTGGGAGTCTTTTGGGTGATTCATGAAATCCCCTTTGTTGGCATATAGATCCGGAAATGGAGTACGAAATAGGCATGCTGTGTGAAGCCCCTCTGGACAAGTTGGTCTGGATTGGTGATGTTGCATACGAACCGGAGAAGACTCCGTGATAAACGTGTAGTTTACGACGTCAACGGGTTATGCCTGTGAAGAGGAGTAGCAGGAAGTACTAGAGTGGTAGTCCAGGAAAATATCCGTGTTATACTTTTGGGGCCATACCTGTGAATGAGTCACAAGAAGTACTGGTGTGACCAGGAAAGGTCCTTTGTGATGCTTGATGTCATAGTGTGTCCACCTGTGAAGCGAGTAACAGGAAGTACTGGCATGGTAGCCAGGAAAGACCCCTGACATTTGTGATATTTGCGGTGTCCACCTGCAAAGAGAATAGCAGGAAGTACTGGGGAGCCCAGGAAAGACCCGCTAATGTTGTGAAAGGGTGTAGAGAAACGCCCAGGCTATGTGCCAAGAACAGGATTGGTGAGACCGACCCGCGCCTTTGATTAAGCCATGAGTACGCTATACTCGGAGAAGGCAACATGATTTGAGCAACGGGGGGGTGGAGGATCTGACCTGCGTTATGGACCAGAAGGTGCGGTCTGTTGGAGCGCATAGCGAGAGTCTTAGGCCTGCGCGCCTGACACAATGGGGGCTAACGAGCCATCCCGGTGTAGTAAGACTAGAACTCTGGCTGCATGCCATGGAGTAAATGCTCAAGAGAATTACCGTTGGGTTGTGACCCTGATACGGTGGTGGGCAAGAGCTTTGCCAGAACACCAAGAATGTGCCCTGAGTGCACGGACCATTGGGCCGGGTGGCGAACGGTTGTGATGGCATGTGTGCGTGAAAGCACATTTTATGAGATATATTGCCATGCTTGTGATATGATATGCCTACAGGGAAGATTACCGCTGCCCCAAGAAAAGGGGTAGGGTCGTTATAATTTGGTCAGCTGAACGCTGACCGTTGCCTCTGTTTGCCACCATTGGGTGGATTGTCCCTGTGCAGCTGCTGGAGAGCCAAGCGGGACGCATAAAGTTTGATGTCCCTGCTGTTGTTGCTGCTGATGCTAGCCCTCGAAGGCTTATAATGCTTGTTATGCTTTATTTTAATGTGGCTGGCCTGCGCGCCAATCTGTTTAGGCCACTGTTTAACAGCCTTGTAAGGCCATAAGGTCATCTTTTGTACTCTTGTAAGACATTCCTATTTATGATCTATACAACGTGTGGTTGGACATTCACTTGTGGAGTTCACGTTTTCGTATAGGCTTCTGCTAGAATGCTTTGTGATAGGTGTGCTGCGTACTCTGATATCATCCCGTAGCTTCATCGTCTGTTTTGTGGTATATCCTGTGGGGCCCCAGCCGGACCTTCTAGTATATACCATATGAACGGATGGGGTTTTTACATTTTTGGTATCGGTTGTTTTGGTCTTTCCCTCTCCAAGTCGTGGTCGACTTCTTTTGTGGGGTGGCGAGCACGTGTTTGTGCGAACCAAAGTTTACGAATGAACTTCTGAATGTCCATAATAGGAATGCAAATTTGTGTGCTTGCGGAACCTGCGCGTTCCGATTTTGTGTTGTTTGCTTGTGTAAGACCGCTAATGTGTGTGTCTTATCCACCTTTAGGTGACACGGAGTGGAGTTGGGCAGTCGGAGCCCCAACGTTCTGATGAAAGTACGGCACCAGCCGCGGTGCCTACACCTCCACCGTCGGCGGAACATGTGCGTTTAGTTGCGGAGGCTTTATTTACCATGATCCAAGGACAGCCATTGAGGCAGGAGCAACCGGATGTGAGGCCAGAACAGGTGGCGACAAGGCCTGAACCTGTCGTGGATGTGGCTCCTCGAGCGGCTGAGAAGCAACTAACGCGGTTTATGAGTTTCCATCCGCCTACGTTCCGGGGAGCGGGAACACCGACGCAGGCTGAGGATTGGCTATCGCGCGTCAAGCGAGTCATGACAGCGATTAGAACGGCGGAGCATCAAAAAGTCACCTTAGCTACCTTCTTGCTTGAAGGCGAAGCTATATTGTGATGGGATGAGATGGAGTTGCATCACTTGGCGGGTCGTCCTTTAACCCAAGTATCAATGGAAGAATTCTCCCGACTCTTCCTTGCGAAGTACCTTCCTGCGGCTCAGCGGATAGCCGTGGAGAACGAATTCCAAAGGCTGACGCAAGGGGATGGCAGTGTTGACGCGTACCTGCATGAGTTTACTCGCTTGGGGCGCTATGCGGGTTCTATTTTTGTTGATGAGCAGAGGAAGACCAATCGGTTCTATGAAGGACTGAGGGACGAGTTGAGGTTCCTAGTTTCTAGTTCTGTGAACCAAGGCTTCCAGGCATTGGTTGACACTGCGAGTGCGTTGGAGAAGGATATGAAGAGGGTGCAGGGGAAGAGAGCTTTGGCTGTGACGCAACCAGAGTGGAAGGCGCCCCGATCTGGGAAACCATTTTATAAGAAGAGATGGGGCAAGAAGTCCAAGACAAGTGGACAAGCTTCTTCATCAGTTGCATCAGGAGCAACGTCGGGGGCTACTTCAAAGCCGGATACATGTATCTGCTATAATTGTGGCCAGATGGGGCATATTGCGCGAGATTGTCGGATGCCGCCAAAGAGTGAAAAGAAGGCGGGAGCATCTTATGCGGAAAAAGGCAAGGCGGTGGTGGATTCCTCTGCCTCGCCGGCGCAACCTCGGGTCTACAATCTTGGCCCGCAGGAGGCCATCAAGCAGAGTGATGTCGTCACAGGTATGAGTTTATTTTGCAGATATTATTGTTTGTATGCTTTGTGTAGTGCATTTATATTTTGCGGTTTGTGTGTGACATGATTGTCACAGGCATTGTGATGATTCGGGACATGCTGGCGCGAGCACTGTTTGATACGGGTGCGTCACATTCTTTTCTATCTAGCGAGTTTATAGCGCGGCTTGGGATACCTAGTCGTGCAAAGACAGATCGCGTTAGAGTGGTGTTGCCGAATGGTTGTTGGATGCTTGCGGATCAAGCTTGCGATGTCGCGGTCCAAATAAGAAGTCGAGATTTCAGTTTGACTGCATCTGTTTTGTCGATATCGGAATTTGATGTGATTTTTGGGATGGATTGACTTGCTGAGCAGCATGCCATGATTGATTGCCAATCCAAAGAGATCACGTTGGGCCAGAATACCGAACAGGAGACAAAGTTCGCGGGTATGCGCGGAGTGGGCAGGACGTTGATGTGTGCACTCCAGGTAGTCAAGGCTATTCGGAAGGGTGCAGAGTGTTACTTTGCACTGATTCAGGCTGTGGAGCCTAAGGCCAGTGTGTGCGAGGTTCCTATTGTGGCGGAATTTACAGATGTGTTTCCCACGAATCTCCCTGGGCTACCACCCCAGCGGGAGATTGACTTCACGATCGAGTTGGTGCCAGGTGCGAAACCTGTGGCCCGCTCGCCATATCGCATCGCGCCAAAAGAGATGGCTGAGTTGAAGGTCCAATTACGAGAATTGCTGGAGCAAGGTTATATAAGCCCAAGCATGTCACCTTGGAGCGCGCTTGTACTTTTTGTAAAGAAGAAGGATGGTGGGTTGCGGTTGTGTATTGATTACCGTGAATTGAATAAGCTGACCGAGAAAAATAAGTATCTGATACCCCAAATTGATGAGTTATTCGATCAGTTGGTGGGCTCGACCATCTATTCGAAGTTAGACTTGAAGTCTGGTTATTACCAGTTGAGAATTCGGGAAGGTGACATTCCCAAAACCGCATTTTGAACGCGTTACGGGCACTATGAGTTCACAGTCTTGCCATTTGGACTGTGTAATGCACCCTCGATGTTTATGGATCTGATGCACTGTATTTTTCGCGAGTACTTGGATCTGTTTGTGATAGTGTTCATTGATGACATCCTGGTGTACTCGAAGTCGAAAGTTGAGCACGAGACGCACTTGCGGTTGGTGTTGAATACATTGAGGCAAAATCTGCTCTATGCCAAGTTCTCGAAGTGCGAGTTTTGGCTATCGTCAGTGGCATTCCTAGGCCATATGGTGAGTAGAGCGGGCATTGCAGTGGATCCAGCGAAGATAAGGGCCATACAAGAGTGGCCAGTATTGTCTTCAGTGGCCGAGGTCAGAAGTTTCCTTGGACTTGCGGGCTACTATCGAAGATTTGTGGAAAACTTCTCGCGGATTGCTTTGTCGCTAACCACGTTGACGAGAAAAGATCACAAGTTCGTTTGGACACCAGAGTGCGCAAAAGCTTTTGAAGAGCTGAAGGTTCGGTTGACCACGGCGCCAGTGTTGTCTTCGCCAAGTGGGACCGATGGCTTTGTGATTTATAGTGATGCCTCAGGGAGCGGCTTAGGCTGCATTCTTCTGCAGAATGGAAAGGTAATTGCTTATGGCTCACGCCAGCTGAAGGTGCACGAGCGAAATTATCCCGTCCATGACTTGGAGTTAGCGGCAGTGATTTTTGCACTAAAGTTGTGGCGGCACTACCTTTATGGAGTGAAGGTGGAGATCTATACAGATCACAAGAGCCTAAAGTATCTCTTGGAGTAGAAAGACTTGAATATGCGACAACGAAGGTGGTTGGAGTTCCTTGGGGACTATACTTTCGAGATTCACTGTACACCCGTAAAGGGGAATGTTGTCGCGGATGCCTTGAGTCGGAGGACTCCGGCGAGAGCAAATTGGTTACAAAGGCATGATGAACGTCTTATCCAGGAGCTGGAGGCGTTGGAGATTTATTGTGTTAACAAAAATTCCACTGCCACTGCATGTTTGAACTGGACCGAGGTGCAATGTGACCTTGCGGACCGAGTTCGACGGGCAACGGAGTTGGATGAAGATCTCTTACGCTATGTGAACGAAGGGTCAGAAGGAAAATTTTCCTGGAATGATGGTCTTTTGCGAAAAGAGGGCCGTTTGTGCGTCCCGAAGGTGGGTAAATTAAGGGAAGAACTCATGTTTGAAGCACATTATATAAAGTATTCCATTCACCCTGGGAGCACGAAGATGTTCAACGATATGAGAAAGTTATTCAGGTGGCCAGGGCTCAAGAGAGATGTTGCTCTCTATGTATCCAAATGCCAAACATGTGCAATGGTGAAGGCGGAATGCCAAAAGCCGGGCTGTTATTTGAAGACGCTGCCGATCCCAGAGTGGAAATTTGATGACATTTCCATGGATTTTGTGCATGGGTTGCCGAGATCGCAGCGAGGAAATGATTCCATTGGGTGATTGTTGACTGGCTAACGAAAGTGGCACATTTTCTCCCGAACAAGCGGGATGATTCAGTTGAAAGTTTGGCAAAATTGTATGTTGACCAGATTGTGCGGCTTCACGGTGTTCCTCGGAGCATCGTAAGTGATCGAGATGTGCGATTCACGTTAAATGATTGGAGGCTAGTTCACCGACTGTTGGGCATGAAGTTGATTTTCAGTACGACCTTTCATCCCCAAACGGATGGCCAAACTGAACGTACCAACAGAACGATGGAGGACATGCTACGAATGTGCGCCCTTGACTTCGGAAAGAGATGGGAAGATCATCTCTATATGGTGGAGTTTGCATATAATAACAGCTACCAGGCGAGCATTGGGATGGCACCATATGAAGCTCTATATGGAAGGAAGTGTCGTACTCCCTTGGCTTGGGTAGAAACGGGCGAAGCTCGAGTTTTTAAACCAAATGAGGTTGATGAAGCAAACTCAACCATACGGACTATTCGAGAGAAGCTACTTATTTCTCAAGATCGACAAGCTAAGTACTACAACGCCAAGAACCAGAACGTGGAATTTGCGGTTGGAGATTGGGTCTTCTTGAAGATCAAGCCATTCAAAGGTGTCTCCAGGATTCGACGATTGAAAAAGTTGACTCCAAGATATTTGGGTACTTTTGAAGTGGTTGAGCGAGTTGGCGAAGAGGCTTATAGGCTAGCTCTATCGACAAACTTGGGTGGATTACATGATGTATTTCACATCTCGGTGCTGCGGAAGGCCGTTAAAGATCCAGCTCAAGTGATCGCGGATGATTATGTTCCGGTGGAGTATGGGCTAACAACGAGAGTTAGACCCATTCCGATCGAGGATCGAGCAGAGAAACAGTTGCGGAACAAGACAGTCGGCATGGTAAAAGTCCGGTGGGACAACTGCGGCCGTGAAGAACTTACATGGGAGCGATAGCAAACCATACGAGAAGAGTTTCCCGAACTGTTTCTGTAATCTGTGGCGAGCATATTTTGTTGTAACAAACATTTTGAATGTTATAACTTGTTGGTTGTTGATTGCTGGTTGCCTTCCTGTGTCTTAATTTCGAGGACGAAATTTCTTGTAGGAGGCGAGGTTTGTAACAGCCCGATTTTCTCAACAGGCCAAATTTTTGGTGACACGGCCTGGGACACGGGCGTGTCCCAGGGAGTGTCCTGCGTGTGTCGAGAGGAACAGTCGACGTTTTTCGTGCGACACTGTGTCGAGAGAGGGCACACGGCCAAGGACACGGGCGTGTCCAAGGCCGTGTCATGTGATCGACGAATATTGCTCGACGATCGTCGAGTGTCGAGATGTGGTTGTCGAGTGTCGAGAGATGGGTGAACACGACCTGTGACACGGGCGTGTCACAGGGCGTGTCCCTCGGCTAGACGAACTCAGGCCGACGAATTGGGCGTGTCTTATTACCGTGTATGGGCACACGGCCTGGGACACGGGCATGTCACAGGCCGTGTGAGTCTCAGGCGATTTTGTGATTATTTTCGCCGGATGAACACGGCCACAGACACTGGCGTGTCTGAAGGCGTGTTGGGTGACACGACCCATGACACGGGTGTGTCCAATGGGAGTGTCACTGGTTTGGCTAAGTCGGTTGACCACCGCTTGAGGCACACGGCCTGGGACACGGGCGTGTCACAGGCCGTGTCAGGCAAAATCAGCTTTTCTGGCAAAATCATGGCTGTCCATTCCTTCAGCCTGGATCCAAGGGCTGAGAGGCCTCCATGTTTCCTTAAGGCCGTGAATGAGAAGGGAATTCTCATATTTCATTTTGGCCTTCTCTTTCCCATTTCTAGAGAGAGAAAGAGAGAGGAAAAAGGAGGAGGAGGAAAGGGGGCTGGTCACTAGTGGTGGTGCAGTTATCCGACGAGAAATTCGAGGCCGGTGTTGCGAAGGAAAAGCTCTTGCGAGTCTTTCGAGCCAGCTTGGAGTTCATGGCACCGAAGCGGTCGTCAAGGGTAACGACTTTTCTTCCTAGCCATGTGAAGGCTTCCTTTTGGCATATGTTTGTGATTACCCCACCAAGAGGTGGCTGTTTTGGGAGTCTTTTGGGTGATTCATGAAATCCCCTTTGTTGGCATATAGATCCGGAAATGGAGTACGGAATAGGCATGCTGTGTGAAGCCCCTCTGTACAAGTTGGTCTGGATTGGTGATGTTGCATACGAACCGGAGAAGACTCCGTGATAAACGTGTAGTTTACGACGTCAACGGGTTATGCCTGTGAAGAGGAGTAGCAGGAAGTACTGGAGTGGTAGTCCAGGAAAATATCCGTGTTATGCTTTTGGGGCCATACCTGTGAATGAGTCACAAGAAGTACTGGTGTGACCAGGAAAGGTCCTTTGTGATGCTTGATGTCATAGTGTGTCCACCTGTGAAGCGAGTAACAGGAAGTACTGGCATGGTAGCCAGGAAAGACCCCTAACATTTGTGATATTTGCGGTGTCCACCTGCAAAGAGAATAGCAGGAAGTACTGGGGAGCCCAGGAAAGACCCGCTAATGTTGTGAAAGGGTGTAGAGAAACACCCAGGCTGTGTGCCAAGAACAGGATTGGTGAGACTGACTCGCGTCTTTGATTAAGCCATGAGTACGCTGTACTCAGAGAAGGAAGGGCGATTTGAGCGACGGGGGGTGGAAGATCCGACCTGTGTTATGTCCGTCCGACGTGGACCAGAAGGTGTGGTCTGTTGGAGCGCATAGCGAGAGTCTTAGGCCTGCGCGCCATGACACAATGGGGGGCTACGGGCCATCCCGGTGTAGTAAGACTAGAACTCCGGCTGCACGCCATGGAGTAAATGCTCAAGAGAATTTCCGTTGGGTTGTGACCCTAATACGGTGGTGGGCAAGAGCTTTGCCAGAACACCAAGAATGTGCCCTGAGTGTACGGACCGTTGGGCCGGGTGGCGAACGGTTGTGATGGCATGTGTGCGTGAAAGCACATTTTATGAGATATATTGCCATGCTTGTGATATGATATGCCTGCAGGGAAGATTACCGCTGCCCCGAGAAAAGGGGTAGGGTCGTTATAATTTGGTCAGCTGAATGCTGACCGTTGCCTCTGTTTGCCACCATTGGGTGGATTGTCCCTATGTAGGTGCTGGAGAGCCAAGCGAGACGCATAAAGGTTGATGTCCCTGCTGCTGTTGTTGCTGCTGCTGCTAGCCCTCGAAGGCTTATAATGCTTGTTATGATTTATTTTAATGTGGCCGGCCTGCGCGCCAATCTGTTTAGGCCACTGTTTGACAGCCTTGTAAGGCCATAAGGCCATCTTTTGTACTCTTGTAAGACATTCCTATGTAAGATCTATACAACGTGTGGTTGGACATTCACTTGTGGAGTTCACGTTTTTGTATAGGCTTCCGCTAGAATGCTTTGTGATAGGTGCGCTGCGTACTCTGATATGATCCCGTAGCTTCATCGTCTGTTTTGTGGTATATCCTGTGGGGCCCCGGCCGGACCTTCTAGTATATACCATATGAATGGATGGGGTTGTTACACACGCGGTGCCATGCGGTAAGGTACTTTTGCAATATGACAAGTACCTGGCTCAAGATCTGAAACAAACTCCACATCTCTCTCAGGAAGAAGTCTATGAAGACTAGTCGGAAAAACATCCGAAAACTCTCGTACCATGGGAATTTCATTAACACGCGTCACTCTACGAGCAGCTATTAAAACCAAAACAAGATAAGCCTCAAAGCCAGACTCTAAGAATTGTCGATCACACACTACAAAAATGATTGGGGAGTCCTGATGCGGCAAGCCATACACGCTCATAGGTTGGCCATTGTTCATCCTAAAATCTAAACGCTTGACCTCACATTGGATGACAACATCATAACTTGACAACCAATCCATGCCTAAGATCACGTCAAAATCCTCCAGATCTAATATCTTCAAGTCCACAAATGCAAGGAATCCTCCTAACAAGATATGACACTTCCAAATATCCTGATTTGACACCACCAGATCTCTTGAGGGGAACTTGCCATTAAAAGGATCATCCAACTGATCGGCAGCCCAAGGATATCGGTCTACAAAACTCCTTGCCACGAATGAGTGGGTAGCACCCGAATAGAAAAGAACGCGCACCCACTTATGTTAGAACCCTTGATCTGCATCTTTTTAATTTGACAATATCAAATCTCAAGTTGTATTTGATCATACTTGTGTTGGGAATAATGTGCAGATGTACAAGTATGAATAACGAATGTTTCTGTGACCTACTGCTTGGCGCTAGCACTATCATTGACGCTAGCATTGAAGAATTATTATTATGCGTAAAGAGTCTTCTCTATGACCTACCGTCAGGCGCTAGCCATACTGCCGGGCGCTAGCCATTTCAATGACCATCAAGTCAATTCGTAGAGAAAAGGCCTACGGTCAGGAATTATCCTTACCACGTCGTGGTATCAAAAAGTGGCACGAATATTACTTTGGATATCTTTCCTAATTTAATGGACAACTAGCGACACCGCATGAGAATACCTACTGTCAGGATCTAGCTCTACCACTGGTAGAATCTTTTTTAAAGACTAGTATAAAGGCGTGAATTTCTTATTCTAGACGTACGGTGAAAAAGGCAAGGAGAAGTATTGCACGTCTAGGGTTCAGCAATCACATCTATTGGTGTGAACCACCATCTTCAAGTAAGGAAAAACAAAAATTCTCCCTCCCATTCGTGATCGAAGAACTACGAAGAGTGAGGTTTCCAACGACCATCATTGGTTGATCGAGTGCAAGAAGAATGACATTCAGAAGCCTCGATTGCGCACCATTCTATAGTGGATTTCTTATTTTGAGGGAGCAACAATTGCAAACTCTTATATTTTCTTTAACCTTGCTGCATTTTTTGCAGAGAAATCATCTTATGTGGACGCCGAGTTCCTAGCAGGAGTTCGTGAGAAATCGGCCTGGGAGGCCGTCAAATTTCTGGGAGGAATATGTAGGAAATCATCCTGGGAGGATGTCTAGATCTGATAGATCTAGTGGACTCTAAGACCCTTCCTGGGAGGAAGGTGAGGAGCTAGCTCGTTGATCTTCTTGGGAAGAAGAGAGAGAGCCAACCGGTCCTGGGAGGATCAGTATTGAAATCAAAAGATTGTTTGATTCATCGCCTCCAATCTCCGGCATCACGAAGATCAAGTTTTGTTATTGTAAACAAATTTTTAATTTTAAATAAAATTATATTTCTTTTATTTCATCTCAAATTCGTTGTTGAATCTTGCTAGGGCATTGAGGGTTGCGTGAGAAATTAGAAAGCAAATTTGTACAAGAAAAAGTATCTATGTGACCTACCACCATGCGATAGTGGTCTACCGCCCCGCAGTAGCTTCCAGAATAAGTTGCCCATGGTGAAATTTATTTTTAATTCTGAATTTACTTAAAAACCTTATTCACCCCCTCTAAGGTTGTCCACTAGATCCAACAAGTGGTATCAGAGCTAGGTTATTCCAAAACGGTTTCGCCACCGAGAATAATAGCCAACCCTAATCTCGAATCGACTAGTGGGGATGGAACCTTGTACATTGAAAGATCACTAGCACCACCTATGTTTATAGGTGTGAACAATTATGGGTGGGAAACTTTAATGATAAAAATCCCTCATATTATTAGATATAGAAGTTTGAAACATAACTAGTATCAAGACCCCAAATAATTTAGATAAGCTTGGTCAAGATATTTTCAAACTCATCTATACGCTTCCTACTGCTTATGATATATGAAAATTTCTTGAGATTACTTATAGTGTTCCTTCCACAGACAATGAATTTGAGCAATTTCTCACGGATCCAAGTAAAGAATCAAATGAAGACCTACTCTTGGAGGAAGACATGATAACCACATCAAGCGAATGGGAAGATGAAAATATATCTTTGGAATAAGAAAGCTAAGAGGAAGAAGACAAATGAACCTTGTGTTCAAATCATGCCTCATCCAAGTGCGCTGTAAGAAAATCAAATTCACTTCTTGTTTGTAATTCAATTTCTACATTATGTATGCTAAATATTGCTAAATGTAAAATCAAGAAATTTAAAAATATTAACTCAAAATTATGTTTAGAAAATAACATTTTAAAAGCAAATGCCAATGTAAAATCTACTATTTTTGTGCCTAGTTCTCTCGTTAGATAACATTTTTGCAACTTGTATAGATTGTAATGAATTAAAAGAAAAATAAAAGGTTTTTGAAAAAGGGTTTTGTTTGCTAAAGAACAAAATGAGAAATTATGTTTAGAAAACTCATCTTTGAAAAGTGATTGTGCTAGATACAATAATTATAAAATTGAAATTAAGGAGATAAATGAGACTTTTGATGAATGTATGAGTAAGTATGAAGCTCATATTAAATTTATAGTTTGCATTCTTAAAAGTAATACAGTCACGTACAATAAAGCCAAACTTAATCTCAAAATTTAAAATAAAGAATTGGAAACAAAAATCATTATGCTTAAGAAAATTATTATTAAAAACTCTTAAACCATAGCTTCAAAATTTCAAGCAAAACCGAAAAGCGCATTGAATATGAATTTTCTTATAAAAACTAAGCTGAACAAAAGGAGTGGAATGCTTCAAGCACGGGCAAATGAAATTCCAAAACTTAAAAATCATCTTTATTTGCAAAATCAAATTACTCCAATTTTGAAATCAAATGAATGAAAATTTCCTTTTAAAAATCACTACGCAATGAGTCTTTGTGTTAAATAACATAAATCAAAATTAGAAAACCAATTCATCACAGCTAAATCTTCTACGCACGGTGTTTCAAACAAAGATTACTGTAAGAAGACTCAAAATAATTTGCATGGAAATTGGACGGTTAAAACAAATACTCAACCGAAGTATGAATGGAGACCCATTAATAAGAATGACGCACTGTGTTCTAGTGAAATGACTCATTCTTCTGTGCCTCCCCATAAGCCAACACAAAGTATTTGGGTACCCAAGGTTACTATCTCACACAGTCTTGCTTGGATACTTAAATCTCCTATTCATTAATACCCACCATTTGCGTGAAGTAAGATCAATACGAACTACACTATTTTACTTCACAATATGCTTATCATTTTTTATTTGTTTGTTTTGTTTCTATTCTTTTATTCGTTTGTTTGAGCCAACACGACATATATCTAGCCACAAAAATCATAAAAAAATGTTAAATGTCAAGCTAAGTGAGTTATTGTAACAAAACTAATCATAATAGGCATAGTTAAAAACATGCTAGTTATCACCAGCGATACCCCTATTGGCGATAGTTCACAAGAACTATAATAATGTCCAACCTATCGTAATACAGCATAAACAAAAGGGGGGGGGAGGTAGTGCCACTAAGCTCCGGGTACTGAATGTCTAATCTGAGATGGTACTCTTCTGAAGAAGTCAGAGAGATGTTGAACTTCCGCATCATATTCCTGATCAACTTCTTCAATCCCGTCACCGCCTTGTTCGGCTCATGTATCTCCCAACCATGCTCCTATATCTACTGACCCTTCTCCTCAACCATCTCGTAAATATCCTGACGGGTTTCTTAGAGGGATCCTCCACGACGAAGAGGAGGTTGTGAAGTGGATGGTCGTGCACTAGGTGCAGTAAAGATCTCATCTACCCTATAAGTCTGTGGACAACTATCGGTTGGAAACGATGTATAATTGATGGTTGGATACTTGTGAACCAATATCCTTTGAATCAGCCCGCCCAATAGCAGGGTGTTCAATCATAGGCACTCAGGAGATTTCAGCCAAAAAGTATAACACATCATAAATAAAGTCAAATCTGATACACTGAATGGTATACCTGCCATGATGTAATATGTCACCTAGAGAGCTGAGCGGTCGATAAGCTGTAAATATACGTATTTTTATGTATGTTATTTAATTCGTTTTATTTTCACTATTTTAGTTAGTTTTCTGCAATAAAATGTTCCTTTTTTGTATATACTCTTCTAACTTAGCTTAATTTTGTTTTCTGAAATTTTGCAGAAAAAGTCGAAAAAATCAAAGTACACGCCCATGTAAATTTGGTCATGCCCGTGACCTGGGCGTGTCACTTTGATTCCAGCAGAAATCAGTCGCCTGCAATGCCAAAGTCATGTCACGCCTGTGTCCAATCATTACAGACCCGTGTTTAGTCCGACACACCTGTGTCACGCCAGCTGACTCGATGTTCGTGTGACTCAACACTCGACCCTCGACGTTCGTCAAACTCGACTCAATGCTTTGCTGAACACGCCCGTGTCACGATTCAACATGCCCGTGACACACCTCTCGACACTCAACGCCTCCAGCTCGACGTTCGGTATTCGACGTTCGTCGAACTGCCGGTCACACCCGTGTCAATATGCTACATGCCCGTGACCAAACCACCCAGCTGCCCGAGACAAGACATCGCCAGTGTGGCAACAACTTGACACCTTCACCAGATAAACCTTCCAGACACACCCGTATCGAGCAGAAACACGCCCGTGTCCGCCTCAAATTTCCTGACAAGACGTCTCAAATGATGCAAGGATTCGACGCTTGGCCAGTTACGCCCATGCTACACGCCTGTGTTCGCAGGTTCACGCCCATGACTTCCACGTGGAATGCCCCAAAGTCAACCTGCAATAAATTTTCCGCTTCAACTCAGCGCCAGTAGCTTCATGCCCCCTAACATGCCCCTGACCTGGGCGTGTAATCTAAAATTTTTTGTCTATAAATAGGACTCAGCTGTAAGGTACAATGATCCCTTTTTTGAACTATTTTTCTTAGGGCAGGGGCTGCTTTGGTGTTTTCCAAGCTATGTAAGGGAATTTTCTCCCCATCTCTTTAGTTTTTGTTTTAACTTTTCTGTAACTCCTTTTTGTCTCAATAAAATATGTGTTTTCTTCTCTATATATGATATTGGAATGCATATGAGTGCCCCTCCTTAAGAAATCTTATTTATTTCTCTCTTTTAGTTTTTTATTCTTTAAAATGGGCGTGTGTGTATATGAGAGTTATTTGCTAAATCTATCTTTTTCTTGTTCATTTTGCTTAGCCTTTTTAGCTTATTTGCTTTTTAAATCACTTTGTATTCATTCTTATATGTTTATAAAAGAGTTTTTAAAAGTGTTTTTATTTTTCTCTAACTTAGTTTTTTACTTTTTATTTCGTAATCGTTTTATTCCATTAACTTTTATCTCCTCTTTTATGCACTTTTATAAAGCTATAAGAATGAAAAAGTCATTATTTTAATTTTTCGAGCACTTCAATTTTTGCTTTTATTTGAAAAAAACTTTTGCTTCTTTAATTTTTATTTTCTCTTTTTATGCATTTTGATCAAGTTTTAGGAGTAGAAATATAATTATTTTAATTTTTCAATCACTTCGTTTTTCTCTTTTTTGGTATGTGTGTGTGAGTGTATGAGTTAGATTTTTTTGCTTTCTTAAATTCAAGTAGATTGTGTGTTTTATTTATGTAGAGTGTGTGAGTTTCATTTATGAAGAGTGTGTGCATTTCATTCCTATAGAGTGCGTGCGTGTATGACAATAGCTTTTATCGCTTTCATTTCCCGCCTACTCATTTGAGTAAGACTTGTCATTTTATCGTTTTCATTTTCCACTTACTCGTTTGAGTAGGACTCACAATTTTACAGCTTTCATTTCCCGCTTACTCATTTGAGTAGGACTTGCACTTTATTGCTTTCTTTACTGCTTTCTTTTACTGCTTTAATTTCTCGTCTGCTCGTTTGAGTAGGACTTGCACTTTAAATTATGCATTTTCTTTTCGCAAGCCATCCCCATTCCGATAGGTGGCTAATCATTCTTAGCCCTCAGTATCGAAGAGCATTAGGATAGATAAAATCTCTTTAAATAATTAAAGGTCCTCGTTTTATCTTTAATTAAAATAACTTAAGTTTTGCCCCGGGTTTACGACGCGTAGAACCACATATCGATGTGTGAGCTCTATTTTCGTTATCCATATGCTAGCTAGCTGAGAGGCAGTGCATATGGACCGATCACCCTTGGGTAATGGGATTTCCGCACCAACCCTCGAGAGAGGAGGCGTGGAATTCTTCTGGGTTAGGTTCGCCATCCAATAACGGGGTTCTTAGCGTAATGCGGGCATTAAGAGGAATCCTTCATTGGATGAGGGCCTGGTCGAATAGTCTTAATGTTCAGGTGAGAGATAGTCCTAGAGATAGGTGAGCTCATTTTTATGGAACCTCCATGGCCAAGTCGCCGCCTTAATTAATTTGAAATTTAGGATCTCTATTTATTAAAAGTTATTTTAGTTCAAATTTGATTCGGTACCGTTGCAATATTTGTTCATCGGCTTTTTAATGTTTATTTTCTGTTTATATATATAACCGCAATAATAACCTGTCAAGTTATCTTCGGTAAAATAATAGTCCCTCCAGGTAAGAGTAGAAATAATCAACCCGTCCCCAAGAACAATACGACCTCGATATTCTCCACCAGAATATCCTGTGCTACATGCGATAGGTGCACTTGCCTCCTTTCGTTAAAACTCTGTCTCAACTTTTTTATATCTAATAAATCCGCGCGCCCCATCCTTTCAAAATAAATAAACCACTTTATATATAAACCACTCGGGGCGCCGCGAGTTTTAACCATCAGTGGTTATCTTCTTCGTGTCCCTAGACTTATATATGAGGGAGTGACAAAAGATGTCCTGAATAATGATCGTGTTTGGAGTGAGTGTAGCCACTACAATGATAAGGTCTCGGCAATGTTTCTCACCATGGATAAACTCATTTACTCGAGTCCAGTTTCTAGAGGTCCTGAAGTACTCGATGATGTCGAGTCGTTCGGAGCCTGGAGTCAAGTCGTATATTTTCTCTAAGTCCTCATGTTCAATTGTCATAATGTGTTAGTCTATACTGAACTGCACCCCTCCATCGAGTGCTATGATTACTAGATCATGAAGATTGCTATAGAATTCATGAACGAGTATAGATGAAAAAGGGGTATCTGACACAAGCACTAGAATTATTCCTGCATCGTCTAAGCCGGTATATATATATATATATATATATATATATATATATATATATATATATATATATATATATATATATATATATATATATATATATATATATATATATATATATATATATATATATATGGGGGGGGGGGGGTCATCCCACATCGATCAACAACCATTGCCACACTAACACTGGCGCTCTCCACCGTAGGGTGGGTCGGTGTTGCTGTTCGAGAACGCTTTAAGAAACACCATCGTGGTGGTTGTGAACTAAAGATGCTACATCGTAAAGACAAATTTATTTTTAAGAAAAGTGAAAAATTGAACTCTATCTGTTATCCCCGTGCGGTAATGTGTTACCGTTGCTGAAAGTCTTTTCTAAGGTTAGGTAAACCCTAGAGGGGGTGAATATATTTGCTTTAAATATTTTTGAATCTTTTCAGCTTTGAGCTTGGTATGTGTTTAAGTTAGTAGTTAGATTTCAAGATCACAAAACAACACATAAGATTTACAGTGGTTCCCCTATCTAGGGTGCATCCACTTTCCTCCTTCACCTATCTAGCAGTATGGTAGATTCGACTAACTCCTCCTTTATACTCGGCTCCTTGAGCTTACACCTTAGACGCCTCAGGATCTTACAACTTAAAATTCAACAAATCCTACAACTTAGATCTTACAGAGATCCTACAGGTTTGAGTAAGTGTTTGATGAAACTAACTCTAGAGAAAAATCTCAGTCTTCTTCCTGGACTATGTAGAAAGAAGTTCTCCTTCTTCACAACTACTAGAAAGTTTAACATCAATGTTGTATCAGCTTGTGCTGTAAGATCTTCTGCAGAGCTCTACTCCTTCTTCAAGCTTGAGGAAATTTGAGTTCTGTGTAGCAGGCTTGAAGATAAACAGTGAAAATATCTTGAGCTCTGCTAGCTAACTTTTGTAGAAAGAATTAGGGTTTTTAGAGATAGCAAAAAGTTATCATAAAAATTGACCCTGCCCTGCTTTTATATGTTGTCCATGATAACCACTCTATGCCTCTTTTAGAATGCAGCATGAGTAACTTTAATTGTTTCTTTATCTTCGATAACTCTGTCTGAGAAGTATGACATTCTTTGCCTTTGAAAGTCTTCGTTTCAAGAGTAGCTTTACACCTAGAGGGGGTCCAACTGTCATAGTGACTCAGACCACTTGTCAAATTAGTGCAGTAGAGAAAAACCTGCATACATTGAACTTAGAGCATGCATCAAATACATTCATGTGTATACCATTGTCCTATGGGACTTCTTCAAATCTAGGACATTATGATCAATGGACCCAACAGTCTTTGTGCTATAACCTCTTTAATTTGAATTTAAGAATGACATAAGTGTACTTGATGTTCCCCCCGTGGACTTAGAAAAAATCTTCCTGACAACTGATACAAGCATTGAGTGTAGTCGCGTGACTCAATGAATTAGCTATAAATGTCTAAGTCCATAAGAGTTGAGTGAACAACCTTCACTCGATGCATTTACACTTAGCTAAATTCTGCCTTACTGAAGAGGCGTTGAGTGAATGTTGATCACTCAATGCATTTGACTTCAACTCTTTTTATAAAGCAGGCATTGAGTGAACGACCTTCACTCAAGGAATTTGCAATTTGATAGCCTCCCATCTACAGGCATTGAGTGAACGACCTTCACTCAATGCATTTACACTTAGTAGAATTTCTGAGTAGGCATTGAGTGAACTGCCTTCACTCAATGCATTTACACTTCAATAGAATTTTCTGAGTAGGCATTGAGTGAACTACCTTCACTAAACGTATTTGTACTTAGCTAAATTATTTGAGCAGGCGTTGAGTGAATGTTCTTCACTCAATGCATTTGTACTTATCCAAATTTAAGTCCCACTCCTCTAATGCTTCGAGTGACTGAATATCTGTCTACACTTTTTGGCCTCTTGCGATGAGTGATGTGTGATCACTAAACGCATCTGTACTTAGCCAAATTTCTTGCTCTCCCATGTGTTCTGTCTTATGTGCAGCCAAACCTCTGATATGTATAACTTGTCTAATCATTAAATAGTAGACGTCCGTATATATGAATTTGAACACATATCAAATGTATGCTTGTGTATATTATTGACTTATGGCCTTCTTCAAATTAGGGACATTATAGTCAATGGACCCAACAATCTCTTCCTATTTAAAGAATTTAAAACCCTAGTCAATGATATACACTATCTCACAAAAATAATAATTTCACAAAATAAAGAACATGAAATAGCACACGAACAAATTTTGATTAACACAAAACTGGATAACTATTCATAAAAGTGTAGCAGCAATAATAGTTCATTTTCCCAAGGCCCTAAGGAACCTATTTCAAAGAGAGGATGCTAGTGGCTGAGTTTTCCAAGCCCAAGACAGTGCTTCCACTGATTCACTCTTTCACCTCTCAAAATAATAAGAGGGGATTGGGGTTCAAGTGGAATACTAGAGTTGCCAATACCAAAAGGAAAGGAAAGGCTCCAATTGTGCATCAAACCACCTTTTTGAAGGTTATTCTCCCTTCTAGCAGGTATGATCATGATAATATCTATGGTCACTAGAAAAATGTAAGTCCTTGTAAGAGAAAAGTGTACCTTATAATGAAAGAAGAATGGGCATAGGGTTAAGTGCACTGAAGGCTCCCCCCTGAAGAAATTCAAATAATCCATCATGGACCATTTGTGTTTGGTGCTCCTACACCCACTCTCAAGAAAAAGGAAATGGTCGCCCCCAGGTTCCTTCTGCAAAGAGTAAGGCAGTGAACAAGTCTATATGTATGCCTCACTTGGCTATTTCTGATACCATCAACACCATGTCAGCTGCAAAGAAGACATTTGTTGCTATAAATCCGAATTAACCAAGTGTACCTGCTGGCAGGCTAACTTTTAGCCAGATCCTTATTGAAAGAAACAGAAAGAGGGCCGCTACAATTCCTTCTGAATAGAAAAAAGTCGATGGTTTACACAAATCTATGGCTGTTCAAAAGAGGAGATATAACATTCATGAGTGTTGGTGTTGTGGCAAGGTGGGACACTTTGCCATAGACTGTTGGTACAACCCAAGTGTGCCAAGTGCAAAGTTGAGACTTCTTGTCAAGGTTGCTGCAGGAAAAAGTGTTCAGTTTTATGCTAACAAGGACCAAGGACCCAAATCCTTTTGGGTACCTAAGGTAAACTAAATCTGTGATTGCAGGGTAGTCCAAGTACCCATCAAATGCCAATATGGTACTTGGACAATGGATGTTTCAAACACATGACTGGAACAAGGAGCCATCTGAAAGATTACACTCTAGTGAGGAATGGACCTAAAGTCATATTTGGTGGTTCAGATAGAGGAGTTACCAAAGGCTATGGCATGATTACCAATGACATAGTCTCCATTACAAAAGTGGCTTATACGGAAGGATTGCAACACAATATGATCAGCATAAGCCAACTCTGTGATATTGGCTATGTTATTATCTTCCACAAGGATAAGTGTTTGATCAAAAGGTCAAGTGACCAAGAGGTCATTCTGATAGGCACTAGGAGTGGAAATATTTAATTCTTAAATTTCTTATGTATAGATTCACACTCTTCTATGTGCCTTGTTACAAATGAGAAAGACTCTTACTATGCACAATGGCACAAGAGGCTTTCTCACTTGAATTACAAGGCTATCATCAAGCTCTTCAGTGAAGAGCTGGTCAAAAATGGACACAATCTGAAATGCACCAAAGAGGGCATTTACTATGCATGCCAAAAGGGCAAACAGATAAAGGCCTCATTTAAAAGCATTAGTTCTAAGGATTCTGAGAAGTGTCTATACCTCCGACATATGAACTTATTTGGTCTTATACCAGTTCATAGTACGGGTAGGAAAGTCCGCACTCTTGTGATAGTTAATAAATTTTCTAGATTTGCATGGATGTTCTTTCTTAAGAAAAAGTCTTAAACCCTTGATAACATTTTGACCTTTGTCAAGTAAATTCGGATTGAAATGGGTTATACTGTGGTCAGAATCAGAAGTGACCATGGAATAGAGTTTCAATCCAAAAACATGATAGAGTTCTGCAAAGAGCAAGATATTTTTCAGGAGTTTTCTTCTCCAAGAACACCCCAGCAAAATGGGATTGCTGAGAGGAAAAATAAGACTCTCATTGAGGCTGGGAGGACATTCCTTAGTAACACTTCTCTCCTAATATATTTCTGGGCTGTGACAGTGAACACTGCCTGTAATGTTTTAAATAGATCCACTATTAACAAGTACCACAAGAAGACTCCCTATAAGATTATGAAAGGCAAAAAACCAAATCTTGCTTATTTCAAAATCTTTGGAAGCAAGTGCTTTGTGATAAACAATGAGAAGTCCTGGTTGACAAAGTTTGTTGTAAAAGCTTTTGAGGGAATTTTTGTTGGGTATAACAACCACAACAAAGACTATAGGGTCTATAACTTGAAAAATAAAGTTGAAGAAGAGTATGTTAATGTAGTGTTTGATGAGACATCTGTGATTAATAGTGAGCTGCCAAGATCCCCTATAACTATAGGTGCAAATTTGAGGATGGATAAGATGAGCATCAATGACACACCTACTACTGAACAAGAAGAGGATGACGGTGTGGTCATTCCAGAAGAAGGTCCAGGTGGATTAGAAATGGTAGATGATCTTCAGGCCCTTGATGTTGAGGTTCATAATGCTGAAGAAGGAATGCCAGCTATAGTTATACACCTGAGAGATCATCCCAGAAACTTAATCATTGGGGATAAAAGCCAGGGTGTTACAACAAGGAGAAGAAGCCTCAATATTGCAATGTACGCAAGATTTCTATCTCAAGTTGAACCCAAGAATTTTGAAGATGCTAACATAGACCCATTTTAGATTGTGGCTATGCAAGAAGAACTGAATCAGTTGAAGAGATGAAATGTCTGGAAGTTAGTTCCCAGACCTCATGGACATAACGTCATTGGAACTAAATCAATTTATAGAAACAAGCTTAATGAAAATAGGGTTATTATCAAAAACAAAGCTAGACTGGTTGGTAAAGGATACAAGAAAGATGTAGGTGTTTATTTTGATCAAACCTTTACACGAGTTGCTAGATTAGAGGCTATAAGATTTTTCCTTGCATATGTGATGACTAGTTTTAGTCATCCTTTTTGGGGGTAATTTAGTATTCAAAATGCCTAATTTTATTTATATTTTATGATTGTTATTTCATGTTTTAATGTTTCTTTATAATATTTTAATTCCTAGTGTTATTTGAGTTTTTGATATAAAAATCTATAGTTTTAGTATAGGTCTTATGTTTTATGTTTACTAGTATTTTGTTATGAATATAATTAATTAATAGTATGTTATGTTTGTTATGTTTAGTTTAGTTTTAACAACTAATATTATGTTACTTATTTGTGTTATGTTTTGTTATATGACTAATGTTATTATGCTTTATTTTCTTGTAGGTCCATGCTACATGATGCAACCATGCAGCCCAAGTTTCCCCTTCAAGTGAAACCCGAGCCTTGAAGTTTGGAGCAGCCCTCTTCCAACAAAACAGCCCACATGCTGCAGACCGGCCACATTTGGTGCAGCCCTCAAGCTCAAGTCCAACCCATTACATGTGGAGCCCGAGCCCATGCAGCCCCTAGCTTCTACCCGAGCCCACGCAGCCCCTAGCCTCTACCCGAGCCTATTTAAATAGCCCAAAGCAGCCCACCTAGCCTCTACCCGAGCCCATGCTGCAGCCCCCTCTTTCATATTTTTCCATGCATGAATACATCCCACATGGCCGGCCCCTCCACTCTCTCTCCCTATTTCCCCCCCCCCCTTAATTATTCTACATCCATTCCCCCTCTCTACTTTATTTTATTTCATTTCCATAAGCCACATTCATGCATGTTCCCTCCTCTCTCTCCTTTTTATTATTTTTCTCCACTCTTTATTACCATCCATCCCCCCTCTTATATTTATTTCATTTCTTTTAAATTTATATGCATGAATGTATCTTCTCCCTCTTTCTTCATTTAATATCATGCATGAATTATCTCCACCTAATTAAATGCCATGCATGCACTCTCCCCTACACATGGCCGGCCACCCCCCCTTGCCCCCTCTTCTTCATTCCATTCTAGAACCTTCTCCCTCATCTATAAAAAGAACCCATATCCCATGCTTTTGAAGGATTGGATTTTGGAGAGCAAGTGAAGTGCTAGTTTAAGTGGAGAGTGCTTGTGAGTGTTAGTTTTATTATTGTATTAGTTTTCTTTTCAATTAGTGCAAGTTTTTTTCCATTACTGCAAGTTTTCTTTATAGCATAGTCTAGTCTTTTTAATATTGTGTGTACTCTTTTTGTTTGCAAGTAATGAAAATATTTCTCTCTTATTTTGTTTTGTCTTCCCTTTCAATTATGCGTAGCTAATTTCCTATAGCATTCGATCGTGAGGATCCATGAAGTGAGATGAGAGTTTATTTTCTTTCTTAGTTTTATTTTTGTTATTTCATGCTCGATCCTTCTTTGATTTATTTTTTTGTCGACTCCGTATTTCCGGTATATGGTAGTAGGCTTGGGATCTCATATTTGAGTAGCCGAGAGGCTCATGAATGTGAAAGATCACTCAAAGAAGGAAGGAGTTGAATGCAACCCTAGAGATAGGATGACGTAAATCCTCCGGATTGGAGTCAAATCAAATAGTGCGGATCACCTCGATAATGCAACTTTAGGCTTCTTTGGTTTGTAAGGAGATTTCGATCGAAGAGTCTATAAGTTAGGAGACCTAATGCTCTAGCGAGATTTTGTCTTATTTTCGGATCCGTCACGGTCGAGTATGATTTGCAAAATTAAAACTATCTTTATTTTTATCTCTCTCATCTAATTTCATGGTGAATCATTGATCGAATGCTAGCTTTTTATTATAAGTTTTTCGTCTCGCAAGTTGTCTTTTGTTTTATTCTAAAAAATTCTCAAATCCCATTAGTTTTCCGGTAGGATAATAGTTAGAGCGTGAGTAGAAGTAATTGACAGCCCCGTGTTTAAATACGACCTTGGTACTACGATTCGACAGGTACGCTTGCCTGTTCGGGTTTTGGCCCACCAATATGCTGCATACAAGGGTTTTAAGGTCTACCAAATGGATGTTAAGTTAACCTTTTTGAATGGTGACCTGAAAGAGGAGGTATATGTTGAGCAACCCTCAAGTTTTGTCAATCCTAACTTTCATGATTATGTATTTCATTTAAGAAAAGCTATGCATAGGTTGAAACAGGCCCCTAGGGTATAACACCCTAGTTTTCTAGAGCTTGAGGATCAGGGGGCTACCGCACATCGACAGGCAGCTATCACCCGAAACTATCCTTCTTTCATCGAGAGCATCAAGAGCGTCAAGTGGTAGTGCGAGACGTTAGTTAGCTACCGCTCGGCGGCAGCCATTTTCGTCGAGACGAAAAGCATTGAGTCGAAGGCATTGAGAGGTTATCGCGCAATGGTATCACTAACACTAGCAGTAGCCGGGGATTCTATAGAGGTAGACAGCTCTGTGAGCTACCACGACGTGATAGGTATCTACCGCCCGACGGTAGCAGGCGAAAGCAGTTTCGTACATGGTGATATTAGGTCGTCCGATCTTCTTAGAAATCGATATTATGGCCCAGAATCGTCCGTCCTTGACCATTAAGTAGGGCTGAGGGGTTCATCTTCCTCATTTGTACTCATACTTTAGGGTTTTGAGGGAGAGTTTAGGGGAGGGAGAAGGAGAGCATCTATTGGTTATTGTATCCATATTTACCCAGATTTGGTGAAATCACCCTTGAACTATGGTGAATTAAGTTGTATTTGATGTTTTGTTTGAGTTATGTGTCTGCAGGATTATATTGCCAAGTGTAGACCAATGTTAGTCTACAATGGGTCATCAAATATAGGACCATACAATATAATCCCTTATTGTGTGTGTTGACACATGTGTAGCCTCTCTATTGGAATACACTTCATTTTCAAACACTAGGAATGAGTGGAGAAAGACTTGTTGCTGAATTTATTGAAGAAGAGAAAATTCTGTTGAAGAAATTTTTGCTAAGTATTTTACTTGAGTAGTTACTTATATACTCGAGTGAAACACTTAATTAATACTCGAGTTGGTCTATCTGTACTCAAGTAAGGGAATTATCTCTCGAGTAGTCAAATTATAGCTCTCGAGTAGTCAAATTATAGCTCTCGAGTAGCCAAGTCAATTACTTGAGTGGATCATCTCTTATTCTCGAGTTAACAAAATTTCTTCTCTGAAAAATTTTCTAAGTCATTTACTCGAGTAGTCATATTAGTACTCGAGTAGATTAGTCTTTTGTCTCGAGTTATAGAAGACATGATTTAGTGTTATTTTACTTCACTAGAATAGTCAAGTTCATGTACTCGAGTAGTTCATCTACTACTCGAGTAGTCCAGATTAAATACTCGAGTGATAAGTTTTCCATCCCTTAGAATTTTTCTAAGTACATTACTCGAGTAGTAATATCCATATACTCGAGTAGTTTATGTCCTCTCGAGTAGTCCAGTTACACTACTCGAGTAACCCAGATTCTTCTCTCAGAAATTATTCTAAGTCTTTGACTCGAGTATTCCTTCTACCTATCGAGTAGTTAATTTCTATTCTCTCGAGTAGTACTTCTTGTACTCGAGTAGTTCAACTCCACATCTCGAGTAACTATATTAGCACTCGAGTAAGTCTTTGTGTACTCGAGTAGTTACTCACTATTTATGGATTTTTCTAAGTTATTTACTCGAGTAATCTTCTTCCTTTCTCTCGCGTAATCAGAATAGTACTCGAGTAGGTAATAGTTCTCTGGAGTATTTCAGTCATTCTTTTCAGAAAATTGCTAAGTCCAGATTTGATGGAAATTTCAAATAGCCTTGACGTGATTGGTCCACGTGTACGTCATTAAGGCTAATTATGATCGTTAGGGAGATCTTATATAATGTCTTATCAAAACCGACTAACCCTAAGTGCTGTCAAGAATTATTCTAAGTATTTCTAAATCTCATTCTCTATGTCTAAAAATGGAAGCCGCCGCCGCCGACCTTCATCGCACATAATCGGCTAGGGTTTTCGATCCGGAAGATTCATATCAAGAAGACTCACAGATCGAGATTGTTTTTCATTCTTCATCATCTCTCAGATCGTGTGTGTCCAAGAAATTTCAGATCTAGGTTTTGCCGAGATTCTTCTCCAACTTTTCTGATAGAGCCGCAAAGCTCAAAGAAGAAGATACATGTCGACTGTTTCCAAATCTGAGAAAGTTTTACTGTTTGTATTCTCATATACTATCAATTTCATTCTTGTAGGAGATTTCTCTCCGATTGTAGGAGCTTTTAGTCTCCGAGTTGTAGGAAGTTTTTACCTTCCGAGTGTATATACGTGTTGTGGATCGAGATTGTAGAAACTTTGTTCCGAGGCGTAGGATTGTTTTTCAATCCGAGATAGTGGAGTAGCCGAGTCTAGTGCGTTGCTAGATCGGTGAGGGAAAGTGAATGTACCCAAGGTTGGGGAACCACTATAAATCTTTTGTCGTCTATGATTGCTTGGTTGATAATTCTATGCATAGTTCTCTAAATTTGTATTTCGCAAAAAGTCGTACAACTCACCTATTCACCCCCCTCTAGGTGTTTTAGGTAGACAACTGAACTCTTTTAACTGGTATCAGAGCCAGGTTGATCAATAAAAGGTTAACACCTTGATCAGATCTGACAAGTTGTCTTTTTGAGAAATTTCCAAGCATGGACAAGGCTAAAGATTTTGCCAAGCTTCCTTTGTGCACCAAGAATAACTTTCCTATGTGGAAAGAAAGAATCAGATTTTTCATGGAAGCTGTGGATCTAAGGATCTTCATGATCGTTGAAGAAGGTCGTTACATTCCCATGACCGTCTCCACAATAGATCATACAAAGAATGTTACAAAGAAATTGATGGATCTAGACAAAGACAAGATTGCACTTGTGTCTTTAGATAAGAAGGCCAAGAATATAATAGCAATTGTAGTCGATGACTCCATGTTGCAAAACTTGATCCACTGCCAGTCTGCTAAGGATATGTGGCAGTCCCTCGTCACTTTGATGGAAGGCACAGAAGAAGTTAGAGATGATAGAAGATCCCTTCTGAATCAGAAATATGAAGCCTTCCGACAAGGACACAAGGACACCATTGCTGACACTTCTGAGAACTTCTTCAAGATAGTCAATGACCTAAAGGTCTATGGCCGAGTCTTCAAAAACAAAGAACTAAATGATAAGTTCTTGAGATCCCTAACCAAATAATTGGATAACAAGGTTTGTGTCATCCGGGAATTTGGAAAGCTAGCTTAGATAGACCCACAGAATCTCTTCGGGAAGCTGATGTCATATGAGCTTCAACTCAATACAAGAAAAGCTAAAGAAGATAAGAGCAGGTCTGCATCCAAGGAAAAGTCTGTTGCTCTAAAGGCAGACACCTCAAGGAAGTCAAAGGCTGCTTCTCCTGCCCCAGCACAAGAAGTTAGTGAAGAAGAAACCTCGGAGCCAAGTACCTCAGGATCTGAGCTATCTGAAGGAGAGTTCTCTCTACTCTCACGTCAGTTCAAGAAATTCTTGTACAAAAAGAAGCAATATAAAGGCAAGGATGCCTCCTACAGAAGATCACGACATGATGGTGATCGACATCGAAAAGGCTCAAGCAGCCATGACAAGTATGCTTCTAAACCGAACAAACATATTTCTACTGACATTGTTTGTTACTGTTGTAATAAGCACGGTCATGTCATTGCTGACTGCCCCCACAAGAAGAAGGAGGGTGGAAAGAGAGAAGAAAAGAAGTCCTCATATAACAAGAAGAGGACAGAGAAGATCCTGATAGCCAATAAGGGCAAAACTCTCAGCGACTCTGACTCATTTGAGTCGAGTGAAGAATAAGAAGCATACTTTGGGCTTATGGCTCAGACAGATTATGAACAAGAGCCCCAGTTCACTGGGAAGGTAAACTCTCACACTCCTCTTTCCGATTCTAATGTTTCTGAGCATGATCGTGAGGACATCCCTTCCGATGATGAGTCTGAACTCGTGGCCCAGTACAAGGAAGTCGCTAAGACTGACTCGCTCAGAGAAAACTCAAGCTAAAGAGATAAAGTCTCTGAAAGCTGAAGAGAGCACTCTAAGAAAGGAAGTCGCTAAGACCGACTCGCTCAGAGAAAACTTCAATGCTATCATTGAAGAATATAACAAGGCTCTCGAGCACCTAGACCTTAAAGAGAAAATCATAAAAGAATTGGAAGCACAACTTGAAGCCGAAAAGAAGCTTGCTGAAAGTTTCTCGAAGCCGAAGACTATTCTTCCATTCATTACTGAATTCTCGGCTAAGGCCAAGGGTGTGGGACTAGGCCATATAGAAGCTCCTAGTAAATCTTATAGGAGGAATAAGGCTCAAAGAAAGAATAAGGCCGCCAAGAAGGCTTTGGTCAAAGAGAAGGGGAAAGCCCCTCAAGATCAGACTTCTTTTAAGAAGGTCATCTTTCCTACAAACAAGTTTGATCTTGACTCGTCCTATGGTCACTTGACTAGGCCTACCTATGTAGAGCCCAATTCCCGCTACTAAGGATGGACTCGCCCCAGAAACTTTGGAGAAAGTGTCTTTAAGGAACCTTATGAAGAAGTAATTCTTCAGAGCTATGGCCCTTTCAATCATGGTCATAACATCAAGATAACACCAAGAGTAAAGCCCATTGGGGAAAAGCAACAGAAGGAGAAGAAATCATGTAATTGCCATCACAATGAAGCTTCTTCCTCCAAGAATGTTGCCCCTGCTAGACCACCATCTCAAAAGGTCAAGCAGGAGAATCTTAGGCAAAGATACAACTGGTTCGACTGTTGGTGCTGTGGCAAGATTGGTCACTTTGCCATTGACTGCTGGTTTAATCCCAGGAATTTTGCACTCCTCATGTTAGCAATATGAGAAAGACTGCTCATAATGCTAATACTTGTAGGGGGAGTATTCTAACAAGAGACAAAGGACCCAAACGTGTTTGGGTTCCTAAGGCAAACTGATTTATAATTGCAGGTATGTACAAAGGCCACCAAAATGCCTATCTGGTATTTGGACAGTGGATGCTCTCGGCACATGACCGAGACAAGAAGCTTACTTCACAACTATTCTCCAGTCGTGAACGGGCCAAAGGTCATCTTTGGAGGTTCAGACCGAGGAATCACTAAAGGCTATGGTATGATCACTAACAGTAGTGTATCCTTCTCAGATGTAGCTTATGTTAAACGATTGGAACACAATCTTATAAGCATAAGCCAACTTTGCGATAAAGGATACGTAGTTGAATTTCATGCTGATAAGTTCTTGATAAAATCCGTTGACAATATGGAAACAATTCTATCCGGCACTCGAAGCAAAAATATATTTTGTTAAAATTTCATTTGTATAGACTCTTCTACACCAGTGTAGAGCACATATTAATTTCAAAACTATTAATAAATACTTTTATCTAAATTTAGTATGTGATGCCCAAAATGTCAACTATGTCAAAGATATACCTTGTCATGCATGTGTAAAAGGCAAGAAAATAAGGGCTGCCATTAAAAGCATTATTGGCAAAGATTCTAATAGATATCTTCATCTACTTCATATGGACTTATTTGGTATACTGCAAGTTAGAAGCTTGGGAGGTAAGGATTATACGTTGGTAATTGTTGATGATTACTCGCACTTTGCGTGGGTGTTCTCTTTGAAACACAAGTCAGATGTCTTCGACATCCTTACTAATTTTTTCGGGCAGGTACAGAATGAATACAACTGTTCCGTAGTCAAAATCAGAAGTGACAATGAAACAGAGTTAAAGTCTGGGGCCATGACAGAATTCTGTGAAAGCTTGGGTATCTTTCATGAGTTTTCCTCCCCTCGTACTCCACAACAGAACAGAGTGGCTGAGAGAAGGAATAGAACACTCATAGAGGCCTGCAGGACCATGTTGAGTGATGCCTCACTTCCGGAATACTTCTGGGCTGAAGCCGTCAACACTGCATGCCACGTGCAAAATCGGGCACTCATTAACAAAAACCACAATAAGACACCTTACAAACTTCTAAAGGGCAGGAAACCGACTGTCTCATATTTTCGAATTTTTGGTTGTAAGTGCTTCGTACTTAACAATGACAACTATCATACTACCAAGTTCAGCGAAAAGAGTTTTGAAGGTATTTTTGTAGGATATAGAAGCCATAGTAAGGCATATAGGATATTTAATAGAAAAAATATGGTCGTAGAAGAATTAATACATGTTGTATTTGATGAGACGAGCTTGCTGCAAGGCAACTCTTCTAGTGTGTTCATTGAAGATACATGTACAAAGTTGAAAGAACTTAACTTGGATGAATCAACTGAAGATAAAGGTGAAAAGTTCATCAAGATCACCACTCCAACCCCGATTTGAGAGGTTGATGATCAAGATGAAGAAATCATCCAAGTTGATGAATTCGCTCCGGTGATTGAAGATATTCCAGATGCAAGGACTCTAGAGCTCAGACATTTGAAGGATTATCCCATGGACCTGATCATAGGAGATCCCCAGGATGGTGTCAGAACTCCTCGAGGTACAACTAACGAGAATTTATATTTAAGTTTTCTCTCACAGGACGAACCAAAGAAGTTTGCGGAAGAAAACTCAGACACATCTTGGATTATGGCAATGGAAGAAGAACTTAATCAGTTCAAGTGTTGCCAAGTATGGAAACTTGTTCCAAGACCCAAAGGTAAGAATGTCATTGGGACAAAATGGGTCTACCGGAATAAGATGGTTGAGGATGGAACGATCGTAAATAACAAGGCCAGACTCGTCGCCAAAGGATATCGTCAAGGAGAAGGAATCGACTTCGACCAGACATACGCTCCAGTGGCAAGGATGTAGGCCATCAGGTTATTCCTAGAATATGCTGCACTCAAAGGCTTCACCATCTATCAGATGGATGTGAAGTCTGCCTTCCTTAATGGTGACATAAAGAAAGAGGTGTATGTGGAACAACCTCCAGGTTTCGTTGATTCTAACTTTCCCGATTATGTTTACTTATTGCATAAAGCTTTATATGGTCTGAAACAAGCTCCTTGAGCTTGGTATGAGACGTTGTCTAGCTTCCTTCTTGAGAACAAGTTCACAAGGGGAAAGATAGATAAGAGATTATTTCTTAGGGGAATAAAATGCAGGATTTTGCTAGTGCAAATCTATGTCGGCGACATTATTTTTGGCTCTACTGACGACAACCTCTGCACGAAGTTTTCTAAACTTATACAAGGGAAGTTTGAAATGAACAGTATAAGCGAGCTGAAGTATTTCTTAGGGCTTCAAGTGAAACAATCTGAAGATGGAAATTTCATCTCGCAGACTAAGTTCACTAAAGAGATAATTAAGAAATTCGGAATGGAGAACGCAATCTCTATGAGGACTCCAATGAGTTCAACTGTATCTCTGGACAAGGATGAGAAAGGGAAACCTTTCAATGAAACCAAGTACAGAAGCATAATTGGATCCTTGCTCTACCTTACTGCTAGTAGACCAGATATAATATTCTCAACATGTGTATGTGCTAGGTTTCAAGTGAACTCTAAGGAATCTCACTATGCTGCTGCAAAGCGGATTTTGAGATACCTTAAAGGTACACCAAATTTTTGCTTATGGTACCCAAGAAGTAATGATAGCGAACTAATTGGTTTTTCAGATGCATATTTTGCAGGTAGCAAAGACGACATGAAAAGCACTTCCGGGACTTGCCAATTCCTTGGAAGAAGGCTCATTCCCTGGAGTAGTAAGAAGCAGAACTGTGTTGCAATCTCAACAGCTGAGTCAGAGTATATCTTTGCAGGCAGTTGCTGTGCACAGTTGCTGTGGATAAAGAATCAATTTAAAGACCATAATATGAAGTTTCAGAACATTTCATTATTTTGCGACTCTTCCAGCACAATTGCAATAGCCAACAACCCAGTCTCGCACAGCCGGACAAAGCACATAGAGCTGAGGTATTACTTCATCCGGGAGCAAGTGGAGCATGAGGACATAGATCTATAGTATGTCGCTATAGATATCTAGATTGCATATATTTTCACGAAGCCGCTGGACGAGACCAAGTTCTCATTCTTCAAAACAGAACTTGGAATGCTCAACAAAGAAGATTAGAGAAGGTGGACTTACAAGAAGGCTCAAAGATCATGAATCAGTCAAAAGTTGGAATTTTTCAAATTTCTAACTTTTTGACTGGAGTAAGAAGTAACCTACTCGAGTACCTGCTTTACCTACTCGAGTACTTCTTCAGCTACTCGAGTAACCTACTCGAGTAGTCGAAAGACCTACTCGAGTACTAAAGTTTCACTCGAGTACTTCAATATCCCTACTCGAGTACTTCCAAGATATTACTCGAGTACTTCCAGCTTTCTCACTCGAGTACTTCTATATCTTCACTCGAGTACCGCCGATTCTCTCGAGTATCAGGAAGTCATATTTTCTACTTGATTTAAATTTCGTTATTCACAACCCGAGGCTTATGCCGTCAATTCCAAGGTATGTTTGCTTTATTTATTTCATAATTAGTGATAAATTAGGGTGATATAAATCAAAAAGTCAGAAATTTCTTTTCCACACGAATCAAACTCCATTCTCTCAAGTAAGCCGTCAGACACTTCACCTTCCGCCGAAAGTTGCAGAGCCCGCGCCACCTTCCTCCTCGCTGCAAAAGTTTTCCCTAATCACTGGATCATGGTGCCCTCTTCTAAAATTGGAATCGGTTCAGAACTTGTCGCCGCCGGAATCGCCGACATTTCAGATGATTTTCGCAACCTTCTGATTCTCCTCGACACTGCCGGCCTCACGTTCGTTATTCAGCAGCCATGTAAGATTCTTTTTCCAGAAGTTGAAGAGTTTTTTAAGAACGTCAGAGTCATGAGGAATGGGATAGTTCTAAAGTCCAAGGTTAAAGGAATCAATATCAAACTAACTAAGACCTCTGTTTCTACACTTCTTCGACTACCAGCCGTTGATGAAGAAGATGACATAGGTCCTGAAGAATCTGACAGGACTTGTATGTTTTGTGGAGTTTCTCCGGATGTACTCACCATCAAGAGGTCTGAATTGAATCCAGAAGGGAAGCTGTTGGTGGATATCATTGGGAAAATTCTTCTCTGCAAGACCAGTTCTATAAGGGCCCCCTCCCATAGCTGTTGTTTGAATCTCATAGCACTCGGGGTAGGATTTGCACCTATTTTAAGCGCTTCTACCTATGAAAACCCGTGTATCCCCACTTATTACATCAACGAGAAACCTGGAGGTTATTATCTTCAAGATCAAGTAAGAGAGCAGCTGAGAGGTATTAGGAGCCGGGGTGACCTGAAAGTGTTCCCTCCCTAGCGGTAATATGTTATCTCTTCCTTGTAATTCAGTAGCGGTCAAGTTTTCTCTTTATTACCAATTCGCCTCGAGCTTCTGAGGGCTTCAAGGATTAGTCTCGCGATCGACTTCAGAAGCCAAACGTCCAACCCGTTCCTTTTAAATAGCCTAGTTCGGACGATGGGACGGTGCCGTGGGACTTTAAGCACTATTGTAAGCCTGAGCCTCTGCACTGACGGCCGAGATCAGCTCCCCCCTTGTACGTCGGCCTATGTCCTCCCGTTCGCACCCCTCCTCCGACTAGAGGAATTATCAGGAACGAGCCTAGACGCTAACCTCCCAGATTTGATAAAGTGCCGATCTCTCCAAGAAACCACAAGTGACATGGCGTAAAGCGATCTTTGTCATTAGATCAGGATACGAGCCGTCGACCTGTTCCTTCTAAATAGCCCAGTTCGGATGATGGGACGATGCCTCGGGACTCTAAGCGCTATTGTAAGACCGAGCCTTTGCACTGACGGTCGATATCATCTCCCCCCTTGCATGTCGGCCTATGTCCCCCCGATTGCATCTCTCTTCCGATTGGAGGAATTATTAGGAACAGGTTCGGACGCCGGCTTCCCGATTTGACGGCTTCCAGATCATCGTTCTTATGAAAAGAATGCGTCCTCCATTTGCAAAAACATCGGTGCAATTAACTCTCCAACACCTCTTAAGTAAACAGGATGTCTCCACCTCAAGCAAAGTCAAGTCCTCGAGTAGTTGTTGACCCCGAGCAGATCCCGCTGTCAGGCTCTCACCTAGCTGGCAGGGCCGGAAGTCACTCGGTGTCATCCGTGGGCCTCGATCAGATCCCGCTGTCAGGCTCTTACCTAACTGGCAGGGCCCGAAGTCACTCGATGGCGGTAGTTGTGGACCCCGAGCAGATCCTGCTGTCAGGCTCTCACCTAGCTGGCAGGGCCGGAAGTCACTCGGTGTCATCCTTGGCCTCAAGCAGATCCCCCTGTCAGGCTTTCACCTATCTGGCAGGGCCGGAAGTCACTCGATGGCGGTAGTTGTGGACCCCAAGCAGATCCCGCTGTCAGACTCTCACTTAGTTGGCATGACCGGAAGTCACTCGGTGTCATCCTTGGCCTCGAGCAGATCCCGCTGTCAGGCTTTCACCTAGCTGGCAGGGCCAGAAGTCACTTGATTACGATAGTTGTGGACCCCGAGCAGATCCTGCTGTCAGGCTCTCACCTAGCTGGCAGGGCCGGAAGTCACTCGGTGTCATCCTTTGCCTCGAGCAGATCCCGCTGTCATGCTTTCACCTAGCTGGCAGGGCCGGAAGTCACTCGATGACGGTAGTTGTGGACCCCGAGCAGATCCCGCTGTCAGCCTCTCACCTAGCTGGCAGGGCCGGAAGTCACTCGGTGTCATCCTTGGCCTCGAGCAGATCCCGCTGTCAGGCTTTCACCTAGTTGGCAGGGCCGGAAGTCACTCGATGGCGGTAGTTGTGGACCCCGAGCAGATCCCGCTGTCAGGCTCTCACCTAGCTGGCAGGACCGGAAGTCACTCGGTGTCATCCGTGGGCCTCTAGTAGATCCCGCTGTCGGGATCTCACCTAGCTGGCAGGGCCGGAAGTCACTCGATGACGGTAGTTGTGGACCCCGAGCAGATCCCGCTGTCAGGCTCTCACCTAGCTGGCAGGTTCGGAAGTCACTTGGTGTCATCCTTGGCCTCGAGCAGATCCCCCTGTCAGGCTTTCACCTAGCCGACAGGGCCGGAAGTCACTCGATGGCGGTAGTAGTGGACCCCGGGTAGACTCGCTGTCAGGCTCTCATTAGCTGGCAGGGTTGTAGGCACACCTGGGGGGAAAGGGTTGGTTCTTGGAGAGTTTTTTGCAGGACCCCGAGTGATGCTCGGCCCCGGGTAGACCCGCTGCCTGGCTCCTACTAGCTGGCAGGTCCGTAGGCTCGCCTGGGGGGTAAGGGACCCCGAGTGCTACTCGGCCTCGGGTAGACTCGCTGTCAGGCTCTCATTAGCTGGCAGGGCTGTAGGCACACCTGGGGGGAAAGGATTAGCTCCGTGTGTACAAGAGGATACAAAATATATGGCTTTGTTGTTTCATGACATCACGAGAAATTATATACTTGTTGTAAGTAATGGTATGAGGGCAATTCAATAGCAGTGAGCCAAAAGGTATCAGGTGTTTCAAAAAGGTCAGAAGGGTCATGGGGATATTGATGTTCCAAGTGCAAATTTCAGTTTCTCTCAAAAAATTTTTTGGGTCGGCTCCCACTCGCCGGATACGTTGGGTTGGATGATTCTTTCCGAGCTTTCCGAGCTTGTGCCAAGCTCGAAAAGAGCGGGGATTGTGTACAACCCCGTAGTCGGGCGAGTGAGACCCTCCCCAAATATCAGCCTGGGGGTGTGTTATGGGCGACGAGTTGGTGCGACCCCGTTCGAGGACGTGCGGGTGCTCGTGCGCGCGTGCGGAGATTTTATGTGTATAGGATTTTTAAATATATTAATGTTATAATGTATTAATATTATACATATAAATATCCTAATATATATATATATAAGTTTAATTATATAATATATGTATATATATTATATATCATATATATATAGGGAAAGAGAGATAATAGGGGAAAAAATAAGAGGAAGCAAGGAGTGTGGGGCTCGGGTACAACAACAAGGGGGAGAAAGAAAAATAGAAGCAGGGGGGAAGCGAGGACAGCAGGGGATAAAAGAGAAATAGAAGCAGAATCGGGATTTTTCCCCAGGCTAGGGCACGACCGCCCCTTCCTCCCTCTCTCTCTCCCGTCGCCGGCGAGGCTAGGGCACGGGCGCCGCTTCCCCTCTCTCTCTCCCGTCACCGGCAAAGTAAGGCTCGGCCGCCGCCCGCCCCCACTCTCTATCCGGCCACCGCCTAGGCTAGGGCATGGCCTCCTTCCCCACTCTCTCCCGTCGCCGGCAAAGCAGCAGAGCCCCGTATCCTCCCTCTCTCTCTCTCGGCCAACAACAGAGCCCCACCCCCTCCCTCTCTCTCTCGGCCAACAACAGAGCCCCGCCTCTCTGCCTCTTTATCTCGGCCTGGAGCAGCACACCCCGGCCCCCTCCCTTTTTCTCGGCCTGAAACAGGGCTCGGCTTGGAGTGGGGGTTCGGCCTGGAGCTAAGCCCTAGCTTTTCACCACCGGCAGCAAGCTCGTCCTGGAGCAAGGCTCGGCCTGGAGCAAGGCTCGGCCTGGAGCAAGTCTCGGCCTGGAGAAAGGCTCGGCTTGGAGTGGAGATCGACCACCGACGAGGCCGCATGCAGTAGGATCAAACCGGAGCTCCTCTCCCGGCCCCGCCGCCAAGCACGCGACAAGGGTAACGATGTTTCAACTTGGGCAGGTGAAGCCCTCAGTTTACATTTTTGCATGGAAGCCCCTCTCCACCAATGGATGGGGGAAGGGAGCTTTCCGACGGGTTGATGTGTACGTCCACGCAGTTAATTGCATTAGTACCCGGAAGCGTGAGTACGGGTTTAGGAATGCTGTGTGAAGCCCATCCGGACGTGTGAGCCGGATTGGTGATGTTCTGGGGTTCCCGGAGAAGACTCCGAGGAAGTTGTTTATTTAGCCGCTTGCAGGGAATGCGCTCCGTAGCCCCCAAAAAAGGGGGTGTGCGCAATATGTTTGGCCCGCTCATGTTAGACGACCGATGCCTAGTTGGCCGCCGCTCGTCGAGACGTTGGCGTACAGGTGTTGCAGTACCAAGCGGGGAATAGCGGGCTTAAGCCCGAGCTCGTGCCGGCCCTCAAAGGCCTTTTTATTTATATTGCCGTCCTGCGTGCTGAGTATGGAATTCATATTCCTGTAATATTCTTTCATATCTATGATGCTCTGTGAATATGTGGTTTACTCCTGTCTTGGGCAAGCGGCGTGTTCGTGAACCGCTCCCCCCATGTGGGCCCCGAGGAATAGATGTCGGGAAGCCCCTGATGGCATGTTGTCATCCTTTCAGAATAGCGGAGTTCCGCTGTTAGCGGCCTAATTGGGGCTGCGTAGAGTAGGGCTGCTGGGCGGTTTTGCGCCAATAGTAAGATGGGCGGGGAACATTTTACATAGACCCGAGGTGGCACCTCTAGTTTGGGAGTGGATCTCGAGATCCTCCTTGGATGTTCTGGTCGGCCAAGAGAGCCCTCCGAAGGTGCCTTAGCTCAGCCCTTGGCTTGGGAGGGGAAGAGTTTGTTAGTCTTCCGGGTATGCGGCGGGTCCTCCACGCTGAGACCTTGGGTCTGTCCCTTGTGTTCCTAGTCTTGTGCCTAAATCGTTTGCTTGAGGGTAGTAGGTGTGCGGTCACCCCTTCCCCAAGGGTCGAACTCCACAGGAGACCGGATTCCTGTTTCAACACAGTTGCCCACCACCGTATCAGGGTCGCAACCCAAAGGTAAAACATTGAGCATTTACTCCATGGCGTGCAGCCGGAGATTATAGTCTTAGTGAACCGGGATTGGCCCGTAGCCCCCATTGTATCACAGTGAGAAGTCCTAAGACTCTCGCTATGCGCTCCAACAGACCACACTTTCAGGTCTCACGTCAGACGTACATAATGCAGGTTGGATCATCCACCCCCCGTTGCTCAAATCGCCTTGCCATCACCGAGTACAGTGTACTCACAACTAAAGAAAAGGCGCGGGTCACTTTCACCTTACCTGTTTGGCATAAAGCCTGGGTGTTTTCCTGGGCACACCAGTACTTACTATCACACCCATTCATTATCACAACATCAGAGGGTCTTTCTTGGACTTCCGTACCAGTACTTCATGCTAGTACCGTTCACAAGCACAACCCAGTAAATATCAAAAGTATCAAGGGTATTTTCCTGGCTTACCACGCCAGTACTTCCTGCTACTACCCTTCACAAGTACCACCCCTGAACATCAAGCATTACAAAGGGTATTTCCTGGACTTCCAATCTAGTACTTCCTGCTACTACCCTTCACAGGTACAACCCAATAGCACAAGCATCACAAGTGTATTTTCCTGGACTACAACTCTAGTACTTCCTGCTACTGCCCTTCATAGGTATAACCATCGACTCCTAAACTACACGTTTATCACGGAGTCTTCTCCGACGTGTATATGCAACATCACCAATCCACACCAACCTTTCCAGATGGGCTTCACACAGCATGCCTATTCCGTACTCCTTTTCCGGATCTATATGCCAAATGAATGGGGATTCCATGAATCAACCCAAGAGACTCCCACAACAAGCCACACTCTGGTGGGGGAATCTTATGCACATGCTAAAAAGGAAGTATTCACAGGGCTAGGAAGGAAAGTCATTACCCCTGAAGACCTCTTCGGAGCTATGGATTCCTAGCTGGCTGGAAAGAACCGCAACAGATTTTCCTCCACAACGCTGGCCTCGGATCTCTAGCCGGAACTCTGCAGCACCACCAGTGGCCGACTCTCCTTCCTCTTCCTCCTTCTTCCTCTCTCTTTCTCTCTCTCACTCTAGGTGTATAAAAAGAGAATGGAAATTATCAAATGAGTTGTTCCAACTCATTTCCCGGCCTTAAGGACACAGGGAGGAACATCCAATGGATCCCAGCTGAAGGAACGGACGGCCACGATTTTGCTAGAAAAGCATATTTTTTGCCTGACACGGCCTGTGAAACGCCCGTGTCCCAGGCCGTGTACCTCAAGCGGTGCTCAACCAACTTATCTAGACCAGTACACGCCCATGAGACACGCCCGTGTCATGGGCTGTGTCACCTGACACGCCTTCAGACACGCCCGTGTTTGTGGCCGTGTACTTCAGGCCGCGTAAAATCAAAATCAACCCGATCGGGACACGACCAGTGACACGACCGTGTCCCAGGCCATGTACCCTAAGACACACCCGTGTCCTGCCCGTGTTCACCAGGCCTCAATGCCCTGTGCACATCCCGCAAAGGACACGGCCTGTGACACGCCCGTGTCCCAGGCTGTGTGCCCTTACATGACATTAGACATGGCCCAGCTCAAACTTCATCGAACGAAGTTCGTCGACCCGCAGAGGACACAGCCTCTAACACGCCCGTGTTAGAGGGCGTATGCCCTCCTTCTTTCGCCAAATGGAAATTCGTCGAACACTCGCCAACTGCTCACCCGAGCAGGACACGCCCTGGGACAAGATCGTGTCCCAGGCCGTGTCAACCATGTTTTCCCAACTCTGGAATTTAGGGTGTTACAACCCTCCCATCCTTACAAAGTTTTTGTCCCCGAAATTTGAACAAAGTAAGGAACTCAATAGAAGAGCTTTTATTCCATACATGTTCAGTATAACGTGACACGCATAGCACAACAGTTACAGAAAGATCTCGGGAAATTCAGCTCGCATGGTCTGCTTGTAACGCCCCAAAAATCGTATTCGAGTCGGTCGCATAAAATGGGATTTTTGGTGCCTGTATAGTGGTACACGGCCTAGGACACGGGCGTGTTCAAGGCCATGTCTGGCTGGTGATTTTTGGCTGTTTTCATCCCAAGAAGGACACGGCCAGGAACACGGCTGAATGACACAGGCGTGTCATTTGACACGGGCGTGTGCCTACCCGTGTCAGTACCCGTGCTCAGTTGGGTCGTGTCTGTTGGCGTGGCGGTTATGGGTAACATGCCCACGGACACGGGCGTGTCGAGAGACCCGACACGGGCGTGTCAGGTTAGACACGGCCATGTCTTGGCCCGTGTGTCTTTCCTTCGTTCGACGATCATGCCTAGATCGAGGCACACGGCCTGGGACACGGCCGTGTGCCAAGCCGTGTTCGACCCAGGTTTGGAGATTTTTGAGTGGATCTGAACCGTTCATTTTCTTTAAATAAGATCCAACGGCCCAGATGGTTTCTTGCTCTGTTAAGGCCGGGAATATGGGAGTTAATCCTTCATTTCTCTCCAACCATTCTCTCTCTCAAGGAGTTGGAAAGAGGAGGAAGAAGGAAGGGATTCCGGCCGCCGGCGGAGCATCGGAGCACCATTTTGAGATCTGAGAGCGGATCTGTGGAGGAAAGTTTGTTGCGAAGACTTCCATCCGTATAATTTTTTCCATGGCGCCAAAGCGGACTGCAAGGGTAATGATTCTCTACTTGAGCATGCGAAGCTCTTCCTTTCTGCATAGGGAATCCCGCTCCCACGAGTGTGCGGTGAGTGCGTGGTGTTCCTTGGGGTTGATGTGAATAGTCCCCCTTGTGTTGCATATAGAGTCCGGAACGAAGTACGGACATAAGCATTGTGTGTGAAGCCTACCCGGACATGTATTGTCTGGATCAGTGATGTTGCATTTGATTTGTTATGCCGGAGAAGACTCAGTGCTTTTGGTTTTCGGGTCTCTACACGGTAGAATGCAGCAGGGATCCTTGGAGGTTAGCTCCAAGTCGCACCCAGAAAACTGAGCGGAATCGTTGTTCTGCTAACTTGGCGGTCTGGGAACCGACCTTGATCATAACTGGGTTATGAGATTGTTTGGAAAATGTTGGGATCCGAGAGAAGCTTGGCCCACACGTAGGACTTAAATTGACTAGGCGGCGTGAGCAACGGGCAAGTGGAATCAGACCTAGGCTATGTGGTTCAGTGCGAGAGACCCGAAAAGGGGACTGGCCGTTGGCATAGTCGGGTGCCTTATACGGTGGTCAGAAAGGCTAAATGCTCACATGGTTGCCATCTTTGGGATGGTGGTGAAGCCACAGAATTGACTGGATTCACCGTTAATGTGCCCTGATTGCACGGGGTGTTTGGCCGTACTAGCCTACACCTGTGGCGAAATATATATATATTTGCACTTTATTGTTTAGCTGGGCTAATGATATGCAGGGAAAGAGCACCGCCGGCCCGAGTTAGGGGCGGAGTCGTTATAATTTGGTCGGCTTTTGGCTGACCGTTGCTTTGTTTGCCACCGTGCGGTGGAATTATGCTTGCAGGTGCTGCGGAGCCGAGTACCAAATAGTGGGCTGGAGCCCATGTTGCTGTGTTGGCCCTTGAAGGCCGTAGAATAGTTGTTTTTATTTTGTCATGTGTGGCCGGCCTGCAAGCCAATGTATGTAAAACACTATTTATTAAGTGAACTATTATAAGGCTATAAGGCCATGTACCTTTTTAGTGTATTTGGGTTTCATTCCTATTTTGTGGATGTGGACATTCATATTTTATGGATTCAAGTCTTTGGGTTCTTTCAACTTTAAAAGCTTCCGCTAGAATGCTCTGAGTAGGACGAGTAGTCTTAATTGGATAGTTTGAATATTCTTATATAACCCTTTCGACTGTCTGTGGTATATGACGTCGGGTTCCAGCTGGACCTTCTGTTATATGTCATGCGACGGATGGGGGTGTTACAATTTGGTATCAGACTTCTGGTTACAGTCAGGCTTAAATGAATTCGTGGACGAATTATTTTAAGGGGTGGTGAGCACATGTGTGCGTCATCGTTATAACATCTAAAAGAACCCATGAATGTCCACTTAGGAATTAAAAATACACTTATTTTGTGGAATCTGAGTGTTCCAATGATTGCTTTTAGCAATTTGTTTGTCGTCTAATTGTGCGTCTTTGCTACTATAGGCAGCTAGGAGCGGTGCTGGTCAGTCAGAGCGTCCGCAATCGGCGGAAAGTAGTGCACCGAGAGACATGCCTACTACTCCTCCTTCAGCGGAAACCATCAGGATGGTGGCTGAAGCCGTATTTGCAATGATAAATGCCCAACCTGCAGGGAAAATGCATCGCGCACCTCCTGTAAATGAGCAAGAACCGGTTAGGGCGGCAGAGCCGAGAGTGGTGGAGCACGCAACAGTTGATCTGGTAGAGCCGAGGAGAGCTACGGAGAAGCAGCTTACGCATGTAATGGGCTTTAATCCTCCGAGGTTCGATGAGGTTGGAACGCCAGCTCAAGCTGAGTGTTGGGTACATTGGTCAAATGTACCTGATTTGAAGAAGCCTCACCCAACTCAATGATATACATCATAATGTATTTGATGTATGTATGAGTTACTTGTGCAGGTTATGAAAGTACTGGACTGAAGCAAAAAGTTTCTAAGTCCATGTGTCGACACCCAGAGGGAAAGTGTCGACACTTAAGAAGACTTGTGTCGACACCCAGACAAGCAGTGTCGACACTTGGAGTCATTGTGTCGACACCTGGGATGCAGAGTCGACACCAGACAGAAAGTGTCGACACTTGGAGCTGTGTCGACACTCAGTGAAGAAAAGTGCAGACAGAAAGTGTCGACACAAGGAGCTGTGTCGACACTCAGTGAAGCTGTGTCTACACCAGAAAGTGTCGACACTTGGAGCTGTGTCGACACTCAGCAAAAGTCTGCAGAGTCTAAGTACAAATGTCGACACTCAACACAATGTGTCGACACTATGCAGAAGAGTCAGCACTTGAAGTAAGTGTCGACACTCAACACAATGCGTCGACACTCAACAGAAGAGTCAACATTTGAAGTATGTGTAGACACCCAGAACAATGTGTCGACACACAGCTAAAGACTCAACACTTGAAGAAAGTGTCGACACATGGAGCTGTGTCGACACTTAGCAAAGAACAGAAAGAACAACAAATTATTCTAAGTACAAGTGTCAACACTATGGGAATGTGTCGACACTCAGCTGAAGTCTCAACAACAAGAAGGTGTGTCGACACACGGAGCTGTGTCGACACTCAGCAAGATTCAACATAGAAGACTATGTGTCGACACCAAGAAGAAGTGTCGACACTTGACAGATACACAAGAAGATGTGTCGACACAAAGGAGATGTGTCGACACATAGAAGAATTCAGCAAAAGCTAGAAGAACAAGTATTTGTGTCGACACTCAATTTTAGTGTCGACACATGCAGAAGAATCTGTGTCGAGACATACAAGGAATTGTGTCGACACCTTGTAGTCTTGTGTCGACACTTACACAACTTGTGTCGACACTTGGTCTATAAGTGTCGACACTTAAAGACAGAAAGTCTCGACACTATCAGACAGATAGAGATTTTCAAGAAGTGACTGGTTGACATGACAGCTGCCGTTCCAGCCGGTCTACAGCAACTGTCAGAGATGTCAGAAGTCAGTTATGGACCGGACCAGCCGGTTACCATGAAGAAGGCCTATAAATAGGCATCCACAGTTTACAGAAAGTGTGATTGTGGTTGTTGAGGTTGTTGATCAAATTGTTAACAGAGTTCAGATTATTGTTGAAGTAATCATTAAAGTGGTATACTGAGTATCAACACAAGAAGATCTGGCAGTCCAACTGCAGATCTAAGAAGTTGGAGAGAGAGGGCTCCTTCTAAGAAATCAGCCTCTGGAACTAGGCTGAGAAGAAGGATTCAGAATCAATTCTGGATCTTAAGTAGCAGAGGTCAAGGAACAACTGCAGAGGATTCAGCCTTATTCAGTTCTACTCAAGAAGCTTTGAAGAAAGCTAAGTCAGGGTGAATCCAGCTGAGTTCTTCCAAGAACTCATCAAGAATCTCTCAACTCCCCTCCTTTAATTCTGAGTTGTAGAGTTATTATCTGTATTACATTTGTAACTTGTAGGATCCTTTGGATCTGAGTGATTGTAAGCCTATATTTATAAAGGCTGAGGGTAGGGCTTGTTTGCCTGAGTGTAGGAGATTGAGATCTCTGAGTGTAGGCCTTGGATTGGCTGAGTGTAGGCCTTGATTGGCTGAGTGTAGGCCTTGATTGGATGAGTGTAGGCTTTGGGATAAAGCTGAGTTGTAAGGCTTTGGGCCTGAGGTGTAGGAACCAATTTGGGTTCTGAGACAGTGCAGGAGTTTGGCCGAATCTAGTACACTGCTAGATAGGCGAAGGGGGAAAGTGGATGTACCCATATCTTGGGGAACCACTATAAATCACTGTGTGCTGTACTGTGCTGAAATTGTTGCTGTGTATGCTGTGTTTGCTGTGATAAACTAGTTAGATTGCTGTGATATAACTGATTGCTGCCAATAAAGTTAGAAAAGGATTAGGTCACCTATTCACCCCCCCCCCCCTCTAGGTGTTTAGGTACCATATCTTACACTGAGGACTGGCTCTCTTCGATAAAGAGGGTCCTGATAACCACGTTAACTGAGGAGTGGTAGAAGACCACCAAAGCGACTTTCCTTTTGGTGGGTGAAGCGAGGCTGTGGTGGGATGAGTTGGAGTTTCATCTCTTGGTGGGTAGCCAGCTTGCTGATGTGCCTATGGAGGAATTTTCGAGGTTGTTCCTAGCCAGATTTGTACCCTCTGCTCAGAAGTTGGAGATGGAGAATCAGTATCTTGGGTTAACTCAGGGAGCCAGAAGCGTGGACGAGTATCTCCATGAGTTCACACGGTTGGGTCGTTATGCTGGTGCTACGTTTATGGAGTAAGAGAGGAAGACCAACCGATTTTATGAGGGTCTACGTGGCGACCTACAGTTACTACTTGCTGGGCCTAAGGCGCAAGGCTTCCTAGCCTTGGTCAATTCGGCTCGTTCGTTGGAGAAAGTCGTTAAGAAAGTCCAAGAGAAGAAGGACCCAGGAGAAAAGAAGTCCGAGTTCAAGGTGCCAAATGCCAAGTCAAGTTTCCGCAGGTGGAACAAGAGACAGAGGACTTCAAACTCAGCCCCTCAGTCTGGTGCGTCGGGGGAAACTACAAGTCGAGTCCCAGGAGCTTGCTACAACTGCGGGAAGACGGGGCCTTTTGCTCGTGAGTGTTGGAGCGGACGTGCAAAGTCCGAGAGGAAGCCTGGAGCGACTTATGAGGAGAAAGGGAAGGCAGTGGAGTCAGCCGCATCACACCATGCTCCAGCCCAGCCGAGAGTCTACAACCTTGATCTGCAAGAGGCCATAAAGCAAGCGGACGTGGTGACATGTATGAGTTAAATTTTAGTGGTTTAACTTTTATAGTTGTTACCTTCGTATTTGTTAGCTTACTTTTGTTGGTGCTAGGCTTTATGTTGATCTTTGAGTTCCCAGCGAGAGCCCTATTTGATACGGGAGCATCGCATTCCTTCTTGTCCGAAAAATTCATGTCGCGCATCGGGGTTCCGTCCTCGATGGCAAAGGACAAGTTGGATGTGTTGCTGCCCAATGGGTGCTTGATGCGCGCGGATAGGGTCTGCGTTGTGAAGATTCGGATTGGAGACCGGGAGTTTGATTTGCGGGCGTTGGTTCTACCGTTAGTGGAGTTCGACGTAATATTCAGTATGGATTGGCTCTCGGAGCAGGGTGCATGCATTGATTGCAACTATAAGGAAGTTAAGTTGGGTCTGAACACTGATCGGGAGACTACGTTTGCGGGCATGAAGGGGTCGGGTAAGATTTTGATGTCGGCTCTTCAGGTGTTTAAGGCAGTTCGGTCTGGGGCAGAGCTGTTTGTGACATTAGTGCAGACTTCGACGCCTAAGCTAAGTCTTGACAGTATTCCAGTCATGTCCGAGTATCCTGATGTGTTCCCAGATGATCTCCCAGGAGCTGGTACCGGGTGCCAAACCGGTGTCACGCTCTCCGTATCGGATAGTGCCAAGAGAGATGGAGGAATTGAAGGTGCAACTGCAAGAGTTGCTAGAGCAAGGTTATGTGCGTCCAAGTTCATCGCCTTGGAGCGCATCAGTTCTCTTTGTTAAGAAGAAAGATGGGAGCTTGCGGCTTTGTATCGACTACCGGGAATTGAACAAGCTTACGGAGAAGAACAAATATCCAATCGCGAGGATTGACGATCTATTTGATCAGTTGGTTGGGTCAACGGTATATTCGAAGCTAGATCTGAAATCCGGTTACTATCAGTTGAGGAAAAGGGAGAGCGACATCCCAAAGACAACATTCAGTACGCAGTTTGGGCATTACGAGTTCACGGTCATGCCGTTTGGTTTGACTAATGCGCCATCCGTGTTTATGGATCTGATGAACAGGACATTTAGAGTACCTGGATCGTTTCATGATAGTATTTATCGATGATATTCTGGTGTATTCGTAGTGCGAGGAGTATCACTACAAGCATCTACACATGGTGTTGGAGACATTGAGGAAAAGTCAGTTGTATGCCAAGTTCTCCAAATGTGAATTCTACTTATCCTCTATAGCGTTCCTTGGTCATGTTGTTTGTGGAGAAGGGATAGTTGTGGATCCGGCGAAGATAGTGGCGATACAAGAGTGGCCTGCTTTGACTACAGTGGCAGAGGTCTGAAGTTTTCTGGGACTTGCTGGCTACTACAGGCGCTTCGTAGAGAACTTTTCACGGATAGCACTTCCACTCTTGATGTTGACAAGGAAGGATCAAAAGTTTGTGTGGTCGCTGGAGTGCGAACATGCTTTTGAAGAATTGAAGAGGCGGTTAACCACGACGCCTATTTTATGTTCGCCAAGTGGAACTGAAGGGTTCGAGATCTATAGTGATGCTTCGGGTAGTGGTTTGGGCTGTGTTCTGCTACAATATGGGAGAGTGATAGCCTATAGTTCACGACAACTGAAGGTTCATGAGAGGAATTATCCGGTCCATGACTTAGAGTTAGCGGCCGTGATATTTGCTCTAAAGCTTTGGAGGTACTACCTGTACGGTGTGAAGGTCAATATCTACACCGATCATAAGAGCTTGAAGTACCTGTTGGACCAAAAGGATCTGAACATGAGGCAGCGTAGGTGGATGGAGTACTTGGGGGACTACACCTTCAAGATTCATTATGTGCCTAGGAAGGGAAATGCAGTGGCGGATGCGTTGAGTCGCAGGACTCCGGCGCAGGCCAACTGGTTATCGGTACATGATGATAGATTGGTCCATGAGTTGGAGGCTTTTGAGATATCTTGCATCGACAAGCAGTCTAGTGCTGAGGAGAAACTATTTTGGATGGAGGTACAGTATGACTTAGCTGATAGAGTTCGGCGGGCTTTGGTTCAGGATAACAACATGAAGCAGATCTTGGATGAATCTTTGGATGGGTCAAATTCCCAGTTTGTGGTTATAGACGGATTGCTAAGGAAGGACGGTCGCCTATGCTTTCCTAGTGCGAATAATCTTCGGGAGGAGTTGATGTATGAGGCTAATCATACCAAGTACTCAATCCATACGGGAAGCACGAAGATGTATAGAGACATGAAGAAATTATTCTGGTGGCCGGGTTTGAAGAAGGATGTAGCACTTTATGTGGCCAAGTGCCGTACTTGTGCATTGGTGAAGGCGGAATGCCAGAAGCCCGGAGGTTTCTTGAAGTCCCTACCTATCCCAGAATGGAAATTCGACGACATATCTATGGATTTTGTGCATGGTTTGCCGAAATCGCAGAAGGGAAACGACACCATTTGGGTGGTCGTAGATAGGTTGACAAAGGTGTCACAATTTATCCCGGTCAGGAAGGTAGATCCGGTGGAAAGGTTAGCCAAACTCTATGTGGAGAATATTGTACGATTGCATGGTGTGCCCCGCAGTATTGTTAGTGATAGAGATGGATGCTTCACGTCGAATGACTGGAGGTTAGTGCACAGTCTGTTGGGAACCAAGCTGAGTTTCAGCACAGCATTTCACCCGCAGACGGATGGCCAAACCGAGAGTGTCAACCGGACGATGGAGGACATGCTTCGCATGTGCGTCCTAGATTTTGGAAAGCATTGGGAGGATCATCTGTATATGGTGGAGTTTTCGTACAACATAGGCTTTCAAGCAAGTATTGGAATGGCGCCTTTCGAGTCCTTGTACGGGAGGAAGTGTCGTACGCCGTTGTCTTGGTTGGATACGGGCGAGTCAAAGCTTTACAAACGTCAAGCAGTGGAAGATGCCACCTCAGTGATACAGACAATTCAAGAACGGTTGAAGGTAGCTCAGGACAGGCAGACAAAGTATTACAACGCCAAGCATAGGAACGTGGAGTTCACTATTGGCGACATGGTGTATCTAAAAATCAAGTCGTTCAAGGGTGTATCGCGGGTTCGACAAATGAAGAAGTTGAGTCCGAGATACCTTGGACCATTTGAAATCCTGGAGCGTGTTGGCGAGGCGGCATATAGATTGAAGCTGTTGGCGGAATTGAGTGGGCTACATGACGTGTTCCACGTGTCGGTGTTGCGTAAGGCAGTGCAAGATCCATCGCAGATCATTGCGGACAAACAAGTACCAGTTGATTATGAGTTGACAACCAGGGTCAAACCAGTACATATTGAAGACGTTGTAACTCCGCAACAAGGAAGTCCGAATGGTTAAAGTCCGTTGGGATAATTGCGGACGTGAGGAGCTTTCATGGGAGTGAGAGCAAGGTATGCTGGAGGAATATCCCGAGTTATTCTACTCAGGTAACTTTTAGATTTGTGTACCTTTACTTAATTTCGGGACGAAATTCCTTAAGTGGGGGAGATTTTTAACGCCCCAAAAATCGTATTCGTGTCAGTCGCGTAAAAAGGGATTTTTGGTGCCTGTATAGGGGTACACGGCCTAGGACACGGGCGTGTTCAAGGCCGTGTCTGGCTGGTGATTTTTGGCCGTTTTCATCCTGAGAAGGACACGGCCAGGAACACGGCTGAATGACACGGGCGTGTCATTTGACACGGGCGTGTGCCTACCCGTGTCAGTACCCGTGTTCAGTTGGGTCGTGTCTGTTGGCGTGGCGGTTATGGGTAACACGCCCCCAGACACGGGCATGTCGAGAGACCCGACACGGCCGTGTCAGGTGAGACACGGGGGTGTCTTGGCCCGTGTGTCTTTCCTTCGTTCGACGATCATGCCTGGATCGAGGCACACAGCCTGGGACACGGCCGTGTGCCAGGCCGTGTTCGGCCCAGGTTTGGAGATTTTTGAGTGGATCTGAGCCGTTCATTTTCTTTAAATAAGATCCAACGACCCAGATGGTTTCCTGCTCTGTTAAGGCCGGGAATAGGGGAGTTAATCCTTCATTTCTCTCCAACCATTCTTTCTCTCAAGGAGTTGGAAGGAGGAGGAAGAAGGAAGGGATTCCGGCCACCGGTGGAGCATCGGAGCACCATTTTGAGATCTGAGAGCGGATCCGTAGAGGAAAGTTCGTTGCGAAGACTTCCATCTGTCTAGTTTTTTCCATGGCGCCAAAGCGGACTGCAAGGGTAACGATTCTCTACTTGAGCATGTGAAGCTCTTCCTTTCTGCATAGGGAATCCCGCTCCCGTGAGTGTGCGGTGAGTGCGTGGTGTTCCTTGGGGTTGATGTGAATAGTCCCCCTTGTGTTGCATATAGAGTCTGAAATCGAAGTACGGGCATAGGCATTGTGTGTGAAGACTACCCAGATGTGTATTGTCTGGATCGGTGATGTTGCATTTGATATGTTGTGCCGGAGAAGACTCGGTGCTTTTGGTTTTCGGGTTTCTACGCGGTAGAATACAGCTGGGATCCTTGGAGGTTATCTCCAAGGCGCACCCGGAAAACTGAGCAGAATCGTTGTTCTGCTAACTTGGCGGTCTGGGAACCGGCCTTGATCATAACTGGGTTATGAGATTGTTTGGAAAATGTTGGGATCCGAGAGAAGCTTGGTCCATGCGTAGGACTTAAATTGACTAGGCGGCGTGAGCAACGGGCAAGTGGAATCGGACCTAGGCTATGTGGTTCGGTGCGAGAGACCCGAAAAGGGGACTGGCCATTGGCATAGTCGGGAGCCTTAGACGGTGGTCAGAAAGGTTAAATGCTCACATGGTTGCCATCTTTGGGATGGTGGTGAAGCTGCGAGCCGATGTATGTAAAACACTATTTATTAAGTGAACTATTGTAAGGCCATAAGGACATGTACCTTTTTAGTGTATTTGGGTTTCATTCCTGTTTTGTGGATGTGGACATTCATGTTTTATGGATTAAAGTCTTTGGGTTCTTTCAACTTTAAAAGCTTCCGCTAGAATGCTCTAAGTAGGACGAGTAGTCTTAATTGGATAGTTTGAATATTCTTATGTAACCCTTTCGACTGTCTGTGGTACATGGCGTCGGGTTCCAGCTGGACCTTCTGTTATATGTCATGCGACGGATGGGGGTGTTACACTGCTCTCGTTCCCATTTGAGTTCTTCACGGCCGTAATTGTCCCACCGAAATTTGACCATCCCGACCATCTTGTTCCGTAACTGTTTATCGGCACGAACTTCGATCAGAATGGGCCTAACCTTCGTCGTCAGCCCATACTCCACCGACATACGATCATTATCGATCACCTGAGCTGCATCTTTAATGGCCTTCTAAAGCACCGAGACGTGAAACACATCATGTAATCCACTCAAGTCTGCCGAAAGAGCTAGCCGATATGCAACCTCTCCAACTCGCTCGACCACTTCAAATGGACCAAGGTATCTGGGACTCAACTTTTTTTGACGTCAAATCCTAGACACGCCTTTGAAGGGTTTGATCTTCAAGTATACCCAGTCGCCCACCACGAACTCCACATTCCGTTGTTTGGCGTTGTAGTATTTTTCTTGACGATCTTGGGCCATCAGTAGCCTTTCTCGAATAGTGCGTATCGTCGAGTTCGCTTTCTCGACTTCGTTACGCCTATAAACTTTGGATTCTCCTGCCTCTACCCTAGCCAACGGTGTACGCCACTTCTGACCATACAGAGCTTAAAACGGTGCCATACTGATGATCGCTTGGTAGCTGTTGTTGTAGGCAAACTCCACCAGAGATAGATGATCTTCCCATCTCTTTCCAAAGTCCAGGGCGCACATTCTGAGCATATCCTCCATCGTTCGGTTGGTTCTTTCAGTTTGGCCATCTGTTTGGGGATGAAAGGCCATTCTGAATGCCAACTTCGTGCCCAATAGCAGATGGATTAGCCTCCAATCATTCGAAGTAAAATGCCCATCACGATCGCTCACGATGCTATGAGGAACACCATGTAGCCGTACATTCTGCTCAACATAAAGCTTTGCCAAATATTCCATGGAATCGTTCCGTTTATTTGGAAGGAAGTGTGCCACTTTCGTCAGCCGGTCTACAATCACCCAGTTTGAATCATTCCCGCGCTAAGATCTCGGCAACCCGTGCACGAAATCCATAGAAATATCATCGAACTTCCATTCAGGAATCGGCAATGACTTCAAGAAACCGCCAGGCTTCTGGCATTCCTCCTTCACCAAAGAGCAAGTTTGGCATTTGGCCACATGATGAGCGACATCTTTCTTCAGTCCTGGCAACCAGAACAGCTTCTTCATATCCCTGAACATCTTTGTGCTCCCAGGGTGAATTGAGTACTTTGTATAGTGCGCCTCATACATCAACTCTTCCCTCAATTTACCCAAACTTGGGACACACAAACGACCCTCTTTCCGCAAGAGGACGTCATCCCAGGAGAATTTTCCCTCTGGCCCGTCCTTGGCATAGCGTTGGAGACTCTCATCTAGCTCCGTTGCTCATCGAACTCTGTCCGCAAGGTCACACTGCACCTCCGTCCAGTTAAAACATGCATCGGCTGTAGAATTCTTGTCAACACAAGATATCTCTAACACTTCTAACTCCTGGATTAGACATTCATCGTGCATCTGCAACCAGCTTGCACTTGCCGGCGCTCTTCTACTCAAGGCATCAGCGACTACATTTCCCTTTCCGGGCGTATAATGAATCGCAAAGGTGTTGTCCCCAAGGAACTCCAACCACCTTCGTTGTCTCATATTTAGGTCCTTCTGCTCCAACAAATACTTTAAGCTCTTATGATCTATATATATTTCCACCTTCATGCCATACAGATAATGCATCCATAATTTCAGTGCAAAGATCACCGCCGCCAACTCTAGGTCATGGATGGGATAATTTCTCTCGTGCACCTTCAACTGGCGAGAGCCATAAGCAATCACTTTCCCATTTTGCAAAAGAACGCAGCCTAAGCCGCACCCTGAAGCATCACTGTAGATTTCAAATCCATCAGTACCACATGGCGACGTCAACACAGGCATCGTTGTCAACCGACACTTCAGCTCTTCAAAAGCTCGTGCGCACTCCGGCGTCCAAACGAACTTCTGATCCTTTCTCGTCAGTGTGGTTAGAGACAAAGCGATCTGCGAGAAGTTTGCAACAAATCTTCTATAGTAGCTTGCCAGTCCAAGGAAGCTCCTAACTTCGGCCACCGAAGACAACACTGGCCACTCCTGTATGGCCCTTATCTTTGCCGAATTTACTGTTATGCCCTCTCCGCTTACCACATGGCCCAGAAAAGCCACCGATGATATTCAAAACTCGCACTTCGAGAACTTGGCGTAGAGCTTATTCTTTCTCAACGTCTGCAACACCAACCGCAAGTGGTTCTCATGATCGGCTACCGACTGCGAGTACACCAGGATATCATCTATGAACACAATCACGAACAAGTCCAGGTACTCTCAGAACTTTCAGTGCATCAAGTCCATAAATACTGATGGCACATTGCACAGCCCAAACAACATTACAGTGAACTCATAATGCCCATAACGTGTCCCAAATGCAGTCTTGGGAATATCTTCTTCCCGTATTCTCAACTGGTAATAACCAGATTTTAGATCCAACTTGGAGTAAACGGTTGATCCTACCAGCTGATCGAAGAACTCATCAATCCGGGGAATCAGATACTTATTCTTCTCGATGAGCTTGTTCAGTTCACGGTAGTCAATACATAACCGCAAACCACCGTCTTTCTTTTTCACAAACAAAATAAGCGCGCTCCAAGGTGACATGCTTGAGCGTATATAACCCTGCTCTAGCAACTCTTATAGTTGGACTTTCAACTCCGCCAATTCCTTTGGCGCGATGCGATATGGCGAGCGGGCAATAGGTTTCGCACCTAGAACCAACTCGATCGTGAAGTCAATCTCTCGCTGGGGTGGTAGCCCAGGGAGATCCTTGGGAAACACATATACAAATTCCGAGACAACCAGAACAACGCTCACCCCGCCCTTGTTCTCAACAACCTGAATCAGCGCGAAGTAGCACTCTGCGCCCTTCCGAACAGCCTTAACGACTTGTAGTGCAGACATCAACGTCCCGCCCACTCCTCGCATCCCCGCGAACTTAGTCTCCTGCTCGGTATTCTGGCCCAACGTGATCTCTTTGGCATTACAATCAATCAAGGTATGCTGCTCCACGAGCCAATCCATCTCAAAGATCACGTCGGATTTCGATATCGGTAATACATATGCAGTCAAACAAAAATCCCGGCTTCCTATTTGGACCGCCACATCGCAAGCTCGATCCACGAGCATCAAACAATCATTCGACAACACCACCCTGACGCTATCTGTCTTCACAGGACTAGGTATTCCAAGCCGCGCTATGAACTATTTAGACATAAAAGAATGCGAAGCACCCGTATCAAACATTGCTCGCGCCAGCGTGTTCCGAATCATCACAAGTCCTGTGGCAATCATGTCACACACACAAGCCGCATAAAAACAGGCAATAAACAAAACATACAAGCAATAAAACAACCAATAACTTAACTCATACCTGTGACGACGTCACTCTGCTTAATGACCTCCTACAGGCCAAGATTGTAGACCCGGGGCTGCGCTTGGGAGGCAGAGGACTCCACCATTGCCTTTCCTTTGTCAGCATACGACGCTCCCGCCTTCATTTCACTCTTTGGCGGCACACGACAATCACGGGCTATATGCCCCACTCGTCCATAAGTAACGCATGTATGAGTTTTCGGCCTTGAAGTGGCCCCCGACGTTGCTCCCGATGCAACGGTAGAAGGAGCTTGTCTAGCCGTCTTGTACCTCTTGCCCCATCTCTTTTTAGAATATGACTTCGCTGGTCGGGGCATCTTGAATTCCGGCTGTGTCACAACTAAGGACCTCGTCCCTTGCACCCTCGTCATGTCCTTTTCTAGCGAGCACGCAGTGTCGACCAACGCCTGGAAGCCTTGGTTCACGGAATTAGAAAGTAGGAACCTCAACTCGTCCCGTAGTCCTTCATAGAAACGATTCGTCTTCCTTTGCTCATCAGCAAAGATCGAACCCGCATACCGCCCCAAGCGTGTGAACTTATGCAGGTACGTTACAACACTGCCTTCTCCTTGCATCAACCTTTGGAACTCATTCTCCATGGCAATGCGCTATGCCACCGAGAGGTGCTTTGCCAGAAAGAGTGGGGAGAATTCCTCCATCGACACCTGTGTTAACGGTCGACCCGCGAAGTGGTGTAGTTCCATCTCATCCCACCATAAACGAGCCTCTCCTTCCAGCAAGAAGGTGGCTAAGATGACCTTTTGATGTTCCTCCGTCCCGATCACCGTCATTATCCGCTTGACACGCGACAATCAGTCCTCAGCCTACGTAGGGTATCCCATGCCCGTAAATGTAGGCGGGTTAAAACTCATGAACTGCTTCAACTGCTACTCAGCTGCTCGAGGATCCACAATAGCTACATGTTCTAGCCTCGCCGCAACCTATTCTGGCCTCAATGCTGGCTGCGCCTTCCCTTGTGCCTACCCAATCGGCTGTGCTTGAATCATGGAAAACAAGGACTCAACAACTAATCACACATTTTCCGTAGAAGGCAGATGTGTAGGCACCTCAAATGGTGTCATACTTTCATCAGAGCGCTGGGGCTCCGATTGCCCCACATCACTACGCATCACCTATAGGTGAATAAGACACACACATTAGCGACCGCACACAAGCAAAATAACAAAATAGGAACATGCAGGTTCCTCGTACAACTATATTTGCATTCCTAAAGTGGACATTCACGAGTTCATTAGTGTTAACATGGTTCGCACAGACACGTGCTCGCCACCCCACAAAAGAATTCGACCACGAATTCGAAAGGGAAAGACCGAGACAGCTGATACCAAAAATGTAACAACCCCATCCATTCATATAGTATATACTAGAAGGTCCGGCTGGAGCCCCACAACATATACCACAAAATAGGCAGTGAAGTTACGGAGTGATTACCAGAGTTGCGCATCCTAGAACATATGCATTCTAGCGGAAGCCTATAGCACATAACTTGAACGCCACCCTGAATGTCCACCATATAAACAACACATTTATATAAAACAGGAATGTCAGCAAATACAAAGTCAGGTGGCCTTATGGCCTTACAAGTCTCTTTACAACTATGGCTTTAAACATTGTCGTGCAGGCCAGCCACATATAAATAAAACACAACATTTGCTTAGCCTTCAAGGGCTAGCAGTAGTAGTAGCAGCAAAAACAAGGCCTTCAGCCTTTACGTGTCCTCCTTGGTTCTCCAGCACCTGTGCAAGGACATTCCACCCAACGGTGGCAAACAATGCAACGGCCAGCATTCAGCTGACCTATTTTATAACGACCCTACCCCTTTCCCGGGGTAGTGGTATTTCTTCCCTGCAGGCATAGCATTTCACAGGCAGATATATATATTCATACATTATGCTTCAAGTTATGATAAGATTATTTCTCTTCTACTTCATGAAATCAATCCAGAAATCTTCAACTTCTCTAAAGGAATAGTCCTCCATCACATGAAGAAAGTCTCCATTTCATCCACTCAGAGATGGGACTTGAAGCTGTTGAACCCTGCTCAATCTGAAAAATCTCATGACCTTCCAGCTGTAGAGGACATGACCCCATCTCCCTCTCCACTTCAGGTTGCTAGCACATCTGGTGCAACTGTTGAGGGGGAGCCTGCTCCTTCAATTCTAGACAAAATTCCTACCCCTCCAGCTATTACTTCTCCTCCCCCATCCACTCCTGAAGAAGTTCCATCAGAAGCCCAACTCCAAGAAATCCTTCTATCAACTGAAGCTGCAATCAATGAAATGATTGATGAATTGACTGCTGATGAACCTCTTCCCCCTCTTCAAAAAGAATCAACTGCTGAAGTTCCCAAGCAACCCCCTCTTGTACCATCTCCAACACATACTCCATCATCTCCCATCCACTCTCCTGCTACTGACAAAGAGCAAACTGAGACCATTTTGATTTCTGATGGGCCAGACCAGTCACCTGAACCAGCTGAAGCTCCAATGAGGAACCTGGACTTCATCATTCCCATAGTCACTGATGAAGGTGATGCCCTGATTCATACTACCAGAGCTGAGAGCTCTATAGTAATTGAAGAAATTGTTCCATGGTTTGCTCCTCCTCCTCCTCCAATTCCCTCTGTTGCTCCTCCTACTACTGCTGCTAATGATTTAATGGGTCAGTTTGTACTGTTGCTTCAAGAACAAAGGAAGTATTTTGATGATTCACTTAAGGCTGTAACTGAGAAAGTCACTGCTCTAGAGAAAGAGATGAGCAGGGGATTTGCTGAGATTTAGCACAAAACAGATCAACTCAGACATCTATTCCAGATTAGTGGCAAAGCTCTAGATCACATTATCACTAGTGTTGGTCAGGTTATGGAGCAAGGTGTAACTCTTGCCAACAACGCTGAATGAATTAGATAAGAGAGTAGAAGAAACCAAAATGAAGATCTATGAAGAAGTTGGGACATTCAAAGATGATGCCATTAATAAACTGACTGTACAAGTCAGAAAGGGGGAGAGTTTAGTCAAGGAATATCTTGAGAAATCAGATGCAATCTAGCAGGCTCAATGGGAAGCTAAGAGGAAAGAGATTCACGATGATGTGCTAGGCCAGATTCAGAGTGTGAAGTTCCATACCTATGATACAACAGTTTGGATGCACAATCAGATTCTTCCAGAATTTCCAGCGAATCCAAACATCATTCCCCACCATCTAAATCCCTTAACTACTGCTGCTCTAGCTCAAGCTCCTCAGCCTACCTTCTCTCCAAGACCTCAAGGCTGTGAAGGTTCTCCTCCAGATTCATATGCTCAAGTTTGGGAGGCAGACCCAGCAGACATATTCTTCCAAGCTCCTCCTGAGATTAACACTTCAAAGAAGAAGAGAAAGTATGGTGATGGCGCCTCAGCTAGAAGATCAATCCTAGTTCCATATACAAAAAAGAGGAAAGCTCCAGTGTTTGCAGAGATCTGGTCTCTAACTTCAAAGTCTCTCATATTAGATACTCTCAAGATTGTCATAGACTTCAATGAAAACAGGAATGATCATTACAGCTCCCAGGAATGGGAATTGTATGAAAATTCAATGACAAAGAGAAGACTTTATGACAGAGAATTTGGAAGGAACAACCCTGCTACTCCTCCAAATCCTCCAAAGTACTATCCCAAGCCCTACAGCTACAAAAGAAGACAACAGAGAAGAAAGACAAGCAACACCATCAAGTATAAGCATATAGGATTATGAGAATGTAGAAATGATCTGTGTAGAAATGATGTTTTGGACAATCATGTTTATATAATTCTTAATTTTGATCATATGCCCTTTGATTATATTCTTATGCTTGCTTACACTGCTTTCTCTACTGCATATCTAGCTCTTTTTATGTCTGTATAATTCACCTTAGTGTAAAGGGTTCTGACTTCTACAAATAGGGGGAGATTGTTGGGTATTGTATCCACATTTACCCAGATTTGGTGAAGTCACCCTTGAACTAAGATGAATTAAGTTGTATTTGATATTTTGTTTGAGTTATGTGTTTGCGGGATTATATTGCCAAGTGTAGACCAATGTCAGTCTACAATGGGTCACCAAATACATGACCATACAATGTAATCTCTCATTATGTGATCCATGGTGTTGACTCATGTGTAGCCTCTCTATTAGAATACACTTCATTTTCAAGCACTAGGACTGATTGGAGAAAGACTTGTTGCTGAATTTATTGATGAAGAGAAAATTCTGTTAAAGAAATTTTTTCTAAGTATTTTACTCGAGTAGTAACTTATATACTCGAGTGAAACACTTAGTTAATACTCGAGTTGGTCTATCTGTACTCGAGTAAGGGAATTAGCTCTCGAGTAGTCAAATTATAGCTCTCGAGTAGCCAAGTCAATTACTCGAGTGGATCATCTCTTATTCTCGAGTTAACAGAATTTCTTGTTTGAAAAATTTTCTAAGTCATTTACTCGAGTAGTCATATTAGTACTCGAGTAGATTAGTCTTTTGTCTTGAGTTACAGAAGACAGGATTTCGTGTTATTTTACTTCACTCGAGTAGTCAAGTTCATGTACTCGAGTAGTTCATCTACTACTCTAGTAGTTCAGATTAAATACTCGAGTGATAAGTTTTTCATCCCTCAGAATTTTTCTAAGTCCATTACTCGAGTAGTAATATCCATATACTCGAGTAATTTATGTCCTCTCGAGTAGTCCAGTTCCACTACTCGAGTAACCCAGATTCTTCTCTCAGAAATTATTTTAATTCTTTGACTCGAGTATTCCTTCTACCTATCGAGTAGTTAATTTCTATTCTATCGAGTAGTACTTCTTGTACTCAAGTAGTTCAACTCCTCATCTCGAGTAACTATATTAGCACTCAAGTAAGTCTTTGTGTACTCGAGTAGTTACTCACTATTTATGGATTTTTCTAAGTTACTTACTCGAGTAATCTTTTTCCTTTCTCTCGAGTAATCAAAATAGTACTAGAGTAGGTAATAGTTCTCTCGAGTATTTCAGTCATTCTTTTCAGAAAATTGCTAAGTCTAGATTTGACGGAAATTTCAAATAGCTTTGACGTGATTGGTCCACGTGTACGTCATTAAGGCTAATTATGACCGTAAGGGAGATTTTATATAAGGTCTAGTCAAAACCGACAAACCCTAAGTCCTATCAAGAATTATTCTAAGTATTTATGAATCCCATTCTCTCTATCTAAAAACGGAAGCTGCCGCCGCTGACCTTCATCGCGCATAATCGGCTAGGATTTTCGATCCGGAAGATTCAGATCAAGAAGACTCACAGATCGAGATTATTTTTCATTCTTCATCATCTCTCAGATCGTGTGTGTCCAAGAAATTTCAGATCAAGCTTTTGCCGAGATTCTTCTTCAACTTTTCTGATAGAGCCGCAAAACTCAATGAAGAAGATACAGGCCGACTGTTTCCAGATCTGAGAAAGTTTTACTATTTGTATTCTCATATACTCTTAATTTCATTATTGTAGGAGATTTCTCTCCGAGTGTATGAGCATTTTGTCTCCGATTTGTAGGAAGTTTTTACCTTCCGAGTGTAGATCCGTGTTGTGGATCGAGATTGTAGGAACTTTGTTCCGAGGCGTAGCATTGGTTTTCAATCCGAGATAGTGGAGTAGCCGAGTCTAGTGCGTTGTTAGATCGGTGAGGGAAAGTGGATGTACCCAAGGTTGGGGAACCACCCTAAATCTTTTGTCGTCTGTGATTGCTTGGTTGATAATTGTGTGCATAGTTCTCTAAATTTTTATTCTGCAAAAAGACGTACAACTCACCTAGTCACCCCCTCTAGGTGATTTAGGTAGACAACTGAACACTTTCAGCATCTTCCTCCATTGATGAAGTTTCGGAGCTCCGTTCGTCGACTTGATGACAGATTCGTGGAGAGGACTTGAAGGCGCACACATTTGTACTTGTAAGCCAAGATCTCCTTGGCTAGTAAGAGGATTCGTAAGGTAACAACATTTCTCCTCTCGATTTTTAGGATGTGTGAATGACATCCGTTTTCATTTTTCTTTCTTTCAAGCATTTATGCATCAGATCTCTCAAATGAGAGGGGTACAGGTTGCCATTGTTCAAGAGGAGCAACCAGGTCGATTGTGTTCATCCCCGGTATGATGGTGCACTAGAGATCTGCTTCGTTAGTGGATTGGGCATTGTGGGTGAAGCTGTAATTATGACTGTTTATCCGATGCAGGGATGTTGTATAACACTAAGGATTTTGCTAGAAATCCGAATACGACAAAAATGTCATTTGTGATGTTTGCCCTCTTTTTCATGTGAGAATGAATGATGATTTTGGGAAGAATTGATAAGGCTAACTATGAAGGCGTGACTTGGTCTCTGTGATCGGCTGGCTAGCCCGTGACTTTGCAAGTCATGTGTGGAGCGTGTCCCGATAAGACAAGTCCCCTTCTTTGAAACTGACGAGAATGCCAAGCTTTGGACAAGCCCGGGCAATGAAGCCTACGAGTAGGTGGGGTCAAGCAAGGGTTATTAGCATCAGTTTTTTTGTGTGACGGAACTGACGTGTGAGTCAGAGCTTGCAGGCAAGCCCGGGTTTGACACCCATGAGTGGATGGGGCCTTGGCGGGAGTTCCGTGTTACGGATTGAATGCTATTTGTGGAAATTAGAAGTACCCATATGGATGATTATGGAATGATATGCATGATTATTTGTTAGATTCATTCGCTCTATAGGGTGCCTTGGGTGAAACCTAGGTTTGCATACATGCTGCATGTTATACCCCTTTATTAAATGCTCAATCTAGAAACGTGTTTGATGTATATGATAGCCAAACCTGATACTTTTATGTTTATGTATTTTTGTATACAAAGTGATGAACTGCAGGGTGGAGTGCCCCGGGGTCTGCTAGGGATGACCGGGAGGAGATGTGTTGGTTACACAGCTGAGGTCATCCTTTGTTTACCCACATTACAATAAATTTTACAAGGAAAGGATCACACACTGGAGCTAGCTCGCCGGCCAAAAAGGCCTAAGCTCCATGAAGTGTTCTCTCTTCTATTAGTTTATGAAGTGTTGAATGTTTTGTTCAGTGAACTATAATCCAGCTTGCATGGCGAGCTAGCTCTATTTGTTGTTAATATAGTTTTTGGCATTTGACTGTTATAAGGCTGTAAGACCATGTTGGACTCCTATGGCTGTTGATAACTTTTGTGCGGTTATGTGTTTTCGCTGCCTGGATGTCTGTGTTTTGAGATATGTAGTTCTTTATATCACTTTTTATGCTAAAACTGTGACGTTTATATATTATGGGGCACCGACCAGACCCATATTATATGATCATTACAGGGGAGGTGTTACAATTTGCTATCAGAGCAAGGTTAGTGTCCAAGGTAAGGTTTAGTGGTTGATTTAACGTAATCAGATAACATAAAGAAGTTATCCACATAGGAGTATTGCGGGACCGTGAATGTCCTTGTGTTTGAGTTTTGCGAATGGAACCTGATTCTTATTTTATCTTGCTTTTGCTAAGGGTGCTAGCGACGAGGCGGGGATGCCAAGGCCGCGAGAGGAGACTTCGGCGAGCAGTGTTACTACTTCAGGTCCTATGGGCATGGGAGTATCCTCGGCCGATTTTTGTCGCATGTTATCAGAGGAAATGGTAGTGGACCAAGCTATGAGAGCCTGGCTCAGGTAACGACTCCCGTTACCCAGGTAGCGACACTGGTTACTCCAGGTAGAGGAGCCAGGCCGGCGGAGCTGTTGGCTGAGAGTGTTGTTGTCGGGTAAGGAGACTGGAAAATGAAGTATTTTCTAAGTTTCCATCCTCCAACATTCAAGGATGTCGGCACACCGACTTATATCGAGGACTGGTTAGCAAGGATTCAGGAACTACTGAGAGAAACATAAACACTATAGGATAAGCGGTCCCAATTCGCGACCTTCATGCTAGAAGGTGACACAAAACTGTAGTGGGTGAGCTATAGCGGCCGCTTGTTTCCTAGACGCACCCCGTCCATGGATGAATTCACAAATGCTTTCTTATGGAAGTATATTCCATCATCGACAAGGCTAGATCTTTAGAGGAAATTTCTACACTTATTGCCGCGAGACAAAACCGTGGATGAGTACATGCAGGAATTTACTCATTTAGGTCGTTATGTGGGAACCACCATGGCTGATGATGAGGAGAGGGACAACCTCTTATATCATGGTTTGAGAGAGAATCTGAGACAACCCCTAATATCTCTCAAGAATGCAGGCTTCAATGAGTTGGTTGTGGTTGCTAGGACTTTGGAAAGCGATATAGAGCGAACCCAACACCGCAAGGGCCATATCGTGAAGAGGGAAGAAGGAAAGCCTTCTCAATCACATGGGAAGCCAAAAGGGAATAAGTGGAGTAAGAAACCCTGTCCCTTCAAGTCAGCAGAGAAGAGCAGTACGATGTTTGGGGGATCTCATTTCAAGGGACCACCAACGTGCTACACGTGTGGCAAGCCATGCCACATAGCTCGATATTGTACTGAGGGTGGTGCTGAACCAGAGTCAAGGTAGGAGCAGTCAATACGTTCCGGTCCCAGTACCGCGGAGAAAGGCAAAATGACGGAGTCGAGCGCTTCCTATTTCCAACCCGCGCAGCTAAGGGCCTACAATCTTGGTAGCAGGAAACTATTCGACAGCCCGATGTGGTGACATGTATGGGAAAATTTAAGTTTGCTTTTTATCTTAAGACTTTTGCGATATTTTATATACGTTGCATGTATATTAGGCTTCGTACTAGTTTCCAGTTATCCCGGTAGGGTGTTGTTCAACATGGGGGGGGGTCACACTCCTTTCTTGTGGTAATCTTTATCCGGAGAATTTGGGTCAAGTTTTTTTGGCAGATACAGAGCTTAGGATGCGCACACCCAGTGGGTCTTCCATGAATACGGGGACGAAAGGGCACATTGGTTGGAATCTAAATGGAGCTCACTTCGCATTGGTAGCAGCAGTACTACCATTAGTCGAGTTTGATGTGATCTTGGGAATGGATTGACTTGCAGAGCAGCGATCCAGTATTGACTGCCTATCAAAGATGGTGACCCTGAGAAGTAAAGGAAAGGAAGAGGTCATGTTTGAGGGCCTTAGTGGGGTGGCATGCTCCCTGATTTAGGCCATTCAATTGGTGTGGGTTGTTAATCGGGGAGGAATAACATTTGTAGCTTTATTGGAAGTGCACCTTTCTAAGTTATCAATTAGAGAAGTACCAGTGGAGGCAGAATTCGAGGATGTGTTTCCTGAGGAGCTTCAAGGAGCACCTCCTCGATGGGATATCGATTTCTCGATTAAGTTAGTGCCAGAAGCTAGGCCTGTGTCACGTCCTCACTTTAGGATGGCATCGAAGGAGTTGGCAGAGCTCAAGGTACAACTATAGGAGTTATTTGATCAGGGGTATATTATGCCCAGATCTTCGCCTTGGAGCACGCTAGTGTTGTTCGTAAAGAAGAAAGACGGCAGTATGAATTTGTACATAGACTACTGTGAGCTGAATAAACTGGCCGTCAAGAATAAGTATCTGATTCCACATATAAATGACCTATTTGATCAGTTGGTAGGGTCAGTGGTGTACTCGAAGTTGGACTTGAAGTCAGGATATTAGCAATTACGGATTCGAGACGAGGACATACCCAAGACAACATTTGGTACGAGGTATGACCACTTCGAGTTCTCGATGATGCCATTCGGGTTGACAAACGTACCATCGGTATTCATGGATTTGATGAACCGAGTGTTTTGAGAGTACTTGGACTAGTTTGTCGTGGTTTTCATCGATGATATTTTGGTATACTCCAAATCGGAGGCGGTGCATAAGACTCACTTGAGAGTAGTCTTGCAGGTTTTGAGAGAGAATCAACTTTATGCTAAGTTCTCGAAGTGTAAGTTTTGGTTAGAGAAGGTGGCATTTTTGGGCCATGTGATTAGTGGTGATGGGGTGGCGGTGGATCGGACAAAAGTTGAGGCCATCAGTGATTGGCCAATTCTGAGAACCGTGGTTGAAGTCAGGAGTTTCCTTGAACTAGTCGGGTACTATAGAAGGTTTGTTGAAATCTTCTCGCGGATAGCTCTGCCCCTCACTTCTCTGACTCTTAAGGACTAGAAGTTTGTGTGGACTCAGAAGTGCAACCAAGCGTTTGACACCTTAAAGGAAAGGTTGATGCTGGCTCCAATCCTAAGTCTTCTTAAAGGGACTGAAGGATTCCAGATTTTCAACAACGTGTTGGGTTGTGGTTTGGGTTGCGTGTTGGTACAACATGACAATGTGATAGCCTTTGGGTCTAGATAGTTGAAACCTCATGAGAGGAATTACCCCGTCCATGACTTGGAGCTGGCGGCGGTAATTTTTGCATTAAATTTATGGTGGCAGTATGTGTACGGTGCGAAGGTGGAGATCTTCATAGACCACAAGAGCCTGAAGTACCTTCTAGATCAAAAAGATTTGAATATGCTGAAGTGCAGGTGGGTCGAGTTCCTTGGGGACTATGACGTGGCGATTCAGTATACGCCATGTATGTCCAATGTAGTGGTCGATGCCTTGAGTATAAAATATTCTTAACAAGGTGTTAGGTACATTGCAAATTATGTACCTGATTTGAAGAAGTCCTTTCAACTCATTGATATACACAAATGTTTATTTGATGTATTTTGAGCTTACTTGTGCAGTTTCTATGTTGAAGAAAAAAAAATGAACTAAGTACAAAAGTGTCGAGATACTAGACAAGTGTCAACACCTTTGTAAAAGCAGTGCTGAGACAAGGAATCAAGTTATGTCGACACTCAGGATTAGTGTCGACACCCTTATCAAGTAGTGTCAAGACTGGAAGCAAGCTGTGTCGACACCTGGGACTTGGGTCGACCCCGAGAATCAAGAAACCAGCTATCTCGACACTCAGGACTAGTGTCGACACATTTCACACAAGTTAAGTCGAGATTGGAAGCAACCTGTATCGATACCCAGGACTTGGTCGACACCGTTAGTCAAGAAACCAGCTGTGTTGACACTCAGGACAAGTTTTGACACATTTTACACAAGTTCTGTTGAGATAAGAAGCTAACATTGTCGACACATTCGATTGTTGTTGACATCCATATAAGAGAAGTGTCGACACTCAGGACTGGTGTCGATAGAATCTAACTATAGAAGTGTCAACACTTAGAACTGTGTCAACACCTTCATGTAGAAGCTTTCAAGATAGAAAATTCTTCTAAGTCACGAATTCAAAGCTTGAAGTTCTGACAACCGTCAGGATTGTCAGATGTCAGTGAATTAACTCAGGCAGCCAGTCACTCTTGTCAAAGCCTATATAAGGAGACCAACATAACAGAAACAATGAGATAATTCTTATTCTTCTCATGAAGCCATTCAGAACAATTCAATTGAATTCTGAAGGTGGAGAGAAGGCAGTTCGTGGATCAACTTCAATCTTCTCCAACTAGATTCAACCCTACCTTCTCCTTCAAGAAGCTTTGAAAAAGCTAAGAAGGGTTGGGCCTTTTTCTTCATAGCCAAGAATAAGGGAGAAGATTTCACATCAAGATTTGATCAAGAAGAAGTCACCAGTCTCTTTCTTCATGGGTGACATTTCAAAACTCAAATTCTTTCTGTTATAATAATTTTATAAGATGCATCAGTAGATCTAAGTTGTAGGAGATTGATTTCTCTGAGTTGTAAGCCTAAATTATAAAGGCTGAGGTAGGAGAAGGGGTTATTTCTCTGAGTTATAGGAACTGAAGGTTCTGAAGTTGTAGGACAAGGGTTTGCCTGAGGAGTAGGAGTGGAGGTGCACTATGAGGTAGGGTTCTTGAAGAGGAACCTAAGTTGTAGGATCTTGAGGATCTGAGGTAGGACGTTGCTTTGTCTGAGTTGTAGGAGCCAACTGGGCTCTAAGGTGTAAGATCTGAGGATCTGAGGAAAATTAAAAAGAAGTTTGGCCGAATCTAGTTCATTGCTAGTTAAGCGAAGGGGAAAAGGGATGTACCCATAAATTGGGGAACCACTATAAAACTACTATGTGTTGCGCTATGATTTGTGTTGTGATTGTTAATTTAGATTTGTGTTGTAATCAGTAGATCAACTGTGTTCTTGAATGCTGTGGTTATGTTAATAAACACCCGAAGAAATTTCTGTGACTTAAAGTAGCCAAAATTTAAATAGGACTTATTCACCCCCCTCTAGGTCACTCTCAATCCTAAACAAACACTTTATAATTGGTATCAAAGGGAGGTTTACTGTAAAGGCATAACAGGCTAGTGAGAGTCCTAAGGATTAACAGAGATCAAATCATGGCTCAAAGCGAAAAGAATTTCGTCAGACTCCCAGTCTGCTCTAAAGAAAACTTTAGGATTTGGAAGGAAAGGGTTAGACTCTTCATGGAAGCTGCAGATCCAAGAATATACATCACAATAATGGGAGGACCTTTCATACCTATGAAAGTGTCAATTCTTGATGCAAACATAATGAAACCTAAGACCTGCATGGAGATGGACAAAGATGAGATAATTTTGGCCTCTATGTACAAGAGGGCTAGAACATAATTATCATTGCTATAGATGACTCCACATTCCAAAACTTGATTCATTGCAAAAAATCCAAAGAAATGTTGGAATCATTAATTGTATTTATTGAAGGCACTGATGTGGTAAAGATGTCAAAAAATCTCTATTAAAACAACAGTATGAAGCCTTCATGCAAGACAAGGAAGACATAGTGGCTGGGAGATTTGAGAAATTTTTCAGAATAGTGAACAACTTGAGAACATATGGAAGGAGCTTCACTAATTATGAACTCAATGACAAGTTCTTGAGGTCCCTGAATAAGGAATGGGACATCAAGATTTGTGCTATTAGAGAAATGGGCAACTTAGCCAAAATAGATCCCCAGGCTCTATTTGGCAAGCTGCTGTCTCATGAGCTACAGTTGAATCTCAGGAAGTCTAAAGAAGACTCAACAAGTGCACTCAACAGAGAAAAGTCTATGGCCCTTGATGCGGATTTTATTTGCTACTCTAGTATAAACTATGTAGATAGGTATAAGCTAGATTGATTTTAATCTCAGGCAAGTGCACCTATCAATAATAGTATAGGAGAAATCTACATCTCGTGTCATATTACTTAGGGGATTTTCAAGTACTCGTACTCACGCTCACTCTGTTATCGTACCTATATTTAAAATTGGTTGTTATTCTAAATTAACATTACTAGGACTAATTGGATAAAGCGACATTAGGGGATTAAGGATGGTAAAAAGCAAATAGTCTAAGAGTAATCACATGAGAATGTTCACTCATTAATTCAATTCTATGTAACCATGTATTAACACTATTAACAAATTCGTTGTATTGCAAGGTTTCAATCTTTATCGAATTCTCTGTCGAGCAATTCAATACCTAAACTTAAGTTGAGTAAATGTTCTCTCGAATAATTCACAACACTCAAATTTGCATGAATATCAAGTAACCCTTTCTAATACATAAATCCATGAAATCCTATCTCTAAGATGTCATGAATCTAATTATCCGTATTGCCATTATCCAAATAACATACCTCTCGATCATGAAATTTGAAATACAAAGAGAAATAACACCAGAGAATGAAATTATAGACCATCATCACCATCTTCCAATCTCTCAATCTAGAAGGCTGGGATTCATATAGAACAAAAACTAACTTCAAATCTATGATCAATCTCCTTGTTTTAAACCACACATACGAGTAAAATAGCACGAATCTGAAGTGAAAAACAACATACATGATTACTGAATTGAAGAACAAAAACAAGTCTCATGAGAAATGTAAAATAGAGTTCAAATCCACTAAGATAAGGGGAAATTAAACGAGATACATAAAATTTTGAACCATACGGATTATCTCCCTTGATTTTCCGCTCGCTTAAGTGCTCCACTTTCATCCTCCAGAAGTTCTCCAAATCCTTAAATCCAAAAAAGTCTCATTCTATTTCTTTGTGCAGGTTTTTATAGTCTTCATGCAAACAGATGTCGAATACAGGTTCCAACACGGTCGTGTCACAGGCCGTGTAAGGTATAAACGGTGCGTTTGGTCATTTTTGAAATGAAAAGGCATGCCTAGTCATGAGCCATGTCATTTGACATGGTTGCTAACACGGCCGTGTGTTCTTCATGGCTCCAGGTCTGATCCTTCCCGATAAGGATACGGGTAGAGACACGGACGTGTCACTACCCGTGTGGTGCCCAATCCAAGGCCTTTGCCATCAGTCATGTTGGATTCGTGAGCACCTCTGCTTGCTCAAAGACTTTTAGTTCCATGGGCTTGCAATACCTGCATTAAGAAAATTAAAGAATAAATAAATAACTTAATAAAGAAAATGAAGGAAAATCTATATTGCGCTCTTCTATTCATATTAATTCAAGTTCTTGACTATTTTGGTGCAATTATAATGAATGGAGGTAGATAATAATGGACATGATTACAAATATGATAGTAAAAGGACTTATATAATTGCACTCATTAAATACCCCCAGACTTAAGTGTTTGCTTGTCCATAAGCAAACTAATTCAAGCATTTGGGTTACCAATAATTAATTTTTCTTCTGCAAGCTGGTTGCTATGAATTCAAAGAGAAATTTGATATTGTAATGGTATAGAAAATAGTATAGCAGACTTTTCTGAATATAACTTTATCTTAAAATTCCTCCCATATATCTCTTAACTACCTGTCACTCTTTCCTAGAAAAAAATTACAGTCATCCATAACAAATGTGAGGAGAAAATAACAATCTTAATAAGGTAGGCATTAGTGTTTCAAAACTTATAGGTATCAATATTGATAGCCATAAGCTTGTCTTTTCACACCCTTTCCACGACACTAGTTTGGATTAGCAAGGTTGGATCCTTAGGACTTGTATTATGATGTAACTTTTTGGCTCAGGATAAAAGATCATAGGTGGGGTAATCAAAGATAAACTTGATGGTTCTTATCACACCTAGATCACGATTGAGCCTCTTGCTATATGATTACCCGAACATACATCAACATTATAAAAACACCCCCAGACTTCAAAATTAATACACTTCCCTTTTTTATATTATTTTTTTTCTTTCTTCAATATTTTGACGCATATTCATATTTTTTTCTCTTTTTTTCTTCACCAATAAATAGCTTATCAAAGTGCTTTACACCATCAGTTTAAATTTTGTAATTCACATAGCAAAAGGTGTAAACTCAATGATAGATGTGCTAATAGGTAAGGATTTTTGGCCTTGGTGAATTTTAGTAGTGGTGTAACAAGAGAAATAGGGATTAGGTCCAAATTGGGTGTGAAAGGGTATAATGTTTAGGGTTTTGGGCTGGTAAGGATCAAGCTATCAAATCGGGGGCCTAAGTCATTTCCGTCCTAGCTAATTAACTTATGTGAATGTTTTGAGGAACGCTATGGGGCAAGTTCTAGACATCAATAAAGAGTATTCTTCATTTTGATTGCCTAATACAAAATTATCAAAATGTTACACTCTTCGACTCACTTTATTATAGATAATTATATTTTTTTAAAAAAAAGTGATTGTTAGTTAATAATATAGAGGACTAATCTTAAAAATAAGTTATATAGAGAAAATTAACTAATGAATTTCTACACATAATTACTATCAACAAATTTGTACACTCAATGAGTCTACTTTAATTCATTTTAAACAGCTTGCCAAAGCAAATTAACTAGTTATAATCCCAAGCGAGTAAATTAATGAAAGCTTAGAAAGAAGCAAAAACAATTTTATTAGGGGGGTTTAATGAGTCCATGTTTTTTTTCTTTTATTTTGGCCTGTTTCTTACCAAATTGTAACCATGTACAGTAGTTAAATATTAGAATTGAAGAATATTCACCCAGACTTAAAATTTGAGTGTCCTCAATGCAACATAAAGAATTAATAAAACAAGTAATGTAAAGAACTGAACATCAATGAAATAGAAGAGCATAAGTAGTACAACAGGAGCAAAAGTAAGAGCATATAATGTCTGAATATATACATATCCAAATATAAAATACAATAGAGAAACTAAAAATAAAATGCTGGGTCGGCACACATCTGAAGGATCGTCGGTGTAACACCCTCGATTTTCTGGTGTAATTATTTGGTCTGTCGATGTCATAATTATGACGTCAAGGCGTTACCCTTCTCCGTTTTGATGTTAGCGCTGCACCATTTCTACGTTTTTGTGTCTGTTGGGTCTCTTTGACCAGTATTATTCTGTTGGGATTAGAAGCTTTTCCTTAATAAAGGAATGAGTTTTGAGGTCTTGATCTTGTCCAGTTTTATTGCGACCTAAGAATTTTGGAGTCTCGGTGTGTTTGGATCTTTGTGATGATTTCTGCTTGTGTGAGCATTTGTTGTTATTGTCTCAAGAATGGTGTGTCGGATTCTAGAGTTGTCTCTCCTGCTAAATTCTTAGAGACAACATTTGATCCCAGAATTTAAGACAAACCAAAATTTTCGAATCCATCTAGGAGTTCTCGAGAGGTATCTTCTGGTACTCGAGTTGCCTATATTCAGTACTCGAGTAATGTGTGTCTGTTACTCGAGAACTATTTCCTTATTCTCGAGAAGTACCTCTTGTACTCGAGTAATGCCCCACCTGAACTCGAGAAATTTTCTCAGTAATCTCGAGAAGTGCTTGCCTTCTAGAACTTGATTACTCCCGTACTGCACTTGAGTCGAGTTATGGTACTCAAGTAATTCTCCATCCTGGTACTCGAGAGATTCTTCCCCGATACTCGAGTAGTTCTGCCTTCAGTACTCGAGTAATCGCCTTATACTCGAGTAATCCTCTTGGAGTACTTGATTAGTCACTTTGTACTCGAGTAATCCCCTTGCAGTACTCGCGTAGTCGCCTTAGTACTCGAGTAATCCTCTTGGAGTACTAGAGTAGTCGCTTTGTACATGAGTAATCCCCTTGCAACACTCGAGTTATATCCTTAGTAGTCGAGTAATCTTGTTGCAGTACTCGAGTAGTCTCCTTAGTACTCGAGTAATACCCTTGCAGTACTCGAGTAATCATCCCTTAGTACTCGAGTAATCCATTCCTTCTATCTCGGGAAAACCGGTTCAGCCGAACCCGGTCTATTTTGTTGTTTATCCTGTTATGACCCTTAGTATAAATGTCTTCTTCTTCTTCTTCATCTTTTAACCGATCAAGCTTTTTGTCTACCTCCCGATCCTGAGCAGCATGAGTGAGAAAGAGGTGGTTCGTTCATACTTCTTCCGGTGGCCGTCGACGGTGCTCGAAATCGCGAACCGATCGTAGATCCAAAAAGCCCTAGTCGTGTGCTACGCCATCGTGGTAAGATCTTCCCCATTTCTTGAGTTTTTCGCCTTAGGGTTTTTGGCCCTAACTTCCATCGTGGCAATTTCTTGTTGGATTTTGAATCCCCACGTCTTCTTTATCCCCGATCTACGACAAGGAACGATTTTAAGGAGTTTTTCCGGCGAAACCAAGGCAAGTGGTGGTTTTCTCTTTTCCCTCTTCTTTCCAATCTCGATGATAACTGGTTATCTCCCTGTTCTTCAATTTTCTGCACTAATATCCTTTGCGTTTGTCGATATATTTAACTTTTTTCATTGAATACACTTGTGTTATTAGTTTCGTCATGATAATTTAATCTTGTAAGTGTTGTAGAAATTCGGTGGAAATGTTCAAACGATGGTTTTTAATCGTTCCTAACTATTTTGTAGGATATGTTAAGAGTTGTTTAGGACCGTGAAATCTTTCCTAAAGGTTGATCAACCGCTTCTTATTCTAGGATTGTCTAGTAGAATCTGACGTGCCGTTGTTGACTTGATATGTCTATCATGGTTTTTCTTCGTGGTGATATCGTGGGGCGAGACAAGCCAGCCGACCCCGATTAGGTTGTGGTGTGCCTCTAAGCTCTAAAGTCGGATCATTACGGGGTTTTCCTTCCGGGTTTTTCTTCGTTGTGGGTGTTATTAGTGGGTGAATTCACCGCCGCAATGTTTGATCTCCCTATTAGCACTTTGTGGGGCGCTACCGGGTTTTTGGGGCATTTGCGGTGTTTGGTGGAGTGTTTAGTCTCCCACGTATTTAGACGGATAATTGTCTTTGGGGTTGTGTCCAGCTGAGTTGACCACCCTGCCCGTTTTGGATTGTTTGGTGGAGTTGACCACAGGTGGCTAATAGCGGTTTGTTTCACCTCCAATGGTTTAATCTCAATCTGTTTTCCCTTATAGACTTGTGCGTTTGGGGGAATTTGTTGTACGTGACGCTTCATGTAAGTTTTTCTCTTTTACTTTTGTACCCTACTGCTGTACTTGTTTATGTACTTTTCTTTGGTCTTGGGTTGGTACCCCTTGACTTTTGTACTTGTGGCTTATTTCTTTTGCCATCACTTGTACTTTCTTGTTGAGGTATTCTGTCTTTGGAATGCCTCAGGTTCAGAGCTGTAGCTGAGCCCAGTGCTAGTATTCCAGAGTGCTTGTGCGACAGTGTTGACCATGGTTGTTGCCTCATCTTTGCAAAGTAGATGGTTGTTTATTTTATTCTACTAGTTCAGACATACTTTATTGCATGTGGGTTTGTGTCAGTTTGTTGATGCCCACAAGATTGTTATTTTCTTGGATACTTGCTAGCTGCTTGGTTTTATTTCCTTGAGTTGTGAATTACTTGCTCTCTGGGATGTTTTATGATAGGATTACACGATATTTATTTTCATGTATAAAAGAAAAATTACTATTATTACCGCATGCATTTCAAAATTTTGAAATGCAAAATCATTATATTTAATGACCGTACAAAACTACTTTTACTTTTACTACAATTATAAATTTAGAACTTGTATATCTTGAGGTGTCCTTTTGGAACCTCTAAGATCTTGTAGTATTCCTAATCCGATAAAAGAAATATTTTCCGCCGTGCATAATTACTTTTCTTGTGGACTCGATGAGCCACTTAGCCGAGGGATATGACTAACTACTGTACTTAAATTGACTTTAACTCTAATTAACTTAAAAAATCTTTCTTCATGGTTAAGTAGGTGTTTTGCCTGAGCGTCTGCAGTTATCCCCTGCTGATGTGACATCATGAGACACATTCTTCCCTTACTCTGATTTACTTATTTAGCGATGAAAATGCGGGTTATGATAGTTGGTATCAGAGGGAGATTGGTTTGACAAGTTGGTCGAACTAGCCAATCTCATTTAGTTTGTTTCCTTCTTTCATTTTCATACACACACCGATGTGTCATCAGTATGCCTTAACCGAAGCATAGTCACTACACTCATAGCATGATAAGAAGTATATATGGCATATTATGTAGTATGAGATGCATAATATGTGTTTATATATGGATCCACCATAGGAGGCAACATGTGACAGTTATGTAGTATGAGATTCATAACCATCATCACATGGGTGCCCATTAGCACGTTTTATTTTCTCGTTGCATGCAATGTTATGTAGTATGGGATGCAAAACATTTCATGTGTATGCCGCTCATGTATGCATTAATGCCTTTTTAGAATGCATATCACTGCATACATAGCATATCATCGCATAAACACGCGTGCTAAGTTCAGGTTTACATGATGACACATGTACACACATGATTTTAAAGAAGAATGAAGAATTCATGCATTCATATCATAAGTACTTGAGTAAATAAGATGAGAGGATATCATCCTAAGTAGGACATATCATCATTATAAAATCTCAGAGCAAGTTGTAGCTTAAGCACGTGTCTTTAAGTATGGGTTGAACAAGTTGATTGGCTTAGTTGTAAGTTAGGATTTTGATGAGTTGTTTGTTGCCTTTTAGAAATGCCGCCAAAGTGTGTTGAGACGAGGTCGACTCCCCAGTCGGATGGCGAGTCGTCAGGAGCGCAAAGTGATGCGATTATCGAGGGTCTGCGTCAGAGCAATGAGGCTTTGTCGAGACAATTAGTTGCGATGCAATCGCAAATTCAGTGTTTGATGGCTGCCGCTCCTGCGCAATAACCCTTAGTGCAAGAGTTTCCAGATGTCATTCCTGATTGTCTTCCAAGACTTCCTCCTGAGAGAGAGGTGGAGTTTATGATAGACCTTGAGCTAGGTACTTGCCCGATTGCTAAGGCACCTTACCGTATGGCTCCGCATGAGTTTGATGAGTTGCGTACTCAGCTCGATGAGTTGCTGAGGTATGGTTTTATTAGACCAAGTTCTTCTCCGTATGGTGCTCCGGTTTTGTTCGTAAAGAAGAAACATGGATCTATGAGGCTATGCATCGATTATAGAGAATTGAACAAGGTAACCATTAAAAATAGGTATCCCATACCAAGGATAGATGATCTGTTCGATCAGTTGCATGGTAGTTCGGTATTTTCAAAGATCGATCTTCGTTCAAGCTACTACCAGTTGAGAATTCGTGAGGCAGATATCCCACGAACCGCTTTCCATTCGCGGCATGGACACTATGAGTTTTTGGTGATGTCTTTTGGTTTTACCAATGTACCTTTCTGCTTTCATGGATTTGATGAATAAGGTGTTTAAGGATTTCTTGGACCGATTTGTTATTGTGTTTATAGATGATGTCTTGGTGTATTCACGCAATGTTGAGGAGCATACTCAACATTTGCGGTTGGTTTTATCGACCCTGAGGGAGCATAAGTTATATACGAAGTTGAGCAAGTGTGAATTTTGGCTATCTCAGGTGTCCTTTCTGGGTCATGTGGTAAGCAAGGATGGTATTTCCATAGACCCGACCAAGATTTCTGTTGTGATGGAATGGGAGAGACCTTCTACACCTAATGAGATTAGGAGCTTTTTGGCCTGGCCGGCTATTATAGAAGATTTGTGGAAGGATTTTCAGAGTTGTCAGCCCCTCTAACTAGACTTACACAAAAGAATACTACATTAATTTGGAGTGATAAGTGCGAAGAAGCCTTCCAAGAGTTGAAGAAGAGATTATGCACTGCTCTAGTGTTAACCTTACCTACTGAAGTAGCTAAGTATGTTGTGTATGTTGATGCATCACACATCGGACTTGGTTGTGTTTTGATGCAAGATGGTAAGGTGATCGCGTATGGATCTAGGAAATTGAAGATTCATGAAAGAAACTATCCTACACATGATTTGGAGTTTGCTGCTATGATCTATGCGTTGAAACTTTGGAGACACTTATTGTATGGCGCGTTGTGCAAGATCTATACAGACCATAAGAGTTTGAAGTACGTCTTCACTCAGAAGGAACTAAATCTGCGCCAGCATCAGTGGTTAGAATATGTGGCCGATTATGATGTGGAAATCCTTATCACCCAGGAAAGGCTAACATAGTAGCCGATGCCTTGAGTAGAAAAACCGCCAAAATTTTCAATTTGACTGTACAGTCCTTGGTGGAGGAATTCCTGTTGATGGACATTGAGGTTGGGAGTAGTACTGCGTCTGCTGGTTTAAAAGCAGAAGAGCCCTCTTAGATTTCCCTAACTAGAGCACATCCGAAGGATGCTTCGGATTTGTTTCACCTCCGGAATAGGACTGTGAAGCGAGAGCTACCCGATTTCTCCTTGTATGAGTTGGATACCTTGAAGTATCGGGGTAGATTTTGCGTCCCCGCCTTTGGAGACATTCGGGCTAAGATCTGTGCTGAAGCTCATGGTTCCAGTGTAGCCTACCATCCTGGTTCCACTAAGATGTATAAGGATATAAAGCAAATTGTTTGGTGGTCAGGAATGAAGAATGACATCGCGAAGTTTTTGTCAGAGTGTTTTACGTGTCTGCGTGTTAAGGCTGACCATAGGAGGCCTGGAGGTAAATTGACACCGCTCGATATTCCAAGTTGGAAATGGGAGAGTATTTCAATGGATTTCATCACCGGTCTACCAAGATCTCCCCATGGGAACGACTCGGTGTGGGTAATAGTCGATAGATTAAATAAGTGTGCTCACTTCGTCCCTTTTAAGATTGGATATTCTATGAAGAAGATAACTGAATTATACCTGGAAGAGGTTATCAGATTGCATGGAGTTCCTGTCAGTTTTGTGTCGGATCGAGACTCTAGGTTTACGACTTGTTTTTGGAAGAGCTTACAGGAGGGGTTGAGTACCGATTTATGGTATTTCACAGCCTATCATCCGCAAACAAATGGTCAAACAGAGCGAGTTTATCAGATAGTGGAAGATATGATCATGTGTTACATATTGGATCACGGAGGCACTTGGAATGAGCGTCTTAGACTCATGGAATTTGCTTATAATAATAGTTATCAAGAGAGTCTACAAATGGCCCCGTTTGAGGCCTTATACGGGAGGCGTTGTAGGACATCTTTGTTTTGGGCTGAAGTTTGTGAGATATCGTTGCTAGGTCCGGAAGCCCTTGAAGAGATGAATTGTGCCATGACCCGTATTCGAGAAAAGCTCCGCGCAGCACAAGAACGCTATGAGAAATATGCTAATCAATGGAGGGTTGATCTGGAGTTCGCTGTTGGTGAATTTGTTTATCTGAAAGTTTCTCCGATGTCTGGTGTTAAAAGGTTTGGAAGGAACCACAAGTTAGACCCCCGGTACGTGGTACCTTTTCAGATTCTTGAATGCGTCGGAATTTCAGCGTATAGGCTGGAGTTGCCTGCTACCTTCCATGGTGTCCATAATATGTTCCATGTGAGCCAGTTACAGAAGTGTATTCGTTATGATCGTCAAATCCTCGACTCGGTGCCCCAGATTCAGCCCAACCTTACGTATGTGGAAGAGCCTGTCCGTGTTTTGGAATCTCAAGATCGAGTGTTGCGAAGGAAGACCATCCCTATGGTCAAGATTCTTTGGAGAAATCAAGACGTCGAGAGTGCAACGTGGGAATTACAATCGACAATGAGAGAATCTCATCCACATCTCTTCCATTAGTTCAGGTATGTCCTCTGGTTTTTGGTAATAATTGGGTTTTGTTTGGATTTGGTTTTAAGGTTGTGTTAAGTTTCGGGACGAAACTTCTTTTTAGGGTGTGTGACTGTAATGACCCTGATTTTTTGGTGTTATTATTTGCTATGTCGACGTCACAATTATGACATCAGGGTGTTACCCTTCTCCGTTTTGATGTTCGCGCTGCACCGTTTGTCTGTTTTTGCGTATATTTGGTCTGTTTAACCAGTATTATTCTGTTGGGATTAGAAGCTTTTCCTTAATAAAGGAATGAGTTTTGTTGTTTTGATCTTGTCCAGTTTTATTGTGATCCGAGCATTTTGTAGTCTCGATGTTTTTGGATCTTTGTGATGATTTCTGCTTGTGTGAGCATTTGTTATTATTGTCTCAAGAATGTTGCGTCAGATTCTACGGTTGTCTCTCCTGCTAAATTCTTAGAGTCAGCATTTGATCCTAGAATTTAAGACAAATCGAAATTTTGGAATCCATCTACGAGTTCTCGAGAGATATCTTCTGGTACTCGAGTTGCCTAGCTTCAGTACTCGAGTAATGCATGCCTGTTACTCGAGAACTATCTTGTTGTTCTTGAGAAGTACCTCTTGTACTCGAGTAATGCCCCGCCTGAACTCGAGAAATTTTCTCAGTAATCTCGAATAGTGCTTGCCTTCAAGAACTCGAGTAACTTACTAGTACTCGAGTACTCCCCTTCTGTACTCGAGTTGTGTTATGGCACTCGAGTAATTCTCCATACTGGTGCTCGAGATATTCTTCCCGGGTACTCGAGTAGTTCTGCCTTCACTACTCGAGTAATCGCCTTATACTCGAGTACTCCTCTTGGAGTACTCGAGTAGTCGCTTTGTACTCGAGTAATCCCCTTGCAGTACTCGAGTAGTCGCCTTAGTACTCGAGTAATCCTCTTGGAGTACTCGAGTAGTCTCTTTGTACTCGAGTAGTCCCCTTACAGCACTCGAGTAGTCGCCTTAGTACTCGAGTAATCCCCTTGCAGTACTCGAGTAGTCTCCTTAGTACTCGAGTAATCCCCATGCATTACTCGAGTAATCGTCCCTTAGTACTCGAGTAATCCATTCTTTCTGTCTCGAGAAAACCGGTTTAGCCGAACCCGGTCTATTTTATTGTTTATCTTGTTATCACCCTTAGTATAAATACCTTCTTCTTCTTCACCATTTAACCGACCGAGATTTTTGTCTACCTCTCAATCCAGAGCGGCATGAGCGAGAAAGAGGTTGTCCATCCGTACCTCTTCTGGTGGCCGTTGACGGTGCTCCGGTGCTCGAAATCATGAACCGATCGTAGATCCAGAAAGACCTCGTCGTGTGCTACTCCATCGTGGTAAGATCTTCCCCATTTCTTGAGTTTTCTCATTAGGGTTTTTGGCCCTAACTTCCATCTTGGCAATTTCTTGTTGGATTTTGACTCCTCTCATCTTCTTCAGCCCCGATCTACGACAAGGAATGATTTTAAGGAGTTTTTCTGGTGAAACCAAGGCAAGTGGTGATTTTCTCTTTTCCCTCTTCTTTTCAATCTTAATGATAACTGGTAATCTCCTTGTTCTTCAATTTTCTGCACTAATGTCCTTTCCGTTTGTCGATATATTTAACTTTTTTTCCATTGAATCCACTTGTGTTTTTAGTTTCGTCATGATAATTTAATCTTGTAAGTGTTGTAGAAATTCGGTGGAAATGTACAAACAATGGTTTTTAATCATTCCTAACTATTTTGTAGGATGTGTTAAGGGTTGTTTAGGACCGTGAAATCTTTCCTAAAGGTTGATCAACCACTTCTCATTCTAGGATTGTCTAGTAGAATCTGACGTGCCGTTGTTGACTTGAGATGTCTATCATGGTTTTTCTTCGTGGCGATGCCATGGGGCGAGACAAGCCACCATGCACCGATTGAGTTGTGGTGTGCCTCTAAGCTCTAATCCCGGATCGTTACGGGGTCTTAATTCTGGGTTTTTCTTCATTGCGGGTGTTATTAGTGGGTGAATCCACCGCCACAACGTTTGATCTCCCTCTTTGCACTTTGTGGTGCTCTACCGGGTTTTTGGGGCATTTGCGGTGTTTGGTGGAGTGTTTAGACTCCCCCGCATTTAGACGGATAATTGTCTTTGGGGTTGTGTCTAGCTGAGTTGACCACCCTGCCCGTTTTGGATTGTTTGGTTGAGTTGACCATAGGTGGATAATAGGGGTTTGTTTCTCCTCCAATGGTTTAATCTCGATCTGTTTTCCCTTATAGCCTTGTGTGTTTGGGGTAATTTGTTGTACGTGATGCTTCACGTAAGTTTTTCTCTTTTACTTTTGTACCCTACTGCTATACTTGTTTATGTACTTTTCTTTGGTCTTGGGTTGGTACCCCTTGACTTTTGTACTTGTGGCTTATTTCTTTTGCCATCACTTGTACTTTCTTGCTGAGGTGTTCTGTCTTTGGAATGCCTTAGGTTCAGAGCTGTAGCTGAGCCCGGTGCTGGGCTTTCAGAGTGCATGTGCGGCAGTGTTGACAGTGGTTGTTGCCTCATCTTAGCAAGGTAGATGGTTGTTTATTTTATTCTACTGGTTCATACATACTTTACTGCATGTGGGTTCGTGTAAGTTTGTTGACTCCCACAGGATTGTTATTTTCTTGGATGCTTGCTAGCAGCTTGGTTTTATTTCCTTGGGTTGTGAATTACTTGCTCTCTAGGATGTTTTATACTAGGATTGCACGATAGTTATTTTCAAGTATAAAAGAAAAATTACTATTATTATTGCATGCATTGCTAAAGTTTAAAATGCAAAATCATTATATTTAACGACAGTACAAAACTACTTTTACTTTTACTATGATTATAAATTTAGAACTTTCATATCTTGAGATGTCATTTTGGAACCTCTAAGCTCTTGTAGGATGCCTAATCCGATAAAAGAAGTATTGTTGGATCCCTAGTTGATTTGGGCTAGGTTCACTGACTTAGGATGTGACCCATCATGTATAGTCAGGGTCAAGTTTGTGTCCTAGAGTCTAGGCCAAGTCATTAGAGTCAACTTCAGATGGACCAGCTCTCAGCAAGACCATCAGAAACTCCAGACTTAGAGGATTTCAAGACAAAGTGAAATGAGTTTGACGTTCGTCGAACTCAGCTCGACGAAAGGAGTTCTGCGCTCGACGATCGTGAGACGATTCTTAGTGCTAAGCTCGACGATCTTAGTTCTCTGTTCGACGAACTCTCAGTTTCTACATCAAGCTAAAGTCAGGACAACTTCAAATTTTTCTAAGTCCAGCTTCAAACTTTGGTCGACGAATTAGATTCTGAGCTCGACGAACTTGGACCTCAAGTTCTCAACTTCTTAGGTCAACGAAGTCAGCTTCTCAGGTCGACGAAGTCAGTTTCTCAGGTCGACGAATGTAGTACTCTACTCGACGAATTCTGAATTCAGAGTATTTGTGTCGACACTTAGGGCATGTGTCGACACCAGACAATTTATGTCGACACCAGAAGATTTGAGTCGACACTAAGATCAATCAGTCGACACCAGCTTATGTCGACGCTGGATATCAGCAGATGCAGAATATTTGACTAAGTCCACAGTCTTTCTTCACTCGACGAATTTGGAACTCAGTTCGACGAATACTGTCTGACAGTGATAATTATCAGCTCAACGAATGATGATTCTCATCTCGATGAATGAAGATTGTCTGTTCGACGAATGAAGATTTTCTGGTCGACGAACTCTCTCAAGCTCAGCTCGACGAACTCAAGCTCAGCTCGACAAACTCAAGCTCAGCTCGACGAACTCAAACTCAGCTCGACGAATTGTATTCTTCGGTCGACGATTCCAGACTAGGTCTTCTTCAGTTTTTCCCGTCCCGTTTCTTGGCGATGATTCCTGAGCAATTAATGCCAGATCTTCTTCGGAATGTTACCGTTGGAACGCGCATTAATCTTGGATTATCACATGCCGTTTTTCCATGGGACAGTTAGGGAAATTATTGATTGCCGCTTCCTTCCAAGGCCGACTGCAATTACTGCTCAACATTCAAATTTTAAATGCTCCTCGGTCAGAAAAGAGAGAACAAAAGAGAATAGAATGAAGTAGTAATAGAGCACAACATCAAGCAATACAGACAATCAGACTGAGACACTCAGATTGCACAAAGAACAATCATAATCAAATCAAAAAGTTCTTCTGCAATCAGCCTGACCAGAGAACATATTCAAGAAGGAGAAGAAGAACAATCAAATACTATCAAGAGTCTTCTTCCTTCAACTCTGTAGGATAACTTCAAAGGACAACAAGTTTCCATTCTGTCAAAGAAGTTCTTGAACAATTTCTGGTCCAGGCACTTTAGGTCTTTGAAGACCTATCACCCTGAAGCAGTGCTCCAGCTTTCCTGATACACTCAAGATCTCAGGGGGAGCAAAATCTGCTACAATCAATCCACAAGTCTTCTCAGTTGATATTGAGAAAGAGAAGACCCCATCACCCTTATTTCCAATTCCTGTACAGGGTTTTAATTCCCTTCAAAATTATTCTGGTTGCAAGTCTCCTTCCAAAAGACTTGAGGTTTGGTTTTTGAGCACCTGAACAAAAGATCATTGGTGTCAGGCACCTGATCAAAAACCTGAGTGGATTCCTACCAGGGTGATAGAAGAATGGATGTACCCAGGTTGGGGAACCACTATAAAATTTCTTGTATCGTCTGGTTGCCCTTTATTTTTGTTTTGGCTGTGTTGTTCTGTGATTGCTAGGTTGCTGTGCTTAGTTTATTTTATTTGCTGACCTGTTCACCTAGGTTTACAACAAAAGTTGTAAAAAGTTTGAAGTAAGCACAATACTCTATTCACCCCCTCTAGAGTATTTCAGATCTAACCTGCACTTTCAATTGGTATCAGAGGGAGGTTGGTTAAAATACCACACCTGTTTGGTTGTACAGGCTAACACCTGAATCACAAAGATCCCTCTTGTTAGATCTGTTTGTTTAAGTTTGGTATTAGATTTATTTCTTCACAGACATGGCTCAAAGCAAAGATTATGCAAGCATCAGACCTCCAGTTTGCAATCTTAACAAGTTTGCCATCTAGAAGGCAAGAATCAGGTTATACATGAATTCTATTGATGAGGATATCTTTTCTGTTATATTGACAGGAGTACCTCCAGCTCCTGCAGCTTCTACCAGCACATCCACCAACATGACTGCAGTTCCTCCTCCAGAGAACAATGAAGCCTACAAGAAAGCCAAGATGGCAGATGCTAAGGCAATGAATATCTTAGCTCAGACTATGTCAGATGATATTTTCCAGAAGGTGGCTGATTGCACCTCAGCCAAGGCCATTTGGGACTCCCTTAACCAAATGGTAGCTGGCTCAGGAGATGAGAGAAAAGACAGGAGATCCAGTCTCATTTCCCAGTATGAGAACTTCAAAAAGGATGAGACAAAATCAGTGGCAGACATGTATAACAGGTTGAGCACAATCATCAATGAGCTCAAAACATTGTACAAGGACATCACCTTGACAGAGGTGAATGACAAGATTCTGATGTACTTCCCTAGCTCTTGGGACTGCAGAATCTGGCCAATCAAAAAAGCCAGAAGCCTCAATGAGATATCAACTGAATCTCTATTAGGCAAGTTAAAATCCTATGAGCAGCTGATAAAATCAAGAGAGGCAGCAGAACAGAAGGCAACAACTCCAGTTAGAAAGGAGCACAGCATAGCCTTCAAAGCATCTGAAGAAAGTGAGACATCAACTTCCAATGAAGAACTCATGAGCCTCTTTGCCAAAAGATTCTACAAGATGGCAAGGAAGGATTTCAGAAGGAAATCATCCAGACAGGATGATAAGATCAAGTATGACAAGACACCAACCAAGGAAGTTGTGTGCTTTGGTTGCAGAAAGCCTGGACATTACATCTCAGAATGTCCAGAAAACCAGAAGAAGGACAAGAGCAGAGAAAAGGATTCCAGGAGAAGACACAACAGCAAACCCTCCACCAACAAATATAAAAAGAAAGACAAGGGATTTGTTGCTGAGACTTGGAGTGACACTGAAGAAGAAACATCCTCTTCCAGTTCAAGTGAAGAAGAGGAAGAAGCCAGATCCAAGGAGGTCTGCCTAATGGCAATTGATGCCTCCAGGAGCAACTCTGGATCAGAAGAAGAATCTGAAGATGAAGCTGCCTCAGACTCAGAGGCAGATCAGGTTATCTCTAGCTTTGACTTTAGTTCTGATTTATTTAAAACTGAATTCAAATCTATGTGCTTAGACTTAATTAATTCAGAAAAGGAAATAAAAACTCTTATAGAAAGACTAGGAAGTCTTGAATCTGTAAATTCAGAAAACATTAAATTAACAGATCAACTAACCTTAGCTAATGAACAAATAATTAAACTAAAATCTGAATTATGTGAGGCCAAACAACTTGAGCAATCTCTCAATGGGAGAAGTATCAAGCTGATGGACATTACAAGCACAGTTAATGCCAGATTAAATGGCAAGCTGGGCTTGGGTGCTTCATCAAGTTTACCCCCCATAATTAAGAAAAATATACTTACAACCCCCATCAAGTTTATTTCTGCAAAGGAAAAAGAAAAATTAATAGACAAACCAATATCAGAAAGCAATCCAAGACCTATAGACAAGAGAAACAGAAATCTGAAAATAGTAAATAAAAACAAAGTTCAGTAGCATTCGTCGAATGCAGATCGACGAAATGTAGCCAGTTCGTCGAACCCAGATTGACGAACGTTGAGCACAAACTTTAGTTATAACTATTCGTCTAACTGCGATCGACGAACTTTGTATGGTTCATCGAGCAGAGGTCGACGAACTTGGGGCACAGAAAATGACTACTGTCATTCTCTGAGCAGAGATCGACAATCTCAACCCTATTAGTCGAACTCTGGTCGACGAACTTACAACAATTCATCGAACCCAGAAAGACCAAACTTAAATCATTTCTCCTACAGAAATTTTAAGCCAACTAATAAGACATTCAATCCAGTAGCTGATTGGGTTATTCCACCTAGGAGATATCACCCCCTAGGTTACAAATCACAACCTGCATTATCAGTTATATCCAGTTTCTCCTTTCAACTAAATAAAGGACCCAAGGTAACCTGGGTCAAGAACAATTGAGTTTTGTTTTTCATTACAGATACATGTGAAGAGCTTTCCAAGGGTAAGGTAGACCTGATACTTGGACAGTGGTTGCTCCAAACACATGACAGGCAGCAAGGGCAATCTATCTAATTACAAGCCCAAGCTAGGACCAAAGGTGATTTTTGGAGATTCCAACAGTGGTCAATCAGAAGGATATGGGACAAGTGAAGATTGGATCAGTGACCTTCAAGAAAGTAACATATGTAAGAGGACTTAAACATAACCTTATATCCATAAGTCAATTATGTGATGAAGGTTATCAGGTACATTTCAACTCTACTTCCTGTTCTATTATTGATGATAAAAACCAAACTGTTTTAATTGGACTTAGACAAGGCAACATATACCTAGTAGATTTTATTTCTGCCACAACTGATGTCTGCTTACTGAATCTTACTAGTAATCAAAATGAGTTATGGCATAAAAGATTAGGGCATGTAAATCTTAAGATTATATCTAGGTTATCTAAAGACAACCTTGTTAGAGGTTTACCTTCTGGCCCCTACAAGAAGGAAAGCCTATGCAGGGCTTGTCAATTAGGCAAGCAAACCAAAACTAGTTTTAAATCCATTAATAAAAGTGATTCACCTAGGATATTGCATTTGCTTTATGTGGATCTATTTGGACCCATAGCAGTACAAAGCCTAGGAGGGAAGTCTTATACTTTAGTGATTGTTGATGACTTCTCTAGATTCAGTTGGGTAGCCTTTCTGAGAACTAAGTTAGATACATTCAAGGTTCTTATAGATTTTCTCAGGACCATACATATTGATTTCTCTACTCATGTTGCATTGATCAGAAGTGATCATGCACAGAGTTTGAGTATCTTCTTATGCATGAGTTCTGTGAGAAGGAAGGTATCAGGCAGTGCTTCTCAGCTCCTAGAACTCCCCAACAAAATGGGGTTGCTGAAAGGAAAAATAGGATACTCATTGAATCTGCAGGCACATTACTGGCAGATGCTTACATGCCTCTATCCTTTTGGGCAGAAGCTGTAAATACTGCCAACTATGTCCTGAATAGAAGCCTTATACATAAACTGAAAAATAAGACCCCCTATGAATTACTTAAAGGGAAGAAACCTAAAATCACATACTTTAAAGTTTTTGGTTGTATTTGTTATATTCACACAAATAACAAGAGATACATTAGAAAGTTTGAGGCTAAGGCTGAAGAAGTGATTTTTCTAGGATATTCCCAAGTAAGCAAGGCCTATAGGATTTTTAATAAATCCACCCTTAAAATTGAAGAATCTGTTCATGTATCTTTTGATGAAGCTAACATGTCTTATAAGGAGAAAGAGATTTCTACCAATATCTTTTTGCAGGTTCCTCAACTGTGTGAGTCTATGGATGGACTAAACCTTACCCAAGAGGTATCAACCCATCCTACTCCACAGGTTGCTGAAGATAGTGAAGAAGAAATTCAAGAGGAAGTGGCTGAACTTCCCTCAACAGCTAGTACCATTCCCCAAGAGGAATTAATTACAGAAGCTGTTGCTCAACCAACTCCACCAACTAATCTTGTTACACTTAGAGATCACCCCAGATCTCAAGTGATTGGAGACATTTCAGTAGGTGTATAGACAAGGCATCAACTCAACCAAGACTTGATGCATGCCTATTTTCTCTCTCAAATTGAACCTCTCACCATCCATGAAGCATAACAAGATCCCCACTGGATCATTGCAATGCAAGAGGAACTAAATCAGTTTGAGAGATGTAGAGTTTGGGATTTGGTTCCAAGACCTCATAACTACCCAGTTATTGGAACCAAATGGGTCTACAGGAACAAGTTGGATGCTCAAGGGAACATAGTGAGAAATAAGGCTATGCTTGTTGCTCAAGGCTACAGGCAAGAGGAAGGAATTGATTAATGACCAAACCTTTGCCCCTGTTGCAAGGTTAGAGGCCATAAGAATCTTCCTTGCCTATGCAGCTCACATGAGATTCAAAGTCTACCAAATGGATGTCAAGAGTGCATTCTTGAATGAAGTGCTTCAAGAAGAGGTTTATGTAGAACAACCTCCAGGTTTTATCTCTCTAACTTATCCCTCTTTTGTATTTAAATTGCATAAAGATCTCTATGGTTTAAAGCAAGCTCCAAGAGCTTGGTATGAGACCTTAGCAAGCTTTCTTTTAGAGCATAAATTTACAAGAGGAAACATAGATAAAATCCTTTTCACTAGACATCATAAGGACCAAATATTGTTAGTACAAATATATGTGGATGACATCATTTTTGGGTCTACTGATCCCAAATTATGCAAGAGGTTTACTGACCTCATGCATTCTAAATTTGAGATGAGTAGCATGGGTGAGCTCTTCTACTTCCTTGGTCTCCAAGTGAAGCAGCTCCTTGATGGTATCTTCCTCTCCAAAACTAAGTATGCTAAAGAGCTTATTAAGAAGTATGGGATGGGTGATGCTTCAGGAATGAAAACACCTATGGGTACAAATGCTGTTGTGGATTCTGATGCAGCAGGGAAACCTGTAGATCAGAAAAATTATAGGGCAATTGTTGGATCTTTATTATACCTAACAGCTAGCAGACCTGACATAATATTTGCCACATGCCTTTGTGCTAGGTTCCAAGTGAACCCTAAAGAATCTCACCTTATTTTCCTAAAAAGCATTTTGAGATATATAAAGAGTTGTCCTAATCTAGGACTCTGGTATCCTGCAAAGTAAGAATTTGAGTTAACTGGATACTCAGATGCTGACTATGTTGGATGTAGAGTGGACAGGAAAAGTACCTCTGGAACTTGCCAGTTCCTGGGTATGAGACTTGTCTCCTGGCTTTTGTAAAAAATAGACATCTGTGTCTACATCAACTGCAGAAGCAGAATACATGGCTGCTGGCAGCTGCTGTTCACAGATGCTATGGATACAAAACAACTCCTACACTATGGTGTCAACTTAAATAATTCAACATTATTTTGTGATAATACTAGTGTTATTGCTATAGCACATAATCCAGTTCACCATTCTAGGACTAAGCATATTGAAATAAGTCATCATTTCACTAGAGATAATGTAGACAAAAAAAATTAACTTAATCCATATTCCTACTGATTTACAGAGAGCAGACATTTTCACCAAGCCCTTGGATGAGAAAACTCATCTGTTCTTTATAAATCAACTAGGAATGATTAATGGAGAAGAGTTAAATTAACTTTTATCTGCATTCGACGAATTTTCTAGAGTTCGTCGAACGGAGTTCGATGAATTAGGGAAAGTTTGAGAGATTCTCGTCGACCGGAGATTGACGAATTCTCTGTGTGTGGAAACAATTTTCGTCGACTGGAGATCGACGAACTTTGCTTCAGAATATATTTCGTCGAACGGAGTTCGACGAACTGTTTTCGATTCTTCTGGATGAGATCGATGAATTATCTGTCTATAATTTATTTCGTCGAGCTCAGTTCGAAGAATTTCTCTTTTTCGTGGAACGGAGATTGTCGATTCATATTCTGAAAATCTTATATCTAGGTTTTCTTCGACCTCCGTCCCACGCTTTCAGTTCTTTTGCTCTTGATCGCCGTTTTTCTCTGTGATTTTCTTGCAGGTCATCAATGGAGATTCCATCAAGCACCCTCGCCGCAATGAAATTTAATACTGGTTTCGATATGGACTTCGATTCGTTTCAACATTCTGACCCCATCTTTCTTTATATCTTGGAATTGCTAGAAGAACTTCATCTAAAGGATTTCATGACCAGGCGAATTAAATTGCACTCCACTGAAATCAGAGAATGGGTGTATACATCGTCTGTTTCTGAGGATGATATTTTGTCCGGAACTATCGGGAGTACTGCTGTTTCCCTATCTCCCGCAATTCTATCTGAGATTTTTGGCTTAGTAAATGGAGAAGATAACATGGACATGGATACTAAAGAGTTTGGTGATATGCTGAATCTAATGGGTTTTTCAGGAAGCAACCCTAACAAGCTGTTGAAGAGGCAAATGTCTGCCGCGTACCAGTTTCTGGCGGACATTGTAGGGAAAGTGCTAATGGGAAAGCACTCAGTGCATGACTACATCACCCACTACCAATTCCTTGTGATGTGTGCAGTGGTTAACAAGTGACATGTTAACTGGGGCACAATCTTCTTTGAGTTGATAAAGAAAAAGAATAGCAAGAAAGAGGTCTGCTTCGGCAGAATTTTGGGAATCTTCCTCCAAGAGAAGGCTGGTGAATGCATGGTCTCCCCGACCATCTTCATAAATGCTAGCAAGCGCCTTACATGCGCTCTGTTCGGCAGATGGGAGAGGACTATCTCCAAGACCTCAAAGGCTTCTTCCTCTTCCATTCAAACTTCGAAGAGCACCAGGGCTGTAAAGGCCACTCGCCTCCCTGCTGAAGAGGTCATTCCTTCTCCATAACCTCCTCCAGCAACTCATCTTCCATCATCAACCTCTCTTCAAATTCCTCCAACTTCCCCCACTCATGTTTCTTCATCACCACAGCATACCTCTATGCCTACTCCACCTCCATCTCCACCTCTTGACATTACCAACATTCCTACACCCCCTGCTTCACCTCATGAGATACATATCCCTACACCTCCTCAGTCTCCTCTTCCCCCCCCCCAATTATCCTCCATTCCATCTTACAACATACCCACAGACTCTGTCATGCCAAATTCCAACATTCCATCTTCATCTACATCCACTCATGTTATTCCATCCTCTTCCCCTTCCCCATTTGATCCATCTACCATAATATCCTTGCTCACTCCCTTATCAAATTTCTCATCCAAGAGGCCATTACACCTCTTGTGACCTCCATCAATTCTTTATCTGCCCAGATTTCTGCCCTATCTGCTGTCCCCTCTTCATCCAGGGGCCTGGCTCCAGGTTCTCCTGAACCCAGGCAGGGGGAGATACTTAGTGATGAAGTTGCAGCAGATGCAGATGCAGCAGTAGCAGCAGTCACAACAGCAGTTCCCTCTACAGCAGATGCAGATTCAGTTGAAGATGCAGAAATTTTGACAGCTTTTGATTCTGAGATGATTGAATTAATTCATTTTATGGACACTGACATTGATTTGGATGAGTCAGTTGAGCAAATAAAATCTGTTGGTGATTTCCAGCTAAATCCCACAGTTAATTTATCTGTTTTGTTAAGAAATTTTGATACTATTTTTGTACAGTTACCCTCTACTAAGCCACATTTGGCCATTGTACCCTACACCTCTCCAGTAAGTCCAGAAGTTGTTATGCAACTCTGTGACAGTTTTGCTCCTCTAGTTGTTGTTCCATCACCTACAGTCATTCCAGAAGATATCTCAGCCCCAAGTTTTGTTACGGATGACTCTCCCATGTCTAATTTGGATGATCTAATACTAGCTGACATTGACGAAAAGAATAAGGCAGCAGTTGAAGGCTCTGTCCCTACTGTTTCTAATTCCTATTCAGTCCCCTCTTCTATTGTTGCTGAAACCTCAGTTCCTGAACCTTCTGCCCCTCCTCTAGAAAAAGCTATTCTTGATGCTAAAACTCTAAAAGCTTTGGATGCCTTGTATGATAACCCTCAGGGTTTTGATTCTGACAGTGAAGATGATGATGACTCAGATGAAGATGTTGCCAGTAAGAAAAAGAAAATGCTGTCAAAGAAAAGAAAGGCTCCTCCTCCTCCAGCTCCCAAGCCAAATCCCACTGCTGACAGCCCTTATTATATTCTGCATAATGTTGCACCTTACAATGGAATGTCTGCATGAATGTGGTTGTCAAAGAACCAGCAGAAGGAAAGAAAGAGAAGCAGGAGATATTACCCTCCTCCAGTGCACAGATTCAGAAAGGATCCACCTCCTCCTCCTCCTACAGCAGCTGGTGCCAGTGGCTGTAGCTCCCAGAGATCTGCCCCCATGCAAACATATCAAAGACATTCTGGGAGATCATCTGGAAGCAACCAACAGAGGCAGCCATCATCAGGTAAACAACAACAACATCACCAGCAAAAGCAATAAATTTCTGAAGCACAACAAGCTGACAGTCCAAAAAGGCCTTACTCTCCTCCAATTCCATTTGAAGATCCTGAAACTGCTAATACTGCAAGAATGGCTAGATACCAGGAATTAACTGTACTATCTTTAATCAATAAAGCCAAGGCTGAAGGCAAAGATATTTCTGGATTCACAACAATGTCAAAGTATAGAAAGGAAGAGCTGAAAAGGTTGGACAAAGGTAATAAATTGTTTAATGTTGATGATTATATGAAGCTGCATCCAGAAGCAGTTGTCCCCAGAGCTACATCATTGAACATTATTGGGGCAGCTGATATGACTATGACAAAGGCTCAGGCTTCAGATCCAAAGAGAGAAATCATTTTCAAAAAGCCAGGTGAGCAGACAACTGAAGACAGGTCCAAGCAGAAAAAGCAAAAGAAGTAATTTTCATGCTGTTTCAATTTCTGTCTGTTTTTGTTTTTCAGAACTATGCTATCTGTTTAAACAAAGCTGTGTATATATATATATATATATGCTTCATGTGTTGGTAATTTTCTGCCAGATATATCTCTTTTCTTGCTTTGTTTATCTGTTTATTTCTATTTTGAGTCTCTGTTAGTGACCTCACCCAAATATGGGGAGATTGCTGGATCCCTAGTTGATTTGGGCTAGGTTCACTGACTTAGGATGTGACCCATCATGTATAGTCAGGGTCAAGTTTGTGTCCTAGAGTCTAGGCCAAGTCATTAGAGTCAACTTCAGATGGACCAGCTCTCAGCAAGACCATCAGAAACTCTAGACTTAGAGGATTTCAAGACTAAGTGAAATGAGTTCGTCGTTCGTCGAACTCAGCTCGACGAAAGGAGTTCTGCGCTCGACGATCTTGAGATGATTCTTAGTGCTGAGCTCGATGATCTTAGTTCTCTGTTCAACGAACTCTCAATTTCTACATCAAGCTAAAGTCAGGACAACTTCAAATTTTTCTAAGTATAGCTTCAAACTTTGGTCGATGAATTAGATTCTGAGCTCGACGAACTTGGACCTCAAGTTCTCAACTTCTCTGTTCGACGAAGTCAGCTTCTCAGGTGGACGAAGTCAGTTTGTCAGGTCGACGAATGTAGTACTCTACTCGACGAATTCTGAATTCAGAGTATTTGTGTCGACACTTAGGGCATGTGTCGACACCAGACAATTTATGTCGACACCAGAAGATTTGAGTCGACACCAAGATCAATCAGTCGACACCAGCTTATGTCGACGCTGGATATCAGCAGATGCAGAATATTTCGCTAAGTCCACAATCTTTCTTCACTCGACGAATTTGGAACTCAGTTCGACGAATACTGTCTGACAGTGATAATTATCAGCTCAACGAATGATGATTCTCAGCTCGACGAATGAAGATTGTCTATTCGACGAATGAAGATTGTCTGGTCGACGAACTCTCTCAAGATCAGCTCGACGAACTCAAGCTCAGCTCGACGAACTCAAGCTCAGCTCGACGAACTCAAACTCAGCTCGACGAATTGTATTCTTCGGTCGACGATTCCAGACTAGGTCTTCTTCAGTTTTTCCCGTCCCGTTTCTTGGCGATGATTCCTGAGCAATTAATGCCAGATCTTCTCGGAATGTTACCGTTGGAACGCGCATTAATCTTGGATTATCACATGCCGTTTTTCCATGGGATTGTTAGGGAAATTATTGATTGCCGCTTCCTTCCAAGGCTGACTGCAATTACTGCTCAACATTCAAATTTTGAATGTTCCTCAGTCAGAAAAGAGAGAACAGAAGAGAATAGAATGAAGCAGTAACAGAGCACAACAACAAGCAATACAAACAATCAGACTGACACTCAGATTGCACAGAAGAACAATCATACTCAAATCAAAAAGTTCTACTGCAATTAGCCTGACCAGAGAACATATTCAAGAAGGAGAAGAAGAACAATCAAATACTATCAAGAGTCTTCTTCCTTAAACTCTACATGATAACTTTAAAGGACAACAAGTTTCCATCTGTCAAAGAAGTTCCTGAACAATTTCTGGTCCAGGCACTTTAGGTCTTTAAAGACCTATCACCCTGAAGCAGTGCTCCAGCTTTCCTGATACACTCAAGATCTCAGGGGGAGCAAAATCTGCTATAATCAATCCACAAGTCTTCTTAGTTGATATTGAGAAAGAGAAGACCCCATCACCCTTATTTCCAATTCCTATACAGGGTTTTAATTCCCTTCAAAATTATTCTGGTTGTAACTCTCCTTCCAAAAGACTTGAGGTTTGGTTTTTGAGCACCTGAACAAAAGCTCATTGGTGTCAGGCACCTGATCAAAAACCTGAGTGGATTCCTACCAGGGTGGTAGAAGAGTGGATGTACCCAGGTTGGGGAACCACTATAAAATTTCTTGTGTCGTCTGATTGCCCTTTATTTTTGTTTTGGCTCTGTTGTTCTGTGATTGCTAGGTAGCTATGCTTAGTTTATTTTATTTACTGACCTATTCCCCTAGGTTTACCCCAAAAGTTGTAAAAAGTTTGAAGTAAGCACAATATTCTATTCACCCCCCCCCCCTCTAGAGTATTTCAGATCTAACCTGCACTTTCAAGTATTTTCCGCCATGCATAATTACTTTTCTTGTGGACTAGATGAGCCACTTAGCCGAGGGATACGACTAACTACTATACTGAAATTGACTTTAACTCTAATTAACTTAAAGAATCTTTCTTCATGGTTAAGTAGGTGTTTTGCCTGAGCGTCTGCAGTTATCCCTTGCTGATGTGGCATCATGACGGGTATTTTTCCCTTACTCTGATTTACTTATTTGGCGGTGAAAAATGCGGGTTGTGACAGTCGGAGAGGTGAGGGGGGCATGGAGCTGCCGGTCGTGGATGAGAGATCTGCAAGTGATCCCTAATCTGAGCTATGGCGGCCTCTGTCCGATGCTGTGATTCCTTTGTACTCTGTAAGCATGGTGAGATCACAGTCTCATAAAGGTGATGGAAATCACGTGAATACTGAGAGCGCGATCGAGGAGGGGCAGAAGACTCTCCATGATGATGAGTAGACTGGGATGGAGGAATCTGAGGCTCGTCGAGGTCATGGTCGTTATCGTCAGAATCAAAATCAAGCTAAGTTTGTGCCTCGCAATAGAATAAATAGGTCCACCCTGACCCTAACGTGCAGTGACGAGGCAGATGGATCAAAGACTAGCCATGGTGATGGGAACTATCCTTACTACTACTGTCATCGAGGAAAGGGAATCAAAGATATTCATGTTCTTGGCTAACTGAGTGATGTATGGTGCTACACAGATAGACCCAATACGAGAATTGTCGGCCTGATGAAGAGTGAAATGTGCTAACATGTATCCCAAGTGAATGTGGTATCGTGAAGACATGTTGTAGAGGTAAAGAATATCCGGTCTACTCACAATACTAGAGCTTTCACCCCGGCCACTCAGTGTATGACTCAACAGGTGATGTATATAATGAAGAGCAGGAGAATGCAACTGAGAGGACTTAGACCTCTTGGCCTCATTTGGGGACAGATCGAAGGCAAGTCGAGACCAGATATTGGTGGCGTAGCCACGAGAGGGGAGATCAAGGTGAAGTTCGAAATATGCGGAACTATAGAGGAATGAGTCCTCATACACTCCTAAATACTGGGTGAACTGGATAAGAGAAAGAGTATAGGAGGTGCCCGCGACTCGAAATGAAATAATTCCTTCCTGCGAGTTGGTTGTCTCGGTGAAGGTCGGCCTGATATTTAGGTAGAAAATTGACATAAACTCTAGCGTAAGTTCCTTAAACCCAACTCATCAATATAAAAAAATCATGCCCACCCCTCTAAGGAAACTAACTCTCGTACTTCGTCAGCCAAATGGATCTCCTCTAAAATGCTCCAATCGATAGTATGAATTTCCTGAAATTTCTTGGATTGGAGGCGATTAAAACGATTAACGTTTGCCAGATCCGTAAACTTCAGGTGTGTAGCATCGCCGCGCCCTTCTGTAGATAATGCTGTGAGATTCGGACGACGACGACGTCCCCCTTGCGATCGTCTCGTCGACATGTTCTGTAGAGGAAGAATGAGAAAGAGAGAAATGAGAAGAGATAAAATTTATAAGAATGAGAAGGAGAGGAATGCGAAGATAATGAAGAAGAATGAGAAAAGAATGAGAAAAGTTGGGATTGAAAAACAAGAAAATGATAGAAATTTTACCTAGGAGTGTAGATCGAGATTAGAGGAGACGGATCCGCGAAGTTTGGAGGCAAAACTTTCCCAACTAATTTCGTGGCGTGAAGGAGTGCTACAAGCTAGGGATTTAACCAGGGATTGGAGAGGAGGAAGATGAGAACCGGTAGCACAAGACCTTATATAGTATGTCGAACACGGGTTGAGACACGGGCGTGTGTGTACCCGTGTTCACAAAATAATAACCACACAGTATATGGGTCTCGAGATGACATGTGATCAAACTGATGGGAAAGCAGTGCGGCAGGTGAACACAGTCACCGACATGCGCGTGTATGTGGTTAAACTGATGGGGAAACAGTGAGTCGAACACGGTCTACAACACGGGCATGTGTGGACCCATGTCCTTTCAGGAACAGCATCGTCAAACACAGTACCCTACACATGGGTGCGAACATGGATGGGTATCTATCCGTTTGGTGCTCGTGCCACAACATCGTCGAACTCAATACCCAACACATGGCTGCACACACGGTTGTGTGTCCACTCGTGTGGTGCTCGGGATGAGTCGAGAAAAATGGGGCAAATGTGACACGACAAAGCACATGGGTGGGTGTCCACCTATGTGGTGCTCAGGAAACATAACTCCATTCCTCTCTGGTGCAATTATTTCTACTACGATTTTAAATTGAACACAGCTGGGTAAAAAAAAAATTTTCATGAACGCCGCTTGGCACACGGGTGAGTGCATGCCCATGCGCTCCTCTGAAATTGAATTATTTCCTAAGTGATTTTATAATGTTTTTATACTAAAATTTAACTAAAATTTTACCAAAGAATAAAAACTTATAAATTTTTTTAATTTACACTTAATTAATTTCTAGTCGGAGGTATGATTCTTGGCGAGTGAAATCTTGAGGAAACTCTCCATAATAAAGTTTTAATCGGTGCCCGTTGACATTAAAATCTCCCTTCTCAGGGTGGGTTAGTTCAATGGTACCATAGGGAAAAACCTCTTTGACTTGGAAAGGTCCGGACCACTTAGACCTTAACTTCCCTAGGAATAATCAAAGACGGGAATTGTAAAGGAGGACTTGGTCACCTTTTTGGAATGTCTTAGGTTTTCGAAGGTGACAGTCATGGAACAATTTAGTCTTCTCCTTATATATCCAAGAATTTTCATAATCCATGGTTCTCCATTCATCTAATTCTTTAAGTTGAAGTTTTCGTTTCCCCCCTATAGAATTGGTGTCAAAATTCAAAGAGCGTATTGCCCAAGACGATTTATGTTCTAATTCTATAGGCAGGTGACATGATTTACCAAAGACTAGTCTAATGGGAGTGGTCCCAATGGGTGTTTTGTAGGCGGTCCTATATGCCCACAAATAATCATTTAGTCTCTTAGACCATTGTTTCCTATTCCCTTTTATAGATTTTTCTATGATTCTCTTAAGTTATCTATTTGAAACTTCAACCTGACTACTAGTTTGTTGATGATAAGGAGTGGCTATCCTGTGTGTGACCCCGTATTTTTGTAAGACTTCATCTAAATGTAGATTACAAATATGTGTACCCCTATCGCTAATAAGTGCACGTGACATGCCAAATCATGCAGATAAGGATTTCAAAAATTGAATTACCACTCTACTATCATTAGCAGGGAAAGCTTGTGCCTCAACCTACTCTGATACATAGTATATAACTACCAAAATATATTTATTCCCATAAGAAATTGGAAATGGTCCCATAAATTCAATCCCCCACACATCAAACACTTCACATTCAAGGATAAAGTTTTGTGGCATTTCATGTAATTTAGATATGTTACCTAATTTTTGACAAGAATCACATGAAAATACATACCTTTGGCCATCCCTGAATAGAAAGGGGCCAATAAAAACCAGAATCAAGAACCTTTTTAGCTGAGCGATTTGCTTTAAAGTGACCACCTATAGGGCCTAGATGACACTGCTCTAAGATTTTCCAGACCTCTTCTGCTGATACACATCTATGTATAATTGAATATGCATATATTCGAAAAAGATAGGGGTCCTTCAAAAAGTAATATTTCAAGTCAGAGAAAAATTTCTCTTTCTGCTGATATGAAAAATCTTTTGAAAGAACCTTAGCCATAATATAATTTGCATAGTCGGCAAACCACAAATAATCAGTATTTATATTTGTAGATAATACAAACAGCAATTCCTCCGGAAATGTATCACTAATCTCAGACTCATCTAACATTGTTCCTAGTGGATTTTTTAAACGTGAGATGATCTGCCGCTAAATTTTCTGCTCCTCATTTATCCCTAATTTCCAAATTAAATTCTTGCAATAAAAGAACCCAACGGATTAAATGAGGTTTTTCTTCCGCTTTGGCAAGTAAATATCTTAGGGCAGAGTGATCTGTGTATACTACCACCTTAGACAATGTTAAATAGGATCTAAATTTATCGAAGGTGAATACCACTGCTAGGTTTTATTTTTCCATAGTTGTATAATTCTCCTGTGTGTTATTAAGTGTTTTGCTAGCATAATATATTGGGTGAAAGTGTTTGTTTTGGCGTTGTCCTAAAACAGCCCCTACCGCAAAACTGCTAGCGTCACACATGATCTCGAAAGGTTAAGCAAAATCACGTGCGATCATAATAGGAGAATTAATTAATCTTTCTTTCAAAACTTAAAGGCTTGCAGACACTCTTGATTAAAAATAAAAGGCGTATCTTTCTCTAAAAGCCTAATAAGTGGTTTAGTTGTTTTTAGAGAAGTCTTTAATGAACCAGCGATAGAATACAACATGTCCTAAAAAGCTTCTCACTGCCTTAACTGTAACGCCCCCGATTTTCTGATGTCATTATTTAGTTTGTCGACGTCATAATTATGATGTCAGGGCGTTACCCTCTTTCATTTTAATGTCGGCGCTGCACCGTTTGTGCGTTTTAGCGTCCGTTGCGTCTGATTGACCAGATTATGGGAATCCTGTTGGGATTGGTTGTTTTTCTTGATTTAAAGGATGAGGTTTTTGAGGCCTTGGTCATGTCCAGTTTTGTTGCGATCCGAGCATTTTGGAGTCTCAGCGCGTGTTTGGACACTTGTGGTGATTTCCTTGCTTGTGAGAGAAGTTCATGATTGAGTCTCAAGAATGGTACATCAGATTCTAGGTTTGTCATCGCTGATTGAATTCGTTTAATTCGGCGCGTTTGGACCTTTGTTTTGAACTCTCAGTTACTTGTTCAACAATTTAAATCTAATTATTTTTGTTGATATTATACTAATTGTATGACTTGTTCTAATTTTTTTGGATAGCCCTCTTGTTTCTCGTAAAGCCCTGTAGGGTCAATTTTTTGGTCAAACTTAACAATGTTTTCTGGGTGCTATATGGAGCTCGACGAAGCGTCGAGCTGAGCCCAACGAAGCGTCGAGCGGTTTTGAGTTCTGAGTTCGATGAAGCGTCGAGCGGAATTTGTCGATCGGGATTGCGTTCGATGAATTCCAAAATTTGCTTCGTCAAGCGGGTTTTCCCTTTGCGTTCAACGATGTTTGAACTGATTTCGTTGAACGGCCTTTGCGTTCAATGAAATTCGAACTGAGTTCGACGATTGGGTTTGTTCTTCCTTCTGGTCTCTAGTTATTGTAGCTTTGTTCTCGAGAAAGCCTTGTAACACTCGAGAACTGCCTTGTGCACTCGAGATATTGCCTTCATTCTCGAGAATTTTTTTATCCCGTTGTTCTCGGGTAGTGCCCCTCCGGTTCTCGAGAAATCACTTTCCCTTCTCAAGAAAGTTTTCTTCTGTACTCGAGTTCTGCCTGGTTGTTCTCGAGTAGTTTTCTCCGTCCTCAGGATTTTTCTGCCTTGTTCTCGACAACAGCTTCTTCTTCTCGAGCATAATTTCTTCTTCTCGAGAACAACTTCTGTGTTCTCAAGAGTAGCTTCTTCTTCTCAAGCACAATTTCTTCTTCTTGAGAACAACTGTGTTCTCGAGAGCAGCTTCCACTTGTCGAGCATAATTTCTTCTTCTCTAGAACAACTTCTGTGTTCTCAAGAGCAGCTTCTTCTTCTCGAGCACAATTTCTTCTTCTCGAGAACAACTTATGTGTTCTCTAGAGTAAATATTTCCTTCTCTAGAACAACTTCTGTGTTCTCGATAGCAACTTCTTTCTTCTCGGGAAGTCCGGTTCAGCCGATCCCAAATCTTTTCTTAAGTACAATATATTGTAATCTTAACCTTAGTATATATATATACTTATCTTCTTTTTCCTCCTTCACTTTGGAGAGATTTCCTATTCATCTTCTGAACCAGAGCAGCATGGGAGAGATAGAGAGAGGGTTTTTCATGATTCTTCCGGTGGCCGCCTACAGTGCTCCGATGCTCGAAATCTTCAACCAAATATAGATCTGGAAAGATCTCAGCGAGAGCTACGCCATCGTGGTAAAATCTTCCCCTTTCTATCAGGTTTTTTCGCAAGGGTTTTCGTCCCTAACTCTTGTTTTTTGGCCGTTCTTGTTAGATTTCGACTTCCCTCGTCTTCTTTATCCCCGATCTATGTCAAGGAGTGATTTGGACGACTTTCTCCGGTAAAATTAAGGCATGTGAATGTTTCCTTTTTCACTTCCCTTTTTACTCTGATTTTGCAGAGATTTCTAACTACTTGTTATCATTATTATTAAATATTTTGCCGATTATAGTGCTGTTGAGATCTCATGCCTAATCCTAATCATGATCTTCATGTTCTTGATTATTGCTATTTAGGCCTATTTGGTGCTTTGTGTCTTGATGATGTGGTGTACTTCACCCTTATAACCGTTCCTTAACTTTCATGTAGATCGTGTTAGAGTTTATTTAGGACTGTAAATTCTTCCTAAAGGTTAATCAATCGTTTCAATCTAGAATTGTCAAAGTATAGTCCGATGTGTCATTGTTGTCTTGAGATTTATATAATGGTTTCCTTTGTGGCGATGTCGTGGGGCGAGACACGCCTCCAAGCCCTGGATGGGTTGTGATGGGCCTCTGAGCTCTAAACCCGGGTCGTTATTGGAATTTCTTTCCGGGTAGTTACTGGATTTTCTTTCCGGGTTTCCTTTGTTGCGGGTGTTATTTGTGGATGAAACCACCGCCGTAATGTTTGTTCTCCCTATTAGTACTTTGTGGGGCTCCACCGGGTTTTTTTGGGAATTTACGATGTATGGTGGGTTATTTGGTCTCCGCTGCTTTTAGATAGATGAATTGTCTTTGGGGTTGGCCACCCCGCCCGTTTTGGTTTTTTTGGTGGAATTGGCCACAAGTGACTAGTATGGGTTTATTCCTCTTCGTGATGATTTAATCTTAACTTTTTTGCCCTTATGGTCTTGTGCATTTGGGGTGCTATTGTTTTACGTGAGGCTTCACATAAGTGTTCCCTTTTTACTTTTGTACCTTACTGTTGTACCTTATTTAAGTATTTTTCCTTTGGTCTTGGGTTGGTACCCCTTGACTTTGATTACTTTTGGCTTACTTTCTACCATCACTTGTACTTTGTTTCTAAGGTGTTCTGTCTTTTTAATGCCTCAGGTTCAGAGCTATAGCTGGTAGCCATGTTGATTTTGGATGCTTGCTAGCTGCTTAGTTTTCCTTCTATGTATTTGGATTACTTGCTCTCTGGGATGTTTTAGGTTAGGATTGCTTGGTAGGTATTTTCAAGTATAAAAAACTACTATTATTATCTCATGCATTGCACGTTTTTAAAATGTTAAATCACTATATTTAGCGACCGTAGAAATCTACTTTTATTGCTATTATAAATTTAGAACTTGCATACCTTGAGATGTCCTCTAGGAACCTCTAAGCTCATGTAGGATGTCCAATCTTGTAAAAGAAGTATTTTCCACAGCGTTTAACTACTCTTCTCGTGGAATAGATGAGCCACTAAGCCGAGAGATATGACTAACTTCCTCACGTAAATTGATTTTATCTCCAAATAACTTAAAGAATTTTCTTCATGGTTAAGTAGGAGTTTTCCCTGAGCATCCGCAGTTATCCCCTATTGACGTGCCATCATGATGCACATTTTCCCTTACTCTAATACACCTTTATTGGCGGTGGAAAATGCGGGTTGTGAC